>CM052541.1:103884017-104147659 GCA_028533065.1 Trachops cirrhosus
GCCGCAATACGTGAACGCAATACGTGAACTGCGATATAGCGAGGGACGACTGTACCTATGAAGTCTTTTTGCTGAAGATTGCCCTTGATATTGATTGTAACCACATTTCATCTGCACAAAAATGTTATAATATGGGGTGATGCTCAGGAAATAATGTTAAGGCAAAGAGTAGAATATGAAATTATTGGCCCTGCTGGTGTGGCTCCAGTGGATTGAGTGCCAGCCTGTGAACCAAAGGGTCTCCAGTTTGATTCCCAGTCAGAGCACATTCTGGGTTGCAGGCCAGGTCCCCAGTTAGGGGCGTGCGAGAGGCAGCTGACTGATGCATCTCTAGCACATTGATGTTTCTCTCCCTCTTTCTCCTTCCCTTCCCCTCTCTAAAAATGAATAAGTAAATCTTTAAAAAAAATGATATAAACCATGACTCTAATTGTGCTTTAAATATATGCATTAAAAAAAGGATAGAAGGAAGTATACCAAAATGTTATCAGTGATAATCTTCAGGAAGTAGGATTATGAATGGTTTTAATTCTTTTAGGTATATTATAAAATATTTCTGATTACCCAAATATTTACAGTGAGCATGATTGCTTTTATATTTTCAAAAGGCAAAATAAGCAACATTTAAATCTGATGATAGGATGGTATGTTTCTGTACATAAAAAACATTAACTGTGGTCACCCCCAGTGAGGGCAATTGAGGGGCAAGGGATGGAGTGAGAGAGACCACTTTCTTTCTTTTTTTTTTTTTGTACTTTTAAATATTGTACCACCAGTATGTACTACCAATTTAAAAAAAAAAAGAAAGAAAATTTTGATAGGAAGAAAGGGAGGGCCGGCCGGTGTGATTTTCCATGGACCTGGCATCCACACTCTGGTAACCCAGGCCAGGTGGTTATGCAGAGGGCCCTGCTCCAGAGGGGAGTGGGCACAGCGCCCCGGCAGGAAGGCTTGTCTTCTGTCTCCTCAGGTCCGGATCAAGGAAGAGAACCGCTTGGTGTCCATCATTGACCAGATTGACAAGGCTGTGGCTGTTATCCCCCGAGGTGCCCTCTTTAAGACCCCTTTTGGACCCACCCATGTCAACCGGACCTTTGAAGGTGCGTTCTCTGGGGCCTCTCTCATGGGCAGGAGGGTATCTCCTCCCGAACATAGTCGGACACACATCTGGTAGTCTAGGCAAACCTGCCTACTTCCTCAGCAAAGACGTAACAGTAACCACATCAGCTGGGAGGATGTGTCCAATGACCTGGCATGGGTTACCCAGTCCCTGGACCCTGACTTTTCTGCCTGAGGGTGGGAGAGCATTTGGCCACCTGGGTCTCAGGGCTTTGTGTGGGTCTGGCCTCCCTGCCTCTTCCCGCCTTCCTCCTCCTTGGTCTTTCTTCACTGCAGGATCTAGGCCAAATTTGGGCTGAAGGAACACTACTCTCTTTTCTCCCTTCAGTTCTCTGTCAGTAGACTTAGTCATTTGCAAGCCCCTCCATGTGGTCCCCATGCACAGAGGAAGTAAAAATAGGAAAAGGCTCCCTGCCCACCCGCTGCCTTTTTTTAGGACTGTCCGTGTCCGAAGCCAAGAAGCTCAGTTCCTACTTCCACTTCAGGGAGCCTGTTGAGCTGAAGAATAAGACCTTGCTTGAGAAGGCTGACCTAGACCCCTCCCTGGACTTCATGGACTCCTTGGAGAGTGACATCCCCAAAGGTAATAGCCTGTTACTTTGAGGACATTGGATCTGCCCCTAGGCCAAAGCAGTGGGCCATGCGCTGCCATTTTCCTCTGCAAATGGAACCAAGGGTCTGGGTGGGAGATGGTGGTTTGGTGTGAGTCCTTGAGGGTGGGGCTCCCCCAGGCTCCAATACAAGTTTCAGCTCACAGTAAACAGTCAGTAAATGTTTATAGACAAAAGGAAGGATTGTCTTCCATATGCTTTCGGAGACAGGAAGTCTCTCACTGTCTCTTTTGATTTTCATATTAATCTTGAATAGAGGCATACATCCGTCTCTTAGTCTGGGGTTAGATCCAGTGCTTGGCACATAGCTGGTGCTCAGTAAGTGGGTGCTGACTGACTGACTGACTGAATAGCAAAGCACCTGCTAAGGATATGAGTTCTGTATATTTGCTTCCTGCTATGTGTGGGGGACTTCTAAATCTTAAAACAGCTTCAGAGGCCTTCCTAAGCTTCAGGGCCCATCTGGCCCAGGCACATACCCGTGGGTGGTGGGGTCACAGAGACCGCATTTTTCCTTCCCCTGAGCTTCACCAGTGGGAAATATATTCTGCAAAGATGCTCTTGCTTGGATGCTGTACCCCAGGACAGGTGCCAGGCTCTGGGCATTGTGGGACAGACCCAAGATACTGACTCAATTCCCCTGTCTCTTTCGCTCCTCACATTTGGCGTTTCTGAGAACTGGAGGGATGGGTTGTTAATGACAGCAATGATAATGATAAATGATAATCATAAGAACTCACAAAACAGTGGCACTGCTTATTTTGTGCTAGGCACTCTACTCAGCCTTTTCCATAACTTATCTCACTTTAATATTCACAGCCAACCTAGGAGGTAGATACTGTTATTATCCCCATTTTATAGATGAAACAGACTCAGAGTTAAACCCAAGGGCACATTAAATGTTAGAGCATTTGACTCCAGGGCTCTGTCAAATAGATGGTGGCTCTTTTTAAGTGGACAATGGGAATGGCAGGACCACTAGAGGACACACTTCTGAGGAGCAAACGAAGCCTCCCAGTTGCAATGGAACTCAGGATGGAGGTGGGATGGCGGTCATGGTTAAGGTGAGGGCTCTGAAGTTACACAGCTTGGGTTGGAATTCTGAATCTGTCCCTTGCTAGCTGTGCGACTTGGGCAAGTCCCTCACTGTCTTGTGTCTCAATTTCCCTCATTTCTAAAAGGGGAATAATGATATTTTCTACCTCAGTGGGTCAGTATGACAATTAAGAGTTAACACATATACAAAACTACAAAATGCTTCTAACAGTGCCTAACACAGAATAAGAACTCATATAAAAATAATTATTATTGATATATTTTGCATGGCAAAAAGGCCTTAGAGGTGGGTTGGGCAGGCCTAGGAAGGCCTAAAGGGTCAAGGGTAGAAGGCCTACCTAGATCAAGGCAGCGGGAGCTTCTGGTGGCTTGTGAACAGGTCTGTGATAATAAGGTAGTGGTGCATGGAGGGATGGAGAAGAGGCTAGCCAGGGGTCTGGATGCCATTTCATTACTACTGCAGCTCGCCAGGGGCCAGGCAGTGGGTCCCAAGCGGTAAGGGTTGCCAACAAGGAATGGCTACTCTGGTCTTGGCCACAGGGGGGCACTTGAGGCAAGCCTCCCTGAGCATGGAGATGGGCTTCTGGACCTGTGGGGGAAGATAAAGGTTTATAGGGGTTGGGACATTTCTCACCCAGGAGACAAACTTTCCAGACTCCAGTTATCTCCTCCAGCTCTGTGTTCCCAGCCACACATCCTTGGGGGTTGATAAAGGAGCCAGGAATGTTGTGATGGTGGGACCCAGTGTCAGAGGCTGAGGGGTCGGGGGGAGAAAAGTACTCTTAATACCTCTAATCTGGGGTCAGCAGCCCCACCTCCTGATTCAAGGTGAGGCTGGAAAACCCTGCCTGATGTTGACTTCTTAGCCCTCTCACCTGTAGCTAATGCTCCCGGGCCAGTGGGTGAGGCTCTTTTTTCTGCAATGTTGGATGATTAGGGGGCCTAACACAAGAGCGTCTCCCACTCTTGGAGCCTCATCCTCTGTGTGGTGGGAGGGACAAGGAGGGTGCTAGGGCCTTTGTAGCCAAGACCAAAACCAGCTAGATGGGCTGTGGGGGTCCAGCAAAGTCTTCCTATGAGAATCCCATTAATCCTGTATGCCTTGCCACCTGGGGTAAAGGGAACGCAGGAGGCAGCTGTCTCCTCCTGCAGCAGGGTGTGTAAGATATGGAGCATTGGGGGTCTTTCTAAAGGACGCTGAGGCCACCCTGATATGTCCATTCAGCAAGTGAATTTATAGTATCAGGCCCCTGGGAGGTACAGGATCTGGGAGGTGGGTGAGTAACAGTGGCCTGAGGCCCTGGACATTCTGCCTAATGGTGGGCCTCAGAGCTGAAGGACCAACTGGTAGTCTGACATTTCAGTCCACTCCAGCCTGTGGCTTTGTCCTTGGTGCTGGAAGCTTGGGAGTTAAGGGCTCCTGGCATCTCCTGTGTGGGGCCTGGGGGGAGGGAGGATCTGGAGGGGAAGGGATGCTCTTGGCCTGACCTTGGGAAACCTCTCAGCTTCTGGGCCTTCAGCTCCCTTCATCCCAGAGCTGCCACCAGAAAGCCTCCAGAAGTCAGACCCAGTTTTTTCTTGTGATGGCTTGGTGGGGGCCATGGTACAGGGATGGAGGGTGTGGTCAGGGACAGCAGACACTGATTTAGCTCACAGACTCCCTTCTTTATCTGCCAGTTAAAGGGCAGAAGGAGTGACTGGGAGACTGCCCTTCCAGGGCGAGAGCAGCCAGAATGGGCTGGGCTGCTAAGGGGGCCAAAAGCCCAAGGAAGAGTTAGTTCCCTGGGATACCAGCACCAGCTGGCAGGTTGCTTCACCAATTTAGCAGGTGGAATTTGGTGGGACGGAATTTTCTGCTAAAATTATTATTTACTTTCCAGGTCTGAGGCAGTTGTTCAGGGGGATTTCATGTCACCCCTGAGCAGGTATGGCATAGGTTGGCCCTGCCCCTGGGACTCTTGCTCTGGGCCCAGGGAGGTAGGTCGGTCAGGAGATCAGCAGCTTGTGCCTGGGCTAGCCTGGGGCCACTGATGCCCTCCTGAGCCGTCCTGCCATGCCCCGGGGTCTGTAGAATTTTGTGGGTGAGTAGTTTGGGGGCAGAACCGTCCTCTTGGTGCATGCCGGGAAACAGCTAAAAGTCCTCTGAGCTTGGGCTGCAGCCAAGAGAGAAAGATGGAGCACCAGGTCAGGAGGCCAGATTTCTAGATGGTATTCTGTCATCCCATCCTCCTTAACCATGGAACAGCTATTGTGTGCCAAACACTGGGGACATCTCTGTGAACAAGACAGGCACCGTCCTTGCCTCACAGAGGTTTGAGAAGATCAAAAGTGGATGAAAAAGTGGAAATGTAAAATAGAAGTTGCTTCACCAATGAAGTCATTGTGTCCTGGGCAGGCAGAGCATCGAGGGAAGCAGAGCAGAAAGGATGGAGGGCAGGGCTCCTCCCCTTGCTCCACTAAGGAACTGTGGGGACCAGCCAGGTCCTGGGCTGCTGGGGCTCCAGCGTAAGAGCCTCAGCCGCAATGCCCAGTTCAGGCAGCAGAGGGCAGTGAGGGACCTGCCTGCTTGGAAAGCAGCGTTTAAAAAGTGGTGGTGGTTGGGGAAGGGTTAGGGGATACGAGAGGGGGGGACAGGAGCATTGGAGAGTGGCAGGAGGTGGGGAGGACATGGTACCCTTGACCAGCCTTGTCTTGGGGGTGTATGCAGGTGGCTCTTCCTACCCAGTCCTTTGGAAGCCTGGCTGAGAGGTGCTTGGCCTTTTGGACTTGGTGGGCGGGGGTGGCTGGCCTTACCAATCAGACAGGGCACTCTACCGTCATACCCCTCAACCTCTATGGGACTTGAACATACCTGTGGCCCTGGTGTGGTGGGAGCGGCCATTCTAAGGAACCCGTGCCATTTTGTGTATAACAAGTTGCGTAGTGCTGGTCTGAGAGGATTTAAGCCACCTGCTGCCCCTGGACAGCCCTGATCCCCAGCCTCGCCCACTGTCCCCCTCAAACTGCATCTCAGGGCTCTGCTTCCTTTCTTCCTGGAGGGCAGAAGAATGTAATTAGGAGAAGCATAGTCTAGCCTGACGTTTCCACACTGGCAAGGTGGGTGAGACCCCGGGGCTCTGGGCATCCAGGACTTCTGCTGATTGCAGTAGGCCCTGTTCCTGGTTACCAGCTTGTTCTACATAACGGCCTCCAAAACAGAGCTTGCAGAAGAGTGGGTGTCGGGGGCAGGAGGGGAGGTTTAAGGAGGGGCTGGGCTGTGAACTGAAACACCAGGGCCACAAGGGGCTGCTTCTCCTGGAATCCTACAGGCAGAGGCAGAAGCAGCTGGCTGCGTCCAGCCTTTCCAGCAGTTGCAATAAGAAAAAGTGGGTGAAGGTGACAGCATATGCCTGGCTTCCCAGGTAGACAGTACGTGACTCCTGGCACGTTGAGAGTCTGTGTGTTTCCTGGGCAACCAGCTGAGGCAGGAACAAGGAGAGGAGGACAGGAGTGTGACAGGAATGTGAGGGCGGGAGGGAGGCAGTGTTGTTGGCTGGCTGGCCCCTCACATGCCGCTTCCACGCTCGGCCAGCACCCTTCTGCCTGCTTGGCACTGCTGCCCTCCTGCCCTGTGGGGTCAGTGTATTTCTCTAGCATCCCTATCAGTTTCTCTTTGCTCTCTGGTGGTGGGAGTGGGGGAGAGCCCCTGCTGATAAGCCTGGGCCCCCTCCCCTGCTTCAGGAAAGAGGTGGCCAACCCCTAAGAGGGCAGGCTGGTGTGAGGGAAGGTCAGGGCCCGGCCCCTGCCCAGGGTGTGCCAAGATGCTAACAGTGAACCGATGAGTGGTCTAGGTTGGGGGACTCCAGGAAAGCATTTAGCCTAGGCAGGTTGTGAGGTGCCCTCCACGGCGGGCAGAGGACGCAAAGCCTGACCTTTCTCAGTTCAAGGGGGCTGTGTGACAGCTCCCAGGGCAGGGGGGGCTGCCCCCAGATGATGCTGTGGTGACTGGGGTGATGTGGGGGGATGTGACTAGTACCTTCCTGGGGGATGTGCTTCTGGCCAAAGGCCAAATGCAGTACTACCTGCTTCCATTATCCCTGGGTGTTTTTTGGAGTGAGGAAAGCAACAGGCTAGGGCCTTTGGCGTCTGAGGGCAGACGGAGGACTTCAGGTGTCCAGAGAAAACTGTAGGAGCTGGGGGAATACTCTTCTTTGACTAGGAAAGCAACCCCCACCCTCTTAGACGGTAACCCAGGGACACTCTTCTTGATGCTGTCTGGCAAACAGTGTGTGGTCCTAGGGGAGCAGAATCAAGCTCACAGTGTAGGTTACACTTCATCATCTCATACACGGACGGTGACACTTGGTGCAGGCCACTGCACAGTGCTGTGGTGGCTCCAAGCCAGGCTCTTTCTGAGCAGGCAGGGCCAGCTGACCTACATGCACCAGAAAGCTCTGTCTTTGATTTGGGCAGGTGACGGTACCCTCAGCAGGGCTGAGCTGCTGTCAGGGTCAGGGGTTCCTGGTGGCCAGGTCTCTGGGATGCAGGGTGGCCCCTGTTGGGTAGAGACTGAGCTGTGAGGCTGCTGGTTGTGGAGTGAACAGGGTGGGCCATGGTTGGAGGAGGCCTGTGAGAAGCTGGGGTGGCGGGAGCCAAGCAGCCGGGCTGAGCTGGCAGCCGATGAAGGTCTCAGCACAGCTCTCAGTGCATCACTGGCTGGTCCAACACCAAAACCTTCAAAGCATTTGCCTTTCTGGAAGGGCCTGGAACAGAACTGTGGCTGGACCCGGGAGGGGCCTCAGTGCGCAGGGGAATAGAAGCTCCAGATCTGCATCCAGAGGCGATTTTCCCAGGCTCCTTCCTCCCACACATCGGCTCCCTCCCTCAGTTCTGGAGATGGATCAGGTCCTTCCCGCCAAGTCCTAATGGCTGCACAACTCAGGCCTGGGCTGGACTGCTCCTGTCTGGGGAGCAAAAACCAGGGCAGGACTCAGGACAGACAATGGCTCATTAGTTGTAGCCTGGGTCTCCTCCTGCCAAGGATGGCTCCCACACCACCAGTGGCCAGAAAGGGCTATTGAGCTGGGAGGCCTGGAACGACCAAACTTCTATGAGCCCCTGGTCAGGTCTAATCTATCTCAGGAACAGAGGATTCTGGGGCTGGGGAAGAGAGTGAAACAGCAAGTGGGAGCACACTGCCCTAGGACTGAAGTCATTGGTGATTATGCCTAGTAGAGGGTGAGAGGGAGCCCGGAGTCACCCCAACCTGGCCCCAACTCCTGTGGACTTGGCTTCCTCCCCCACTCAACCTTTAACTAGACTTGCTGACAGGAACAAAACGCACTCGTTTGAGTTTCACCTCTTTTCATTTCCTTTGCCCTCCCTCTGGAAGTGGTTTTAATGAACAGTGAAATGGCTAAAAGGCAATCAGGAGGAGTAAAGCGCTGGGATAATTAAACTGTCTTCCTTTTTCCCAGCGGAACCTCAGCACCTGGGCCTGGCTGCCCAAGGAGCTGGGGCCTCTGCACATGGGGCAGAGCTGTGGCTCCACAGCGCCCAGACCTCACTTGCTCCCCAGGGTCCTGGAGCATCCAGATGGAGAGGGGCAATGCCCTGGTGGTGCTGCGCAGTCTGCTCTGGCCAGGCCTCACCTTTTACCACGCCCCCGGCACCAAGAACTGTGGCTATATCTATGTGGGCACCGGTGAGAAGAACATAGACTTGCCCTTCATGCTGTAGGAGGGGCCAGCCCGGGAACTTTCTATGTAGAGCATAAACATTATTTTCATACATTTCAGTGAATCTGGTGTTTGTTCTGTCCTGCCACTTCCCCTCATCTCCACCTCCATCTGGTGTCCAGGCTCTGAGGACACCACAGCGCCAAATCAAGTGGCAGAGGATCGGAATGTGCTAACGAGAAAGAATGGAGGGTGGAAATGGCTGTGGGAGGTGATGGCCAGGAGCCCTATCTCACCTCCTTGCAGCCCTTAGGCCCGAGACTAGACCGAGGATGGGAACCTGTTTGGCCCATGGACGCCCTTTGGTTTTGTGGCTCAATGCTCAGTAACTGGCTGGAAATGGGCCCAAGCCCTGCATACTCCCCAAGCAGTGAGCACACAGCCAGTGGGTGAGACATGAGCCTGGTTTATGACATTCCTTTGAAGAGAACTCCCGTCCCCCAGCACAGAGTAAGGCCCCAACCAGTCATGAGACCCCTCAGGTACCAAGGAACCTAAGTGAACTCAATGCCCCCGGCTGAAGGCACCGAAGGTGGTGTTGCTGCCACTTGTGCCATTCACACTGGAGGAGCCAGGCCACCCTGGTAGGAACCGGTGACAGAGCACGAGGACATCTGGCCAGGTTCTCAGGAAGCCCTGCTCCATCAATGATATAACACCAAAGGCCTTCTTGAGTAGCAGACATTGTCTTTCAGGAGGGGTGATCCCACGGCCATGCGCACCTTATTCCAGCGGTGGCCTTTATTGTAGATGGGCTTGACGGAGCGGGGGGACCAGCGGGTCAGGTACCTGTGGAGAAGGACCAGGAAATGTGGCTGAGGGCTGGGAGCCTGAGCTGGAGCTGGGAGGGCGGGCACTGCCTCCTCAGGCCAAAGCTGTGGATATCCAACCAAACCCTTTCTCTAGTTTTTCTTCCTTGAGGAGCAGGGGCTTTTCCTGGGAGCAACCGCTGAGTGTGCTGTAAACAGATGGGCTGGGTTCTTGCCGCAAGCGTGTGTGGCCAGGGTCAGGCAGACCAGGGCCACTCGAGCTCCCTTGATCTTTAGGAGTTGTCAATGTTTGTGTGTATTTTCTGGGGGAGGAGGTGGAGGAAGAGGCTGATGTAAGAGCCTGGAGGAATCCTTCCCTCTCTCCCACTTGGCTCATTCGGCCACCCCAGCCTTCAGGGAGCTCCCCTGGGCAGCCATAACTGGCTGGAGGACCCCTGCCCCTCACTCAACCCATGATGGGAGCCAAGGGCGAGGGCCCATGGGGGGTATGGAGGAGGGAGTGGGAAAAAATGGCTGCAGCCCACAGTCCTTTGGCCTCCTTTGGGGATGGCCAGGGAGCTGATAGTTCCCGGAAAAGTGGCTCATGCCGATTGGGACTGGGGTTTACTCCATTCAGAATGAAACTTGGATTCTGTCCAGAGAGGCCCACCCTTCATCCTGAAAGCTCAGCTATGCCAAAGGCCAGGATCCTCCTCTGCCTCCACTATAGGTTGCGACTCAGCACAGCCATCTCTAAAAACCATCAAATCAGAGATTTCTAATTAAAAAAAATTATCCTTGGATGAAAATTTTTAGATAAAAGTAAAAAATGATTGCTAATTTATACATTTCAGTTGAGCTCCCCTGGACCTTGATCTCCTGCATGAAGGAAACAGCTCCGAGAGGAGTGAAAAGCTGGGGGAGGTGCGGGCCTGCACTCCAAGTGTGAGGTGGGCTTCTCTGAGTCTCCTGTCAATGTCAATGCCCCCAACAGGGAGACTTCTGGAGTGGGCTGGTTCCAGGGACTGCTTTTTCTATGGCTAGAGTGCTGTGACGGTAGGAGAGTGAAGGGTAAGGAAGGAAGGAACGCCTGGCAGGCCCCTGGGCTGGCATATCCCAGTCTTCGGAGGGGTGGGGAAAGAGATGGGGTGTCGAGCTGGGTTTCCAAGAGGAGTGCTCACCGGAAGTCCAGGACCCCAGAAGATCCCCAGGCTGACCAGGTTGTCCAGAACTGCTGCCTGAAAACTGTTCTGCCCTCCCCTGCCCTGGAGAGACCCGAGGAAGCTGGGCTTCAACGAGCTCTGGGCCTGATGCCTGTGCCCCAGGGAGCAGCCAACTAGTGGGGGAGGGGTGCCTGGGTGGCCTCCAGTCAGCATTTTGGGAAGACTCCAGCTCTGGGAAGAACCAAGGTTCCTTCCTACCTCTCCTGAAGGGGCAGGAAAAGGGGGAAGTGTGGCTCCCTTGGGGCCCAAAGCTCAAGGGCCTCTGGATAAAATCGTAAAATCCCTTACAAGGGAATCAACCTCCCTCATAGCCAGGACTGCCCCTCTACCCAGCCCCCCAGAGTGGCCTTTTGCAACCCAAGAGCCCCCACACATCATCAATCCTGTGTCACGTTAAAGGACACCGGATATATGGGAGGGAGCCTGGCTTCACTTCAAAGGCCTGAGGGCAGGGTGGATTGTGTCCTTAGGCCTGCTGCGGTCTCTTAACAAGTTGGGGGGTGGGGGGGGGGGGTGGGCGGGGGAAGTCTCAACCCCTAAATGGTCTATAGCACATTTGGGAAAGACAGGAAGATGTTACTAGGTCCTGATCCCCCAGGGTTGCTGGAAGATGTCCCAGCTAGCAATGTGGGAAGGGCAGGTGGAGATGGCCATGGGACCAGGGTGCTGCTGGCAAGGGGTCAGTGAAGACCCAGCTCTGGTCCTACGCCCCCAGCCCAGCAATCTGTGGCTGCTATCTGCCAGGACTCCTACCCTCATGCCTGGGTTCTGCTGGGGATCAGATTAGGAGGTTTGCTAGGGGGTGGGGTCAGTCTTGCTTTGCTTCAACCATCTTTGGTCCCACAGAGGCAGCAGTTCCAGTGGCAGCTGGACCGGGAGAAAGAGGGCAGGGCCACTGATAGGGGAGAACAAGAATAAATACCAAAATAATTTTTACAGACCTGGCTCTACTCTTGACAAGGGGGCACTATAGATCTGGGAGTATGTGAGTGTGGTAATGTCAGAGGTGGGGGAGGGAAAGGAACACACAATAGGATGACTGAGTGTCAGACAGGTCTGCTCCTTCCACCAGAGGGTGCCACCCTGCCTAGTCTGAAAGGCAGACTGATTGATTCCAGGATCCAGGGGCCTTCCTCTTCTCTAAAAGCTCAGGGTCACCACGTGCAGCTACACAGGGTAAGTGCACAACTCGAGGGAGCACCATTCACAACCCAGTCTACACAGACACTGCCTCGAAGTTTTACAGTGTACAACGTGCATAGCTACATACAAGGGCTCTACCCCCTGACAGCAACCCCCCCATTTTTAAGCCTCACTTTGCCCTTTAATAACCCTAGTGCTGGGATACTGAAAGTCTGAAGTGCTCTGACACTCCCATAGCAACCTAGTATGATGTCATAAACGGGATTAGCACGTTCTGGTGCCCAACCAGCAGACCTCCTCACCCTCCTCGCCCCTGTGCTAAATGCCCTACTGGGGAGGGAGGAGAAAAGAGGCTGAGGCCACCAGGGTAGGGTGACAGAAGCGTGCGCACCATCAACTGCAGCACCAGTGGGACTGACGGGGATGGGACAGAATGGACAGCCAAAGGGCACACTGGCTTTCCTGGGCTGTGGGGTTAGCTCCAAGAAATGGCTTCCCTGGCAGAGGACAGTGAGAACCGAGGGCCTGCAGAGTGCTTGGGGTACTGACACCCAGGTTTGCTTACCGGTTGAGTTGGAGTTTTCTTTTTGGAACAAATCCTTCAGGAAGTGGAGGCTTGTGATTTGGCAATAGACCTGAACGCAGAAGAAACACATAAGGAGATGGTCTCTGCAGCTCCCTCTGCAGCTTTTGGGGACCATAAAGACAAAGCCCAAGGAGGTGGAAGGCTGGCATTGAGGGGAGTAAAATGAAGGCTCGAGATGTCCATTTCTGTTCCAGGAGGGGCTACAGCACAGGGCAGCTGGTGGGGGAATGATGCCTACAGCCCTCTGCCCCTCTTAGCCCCAAGGGGAACTTCTACCTGCTCGGTGGGCCATCTTCACACACTCCTCAATTTTGCGGTGCTCTTCCTGGCACAGGCCTGTGATCCTTCGGGGCAGCATGCCTCCATGAGGCCGGATGAACTGACTGAGCAGCAGAACATCCTAGTGGAAATGGAAAACGAGATGAGGGTCAGCCGGGTGAGCGTGTGATACTGGGGAGCCAAGCCACATGACCTACAGGGGAGGCGGTGGCCCCTGGCACTCCAAGAGGTTGAGGTCTCCCTCGGGAACTGACCTAAGACCATTCCCTCCACAGAACTTTGCACACTGGTCTACTACCTAACAAAAGTTAAATCCTAACATATAAGATTTTCTGACCCTATTACCAATCCTAAGAGCTTTTAGCTCCTCCATGAGATAATCTTTTGATAGACTAGGTTAGAGGATACAACTCTTTGAGAAACGTTAACAATCTTTCAGGCACCTGCAGGATCTTTCCTGGTGACAAAAAGTCAATCTCCCAGGGTGAGGCAGAGAGTTTGTCATATACTTCCACACAAGAGAGAAAATCTAATACCATCTCTGCCCCCAAAGCCTATGTGCCACAGGCCACAATACACGCAGACAGCCCCTCCACCTTCTGCCGTTCCCTCTGAAGTGCTAAGCAGGGTACAAGCTGAGGAAAGGACCGAGGCTGTGAAATTAAATCCCACATCTTCTGAGCTCCCTGTGACCAGATGTGAATGGCTTCTAAGGCTTCCTTTGGGCCATCAGATTGCCTTGGAAGAGTCAAGGAAATAAGGGTAAACAGAGCCAGAATCAAGACAAGGAACTATCCCCATCAAGCTCTCACAGGATGGTTGAGGGGACTGGATAAAAGCCACCATCTCCCACTCCTCCCACCCCTCCAGAGAGGCCCGGCACGCCAGTCTTAGCAGTCATGTCCACAAACTGACTCACTGCCCTGGCAGGCGCCTCGCTGTACAACCGCAGATTTGTTTTAATCACTGGAGAGCCCCCGAGGGACCCAGACCCCCAATTCCCACCCCTATAATCTTCAGAATCTGATGAAAAGAACTTGGATTGGATTATCCAAGGCTAATAAACTGGGCTCACAGCCCCAGCCTCCCCCACTGCAGGCTGCCAAGCAAGCTGACAGCTTTGTGCAGCTCAGGCTAACGATGCCCTGAGTGAAAGGGGGTAAAAGGAAAACAACTTTAGCCTTTACCTTGGAGGGGATTAGATTTCTTCTGCTGGATAAACAGAAGCAAGTCTATTTCCTGGAAACGGCTGGTAGAAAGAGTGCCCCGTGGTGGTCGGGCAGGTTCACCTCCCCATCTTCAGCTGAGATTCCAAGTATGGCCACAGCCCCAGTAACTTCCTTGTAAGAAGAAGCTGTGCATGGCCTGCAAGCTTCCTATTACTCTAGGCGGCCATCAGCAGAAAGGCCCGGGGTGGAGTAAAAGAACACCCCCTCTCCCCACCAGGGGTGGCCTAAAGCCAAGGCTCCCAGCCCGGGAGATTAGTTGGGTCACTCTGTTCAGATCCCATGGGCATGTGCCCTCTCCTGCTCTTACCACCTGACCAGGATCTCTGCCCTAGTCATCCCATCCACCGAGGGGCACAGGGACAACCTGCAGGTCAAGTTGGCCCAGAGCCTGAATCACCTGAAACCTAAAAATAGGATGCTTAATGTTACCAATAGAACTCTGAGGGACAAGTATGGATTTCTCCAGGGCTGTGTCCTTTCCCCAGGACCTCCCCACTTCTACAGAGGATGCAGAGCAATAGCTGGGATCATAGTCTCTGCGTGGGTTTTGTCTCCCTACAGTTTGAATCCCAGCTCTGATACTTTCTAGCTGGGTGATCTGAGGCAAGTTCACTAACTTCTCCATGACTTAAATTTCCTCACCTGCAAAGCAAGGATGGAAAGCACCCACTTCATAGGGATATTGTGAAAACTAAGTGAATGAAGACAGGTAAATGCTTACAATAGTGCCTGACACAGAGTATGCACTCAATGCAGGGTACCTACTGTTATTCACCATCATCATCCTTCCGTGCAAACAGATGAAGAGCTAGAAGGGCTAGAGCAAACAGGGGTTTCTGCAGCTCCAACATGGAGACAATAATGTGTCCCCAGGTCACAGTAAGGCCTCTTCAAAGAGCCTCTCATTACGAGAGAGAGAAAGCCAAACTCAGATCCTGATTCCATCCCCTTGGGAACACAACTCTGTGAGACTGGGACACAGGGCCCTGGTGGTCTGAATCACATGCAACCAGGCTGTGAATTAAGTGACCCTTAACCCTGGCTGCACATGAGAATCACCTGGGGAGCTTTAAAAAATAATGATGGCCAGGCTTTACCCCAGACGAACAGAGTTAATGTCTGGGGGCGGGGCCTGAGTGTTTTTTTAAAGCTTCCCTATAATTCTAACGTGCAGCCAAGGTTGAGAGCCACTGGACAAATGCTCGCCTGTGGTGGTTCCATGAGATGCAGCAGTGGCTATGGGGGAAGGGGGAATGAAGGGGAGCGATGCCGCTTCAGTTAACCAGGGAACACGACCTACGGGACATGCACACTCACCTCATAACCATACCTGTGCTTCAGGTTCCACCTGCAGATGGGGCACTGGCCAGCGGGGTTAGGAGGATGTGGACTTTCCTGGGGAGTCTCTGTGATACGGCCTTCGATCTAGGAGGCAGAGAAAGAGCGTGTGCGGGAGAGGGCCGCGCAGAGTCTCTAATCCTGAAGCAACCTCCAGAATGGTGGGAATGGTGGTGTGACATCATCTCTGGTAGGTAACAGGTCTCTACGCTGAGACTCTAGTGGTGGTTCTGCAGTTGCTATATAATGGGCCTTGGGGTGTCCACAGAGAGGAGATTTGGTGGCCTTCAAAAGTAATGGAAACTGAACTTAATGCTGATGGCGAGAAGGAGGGGTTTGCTGTATCAGCTGAAGCTACCTTTCCTTCCTCAAAAACAAAAACAACCTTTGGGAAAATGTAATAAATGCACATGGTAAAAAGTTTCCAACTGCACAGGGATGTCGAGTCCAAGGGAAGTCTCCTTCCCCCTGCCCACAGCCTTCTCGGAGGACACTGCAGATGCCACCTTTATCTCACAGAGCAAGTCCTTGCCAATGGTTCTTGCCTGCCATGACTTTGCCCCCCAGGGGACAGTGGATAATGTCTGAGACATTTCTGACATTTCTGAGACAACTGGGAGATGGGGTGCTAATGGCATCTAGCAGGGAAGCTAACCATCCTACAATGCACAGGACACACAATGAAGAATTAGCAGCCCAGGGTGCCAATGGTGCCAAGGTAAGAAGCCTACTCTGCCTACGTGAGCATATACCCGCTTCTCTCCCTCCTTTTTTATTTTTTATTATTTATTTTCAAAGATTTTATTTATTTTTAGAGAGAGGGGAAGGTAGGGAGAAGGAAAGGGAGAGAAACATCCATCAGCTGCCTCTCGTATACCCCAAATGGGGGGACCTGGCCCACAACCCAGGCATGTGCCTGAACAAGGAATTGAACTGAGACCTTTTGGTTCACAGGCTAGTGTTCAATCCACTGAGCCACACCAGCCAGGGCGCTCTCTCTCTTAAGAAACACAGATGGGAGGATACATTCCCCTGTCTTCCTCCTTGCTTTTATTATTTAGGATGCCACCTCTCCGACTGTGCCGAGGTCATGTGCAAAATGACCTCGGCTGTGGCTGTTGTATCCTGTGATACAGCCTTGGAATTACTAAGTGCAACAGACCAATGATCTGGGAGTCAGCTCCAATTGCAAGAGGGGGAGTTTAGAAAGCCTTCCTGACTGAAGCCATGGATTATAAGAGCAAGGCTAGGACAGGGCTGACAGGCTTTGGGAGAGAAGCAACACTGTCTCCAGGGGCAGAACTGGCAAATGGGAAAGAAGCTAGAGGCAGTGCTTGCCTCTGCAGGGCACTGCTGCCCACCTGTCTGCCAAGGCCACCGTAACTACTCCAGAAACAGTGTGTGTTAGGGGAAACGCGCAGGTGCGTGGTGGGCTCAGATGGGGATTATGGCGGACTGTGGGGAGAGAACTAACATTTGCTGACTCCCCATTACGTGCCTGGTTTTGTGCTAATCATGGTTCACCATCTCATTTAACCCCACAACCTAGTGAGGGGGCATCATGATGTTACTTTATAGTTGAAGAAAGTGAGACTCCAGAGAGTGAGCAACACCCAGTCAGCCAAGGCAGCACCTCTCCAGACATGGGTGGCTCCCTCCCCCAAGGCTTGCAAATGCTTACAGTGCCACCACGTCTCCACGTTCGTTCTACAAAAAGCAAATTCATGCCCCAGACGAAAAATAGTCTTCACACTCAAAAGCCAGATGTGTTTTCTCTCCACCAGCACTGAGTTCACAGGGTGAAGGCTTGTTTCAGCTTTGAATAAGGGAATAAACAAAGGTGCCCTAAGGGGATGGGCCCCCCTCAAAAGAACTATTTTGAGGTAAAGCAGTGCAAAAGCTGAGGGACTATTCTGGGGAAGACCCAGAGGGAACCCGAAGGCCTTGTCCTGGGAATAGACTGTCTAGGAGGACGAAGTGTGGCTAGCAGCCAGAACGGTTAATTCCCTGGTTGACAAGGAAGTTATACAGGCTTCTGGAGTGGCTGCGGATTTCTAGGAGGCAAGGAAAGCCTTGTGAAAACAACACTGTCTTTTAGGGATTATAGGATAATGTAGGCCCCGTGACTCTTGGGAGGAAGGGAGGTGAGATGGGCCCAGTGAGGGAAAGGGGGAGTAGGTGGACACAGTCATTCCAGCTTTCTCACCAGCAGACAAGCCAGGGTGCTCGCTAGTGAGTCCAGGGTCCATAGAGTATCACCTTTTAACTGCATCACTTAAGGAATAGCTTAGTCATTCTGAGCAGAGAGGAAAGAAGCTGAGATCCAGGATCCTGGCTCGGGATCAACTTACTTTGGTTCTTTAGTTCTGGCATTGCCTTAGTTTCCCCTTTGGAAAACTAATTTATCACCCTCCAAAGAACATATTAGCAAAGACCCCTGATATCTTGTCATACGAAAGGTCACTTTAATCAAAGAGCAGATGCTTCAATCCAGGTACAAGTGACTGTTCCAGATTAACCACACTATATAGCACACAGCTTGAAAAATAGATTTATAGTCACAGAAGGAGCAGATCCTGGAGCCAGGAGTCCAGTTTGGGCCTCCCTCCCTCCCTCCCTCTCTCTGAGGAGCAGCCAGGCAGCTCAAAGTGTTAAAGAGGTGGTAAGTGGCCAACTTGATGATACTTACTATAGTTGTTTTCCCTTCTTGGATCTCCACCACTGCAGAGATAAAGGGGAAAAATTAGGTCAGCCATTTAATAAGGAACAGGGAGTTTCGAATAATAGCTCGAATTCTACGCATGTGGAGAAACAGAGCCTTCGGTCTGTACTCTCACAGGCCCCACCTAGAAGGGAAGCGTGCAGGGCCACCTCCAAACGCTCTATGCCCCTGAGGCTGGATGAGGGCAAGCCCAGATGCCCAAGTAATATCATCTCTCTGGGATCAAGGGTTTCCACACTGTTTTTGCTTTTCCTCTTGGTTCTATCTAAGGAAATTGGCAAGACCTGCCCTCCTATGGCTAGCAATAATGACCTAAGAGTGAGGAGTTGGGGGCAGAAGCATGTAAAAGACCTTCAAAAGTACCCACTGCATGTGTCCTTTTACTAAGAGAATCAAACACAGTTTCTGACCTTGAACAGTTTGCAATACAGTACTGAACTACATAAAATGACTCCAGTGGCCCTGGTAGATAAGCAGTGAGACAAGTTCACTCCTAAAATTCATCCTGAAAGCCTTGTATTAAAGCTGGATGAGGACAACTGTGTGCGTTAAATCCTCTTCTCCATTCCTCCCTGCAGGGTTGCCATTTGTTATCCACAGTGGAGAGGTGTGATAAAAAAAAAGAGGCTGGAATAAGGGGCCTGCAGAAACTGGGTCCAGGCAGAAGTTCAAGAGAGCAATTCCAGAACGAGAGGGACTCCCTCAGCTCTTTGCCCATTTAGGTCTGGCAGTCAAAAGAGAACCTGAGGGAAAGACAGTAAGTCACTCACACCTGTCAAGCTGTACATATTTCCTATCTTACTTGACTATGATGCAGAATGACAACTTCAACAATATTCAAAGGAAGAACCAAGCTAAAAGCCCACATTTGGCAAATATAATCAAACAGAAAGTTCTTGGAGATTCTTGCTTGTTCTCCCAGTTTCTTTAGAAAGGGAGAAGCCATAGCTGTTAGCATAGGAACTGGTACACAGCAGATGCTCAATGGATGCTAGCTAGCATTTAGGGAGCAGAATACTTGTCACGGCCCCCTTCTGACTACTAATTACGGTAACAGAAAACTTGGGCCCACATAGCTGCTGTCTCCCCACATACTAAAATCATATTTTAACAGCAGCTCAGCTACACAATTAGTTTTACTCAGCTCTAGCCAAGGCAAGAATACAGATTAGAAAGAGCCTAAGGTTCTTAACTTTGACAATCCAGTAAAAGTTATGCACCTCTCCCTAGAAACATGTCCATGAGCATACATACAATAAACATGGGTTTAGGAGACTCAGACCCCTGAAGCTATGTACCCAAATGGTAATACTGGTTTTTTTCTCAGTGGTGGTGGCAGGTAATTTTAGCTTCTTCTTTATGCCTATCAGTATTTTCTAAAGTTTCTAAAATAAATGCATACTGCTTTTGCAGTAAAAAAACAAAAACAAAAATAAAAACAAAGAATGATAGAAAGAGAGAGTATATCTAAGGAAAAAAAAACAGGCAATTCTGACCCAAGCAGACCCCCATGGCAGCCTCTGCGATCCCTGCGCACCCTGACCGCCCCCTGATCGGACAGACTGCCTGCAGTCACTGCCCTTTGGTTTTCTGAGTGAGGCCTTTCATGAAGACTCATTCCATCTACATACCCAACCTGAGAGCCCCTCAGAGTCCTACTCTGCACACAAAGTTGTAACAATGACCAGAAAGGTCCTGAGGCTTTCTCCCAAACACTGTAGTTACCAATCAACTCAAAGACAAATTAGGTTTCTCCCTGTAAAAGAAAATGTGTCACCCCACGCATGGATCTACTTGTTCAGAACAGAGACCAGCCTAAATGAGAAGTGAGACTCCACCTGGTGCTCAGTCTGGAGGCCAGCACAGTGGCAGAGGGACTGTCACTGCAATGTGTCAACTTAGAAACGTGGAGATGCATAGGAAGGCACTGCTCCAGGAGGGCACAACAGGGCTTTTAGTCACCACAGAAACTGCAAATTTGCAAAAACCAAGTTGGAGCGAGGGTGACCAAATCTGAACAATAGGTGGGAAAAAAGATTTTAAGAACTGGAGAGACATTCCAGTTCCACTCGAGTCAGCCCTACAACAATGCCCCGAAACAAAGCGAACAAACATGTGGTTCCCTTCTCCAGGAGGCACTTGGGCCCTGATCATGAGGTAAACAAGTCTAACAAAACACACATCACTCCCGGCAAAGAACCAAACCCTGAAGTCATCCCACTGGCCCCTGGAAAAGAGATCAAAGACCATGGCAGGCTCCACCGTTCACAAGCTCCCCACACAGACACTCTGAGCCAGTGAATCATATTACTATAAGCCAGTGGGTAAAACATTAGGCACAGGCTTATCTAATAGAGACAATTTGTCAAACCAGAAGAAATGACCTGAGAACTCACATGAGATTGAGATTAATCAGGGCGGTGTCTCAGTGCAGGGGCAGAAGGCCTGGCTGGAGCCTGAAGAGGCTCTGATAGATTTTAAGCCTCTCAAAACAGGAGATAGGAATCAAAATCGTATTGATTTTCAGTGTGCATACAAAAACATGCCAAAACCAAACAAAACCTCAGATCCATTTTGTCCCTGGTCTCTACTCCATTTAAATGAAGTGGGGGTGGCAAAGGAAAACTGGACTAAGAGATTTAAGCACTAACAGAAAACTTGTTTAGACACTGAAATAAAAAACAAACTGACAGTAACCAGAGAGGAGGGGGGAGAAGGATACTAGGGGCTAATGGGGAGAGGCCATCAAGGAACATGTATAAAGGCCCCATGGACAATGCCAAAGGGGGTAGGTGTACTGGTGGGGGGGCGGGGCAGGGGGGTGTGGTAGGGTGAAAATGGAGACAACTGTACTTGAACAATAAAAAAAATAAAAAAGAAAACTTGTTTTAAAAAAAGATGGAATGACCCTTGTATTCTAAGAAATGGCTATTATCAAGTAAACTCAGGAAAGAAAAAAAGCAATTTTCTAAACTACAGTTAAGGACCAAAATCTTCAAAGATGGCCACTTCTCATACAAATCAAATAATCTGTTTCGCAGAAAGCAACATGTTCGCTGAGCACGCGTGGAGTGTGCAGCCCAGCTCCACCTATTGTGGAGAGTTACAACAGGATAGGAAGACAGAGCCTTTGCCCTAGGGGGGAAAAGGGAACTAACCAAGTATGGGAACTTCACTATAATAAAGTCCAGGCCTCGTAAAGAGGTCCTTTGAGTACTTCAGTAAATACTCGCCTAGGATGGAGTCCAAGACAACTGAATTATAACAGTCTAGAGCAAACAGCATTGCGGTGAGACTGCAGCAAACACAGAAAGACCTTGATGGCCACATAAACACAGACACAGTGAACTGCAGCAGCATAAAGACCCAACTGTTTCGTAAAGAAGGAAGTGAGGAAAGATGAGTGATGAGGAGTGGAGGGCACTAAGTGCCCAGAGACCAAGGTCCTTCTTGTAATGTATCCACGGAAACCAAGTCCCAAGCAGAGTATGAAGGAATGGAGTAAGTGAATGGCAGGATGGCTAAGAGGCGGCGCTGACAGGCTTACATAGGGTCACGGAGTAAAGTGCATGTTTGGGATGTGTGCCTGCACTTCTGGTCATTAACTACTTTTCTCAAATTACTTGCTTAAGTACCACTTCCCTTCTGTTCATCTTGTTTCTTTCTTAAGATTATATTTATTTATTTTCAGAGAGAGGGAAAGGGAGGGAGAAAGAGAGGGAGAGAAATGTGTGAAACATTGATGGGTTGCCTCTCACACACCCCCAACTGGGGACATGGCCCACAACCCAGGTATGTGTCCTGACCAGTAGTTGAACCTGCAACCTTTCAGTTCACAGGCTGGTGCTCAATCCACTGAGTCATACAAGCCGGGGCCCTTTTGTTCATCTTTAATTCTACCGCTGAAGTTTGCTGAGTCTCTCATCACCTCCCCACTTCTTTACCCGTGGAACCCCGAGGGAGTGTGCCTCTGCACTATGCTTCAGAATGAGTCTCACTGCTGCACAAAAGCCTCTTTCCACTAGCAGGTTACTCTCTATTCTTTAAAGCCCCCAACTCGCTCACTTCTCTCTCAAAGCTTTTAGCTACAGGGCTGGGCTGCCCTGCCATCAGCCTGCCCTGGGATGCCCTGAGTGGCCTTCCTGCCATTCAGTGACTCCAGTCCTTCACTGTCTGAAATGCTACAGCTACCTGGAAAAGATGAAGGAAATTCCCTTCAGCCTTGACTCATTTCAACATATTCTGACCTAAGTGTCTAATGAATCATCCCCGTACATTCGGATAATTGTGTGTGTTTATTTTTCTTGTTTTAAATACATTTCCTTCATAATAGCTCCAGTGATAAGGCAGGAATGACGTCTAACACAATTTTTGCTAAGTCTGGCAGTGCCAACCATAAAAATATGAATGGTCTTCAGCAAGTTAACCAATGGGGGCTTTCAGGGAAGGGAGGGAACCACAGGGATGCCCTGCCATGGAGTACCAAGGTGACGTGACTGGTGGAGAGGGAAGAGCGCTGGCTCTACTTCCAACGCCACCACTCACTAACGGTGTGATGTGGGCAGCCACTAAAGCCCTCTGGACCTGGGTTCCTCATCTGTACCAATGTCAGTAACATCCACCTTTAAGGATTGCTGAAAACACTGATTAAATATATGTGGAAAACATAGCACAGTGCTTGAAGCAGGCACTTAATAAACCACAATTTCCATTTCTGTCTTCCTTCAGTGTTGCTTCTTCCATAAGAGTGTATTTTTGGCTTTGTGTGTTGCTATTGTTAAACTTCAAACCAGGCTCTCTCAATAGCAGCGTGACTCCCAGTTTAGGCCAGGCAGTTCTTTGTTGTGTGGGGCTGTCCAGAGCACTGGAAGATTGTAGCAGCATCCCTGGACTCCACCCACAAGATGCCAGGAGTACCTGTTGTATTGGTTGTGATAACCAAAAATGTCTCTAGACATTGCCAAATGTGCCCTGGAGAACAAAACTGCCCCCAACTGAGAACCACTGCTTTAGAATGAGAGTCTTTTTAAAAAAAAAATTGATTTGTGAGAGAGGAGGTGGCGGGAGAGAGACAGAAACATCGATTTGTCGTTCCACTGATTCATGCATTTGTTGGTTGATTCTTGTATGTGCCGCAACCAGAGATCAAACCTGCAACCTCGGCCCGTCAGACGGTGCTCCAACTGAGCTGCCTGGCACGGGCTTACACTGCATCTTTCCAGGCAGGAGTGCTGACGCTGAGTGCTCATGAACTCCGACTAAAATTAAGTACTATCTGATACTTTAAAAAAATAGGATGTTTGGATATTTTCAGCAAAACATCCAGCTTTCTCCTGATAACTTTAAATTCTGTATCTACTCTACTATTTGGGTGTCAAATATACCAGTTGGGACCAGTCAAAAGTAGGTATATGTGAACTATTTTATACATAAGGGGTAGGATATCAAGGAAAGTTTTTTCATTTAAAGGCTTTGGAGACAGTTGGTTCTCCTTTGTTTAAGATTACATCAATTTAATTATTTAGCTTTTAGGCCTGACAGCAGCAAAGAAGAGCAACCAACCCAAGAATTTATGGAGAGGAGGACTTCAAAGACCCATCTGATTATACAGTCCATTATTTCACAAACTCTCCAATAGAAAAAATTCAAATAGAAAAATGTTCCTTAGTAAAAGAACAAAACTACTCCTCTTTCCTGTCCTGTGGGAACATAGCAAAGCACTGTTTTCAACTTCAAATTTTATAAAGGTAAATTGTGGCTATTAGTGTTTGACACTTGGAGACCCTCAAAAATGTTATGGGCATATGCTAATTTTGCAGCATGGGAATAGATGAAACACCTTTTCTAATCCCTTTTTATTAACAATATGCTGTCTTTGGTATCTTTCTTTATTAATGGATTAGTTTACCTAATACTAACCAGGCAGCATCTGGACTTCATTGTTCTTTCTAGCAAATGTTCCACCTCCCCTTCATAGCTAAGTTCTTCCCACTACCTGCTATTTCCATTTCTTCATGAAGTATCTCTTTGATTTCCCATTCTACTGAAATTGCTGTTTGAAAGCTAAAAAAAAAAAAAAAAAAAAACCTCTTCTGAAACATATCCAACGGCTTCTTCATTAGGCTCTTCTTTTTGTACTTTTCTGCTCCCTCTGAAAATAATGATCACTCTTTTCCTCTGGATATGTCTCAGCTTTGGTTAAAGGATACACTGGTCAATACTGAGCCAGAATCTTAAAATACCCCCCACATCACTTCTGCACATCACTTATCCTTTCCTGCTTCCAGCAAGGCACAAAGGAAGGCTGTGTCCTGAAAGACCTTTTTTACTCTCCATCAGATCCCATCCTCCTTATGAAAACTTCCAGTTAGGTTTGTTGTTTCCTGTAACTGAATCTCCCTGTACTTTATCGCAGCCTATGTACACACATCATCTCATTAGAACCTAACTTCTCAGGAAAAGGGCTGTATTTTCTTTCTTCAGAATCCCTTGATAGCCTGAAGTTCAGCACTTGGCCTTTTTACTAACAGGCTCTCAGTTCAATGCTAGAATGAGGCTGTCTTTCCAGACTTAAGATTAATTTAAAGCAAAAATACTATCCAGCATTTGTCTCTGTTTCAGCGGTTCAACTGCCTTTCCACCTTAGCTTCTACTTCTCCGGGAGACTGGCGGCCCAGGTGGAGAAAGCCGCCATCACATACCAACACTGCCAGACGAGAAACTGGAAAAGGAGACGCTGGGGAGGGCCTCCAGATGTCCTTTCCTTATGATCCAGGGATTCTTTAATAAAAGAGGCGGGCTTTCGGAGGATACGGAAGGAAGAATTAACATGCGGATCCCTTGCCGAAAACTTTTCTGAACCCTCAGACAGGTTTCTCTTCTGCCCTAAGCAAATCTTTCTCTCTGTCCTCCCCGCCTGCCCGTGCCCGAGGGGACAATCAGAGAAGTGAGAAATCATGATAACAGTATTAGGATTCGGAAGGAACTTTCGACCACCGCGGGAACGCATTTTAAACGTTTCAGAACCGCGCGGAGAAAAGGGAGGGAAGGGGCACGGGGACGAGAGGAAGCAACCCTCCTCGCTTTTCTTTAGCTTCGGGAGGTCTCAAGAACCCAAGACTCACCTTCCCTGTACCCGCGATCTGGAGGTCGCGCCCAGCTGGTCGCGGCCGGGCCTGCCAAGAATCCCCGGAACAGCCGCTTACAACCGGACACAAGCACACTGAGGGCCGCCATCTTGAAGGCCTATGACCTCTTCAGCACTTCCGCTTCCGGAACGGCGCACGCGCAGCCGCAATAGTGGGCGAGAAGTGTGTGGGTTGTGGGCTCTTCGCTCGCTGGGTTACTGCCACTAGCTTTTCCCACACCTCTCCAGCTTTGGTCTAAACCAAATGGCCTTTGTGTCAAGGCTGTGCTTCATTCCGAGGGTCTAGGGGAGGTCTAGCTCCTGTTTGCCAGTCACCGAGGTCTGTAGGGTCTCTTTCGTTCCCTGGCAATTTCTCTCGGTAAAATCACACGCACTACCCTAAGTCTTTAAAGCTTTTCGTTCTCTGCAAGTTAGATGTAGATTTGCAGCTTCATGCGATTGAAGCTAGGCCTGTACAGGAGAGGTTGAAATGGTTGGGAACTCTGGGTCTGGAGCATCAGGCAAACTTAGAATAGAATTAATATCCGCTCCCTACCCCTGTCTTTCATTTTTATTTACTTAGCACTTACCTTTGGCCAGGGCTTTTGCATAGCTATTTCCTCCGTCTGCTCTTTGCCTACCTGCTAAAGCCCTACCTATTTCTCAGAGCTCAGCTCAATCTTCACTTCCACAACGGGGTCTTCCTTAACCCCCCGCCCCCGCCCCCGTTACTGTTTTTCAGCACTAGATACTTCTCCATCTTAGTACTTGACACAAAAAAAGTTTTACATGTGGTTGTATAATATATGTTTCCCACCAGACTGTGTGCTCCATGAAGGCAAGGACATTGATTTTTGTTTACTCTCATATCTCCAACACAGCACAGAGCCTAACATGTAATGAGTGCAATATATACTTGTTAAATGAATGTAGAACCTATTTCATAGGGTTGTTGTGAAAGTTAAATGAGGTAAACGTAAGTGCACGATAAACAGCTAATTGATGAGGCCTTTGTACTGTCTCACAAGTTTGATGTACTTGCCTACTAAGGAAGTGTATAGTATCAGAACAAAAACACAAGTGCTCAATTTTCCCTCTTTTGGATTTGCAGGACATAATAGGTTGTTCCCCTGGAGCTACATAAGACAGAAAAGCCATTCACAGCTCAGTTCTTCCACTTGGTTAGGATATTCTTTTCCACCTTCCACAATAAACCTGAAGGGGGATTTTCTAGTTATCCTGCTCTGGTTCACAGATGGGAAAATGAGGCTCATTAAATGGCACAGCATGCTCTCTGATCAGAGTGGGGAAGGAGCCTATCTCTCAGTTGACTGCCACCCTGGTGGACCAGGAGGATGCAGAGCAGCTGCTGCATGGGGAGCTTGAGTGCATTACCATGGACAATTGAGCAGGAGAAATGTGGCATTGGAGTACCTTAAAACACTGCATTTAGCAAGGACAGATCCTGGGAAGGGGGAATTGAAAGGAAGATCAACCTAGATGGGTGAGACTGACACATAGTTAGGTGGGACAGAGTTTTGGTTGGGTATAGGTCTGGGTATCCTGGCCAGGATCAGGAAAGCTTTGGCTTTCCGGATAGCTTCCATTTTCCTTCTGTACAAATGGTCTTGAGTTCTTCCTGCTTATATCACATTCCCTGTTTCTTGTAAAGTTGGAGACTTCTGGCAATCCAAGGGACCAGGGTAGTAACAGCTGCACCCAAGGCTTGTTGTGCACACAGTGAACTAAAGTATTGGAGTGCAAGCCCTCTCATTATTTTTTCCTAACTTATCATAATCAAATTTTATTTAAGAAAAACAACTGGGCCCTGGCTGGTGTGGCTCAGGGGATTGAGCACCAGTCTGCCTGCAAACCAAAGGGTTGCTGGTTCGATTCCCAGTCAGGGCACATGCCTCGGTTGCAGGACAGGTCCCCAGTAGGGGGCGTGTGAGAAGCAACCACACATTAATGTTTCCCTCTCTTTCTCCCACCCTTCCCCTTCGTCTAAAAAAAAGTAAATAAAATCTTTATATTTTAAAAAATAAGCTTGTACTGTTTACAGTGACAAGTAACACATCATTGTAGAAAAATGAAATAAAAAATCCATAATTCAGAGATAAGAACTTTATATTTTCCAAATGAAGTACTACTGTGTATATGCCTTATTTTGTAATACATATTTTATTTTTCTGAATCCATTTATTATTTGCTCCTACATGAAAAAACAATTCTGTGAGACCAGATTTTTCTCAGAAGACTAGCCTTAAATTTTATTTTAAATTAAAGAATAACCTATATAAGAAAGTACACAAATTATTGGTATACAGTTTCATGAATTTTCACAGAGGAAAACACTGCCCTCACCAACAAATAGAACATTACTAGCATTCCAGAAAACTCGCTAGTGTCCCCTTCCAGATACTAAAACTCATTATCTGACTTTTAGCACCATAAATTATTTTTTCTGCATTTGAACTTTATATCAATAGAAGCTTATATAACGTGCACTCTTTTGTGTCTGCTTTCAGCTGCTCATCATCATGTTTATGAGATTCACCCATGTTGTTATATAGAGTTATTATTCATTCATTCTGGTTGCTGTATAATATTCCACTGTGATTTTACTACAACTTATTTATCCTTTCTTTTGTTGATAGGATTTGGACACTTTCCAGTTGGGACTTATAAACACTGCTATGATGAACATTCTTCTATATAATTTTGGTGAGCACAGGAACAAACTTCTCTCAGGAATATATCTAGGAGTGGAACTGTTGGGTCATGTAAATACTCAGATTTAGTAGATACTGCCAAACTCTTTTCCATAGTAATTGTACCAGTTTACTCTGGTACCATCTGTGTATGAGAGTTCCAGTTGCTCTCCAAGCTTATCAATATTTTTTTGTTTTTTGTATTATGATTTTTTTGCACTTTTCATCTTGGCCAATCTGGTGAGTATGTAGGCTCTCATTGTGTATTTAAGTTATATTTCTCTGATGGCCAATGGAGATGAATCACTTTATGAGACATTTAGATATCTTCTTTTGTAAAATGTTCAAGTCTTTGGCCCATTTTATATTGGGTTGCCTGTCTTTTTGTTTTTGGTTTGTAGAAGTTCTTTATATATTCTGGATACTTGTCCTTTTTTGGATGTATGTGTTGAAGATGTTGTCTTCCTCTTTGTGGGTAGCCTTTATATTTGTCTGTAGTATATTTTTGATAAGCAGTACTTTAAACTTTAATATAGGGCAATTTATAGGGTTCTTTCCTTTATGGTTGGCATTTTTGGTTTCTTCTTTAAATTTTTCTCCCCTCAAGTCATGAGGATGTTCTTCTATAGTTTCCTCCCAAAGCTTTATTGTTTCACTTTTCATATTAGATCTAAACTCATCTGGAATTGTTTTATTATGTGGCCTGAGATTGGGATTAAGATCGATTTTTTCCCTTAGAGATATCTGATTGACACAGCACCATTTACGAACAATATTATACTTTATTTTATCTGGTGTTGATCTGTTTCTGGGATTTCTATGGGGTTTCATTAGTCCTTTAGCACCATTTTTAACAGCTATATACTATTTCATTGCCTGGAGCCATAATTTAGCCAACCAATTCCCAATTGCTAGGCATTTAGTTGCTT
The DNA here is from genome assembly GCA_028533065.1 of Trachops cirrhosus. Taxonomy (NCBI): domain Eukaryota; kingdom Metazoa; phylum Chordata; class Mammalia; order Chiroptera; family Phyllostomidae; genus Trachops; species Trachops cirrhosus. The sequence goes on from CM052541.1 coordinate 103,912,556, forward strand.
TTAATATGAATGTATTTTCTAAGACCTATCTCTGTATCCTAAAAATAGCATCTTCTATTTCATCAATGAGTCTTATATACCCCCCTCCCCAGTTGGGTATATTGGATTTTTTCTTTTATTTAATATAACCTTTGTGAAACAAAAGGGAGGGAGGGCTCTTTTCTGGGGGCTGCAAATGGTAGCTGCCACCCATTAGAAGGACCTTTTCCAGAGCCAGAGTTTCTGGGGCTGTTGGCAGAGTCACTCTCTTGCATGGGAAGAGCTATTTCCAGTTCCAGTAGAGACCCTGGAACATGAAGAGCAGCAATGCGCACACAGTGTGCACACGTATGAGGAAGGGGAGGCTGATGAACCACTTCTGACCCTGACAAAAAATTCTATCCACCCCATCTGAGGAGCCCAGCCCCCTTGCTTCCACACATTTCCCAAGAAAATCTTTCTTTCCTCTACCCCTTGTCCTGGCCTCTATTCTTGAATCAGGAAATAACTCAAGTCCCAAGTAAACCATATGAATGAAGATGTTTAGTGTAACATTCATGAGAGACAAACCCAGAAATGTTCATTTTGCCAAGAAAATCTTAAACTCCCAGCAGAAATGATCTGGTCTGGGGACTCGCTTTTGGCCAACAGGACAGCCTGCTCAGGCCAGAGCAAAGAAAAGAGTTAGAAGGTGCCCTGGCCAGTGTGGCTCAGTTGGTTGGAGTGTTGTCCTGTAAACTGAAAGGTTGCGGGTTCAATTCACGGTTAGGGCACATGCCTTGGTTGTGGGTTCAGACAAGTCCTTGGTTGAAGATTTAAAAAAAAGTTAGGAGGCCATGGGCGGGTCAGCCTGTCTATGGCTTTGGAGCTGAGGAAAATTTGGTCCCAGCTGTGGATGAATGTACTCTTCCAGCCTTCCTCCCACCTCGCCCAGGAAGATTGGGTCAGAGCCAAGAGCCACACAGATGTTCACCATGAACGAGCAGAGGCAATGAATAGGCTCAGGAAGGTGGAGAGAGCTGATCTGGTAGAGATTCATGATGGGAGGGAGCTGCAAGAGAAACCAGGAGAAAGGACTGGCTGAGTGAGTGACTGTCAGGTTTGCTTTCTCCTAATTAATGTGGTTTCCTCACAAACCCCCTGCTGATTTCCAGCTGGCTGAAGCAACCATAACAACATGAGGACTGCCCTGACTGGGCCAGGAGCTGAGCCTGTGAGCCTCCCAAGAAGGGTCTGGTTTCATTTGCAGCCTCTGCCCCTCTTCCTCAACCGGCTTTGTGCAGATGAGACAGAGACAGTACCTCAATTGGGGGAGAATGTGGTGTTGCAGGGACAACCAGGACTGCTTGTTTTGGGCTTGCCTGGCTGATCCCCTTGGGTTCCCATGACCTTTAGAAGAGGGTGGTTCCTGCTGTTTGGACTGCTGCCTCCAAACAGGTATGAATGGGGGTGGGTCAGGAGAACTTGGACTGAGAACCCCTGGCCCTGTTTGCGGCAGTGGGCCTGGAAACAATGGTGGTGTGTCTAGAGTCCTTGTTAATTTAGTGTTTTCCATCGATTTTTCAGGGTTGCTTCTTTTCCTCACTAGGGCTTTTACTCTGTCCAGGTTATTCATCGTATACCCTCATTTGTTCATTGATTCATTTCACCTGCAAGTGTCAGTTGAGCTGGCACTATGTGCCTTTTGTAAACAGATGATTACATGCCGGGGCTGGGGTTGGGGTGGGGGGCAGAAACTCTCAGGGGTGAAAGCTCTTGTCTGACAAAGAAACATTTTGTAAACTGGATGATGACCTTGGGCTTTATTTGCTTTCCCTCCAACCACCCCCACCCCTGCACTGTTTAAAAAAATTTTCTTAAAGAGTAAAATAAAACACACACAAAAGAAGTACATAAAATCTAAACGTACCATAGAACAGGTTAATTGTAAAGCAAAAAATGATTTATTTCTATACTGGATCAATATGGATAAGGGTGGGAAAATATAAAAAAAGAAGTGATATTGGTAAGAGGCTGCTTCAGGGGTCTTCAGAACCCCAAAACCTTGCAGGAAACTGAGGCCAGAGGAGAGAGGCCCCAAACAGAGTTGCTGAAGCAGAGAAAGCCTGCTGCGCCCTTTGTGCGCATTCCCCAGCCAGGCCGACATCCTCTCCAAGTGAGTGCACCCTGGTAGGGACCCCCAGCGCTTGGCTGGCATTAGCCTTGCCCCAGCTTCAGCAGTGGTTGGAGCCAGTAAGAAATGCTTAACTCAGTTTCCTCCCAAACTCAGCAAGCCCTGGCTGCGGCTGGGCACTTCAGCAGTGGGCTGGATGCCCTCTCTAAAAGGGCCTTCATGTCCCTGTCAGGCTGAGAAACTCATCAGGTTTTTTTCTCCTGGTGCCCGAATTCCAACTCTTGCATAAGGAGAAGATTTTAACCTTTTACAGTGCTTTGGAACTATTGGCACATTTTTGCTAAGGGGTACAAAATGGCACCTCAGACAGATGCTGTCCCCAGTATGCACATGGGGACACAAACGAAGGGAAAGGAAAGGCCTGCAGACGGAAAAGCAGCTCCACTCTACCCAGCTGGCAACCTGAAGTCGAAAATGCTTTCTGGACCTCAGTTTCTCCATCTGTAAGGAGTTCTTCTCGTTCTAGAATTCTGATTCTCCAAACACTCCCATCCTTGTACCCAGAATGATAAGCGTTCAGTCTTTAACTTCTTCCTCCCCACTCTGCTCTCCCTTAAGATATCTCACCCACTTTTACTCCTCAGCTCTCATCTTGAAGCCGATAAGTCCAAACTTCATAGCAATGCTTCTTTGAGTTGCAGCCTCTGACTGTCTATAGAAATTTCTGTTTGGTTCTTCTGAAGGAGCTTAAATGTGCACCATGTCTAAGTAAGGCCACTACGTACCTCATAAATATCATCAATATTGTCCATCTCTGTCATTCCCAGTGTCACTGTTGGCTGCCCCTCCATCTAATTTTCAAAATTTTCACAAATTTCACAGATTTCAAAGTAACCTCATGATTACCTCCTCTTCCTTACCATTTCAATTCCCACCATCTTCCAATACCTCAACTTTCCCATCGCCTTCAGTTTCACCATCTATAAGCTACTCTACTGTCTCTGTCTAATTTTTCTGAACACACGGTCACTTTCCTACTCAATGGCATCTCTCTTCCCCCACCCCCGCCCCCCACAGCTGGCCTCTGAATTTTTTATTTTAAAGAAACTCCTGGAAGGCTTAAGTCAGAGCTGCTGCTGGCCAGGAGGACTAAAGTCCTAACTCCACAGCCTGACAGTGGGGCCTTCCATGATGTGGCATCCCCTACTCGCCCACCTTTTCTCCCCTCGTTTCCCACATAGACTCTCAAAACCTACCCCATGTTTATTTTCCTTCCCTCCTTTACTCCCACCACGTTCCTCTTCAGGGGGTTCCTCCCTCCTTCCCTAACCAGAGCCCTCCCTTCTTTCAGGGCCTGGCCCACTTCTCCTTTGTCAGGTCTTCCTCCATCTGACCTTTCTGCATATTCTCTCTTTCTTTCCTGCTACTCTGGTGCTATTCTGCTCCTGCCTCTGGCTATGTAGAATAAATAGGATTACATGCTATTTACATTTGCCAGGACTCTCTGAGTGGTAAGGGATGGTCATCCAATTTATAGAAGGACATTTGCAAGCTCTTAGTTCCCACCTGGGATGGGCAGGGTTCAGTGGGTCTTGGGGCAACTGGAGCCAGACTCTCAGACAACACTAGGTTCTTTCTCTTCTTTGCTTTTCTCTGTTTCCCTCTGCATTGGCTTTATTCACTTGGTGCTGTCTCCCCATGAGGTTGCCAACAGTTCCCAGCTTTTAGACAGGGATGGAGATACTAAGATTAGCAGGCCGAAGGGAAGCTATGTGGAGAAGCTATAGGAAAGGCAGAAGGAGTTTCCCCAAAGAAAGGAAGTACTGTTTCAAGAAAAAGGGAAAGTGCTAGACAGAAAAACTAATAAATGGTCACCCCAGTGTTAGTTAGGAGTTGGGTCAGCTATGCATGACAGAAAACCACCAAAAGCAGTGACATAAATAAGAAGGCAAAGGACTCTAGAAGCAGTCAGAGACCCAGTCTCCTTCTCACATGGTGCTCTGCCACCTCTTAGTCCCAGATGACTGTGTGAGCTCTAGCCATTCTGCTGAGATAGCCTAGGGAAAAGGAAGGAGAAGGAAAGGAAGAATGGCCTAACCTGCCGTCTGTTAAAGATGCCTTCTGGGAGCGGTACACACTTTAGCTTATGTTTCTTGTATTGCCAGGACTTAGTTATATAGCTATAGCTAGCTGTAAGGTCTTGTGGGAAATGTCTTAATTCTGGGCAGCCATATGCACAGCTAAAATCAGAGATGCTATTTATTACACACTAAGGTGAAGGTGAGAATGGATGTTAGACCCTTAGCAGCCTGTGCTACAATTCATGATATGCTTTGAGGGGCATTGCCCCAAAGATGGGGAACACACTGCTATGCAAGGTGACTGGCTTCATTTTTGAGTAGCCCAAATCTGCCCCTCTGTGACCTACATCCGCTTGTCCTTGCTCTGCCATCTAACCCTTATCAACACTATGGCATTTAAATTATTGGAAGACAACATTGCATGCAAGTCTGTTTTGGTCCAGTCATCCTTGACTTCTATTTTTCTCTCTTCAAAAAAAATGTTTTTTATCCTCACCCGAGGACATTATTTTTTTTATTGTCTTTAGAGAGTGAGGGGAGGGGGAGAGAGAGAGAAAGAGAGAGAAACATCGACAGAAGAAAGAAACATTGATTGGTTGCCTTCTCGCATGCACCTTGACTAGGGATTGAACCTGCAACCTGGATATGTGCCCTGACCGGGAATAGAACCCACCAGCATTTGATTTGCAGGATGACACTCCCACCAACTGAGCCACACTGGCCAGGGCCTATTTTTCTCTTATAAGTTCCTACCCTGGTGTGCGGCTGAGGTTGGTCAGTAATGTGACACTCTAAGTTAGGCCTAGTGTCCTAGGTGTTGTGTGACCAGTATTAGTATATAATTGGGTTCTTGGCACCCCCATTCCAACAATGTACATCTGTTAATGTGGCCACAAGAGATAGACAATGTGTCACCTCAGGTCTGATGGGCTTGTTGTCAACCGACCTCACACTTATCTTCATGTGGACATCTGGTGCCAAAGCACTCAAACTCAGTAATCCACTCCCTGGCAGACTGACCCCAAAGCAAGTCTTTATAAGCATCCGTGACAATTGCCATCTTACTCTTGTGGAGCCTTCATTTATTATCATGATTGTCAGCTGGTAGATTTGCTTTTTCTTCCGAATTCTGCCAAGATCAGGAGTTATGTCTTTTTCCTCTTTCATGTTCCCCATGGAGCTGTTTATTTTTTGTTTTCCTTGGGTAAGTTTATTTCCCTTAAGTAAGGTGCAAGGTCTCTCAGAGCAATGGGAAACACCCTGACCTCTGAATATGTAGTTAGGGTCCCTGAGAAGTAGACTCTGAAACAGAGGTGAGCATGCAGTGAGTGTTTTAGGAAGTGATCTTAGGATCAACATCTGCTAAGGGGAGGGGAAGGGAAGGAAGGAGGACCAGGCAGAGGTGGGGTCAATCTGCATTGGGGTCTCAGTGGAATTTTCCCACCTCCTATAGAGAGTTCTGAAGTTGGAGTGATTCTTCAGGGTTGTCTCAAGTGGGGACAAGAGGGCCGGGTTTTTATATTCCCATCACAATCAGCCATTGGATGTGGGTTCATCCCGTTTAGCCAGACAGTCTCCACAGGGATTGGCAGCTCAGGGCTTTCTGCCTGAAGTACTTCTGGAAAAAGAAGTTCTTTGTGCCTGAAATGGGGTCTGAACAGTGCGTTATGGCGTCCAGCACAGAGTGGAAGATGTGGGGGTTCTAGAGTTGCCACTGACCAGCTGGCTCAGTCTGGGCCAGCGCATTCTCCATGCTGAGCCTTAGTTTCTCTTCTCATAGAATAAAATGATATCTGGGGAGTCACCCAGCGTGATGTGCCGAGGGTGGGCCACGATCTGGCAGTTGGATATGGAGGGAGCTCTGCTGAGAGGCCTCATCCAGAGGTGATCCTCGGCTGCTCCTGTAACCCCCCAGCTCTACCTGGATTGCTGTGGGTGTTATCAGAGGGCCAGGAGATCACCTGGGTCCCAGGTCAGGGATGGCATCTAGGTGAGAAGGGGGCTACCTTGGAATGGTTTTCCTTAGAGTCCTGGAAAGGCCAGGTGGGGTTCAAAAGCCACAGAATAGTCAGGGGCTGAATGTTTGTGCCGCACACCCCGGCAATTCGGCAATTCGTTTGTTGGAGCTTAACCCCCAGTGTGATGGTATTAGGAGGCGCGGCCTTTGGGAGGTGATTAGGCTTAGGTGAATCATGAGGGTGGAGCCCCAAGGACGAGATTAGTACCCTGATGAGAAGAGGAAGAGACACCAGAACTCCCTCTCTCCCTTGTAAGGATACGGTAAAAATAGGGCCTTCTGTAAACCAGTAAGTGGTTCCTTGGCAAGAACCAACTTTGTTGGCTCCTTGATCTCGGACTCCTCAGCCTCCAGAACTGTGAGAAATTAATGTCTATTGTTTTTGTCTGCTGTTTTGTCAGAGCAGCGTGAAATGCCTAAGACAGTGGTAATGGAAGAGGGAAGAAGGAGACAGCTGAAGAAAGCCTAGGGAGTCACTGCCGATGAGCAGGGTCAGGAGACCTGGATCTCAGTGTGAAGTCTGTCTCTGCTGGCTGTATGACCTGGGCGTGGCCTGGACTGCTCTGGACACCAGTGACCTCATCTGAAGAGTGAAAGGTTGGGCTGGGACTCTCTGAGCTCATCTCTAACTGTATGGTTCCGTCACTCCAGAGCTAAAGTACTTCCTTTGCACCTTCATCGTAGGGGCGAGGATGGGCTGAAGGGAAAGGCTGGGGCCAGGGAGGCTATGCTTCCTCCTCTTTTCCTTTGTTCTGGCCCTGCTGGTTCACTTCTGCAAGTGAAGCCATTGCAGACACTTCAGGAAAACTGTCTTTAGGTAGAGGTGGGTAGGGCTGGGGGTCAGAGGTTAGCGGTGGTGAGAAGACTGCAGAGGTCAGGAAAGGGCAGTCACAACCCTCCCTCAGGACTGTCCTTCCTGACTTGTGGCAATTTCTGTAAAACTTGCATCTATTTCAGGGTGGATTTATTAAAGTTAAGGGTATTAATAATAAAAGAATGTAACCTAGATTTATCTGACATGGGTACTCATGACCTGTATATACTTTGTACACAGCTTGTATGTGTCATGTACATGAGAGATACAGAGGGAGGGAGAGAGAGAATGTTCTGTCATAACTCGATGTTTGGAAAAATGGCACCTTCCCCTTTGCTCACAGTTTCCTTTCGATCCCTGAGAACTTTTCGGTTGTATTTATCACCACAAGCTGCCAGCCTTGGAATGGGAGAACCCATGGGAGGAAGTGGAGCCAGCCTCTGGGCTCATTCCTCTGGGTCATTGGAAGGCACCGGAGCAGAGGCAGAAGGAGAATGCTTCCTTTCCCTTCCCCTCCTAGCCAATCTGACCTTTCAAAGGGATGCGTATCACTGCTGCCCTCCTCCCTGAGAAACAGCATGAGGCTGGAGTGGAGGCAGGGGAATGGATGGGATGGCCCTTCGCTGGGCATCCTGCTCATGGCTTCCAGGCCAGGTTGGTCTTGAGATCTCGGTGGAGGCCCGAGATACTGGTCTGTTCCACAGCTCAGCTCTTCCATCCCTGAAGGCCTGTGCATGCCATCTGCCTCTGGCCTCCAGGCTTCCAAATCTGAGGATCTCTGACTGGTGGAATCACCCCTTGTTCTCACACTTGTCCTGGGAGGCAAGAGAGGGCAGGCAGAGGGGTGTTTCTTTCTGGAATGACCTCTCAGTTCCAGAGAGGACAAGTGACTTGCCCAAAATGACATAGCAAATTATAGAGTGCTAGTCAATCAAGCAACCTGACAGCTAGAAACAGAGGGATTGTAGTATTTGCTTTCTTTGGTGGGGAGGCCAGAGGGGCTGGACAAATTCTTTTTGGGGGTCAGGTAGTCTTGGGGGACAGGGTATTCCTTGCAGACCTGCTGATACTAAGAAGCGCCTGCTCTGCTCCCCCAACACTGGAATCTGCCCTGGGAGCTTGGAGGGGTGGGGAGCAGAGCCCAGGAAGGAGGGAGGGAGAGGCCAGAACAGGGAAGGCAGAAAGGGAGGGAAAGGGCTCGGGGACAGAGGGAGCTGGAGAATGAACAAACAAACAGTGTCCTGGAAAATGACTCGTTTCCCCTTTCCAGGCTCCCTGCCTGCCTGCCTTCCCCACTGGAGACAGTAATTTAGAATAACGAGTCATAATTTGATAACATTCTCTTCCAGCCTGCAGGCTAAACAAGGATCTCCCGTGGAAGGAAGGAACACATGGCACAGGCCTCTGGCACACTCCCCGGGGCCTAGACAGGGGTTTCCCTCCCCTGTAGCTGTCCCTCCTTTACTGGGTGTGCTTGAAACACGTCTGGGCAGCTTCGACCCCCATTTTCTACTAAGGTTTACATTCTCCTTATGTCTCCTGCCCCTCCCCCTCTTCCCCTCAGCCCTCACTGGTGATGTCCGCACCCTGAAACCTGTATAGTGTTTAAATATTGAAACCCATCTATTACTTCCTGTTTATTAGTGGTGTCAGTCCTGGGCCCATTCCTTGTGTGTACGTCCTGCTGTGTCTGTCTCAGAGGGGAGGACGGCAGGCGGCGGCCTCCCCTGGACACAGCCTTGCTCAGGCCTGTGGTCAGCTGTATCACCAATTCTGGCTCTGATTTCACCACTCTCCACTTTTTTTTATTGTGGTAAAATATACATAAACGTAACCATCTTCACTATTTAAAAGTGTACAGTATAGTTCATTGCTATTAAATACATTCATAACATTGTGCAACCATCACCACCATCTACCTCCGAAACTCTTTTCCTCTTGAAAAACTGAAAGCCTGTACCCAGTAAACACTAACTCTCCATCCCTTCTCCTCCCAGGCCCTGGTGACCACCATTCTACTTTCTGTCTCTACAGTACTGATCATGGCAAGTGCATCATGTGAGTGGTATTATACAGTATTTATTTCACTGAGCACAATGTCCTCAAGGTTTATCCATGTGTAGCGTATATTAGAATCTCCTTCCTTTTTAAGGCTGAAAGATATTCCACTGTGTATATATCCACATTTTGCTTATTCATTCATCTGTCGATGACACAGGATTGCTTCCATGTTTTAGCTGTTACCAATAAGGCTGCTGTGAACATGGGTGTGCAAGTTGGCTTTCATTTTTTATAATAAAAGGCTACCTTTTATTGATTGCTTACTATATGCCCAGGACTGTGTAGACTTAATTACTTAATTATCACAGGTACCTCCCCGGTGGCAACTATTCGGTCCATTTTATGGATGAAGAAATTGAGGAACCAAATAATTTGCTCAAGATAAGGAAAGGGGAGAACAAGGACACCCATCTGCTTATGATCTAACCATGGCCTTTATACTGCATTGCGTTGATGATGAACTTGCAAAAGGAGTCTGAGGGTAATTTACCTGCCCTGCAGTCCCGGGAAGGGCAGGTTCTTCCCCTGACCCTCACTCAGCTCAGGGGCAGAATCCATCCTCCTGGCTGCATGATCCCATTAGGTAGGGATTCTGCTCCTGGCTGCATGTTAGAATCACCAGCAAGGAGCTTTAGAAGCAAACAACACCCTTGCCTCTCCTCAGAGTTAAATCTAACAGTTAAATTGAACTCCCTGAGAGCCAGAGCCCAGGCATCAGCATTTAAAAAACCTCCCCAAGTGCTTCTTTGTGCTGCAAACATTGAGAAGCACTGGAGTGGAAGATAGGAGAGGAAGAGGACAGAAAAACCTACTCCCCTGTCAGCCTCTTTTTCTTCCCCTGCGACACCCGCAAAGGGCCACGAACGGCTATGAACCCGGCTCCCCGCTTCCTCTGTCCTTGCCCTGAAGCCTGCATCTGATGGCTCAGAACCCCAGTGATACCTCCTTTTCTGTCTGCAGAAGTTCTGTTTAGTGTGTGTGGCCCGCAGACAGGATGGCCTGCACACAGGGCCCTGCAGCGGAGGCCCCTGGATGGACCTATCAAGACCAGCCAGATCCCAGAGGGAAGACAGTTGACCACCTAGGGCAATTCCGTCAGCTCCCCCTCAGGAGTGAGGGCAATGAGTGGGAGCGGAGGGGTCAGTGGTCAAATGACCACCGGGGAGGATGAGGAATGGAGGGAGCGTGAGTACTAGGGCTCCATAGGATGGGGTCAGCTAAGTCATCATCCATCCCCACCCCCAGCTTTTTTGCCTGTGACTGTAGCACATCTCCCCTTTGTGTTCCTGCCACAAGCCCCACCAGTCCCTACCTTCACTCCTGTTTATTCCAAGGTGTTGTGTAGGCCTGGAGAATTTCCACGGGGCTCTACCCTAAGGTGTCCAGTTTTGAGGGCTGCTTGACTCAGGCACACTGGGGTGAGGGGGCTCTGTCGGCCTGTCTTGGAGCTCTTCTGAGCCAGCCTGGAGTCAAGAACTCCAAGGTTCACCTGGCAGTAGCAGCTGGCCAGCTAGCTCAGTTCCCATAGCAACACGGGGAATGGGGGCAGGGATATACCAGGACACCTGCCTTGAACCCTGCCAGACTTGGGTTCAGCCACTGCCATGCTTGTGACCTTGGCCCATTGTTTTTCTTTCTTTTTTCTTTTTTCAAAATTGGTCTGAAAGAGAGAGGAGAGAAACATTGATTTGTTGGTGTACTTATTTGTACATTCATTCGTTGATTCTTGTATGTGCTATGATCAGAGATCAAACCTGCAACCTTGGTGTATTGGGGCGATGCTCTAACCAACTGAGCTACCCAGCCAGGGCTTGGCCCACTGTTTTTCCTCCTGGGCTCTCAGCATCTCCATCTGCATTATAAAGGGGTTGGCCTACATTACTGGTTCTCAAACTCTGCTCACTTTGGAATCTTTGAGGAACCCTAAAAACTACCAGTGACTCGATTTTGTTCTCAGAGATGCTGGTTTATTTTATTTTTTAAAAGATTTTATTTATTAATTTTTAGAGAGAGGAGAAGGAAGGGAGAAAGAAAGGGAGAGAAACATCAATGTGCGGTTGGCTCTTACGCCCCCTAACTGGGGACCTGGCCCACAACCCAGGCATGTGTCCTGACTGGGAGTTGAACTAGTGACCCTTTGCTTTGCAGTCAGGTGCTAATCCACTGAGTCACACCAGCCAGGGCAGAGATGCTGGTCTAATTGGGATTGGTTGTGGCCTGAGCATCGGGATTTTTAGGAGACCTTCAGGGGATTCTAATTTACAGCCAATTTTGAGAACCATTGTATTAGATAATTGCTTCCTAACTAGTCATATCATAGCACCCATAGAACGAGACAGTATTTGAACAGTACCTTGTTAGCAGAGGCAACCGCGGCGGGGGCTCCAAATGCACACCTGCCTGGCTGCCCTTAAGGACCACAGGGCCTAGGGGCTCTGTACTAGCAAGAAGCTCCTGTGTTTGTCCAGCTGAAGTTTACTGCTTTACCAGTCCTCCAGTTGGGGTATCCATGATGTTCATGCTGAAGCCCAAGAGGTTTACAAAGTCAAAGGTTAATTTAAACATGGGGCATCTTCATGGAGTATCAACTTCCTAGATTTTAGGAGAAAAATTATGATTCACCTTATAAGGAACTTAGGACATGTTAAAAATGTAGCAAGATATGGCTATATCCTGGAGTAGAATGCAAAGCTTACATATGTTTGAAGCTAAAAGGTCAGATGTCAAAGAAATTTGACCATTGTGTCAGGAGCCCTGGGCCTACACATGGGTAGAAGGTTGCACTCCCTGATTTAAGATGACAGTTTGAGGAAATTGCTGGAGAAGCCCCAAGTCAGTCTCTGCCTTGGCACATGGGTCAGAGACAAGGAGAAGGATTAACTTCTGTGAGTTCAGGAACGCTTCTTGAAGGAGACAGCATTTCAAGAAGGTTCTTGGGGAAAGGGAGGGAAGAGAGGACTTGTTGGGAAAAGGTCACAGGCAGGGGCTCTGTAGCACCTGCGGCAGTAACACAAGTCAGAAAATGTCTTTCTTGCTCTTTGTCTGTGAATTCAAGAAAGCCCCCAAAGATACTTTCAACACATGAGCTTTCTCTGTCCACACCCTTGAGGCGTTCAGGCAGTCTGTGTGGAGCAGCTGGTGGAAGGTTGCAACACCAAAGCTCTCTCCCTTGCTCTGGCTTTAGCAGCCTGGTCTGAGTCATTATTGCAGAAGTAGCTGCTGACCACCCAGGCAGGAGAGCAGCCCAGTTGCCCCAATGTCCTGCCATTTCCCCCTGCATTCTTGTTCTGGTCCCCAGGCCTGAGACAGGCCCCAGAGCTGCAGGGTCAGGAGCAAATTGGGGGAGGGAGAAATGGAGTCTCACCTGTTTCCTCTGCAATGTCTGCCTGGCAGACTGCCCTTTGCCCTTCTCACCCCCTATCCCTCCCCAGGGGCTTCTAAGAGATTGGGTACAGCCTAAAGAGACTCTGGGCGGGGTACTCTTTTCAGTGGTGATGTGCCTTAGGGCCTGAGTCCTGGGTCCTCTATTCAGTAGCCTATCTGAGAGGGGGTCACGAGCCCCAGAGCCCACCAGTTTCTCAGCAGGGTGGCTGTTCTTTCTCTTTGGCGACTAGGCCAATAGTGTCTTGGGGCACCAAGCATCCTCTCCAAGCACAGGACTGACCCTTGCTTCTGTGTGTCCCAACTCAGGAGGCAGCGCGGCATAGTTGTTGACAACATGTTGAGCCCACTATTTATTCACCATGATGTCTTAAGTGCCTAGACAGTGCCTGGCACAAAGTAAGTGCTCAGTGAGTATATATTGAATAAACAAAAGGAGCCAGATTGGGTTTGAATCTCCACGGTAGACACTGTGGGATCTCTCTGTGCTTTACTTGCTTTGTTTTGTAAAATGGGGACAGTAATAGAACCTAGTTCATAGGATTAGTATGTACAAAGCCTTGAGGCAGTGCCTAGCATTTGCTAAATACTCAGTAAGTGTTTGTTGTCATCTTAAATCTCTAACCTTATTTTTCCAGTCCTACCTCCCCCATGAAAAATTCTCTCTTGCTCATTTCTAAGCCTTTGCGGGGGTTATAGCTCATACCAGTGGCGACCAGCTGGACCCAGCGTCATACACAATTGGGGCCTAGGACAGTATCCAGACCAACCATCTGTGGGGCCCTCTTCCTTTCCTTTCCCTTAACATACCTGTGGGTGAAGCGTGGTTCAAACACATGTAGACAGAGGCCTGTTTGGTATGAAGGGCAGAAGGGGCTCACAGACCATGAGGTTGACTGACAAGGCCCAGGGTTCCCCTCTTTGGATCCTTCCTTTCCCTGCCAGAATGGTCTTTCTAAGCCAGAAAGGAGGACATGTCCCTTGCTTACTACCCCTCCGTGGTTCTCTGTTTCTTGCAATGAAAGCCCAGGGCACTATAGGGACCTGTGTGGCTCTCAGCCTTATGTTCCCCTCTCCTCTCAGTCTTGTCTGTGGCTGTTAATCTTGGGCTCCACAAGCCAGTCACCCTAGATGACCTACCCTCCCCAGCTGGCCCACCATTATCCAGAGAGACTCTGGCCTGGCTATCATACAAATTAGATGGCTCAGCTGCTGCCTGGAAAGCTCATCCCCACCCCTGCTGTCCCTGACCTCATTTACTTTTCTTTTAAGATTCATCTTAAACATGACCTCCTTTAAGAAGTCTGCTGACTCCTGCATCCATTGGGCTCACACATTCCACATGTTCCCTTTCTAACTGACAAGAACCTTTACTGTGCTTCCTTGTTCGGGTGCTACTTTCTCCACTAGATGGGTAACTTCTCTCTTTTTTTTTTAATTTAAAAAATTTGTTTATTGATTTTCGAGAGAGAGAAGGAGGGAGAGAGGGTGGGAGAGATATCAATATCAAAGAGAAACATTGGATTGGCTGCTTCCCATATGCGCCCTGACCAGGGATTGAACCTGCAACCTTTTGGTGTATGTGATGACACTCCAACCAACTGAGCCATGCTGGCCAGGCATAGATGAGTAACTTCTAAGTGGGTCTTCACCCCTGGTGCCTCACATGGGGCTCGCAGTCTAGCTAGCTCAATGAAAACATGTGAAATGAAGAATGAATGCGTGGATGGACTTCCTGGGGAGTACACCCATTGGTACACATCAAAGCTGAGGGTTGTTGTGCCCCAAGGAGAAGAAGGGTACGTCTCCTTGGGCTGGGACTTCTATGTACACACACCTGGGAGGATGGGCAGTGGGGAAGGGGGTTGAGCCTCTCTGGGCTGGGGTTGGTGGTTTGGGAGTTGGAAGGCCAGCCTTTTCCTGCCCCCAGCCTACTTCCTGGCAGCCTCATTGGGGCCTCTGACTGCTAGGCAGGGACTTGGGGTCAGACTAGAATCTGTCTTTCTTCAGGACCTGTGTTGCTCCCTGCCTTAATCTATGGCATTGGTGGCTGCTTCAAGCTGTACCCATTGAGGGTCTCCCAAACATGGGCTCGGGCCCTCAGGCATCTGAACTCGGGCAAGAATCAGAAGACAGCAAAGGCCTTGGAAAGTGATCTCGTCCAGCCCCCTGCCTCCAGGCCGGCCTAGATGGAGAGTGGTCTGCCCTTTCCTTCAAATATCTCTGGAGAGGGAGAGTCACCGACTTTTCAGCTCTAGATTCACCCACTTTTCAGCTCTGGACTCTGGCTGTGCTGGGCACCTCCAGTTCATTTGTGTGGTGGGCAGGCCAGCCTTTCGCTGGTCAGCATATGCTTTCTACTGTGGCTATGTGAGACAATTTAAATAGTTGGGAACATATATTCTGGGTTCAGACTGGATTCAAATCTTAGATTTAGATCACTTTTTGGCTGTGATGTTGGACAAACTCCTTAATCTTCTCTGTGCCTCAGTTTCCTTATCTCTGTTAGGGTTTTGGGTGGGGTCGGTAGAGTGGTTGTAAAGATTAAATGATTTTAATGTATGAAAAGCATTTAGAGGAGGACATGGCGCTTAGTAAAATGCTCAATAAATGGAAGCTGTTATTATTACACGGCAACTGCCTTTCTCCCGCAGATCGGACCCATCTTCCCTGCTTTTCCGTGGCCATGCATTTACCTCACCAAACCAATTCAATTTGACAGACGTTTACTAGGGGTCCTTGGTGTGAACCATTCTGTGCCAGACATTGAGGGACAGATGTGAATAAGTTGGGGTCTCTGTCCTTGGTGTGCTAAGCGTGCCTTGGAGAGTTGACGTGGTATGCATGCAAGCCTCTACTCTGCTGGCGCTAAAGAATGAGCGAGACAGGTTTCTGTCCTCAAGAAACTCGAAGTCCAGATGGGAAACAGACGTGGAGAAAAGCGAAAGGGCCATGTAATGCAGAACCTGCTGCCACCCTTTCTGCTTTCTAGGAATGTGGTGTGTTTCATCTTGGGGAAGTGGTTCTTTTGTGGGGAAAACACAGCAATGGGCCCTTTGGCTGAGAAAGGCATGGCCCGAATGGGTGAAGATGAGATCAAGAGACAAAGTTTTGCATAATATAAGATGTTGAGGAAACTGGCTTTTCTGAGGCAGCTGGGAAGAGAGGGTGCAGGTAGGGCCCTCGAAAGATTTCTAGGCCTAATTAAATCTCATCTTGATTTTTAAGAAATTGTCATGTGGGCTGGAATGGGAGTAAAAGACAGAAAACTGTACTTGAACAATGATTAAAATAAAATTAAAAAAAAGAAATTGTCACTTTTTTGTTACTAGGTAATATATTTGCATATTTTGAAATTTTAAGTGTATAAAAATGCATGCAATTAAAAGTTTCCCTTCACCCTTGCCCCTGGCCAGTAAGGTTGCCACCAGTTCCTTATGTGCTTCCCAGAGTTATTCTATGTATATACAGCAAATATGTATAAACATATTTTCCCTTCCCCCAGCTCCCTTTTTCTTTCACAAATATGTCATTCATAGTATCCTGCACCTAGGTTTGTATTTATTTAGTGATCATTCCATGAGGAGCAAAAGATTTCGCACGATTTTTTTTACAGCTGCACAGGCATTCGCTGTGTGTGAGTACCAAGGTTTATTTACCCAGCCTCCCATTGTTTCACCTTGATGTTGAAGTTGCTTCCTGCTCTGTGCTATAGTTTCCTGATACACACTCGAATCTCCAGGAAGGTCTGCCACACAGATGTGGGCTGGTGAAGCTTGGGAGCAGACCACCACATGGCAGAGGTCTTCATGAGGAAAGGCGTGGGGGAATCCCCCATCCCAGCCCTCAGAAATGCTGGGAAGGACTCTGTACCATCCACGTCACGTGCATGGGGCTCAAGCCTTCGCAATGGATGTTGTGAGAAAGAGCAAGTCAAGGAGGCCCAAGGTCAAGAGGTCATCCAGACTAGAAATACCTGGGTTACTCAAATAATGGTGACATAGTAAGAAATGCAACCTTTGGGCACCATCCTGTGTACCAAAAGAAAAGGAAAAAAAAAAAAAAAAAAGAAAGGAAGAGGGGGAGAAAAGAAATGCAGCCCTGGGTGGGTAACAGTTGGTTAGAGCACCATCCTGATACACCAAGATTGCAGCTTAAATCCATGGTCAGGGCATGTACAGGAATCAACCAATGAATGCATAAATAAATTGAACAACAAATCAATGTTTCTCTGTCTCTGTTTCTCCTTCCCTCTCTCTCTAAAATCAGTAAATTAAAAAAAAAAAGAAATACAGACAAATATGGTAGTACAGGGAGAATCCCAAGGTTATGGAATGCCAGAGCAGAAAGTGACCTCAGAGACCACTGGGCACTCCTCCCTCATCGTCAGGATAATACAAATAGTTAACACTGATTGAGCCTTTACTTGGTGGCAGGCAGCATTCCAAGTGCTTTATAGCAATTAGCCTCTTTAATCCTCACACAGCCTTTGAGGTGGATACTATCACTATCCTCATTTAAGATAAAGAAACAGACACAAAGAGGACATATAACAATCCCAAGTTCACAAAGCTCATATGTGGCATCTGGGACTCAAAACCCAGGAGTCTGGCCTGGAGACCATGCTCTGAAGCTTCACATGTTCTACCACACAAGTGAGGAGACAGAGCCCAGAGGGGAGGTTGGTGGCCGAGCCACAGGGGTTAGAACCCTTTTAGGACCTTCCCTCCCACACAGTACCTCAGTTTGCCTTTATGGGTTTAGAGAAGGGCGGGAAGTATAGAGAGAGGACCCAGCAGGGGTGGGTGTGGCTTTTGGGGGATAAAGAAAAAGATTGTGATTAGTTTAAGGTGGTGGTCATGGGACAGCCTGATATACCTGGGGACACCTGATACACCAGCAGTGTCAGGTGCCTGGGGACATGCTGAACACCTGACATTGCTGGTGGGTCTGGGGTGTGTCTGGAAGACCATAAATGCTTTCAGGGGTCCCCTTGTGGAGGTTTCATGGAAGTGCTTTGGGGAAGTGATGGTTCAGAACTCTTCCTGACTTCTTCCAGGATTCGGCATGAGTTCCAGTTAGGCTGTGGAGCTCTCCACCTTGCTGGTCCCCGCTGTCCTAGTCACAGGCCAAGCCTCTGTCTGCTGCAGTTCTGAGCCCCCCTGGGAGTCTATCCCAGATTGAGAGATCAACCCCACCAGTTGAAGATGGTGAGATGGGGCAGGGCATCCGTCCCATCTCTGCTCCTGCTTGTTCTTCCTGATCCCACCACGCTTTGTGTGCCTTCCCATAGCTGTGCTCATGTGGACTCATCCAGGCCCTGAGAGCAACTCCAGGGCATCTCAGCCTCCCAGCCCCTGACACAGTACCTGGCACTTAGTAGGCACTCAGCAGAGCACATGGAACTGATGAGTGACTCCACCAGCCTGCCATTCTGTCTTGGAGGGATGCTGTCTCCTCCACTGTCCTTCGAGTCTGGCCCTCACCAAGTCCCTCCTTCCTGATTCCCAAAGGAGCTTGGGGTTGTATCCAGCCTGGTTTTCAAAAAACAGCTTTATTGAGCTATAATTCACATATTGTACAACTCACCCACTTGAAGTGACGACTCCATGGTTTTAGCCTATTCTCAGAGTTGTGCAACTTTCATCACCACAGTCAGTGTTAGAGCATTTTCATCATCAGCCTGCTCATCTTTTGGCAGCTCCCATCCTCTCAGCTTTCTAACACCCACAGGTCTTCCTCAACTTAAAAAAAAAAAGCCTCCCTTGACCCTGCTCTGCACTCTGGTCATTGTGCAATGTGTTTCCCTCTCTCTGTGACTAAATCTCTTGAATGAGAAGTTCACACCCACTGTCTTCATTTTCTCAGATTCAATAAATGTTTTTTTTTTTTTAAAAAGCATCCACAAGGCACTGTGCCAGAGGTTTTCATATACATCACTTATTTAATTTTCACAAATACTGTGTGAACTGGGAATTATTATCTCTATTTTAGAGGCAAGAAATCCAAGGCAGAAAGAAAGAGACTTGCCCAAAGGGGCTTGGTTGGGATTTGAACCCAGATCTGCATGACTTCAGAGCTGATCCTTCTCTACTGCTGCTGTCTCTGCAGTAAGTCCAGCTGCACAATTGACCTGTTGACATTCTCACTCATCGCTTGGGCTGGGTGCTGCTTGAATCTCATCATCCTTCAAATTGCCTTTCTGTTCCAATCAGAATGATGCCCTTTATGCAGGCTGATTCTCTTCTCTAAGTCTTTGTTCAAGCTGTTTCTTCCACTTGACATAATATTCCTTCCTTCTTTTTACCTTAAATATCCAAACTGCAATGACCCGCCCCCCCTGCCACTTTTTTTTTGCTCAGATCTACTTTTGGCCTAAGAACTCCCTATATCTTTGATTGAGCCTATCTGCTCTCGAAAGCTGTGTCTTGGCTTGTGTTATTCCTTACCTAACAGCTCAACCTTGTTATTGAAATTGTTGTGGGTGCAGTTTTAAATCTCCTGAGACCCTGGAACCACACTGGTACCCTACAACCTGCACCTTGCTGTGTTATGAATGGAGCAGGTTCTCAGTGAGTGTTCTGGAAGAAAGGAAAGAGAGGGAAAAAGGAAGGGAGGGAGAAGTGGAGGAAGGAAGGAAAAAAGGAAGGAAGAGTTTGGGGGTGTGAAATGGTGGTAGTGACAGTGAGGGTCCCAGGAGATGTGGATATGAAGTGCTTTCAATCCACACACCTATTTTAAGGTCAGAGTAAAGCTGGGTCTGTTCAAGGGGACTCGCCCAGTTTATATACATAATGATTATTGTTTGCATAATCCCTCAGCCCCACCTCCTGCTGAAGATGGCAGAGGTGGTGCTTGCGTTGTTTTCTGGATAAAGAACCTACAGGTCAGGGACCATGTCAGGCCCTGATCACTTTCTTGGACTCAGCACAAGGCCTGACATGTGGCAGCTCTCTAAAAATGTTTAGCAAAAGAATGGATTTACCTGGGGCCCACCTGAATCCCCCAACATGTGCTGTCCCCAAAGCATTTTAAGGATATATACCATCTCAGTCATTTCATTTATTCAAGAAATATTTACTAAGCACCTACTATGTGCTAAGCATAGTTCTAGGTACTTGGGATATAGCAGTGAACAGAACTGATAGATTTGCCTGCCTACATGGAGCTGGCATTCTAGTGGGGAAGAGAGACAATAAAGACAAACACATAAAAATAAGTAAATTATAGGGTGTATTAGAAACGGGTAAGGGCTTTGGAAATTGAGTAAGAAAATGGGAGAAGATTGGGAATGTCAAGGGAAGGATGGTTACAGAAAAATATAGTTTGGTCAGAATAGGCCTAATTGAGAGGTGAAATTTAGGATCATAACATGAAGGAGGTGAAGGAGTGAGCCGTGAGGGCAGAGCACTCAAGGCAAAGAAAACAGCTGGAGCAAAGGCCCCGAGTCAGGAATGCGTCTTGAGTGTTTGAGGCCAGTAGGGCTGGAGCAAATGGAACAGGGAGAGTGGTAGGAGGAGAGAGAAGGGGCTGAGGTCAGATGGTGTGGGTCCTGGAGGCCATTGTGAGGGCCTGGCTTTTACTCTGAGTGGGAACTAACGCTAGAGGGGGTTGAGCAGAGGACCCATGAAGTTGTCTTAAAAAGGGTCGACTCTAACTCTGGTTACTGTGTGGAGAGTAGACTGTAGGTTCCAAAGGCAGAAGGAAGGAGACCTGGAAGAGGCCACTGAAGTAAATCAGGAGAGGGAGGATGGCAGCTTGGTGCAAGCAGTGGTCGTGATTGGGAGTGGTGGGTTCTGACTGTATTCTGAAGGTAGAGCCACAAGACTTCCTGATGATTGAAGGTGGGATGTAGGGGAGAGATGCCAATGGTGGCTCCAAGAGGTTTGGTCCGAGCCATCAGAAGGATGGAGTTGCTTTTAGCCGTGATGAGGAAGCTGTGAGTGAAGTACATGCAGAGGGAAAGATCAGAGGTTTGCTTTTGGAATGTCGAGTTTGAGACATCTAGTGGGCACCCAGGTGGCATTTACCCTTGGGTCAGTGACTCTACAGGTCGGTAATCCTTTGCCTCGACCCTGCTCTCTAACACCTGCGCAGGGCTGCTGCCAGGAACAGAGGGTGCTGATCCCTTAGACTGCGACTGTGCAGTGCACAGGGTGGCCCTGTTTCTGAGGCTTGGCTTCCTCATTTGCAAGATTGTTATAATAATACTCATTTGGAGAGGTGCTGTGGGAGATCAAATGAGACAGTAGACATAAAGCACTTAGCACAGTGTCTGGCACAAAAGAAGTACTTGAAATATAGTAAAAAAAAAAAATAACAAGGAACCAACCTGGACTGGCTGCTGGGGGCCAGGCATCCAGGGGGTTATGGATGTAGGGACCAGCGAGTTGGGGGAGGGAAAGGCTAAGAATGGAGCTGGAGCCTGGAGGATGCGATTTCATTGTTCCAGGAGGACTGGAGCTTGTTGGGCGACAGGAAGAGGAAAGGCTTGTGGAAGGGTGTAGGGGCCATCCAACCACAGGTGACGGAACAGCTACTGGGCTTGGGACTGAGCAGCTGTTCTCTGAGTTTCTCAGCCAGGATGACGGGGGCTGAGGTCTGGTTGCCTGGGGACACTGTCCCTTTGCGGTAGTACCCGTAGGAGATGTTAACCAGTCTTTAGCTTTTTAAAGGCTGTGTTTTCCAAGCGGAGAATCCAGGATTTCCTTGGAGTTTCTTTCAGGCCCAGGACATGGCTTGGTGTGCAGCAAGTCTTTAATAAATGTTAACCTTTCCCTCCTCGTCTGTAGAACAGTGGCTAAGAAACCTCATTTTCAAGAATTAATGGGAAGATGGCATTCGATAGCATAGAAGAAACCATCTTCACAGCATGAAACATTTAACCCCCAGGGTAACTGAGTCTCAGAGATGTTCAGTGATCTCCCCTAGGTCACAGGCATTATGGGGTGAAGGGAGGTTTGGGCAGTCTTCCTCAAACGCAGTCTTCAGCAAGTTTAGAAAGTGAAGAGGGCAGAGCTGGGCAGAGAGAAGGGAGAGTCGGGTTCCATCTGGGTAGGGCATGGCTTTCAGAGCAGGTCCAGGCATGGGGTGGGTGTGCTGAGTACAGGCACTGGAGAGTGAGACCCCAGAAAGTGGGGCAGGGTGAGGAGCGAGAGGAAGGTGTCCTGTGCAGCTTTCTGCAGCTCTTTGAGAGGAGGGAGTGAGCATTTGGGGGCATGAACCAGACCATAAGGTCCTCCTGTGGGAAAGGTGCCATCCTCCCATTACACAGATGGGGCTGCTCAGCCCCAGAGAGGGTAAGACCTTGCTCAAAGTCACACAGTCCAACAGTGATGGAGCCAGGATTGTGACCAGCTCTGCTCAACTATAAAGTCTGCCCTGTCTCCACTATACCACTGGTCATTGTGACCCCCAGGCAACAGGGAGATTGACAGTACTGGATGACCTTTTGATGATGTCTTCTAGCAGAAACAGTCTTTCAATCCCTGCTCCTTGTTCTCCTTCCACACTCACCCCAGCCTCCTCTCTTCCTCTTCTTTCTCTATTCACTACTCAACCCCTAGTAACCCCACAGGCTCTTGGCAGGGCCAGAGGAGGAGGAGACCGGCTCTTCTGGGTAACTCACATTAACTCTGCAGCTTGCTCAGTTCCCTCCCACCCCACCAACAGGGTGGTGAGGACCCCTCCCCCACCCCATCCTCTGCAAGCACAGCTGAGGGGTACTTCCCAGAATTAGCCACCCGAGAACAGCTGGAGCAGAGAGGGGGAGGTGGGAGAGGGATGGAGGCTAACAGCTTCCAGATGTGCCAGGGCACGAGAGAGCCTCCGCTCCAGTGGACTCCTGCCACAGTTGGGAGGCGGGGCGGGGCTGGCCCCCACGTCCAGGACTTCAGAATTGCCAAGGCAGCTGGGCAGAGCCTTGCTCAGAAACTGCATGCGAATGCATGTGTGCAGGGTGAGGGGGACCTCCGCGCTGCACCTGCAGGGGCTCCTGGGAAAACCCCTGCGGCCCAGCTGCTCTCTCTGGACTTTTCTGGAAACATCCAGCTATCACTTTATTTATATTTCTATGCCTAAGTTGCATGGAAGAGACAATCAAGCGGTTCTGCCCCATCTCAGGAAAAGCTCTGGATCAACACCAATTATGTGTGACAAATAACTAGGAATGGTGACATCTCTGGGTCAACACTGACAGGAAGAACAAGCCCTGGTGCTTGTTTTTCATCTCCAAAATGACTGGGGCACAAGGGCATTCAGCACAAGCGACACTGACACAAGCTCTAGCGCCGGCCACATGCTCATATCTCCTCTCCGAAGCTGGCGAGTCATGTAAAATAAGTGGGTTTAAAAAAAGTCTTGAAATGAAACCCAAATAAGTTAAAGAACCATGTTCTGCACATATTTCCCTTCTAAAATGAACATAAACACACTTTTCTCCTAGTAATATTACCAGCACTGCTACCTACCTCGGCGCACTGCCAGCGGTGGAGGCGCACGGCGCGGTGGCTTAGCGAGCAGGGTCTGGACTCACAGCTCGGAACCGAGTCCCAGCTCAGCCACTTACCCACACCGGGACCCCAGGCCGGCTGCTCAGCAACCTTCACCATCAGTCAGTTTCTCTTTCATGTTGTTATGATTAGGGCTAAGTGAGATGATCTATGCAAAACAGTTCACACAGTGCCTGGCATGTAGTAAGTTATTACCATTTAGAGGACACCTACCTTGTTTCAGCAGCCATGCCATTTTATCTTTGCAACCTGGGAGTTAACTATGAGTACCCCCATTTTTATGAGAGGAAATCAAGGCTCAGAGAGGCTAAATCGTCTGTCTGGAGTTACACGCGTTAAGTGGCAGGGTCGTGACACATACCCAGGTCTATTAGCCCCTGAAACCCAGGCTCACTGCACAGTGCCCCTCCCTGGGTGTTTCCTGACTATTTCCCATCAGTGGTAGAAAGTCATTAGACTTGCTGGGAGCTGTGGGCTCCCAGTCCTGCTCATGTGAAGAGATGATAGCAAAAAAGGGCAACAACTTGGGGTTCAGAGGGGCCCCTGAAGAAGATGAGTGCCCTAGAGGGGGCATTAGGGATAGGGGACTTCAGGAATGTGGAAGGAGCAGGGAACGCGTACCCGCAGATGGGAAGGAGTCCAGGCTGTCCTAGGGTGCCCTCAGAGAACACCCAGAGCCCCCGAGCAAAGCCTCAGGGCGCTGACTGCACTCTCGTTATGTGTTCCTGACTTTGCCAATTGCTGCTCCCCTTCTGCACGTCTTCTCCTTGGCTGGGGTGGGAGGTGGAGGGTCTCCAGAATTCCCCTTTGTGAAATCAAGAGGGACAGGACTGCAGGGAGGAGGAGAACCAATACTGAGGGGGCTGGAGCTGGCCAGCAGGGAGGCCCGCCATTGGCTCAGATCCCAGGGCCTGGGCCTGAGTAGGGAGCTGCCTGCCCCTCACCATTCCCTCCCCCTGCCCCCCAGGGCTCCTTGGCTGCTGAGCCTGCCAGCTGGGCCCCTGCCAAGCCAAACAGCTGCCAGGGGGAGAGGAAGAAGCGTTTCCGAGCAGAGAGGCCCCTGTGGGCTCCAGTTCAAGCCTAGAATCCCCCTTTCTTACCGCCAAGTGAAAGGGGAGTCTGCGCACATGCACACAGGCGTGCATGCACAGCTCCAGGGCTCCTGGGCACAGGGCCAGAGGGCCCGGGATGCTACACGGACACAGTTGGACCTGAAGTGTCTGGGAGCAGGCTCCAGGAGGGACAGAGACAGGGCCTGCATGACTGTGCCAGGTGGTGGTGGGCTTGGAGAAACAGGTCTGGCTCACTCAAGGGCTGTGGGTTGTGCAGTGGGTTAAATGATCCCCCCCACCAATCTGTATCCACCAGAAACCTGAGTGTGATCTTATTTGAGAAAAAGGGTCTTTGCAGATGTAATTCAGGTAAAGATTGAGAAGAAATTATGCTGCATTAGGGTGGGCCATAAATCCAGTGAGAATGCCTTTATAAGAAACAGAAGAAACAGAACACACACACACACACACACACACACACACACACACACACACACACACACACACACACCCCTAGAGAGATGATGTGGTGAGGGTGGAGGCAGAGATTGGAGCTCCAGGCCAGAGAACCCCTGGGGACCCTGGAAGCTGGAAGATACTAGGAAGGATTCTCCCTCAGGGCTTTGGAGGGAACTTGACTCAGCCAACACCTTGGTTTCAGACTTCTGGCCTCCAGAACTGCAAGAGAATGCATTTCTGTTGTTTTAAGCCATACAGTTTGTGTTTGTTACGGCAGCCCTAGAAAACTAATACAGGAAGGGATATGGCAACAGGGGTGGGTGGGCACGCCAGGGCTTGATAAGAAAGGCTTGGAAAAAGATCTATTATTTATCATGTTGCTCCTCTGTGCCAGGCAATTTCAAAGATACATATCTCAGTCCGTACAATGACCCTGCCAGTAAGAATCACGATTCCCGTTCCACAGTGAGCTTCAGACCCAACCTTGTTCCAGCTGTTTGGGATTCCAATACTGGATCTTCCGTCTTTGAGCCTGGCCTCTTCCCACCTTCGCCCAAGGGAAGCCTCAGCAGTTTCTAGGTCAGATGGTCTGTTCTTCAACTCGGAGGGAAAGTCTCCAGAGGTCTGGGGCCGGGGAACGTGTTATACCTCCCTGGGAGCTGGGCAAGGAGTCATCGCCCTGTTGCTCCCGGGCCCTTCTGTGCCTGGACGCCCTGGACAACACGCGTGCCTGAGGGTCTGTTCACGTCCCTGAGCCTTAGTGAGGGAAGGAAGGCACACCTAGTTGTCTCACTGCCGCTCTACTACCACCATCACTACCTCTATTATTGTCACCGTCTCCAGCAACAGCACCCCCTCTGCATTACCGCCTGCCCCTTTGTCATCACCCTGTCACTTCCACCACTGTAATCACCGTCGCCATCGCCACCATCACCTCCACTGAAACTGCTAGAACTAATATCACGACCAGTACTTCTGTGTCCACGTAAGCACCTCTGTCACTTCCCCGCTTCCCCTTCACTGCCCCACCACGATTGTCACTACTATGTGAAACATGGAGAGGTTAGAGGCAGGCAAGGTGACTCGGGAGATTTCCTGTGACAGGACAGCTGAGCAGAACTGAACGGGAGAGGAGCAGAGCTGGGATATGTCTGGCCAGCAGATGTGGTCAGTAGTAGAGGGTAACCCCAAGTTCACCCTTGTTGAGAGGGGAGGTGAGCCTGCCTGGCTGGAGTAAACTCTTAGCAGGACAGTCTGTCTTCGAAGGCGTGGGTTTGGGAGGGTGGAGGTTGCCTGGCTTGTGCTAATTTCTGGGGAATGTGGATTTTGGCGGGTCCCTGGCTCCTGGCCACCTGCTTGGCTTGGCCATGGCAGTGAGGTCATGAGAGTGGCTGTACTGGGAGTAGGGGGAGTGGAGAGAGCAGGGGGACTGCCTTGGCTGGGAGGGGAAGAGGGCCTCTCTCCACCGGCTGACCCTACCAAAAATGATGAAGTCAGCAGGTCCTGACACTCCATTTCCCCAGACTCCCGTCCCCTCTGCCTGCCCAGCTCCTTGCGCTGTAGGCACTCTCTGCCATGGGCTGACTCTCTCTTTTCCGGAGACACTTGGCTAGTCAGTCCAGCTACCTAAGGGGACCAGCAGGCGCTAGTGGCAGGGAGAGAACTGACTGTCGGAGTGGATGTCCCATTTCTCCACCCACTGGGGCAGCCCTTTGTTCCACATTAGGCCGTGTGTGTGTGTGTGTGTGTGTGTGTGTGTGTGTGTGTGTGTGTGTGGTGGTAGCAGTGGTGGAGCAGAGGGTGGCAGAATATTCCAGATGCTAAGGCCACAGGTGGTCCCCTCACCCCTTCCCTGCAAGCCCAGCCACCTCCACTGCCTTAAAGGACAGGACTGTATGGCTCTGGGAACAGCCTCGCTCAATCCTTCCAAACCCCTAAACTGCCCAAGTACCAGACTAATCCCACTCTTTAAAATCACACTTGAGAGTTTCGGGAAGTGGGAAACAATACTATTGTGGGATGTGTTTATCTCTGCATCAGGCGTGAGAGCCGGGCAGACAGGCTGGCGACTGGAGAGGCTGAGGGGCCACTGAGTCCCACATAGGGGTTGGAGGGTGGGGTCAGTGAGAGCTCTGGGGCGGGACCCAGGCTCCCCCCACCCCGCCCGGGGAAGAGGGTGTGGCTGAGCCACCTCCCATTTGCCACTGCAGATTGCTCCGCAGGGGAAAGCCTTTTGCTGGGTTGGGAAAGACTTTGGCAGGACACAGAGACCTTTTGATGAATAATATGATACAATAGTGACACAATAGATGACACAATAGACACAATAAGTGATACAATAGTGATAGCAGGTTCTTACTGGGTGCTTACTATGTATCAGGCCCTTTCTAAGCACTTTATATGTATCAACTAATTTAACTCACCAATACCACTAATACACATAATTACTGTTATGTGTATTTTGCTGGAGGTTATTATCCTGTGGATCAGAAGTGGGCCTGAGCTCTGTGCGCAGCCCGTCTGGCTCCAGAGCTCATGCTCTTCTTCCCTTCAGGGTGGGGGAATAGGATTTCCTCTTCTGAAGTGGGGAGTCCCCACTCCAAACCTGCAGACTGCTGCTTCCACCCACCCGGCGGGGTAGGCAGCACAGAAACGGGAGCCAGGAGCCTTGGGGTCTCGGGCATGTGTGCGGTTGTGGGCAAACCCTTGCTCTCTGGCCTCTGATTCCTCACCTGCCCTGTGCAAGCGCTGCGCTGGGCCTGCTGCTCCCAGAAGGCCCTTCCAGGCCCCGTCAGGAGTTGAGCTACCCCAGCTTGGAACTCCTCACGTTTGTTGGGCCTCCATGGGATCAGTCTGGCTCTGGGACTGGCTGGGGTGGGGGACGACAACGGTCCGGTCTGGAAGACTCCTGTGTGTCTGGGCAGCCACCTCTCTGATTCTGCTCTGTAAAGAGGAGCAGCAGTGTCACAGATCAGAGACAGCCGCCAAATGTGCTCGCTCACCCACAGAAGAGGGTCTGCCGGCATCTGGTTCTCACCGACCCTGCACGGCCCTGACTGTGGTCCCCACCCCGAAGCGGGTGCTAGGGTTAGAGACAGACCCTTGGCTCTTACCCCTCCCATCTCACTCTCTCCTCCAGCCCTCTGAACGCCCAGTGGGCAGCATCTCAGATTACCCTCCACACTCCACCAAGCCCTTTCTTCCCCTCCAAAACATATTCCGATGGCCTATTTATCCAGTAGGGGAAGGCAAATTTCCATGTAGGGGATTTAGACTCCATTAGAGAAGCCGGTGAATCTGAGGAGGTGGGTCTGGTTGGTCCCCCTGTTGTGCAAACCAACTGCAAGGACTTGTGAATGGGGAATACTCATCTCATTTAAAATACTGAGGTCATTCATTTACTCATTCCATCAACATGGCTTATTGAGTGACTACTGTGGGGTGGGCAAAAGAAGTCTACAGTGAATATGGACAATAATACCATAACTAATAAATAATAATACAAGACTAAACTCTGTTTCACATACTCACAACTATAGGCCTACTTTTGCCCCACCCTGTGTTCCAAGTACTGTGTTAGGAGCTGAGGATTCAGTGGTAAAAAGAGAGATTCAGTTCCTGCCCACCTGGAGACTGTGTTCAAGTATGGAGAAAGGCAATATGCTGATTACTACATGAAGATATTATTTTGATACAAATTGGAAAGCATTAGAGGGAAATACAGGCTGCTATGCTACGAGAATTTATAGCATCTCACCCACCTGAGTTTGTGTGATTGGGGAAGGCTTCCCTGTGGGAGTGACGTTTAAGCTGAGCCTCACAGGACGAGAGCGGTGAGTCAGGGGGTAGGTTCAGCTGTGAGTGACAGAACACGTACCCCCGCCCTAGGAGTGGTCCTGCAGAGAGATAAAAGTTTGTTTTTATCTCTCACATAAATGAAGCCCAGGGCTAGTTCATCCAGGCTGGCAGGACGTTTCCATAGCCATCGGGGACGCAGGCTCCTTCTATCTAGTGATGTTGCTTGACCATTTTCAAATACACAGCTTCCATCTCATAGTCCAAAACGCTGTTCCAGCTCCAGCCGTTACACCCACAGTCCGCTCAGTGGGAAGGAGGAAAGAGGAGAGAGAAGGGCACGCCTCTTCCCTTAAGGGCACATCTTTGTAGATGGCACACAACATTTCTGCTTTTACATACCATGTCCAGAGCTTGGTTTTACACTTAGATACAAGGGAGTTTGGGTAGTTTGTCATGATTCTGGGCAGCCATGGGCTTAGCTACAGCCCAGCAGTTTTATTACTAAAGAAGAGGAGATGGATGGAAGTCTATGCCACAAGGAATTAGCTGGGTGAGAGATGGGGTGGTGGAGATGAGGGCACCGGAGAGAGGGCTGGCATGTGTGAGGGCCCTTGGGCAGACAGGGCAATGAGAATGACCTAATGACTCCTTGGTTCTGGTGAGATCAGCTGGTGGAAGCATTTGCTGAGCTAAGGGACCCTGAAGAAGGAGAAAGTTTGGTGATCAGAACAAGGTCAGTGTTGGACCCATTGAACTGAAGGGCCTGTGAGCTGTCGGTGCAGAGAGGCTGGTGGATATGCACGAGTCTGGGCTCAGGAGATACGTCTGCATTGGGAATTACAGGCATGTTCGTGGCAATTGTGGCATCATCATGGGAGGGAACGAGAAGGCCCAGGGAGCAGGTAGAGTGAGAAGAGAAAACACCTAGGGCACAACACAAACCCGAGAGCCCTGCGGAGACATCCTCCCTCATTTTGTGGCCTCTTGGTCTCTGGTCCCCTCTGGGGCATCATCTCTCCACCACCTTGTGGGGTGACGACTCAGATGATCCACTCTCCCGCTCTGGAGTTTGGAGGTGCCCCTAGAGACCCGTTCCAGCGGGCTCTGCCTTCTCACTGCCATGGGACAGCACAGGGGTGACCAGGTGACCTGAGCTCAGACACTGCGCAGCCCGAGTGTCTCAATGCTGTCATGGGAGAGTCCTTTGAAGTTCAACAAAGTAATTTCTGTTCCATTTCAAGCAATGTACTTCAGCCTCCCAGTTGATTCCTTGAGGTATTTCCTCAACATATTTCCAATAAATAATAATAATAATTATTATTATTATTTATGATGATGATGATGATGATGATGATGCTTTTAAATGTCAGAGTTGGTTTCTGTTACTTGCAAACAAAGAGGAGCCAGCAAAGGAAATGGAGCTGGACGGGCCCGCAGAGGGGCCAGCGGAAAATGAGGCGGGTGCGGTTCCACAAAAATCAGCGAAAGGGTATATCTCTAAGGAAGGAGTAGCCCGTGGTGTCAATTTTTATTTCAAAAATGTCCAGTATGCCTAAATAAGCATAGGATAAAAAGGCAAGGAGGAGACACAGCTGCTAACAATGATTAATAATGGGGGGCAGGCTTTAATAGATCTCTGTTTCAAAGGAAGGAACTCTATTCTACTTGCCTAAGACAAGAATAACAAAAAAGTAATTTATTGGCTACGGCCACTGAGCAGTCCAGGGGCGGACCTGTGCTTGGCACGGCATGAATACTGTCATTGGGACCGGTCTCTGCTCTCCTGTGTCGGCTTTCTTCTCAGCCGTGGTCCCCTCAGGCAGCAGTTTTGGCAGCTCCTGACCGGCGCAGACCCGGTTAGCAAGCCCGGAGCAGAAAACCTCCTTCCCAGTGGCTTCGGTAAAACCTGAGACTGGCTCTCTTGGCCTGGTTCGGGTCACCTGTCTTTCCCAAACCAATCACTACAGACAGCACGTTTTCATGTTTGACTGGCCAGGCCTGAATCATGTGCTTCTCCCTGGAGATGAGAGGCGGGGCGTGGAGGCATCTCCACCCCTCCTTTTACTGAGGGTCTGAGTATGGCCCAAAAGAAAGTCAAACAGACTTATCAGAAGAGGGGATGGGTCCTGGGCACGAACACCAAAGCTGCAGCCCCGCTTGCCAGGGGGAAGGCTACAACTGGTCAGGTTTGGCTCAGAGGGCCATACCTGTAGGGCACGGGGCAAGGTTCACTGAGGCCCACCTCCCCAGAGCAGGGGCACTGGATGGACGGAACTTCCCTTGAACACGCAGGTGGTCTTGGTGGCAGGCAGATGCAAGGGTAGTGCAGCAGTGGAGTGGACAGGCGGGCGAGCTGTGCAGCTGGAGACCTGGATTTGAAGCCGAGCTTTGGATTTACTAACATTTTTACTCCTGAGTCTCAGTTTCTTATCTGAAAACTGGATTAATATAGGAATAGTGCCAATCTCTTAGAATTCTTATGAGATTTAAAGGGTTTAGCTGAGTTCCTAGAAGATAGTAAGTGCTCAGTGAATGTTTGCTATTATTCTAGTGAACTTGGGGGCGTTCCTTGCCCTTGATGGGGTAGCAGGCAGTCCTGGGAGCCCCTCCCTCCTGCCATCAATGTGGCTCCAGTTCAGGCCCCAGAATTCACTCGTGGGCTCTGTCAATGGCCAGCTGGATTCCGTCCCTGGGATGGGGAAACCTGGTGGTCGGGTACCTGGTGGTTGGGGTGCAGTTGGGGTGCATTCTGATAGGGCTGGGTCAAGGTGAGTGGGGAAGATACTGGAAAGTTGGGGATTGGGAAAGAGAAGGAGGGTGAGGAGGGTGTGGAGGGTGAGGTGGACCAGGATGGTGAGCACTGAGGAGAGGGATGATTTTGGGCAGAACCAGCAGGGGTCACTGCAGATCTAAGTAACCTCAGGGCGGCTCCGGGCCACCCCAGGGCCCTCTCAGGTTACTACCTGCCTTCCTAACTGTCATCGCTGGGAGTCACAGCTCAGGCCAGCTCTGGCCGGAAGGGTTGGGGTTTGACTCATGCGGTTGGAGGCGGCCTTCTCAGGCAGGTGCCGTCCGTGTCCTCCCGGATCCCGGGCCTGGGCAGTCCCTCCTCTGACGGAGGCCCTTCACGGCTGGGCGTACACCTACCTGGCTTTCCTCCTCGCTGGGCTGTGAGCTCCCCCAGTACCTAGAAATGTCTCTGGGATGCTTCCCTATAAACAGCTGAGATCAAATGCATTTCCTGGTCTCATTCCTCCTTGCAGACGGTCATGGCCTGGATCAGCATGCTGGAAGCTCAGAGAAGTCCTACAGACAAGAAAGCTGTCAGACTTTGCTTAGCTCAGGTTTCCTACGCTTGTTTGAATCCTTTCACCGTGGCACACATAGGGCGACACTGGGTTAAGGCATGTCCGGGGCAGAAGGCGAACGCTCCAGGGGAAGTGAAGGCATCAAGCCTATCCTCCTGCCTCCACCTTTTGTTGCAAAGTATAATGTAACACGTTTGTAGAGAAATGGAAAAAAAATCAAAGCTGCAAAAGAGACAATTACCTCCCTCACCTTCTACTCCTTAGACTCACCTCAAAAAGCTCTGGCTACTGTCCTCCCTCTTTCTGAGGAGGAGGTGACCGTGGGGCTCCTACTGGGAGGAAGCCCCATCAGAAAAGAGCCCCGTCGGAGGTCATTGCATCCAACCCTCTGTGTTCACCTGGCGAAAGGAGGATATTGGTAGTGTTCAGAGGGTGGTAAGTGGGTATCCAGGCCACAAGGTGGAAGGAGGACTTCCTCTAAAGGTGGGGGAACAGGCTCTGAGAAGGGACATGACTTATTGAGGTCTCATGAAGAGCCACTGGTAGAACCTGCAGAACTCTTGCTCCTGGCCAGGCGCCCTCCCCACCTCTCCCCAGCTCTAGATGCCGAGAGGCTGTAGAGGGGCTGATGCCCTTTGAGTGGGGGTTGTGGTCTCTTCTGCGGAACTGTCAGGCCACCCGGGGTGTGTGGGTGCCCTGTGCGTGCACCACAGTTGTGTAACAAGCTCTGGGTGTGTGCACGCGCTCAGTAACCTGATGCAACAGGGAAGTTGCGGTCCCGTGAGTTGGGGTGTGGGCGCTTGGCTGGGGCCCAAACCACAAGGAGTATTTGGCTTGTGGCTGTGGAGGCCCGGCACGGGGGTCGCAGAGTTGTCCACGTCAGGCCTTGTCCATCCCTGGTGCCCACATCCTGGTCCTTGTGGGCACAGGGCTTGAAATGGGGCTGCCTGGCCAGCTGATGTTGGGGGGTTGGAGCAGAGCAGGAGACCTTGCCCCATCCTCATCCTGTTTGCCAGAATGCCTATTGTGACTGGTCGGGGGGGGGCAGGCGGGGCTTCCTCCCTGTGCTTCCATCTCTTCCTAGTTGTACAACCTCCTCCCCCGCCCCTCCCCCAACAGTCCTGGAGCCCTACCTCAGTCCAGGTCGTTCTGCACAGCAACATCTGTCTCTTGCTCCCTCAGTCCTCCTGAGTCCCCCAACCCCATGGTCTTTCCTGTACAACCCCTGCCTCCCTGTTGAGGAGAAGCAGAAGGTGGGGGGAGGGGAAAAGAGCAGCCGCACCGCAGCCAGGCCGCATTCTAACCGCCCGCTGCCATTCTGAACTGTGTGACTGGGAAGGGTCTGTGTCCTCCCTCAGCCTCTGTGTGCTCATCTGAGAGATGGGCACAGAGACACTTCCACCACAGGGCTGTGGGAAGGGACCCTAGGACTGGGAAGAAACCCTTACTGGGGGTTGCCCTTCCATTTCATCTCACACAGATCTAGCGTCTGGGCACCCTCACTCCCAGCACCTCTATCACCAGATGGGGCACGGGGCCTTCGGAGAGCCAGGGGCCCCGGAAGGAGATGGGCAGCGGAAGCAGCCACCTCCTTGCCTGCCTGGTGCCTGGTAAGTGTCTCAGGGGCCACCTGCAAACCTTCCCTCCTCTCTTGTCCTGGAGAGAGGTGAAGCATGGGTGTCCCTTCTGCCCGTCTCTCCAGCTGCAGTCCCCAGAGAGGCAACATCCTTGGGGGCTGCCCGTGGGCTCAGGGCCAGGGGAGGGGAGGTAGGGCATCTGTGCCCAGTGTCCTCACCTCCTTCCCTGGCTGGGCTGCACTTGTCCCCCTGGGGCTCCTCCCCAGTGCTCCCAGATTTCCCTCTGTCTATATCACTTTATCCTGCACTGCCTAGTATTTTGACGATCTTTTTATGTATCTACTAGTAATTAAAAAAAGAACATATGGCCCTTACTGTGCTAACATATATTAACTCATTTCTTCCTCACAGCAGAGGTAGGTATAATTGTCATTTGTGAGGAAACTGAAGCTCAGAGAAGGGAAGTGCCCTGCTCAGATTCAAATGGCTTGCGTGGTCTAACCGACGTTACTATCATATTGCACTACTTTATTTTCTTCAGAGCCGTGGCCCTAAGTAGTTGTCTATCTTTATGTATTTGCTTGCCCATTGTCTGTCTCTCTACCTACACAGCCAACTCCATGAGGGCAAGGACTTTGTCTTTCTTTTTTTTCATTATTAAATTATTGGGGGTGACGCTGGTTCACAAAACCATACAGGTTTCATGTGTACAACTCAACAAAACTTCATGTTCACACTGCATCGTGTGTCCATCGCCCAAACCAAAGTCTCTTTTTGTCCCCTTTCATCCCTCCTTTGCTCACCCAGACATTCCCAAAGCCCTGACGGGTGCCTGGTGCACTGTGGATACCCAGTACATATTCCTGGGGAGAGTGAGCCACTGGCCACCTCAGTGGAGACTCCTTGAAGGAGTGCTCTGTGGTTGTCCAGTCTGTTACCCCCACACTGCCTAGCGCAGGGCCCGGCCCAGATACAGTGCTCGGTCAACAGTCTGCTGAATGGATAAATGAATGAATAAGCAAATGGAAGATTCCAGGAACGTGGTAGATCTTTGGTCACAGGAAATACAGGTGAAGAATTTATTTTTCCTAGATCTCTGTTTTGGTTTTACTGTGTGATTTTGTGTGTGGGCACGGAGTGGGTACACAGAGGGGGAAGCATGAGAAAAAGACGGCAAACATAACAACCCCTGGGAAATGACTCTTTGAATAATTGCTTCACATCCAGAGGCAGGAGGAGACATAAACAGAGAGTGTGTGTACAGCTCAGAGGAGGCTCCTAGTAAGTGATGGATAAATAAGTGAGTGGGTGAGTGAGTAAGAGAGTGAGCGAGCTGAGTCAACCAGAGGGTGAGCTCCTTGAAGGCAGGCCCCAGTCATAAATTTTTTTGCAGCCCCAGTCCCCAGCACAGGCCCAGATCCAGATTTGGTATGTTTGTTGGATGAATAGATGAACCAGTAAGTTAGTACCATGGGACAGGGAAATGAATGGAAAGGGCAGGTGCTGCAAAAGGGCCCAGAGCCCTAGAGAATCTGACTAAGGATGCAGATTCCAGCCTCTGGGTCTTTTTCACAGGATTCAGGGTCTGAGAAATAGAAAGGGGCCTGTTGAATGCCAGAAGCCTGGCTTCCCCCCATTCATTCTTTCCGGATGATCTTTCTGGGGTACTGTGTAGATACTAATAATAATTATAAAAAATAATAAGACCATATATTTACTAAGCACTTACTATGTGCCAGGTTCTGAGGCCTTCACATGTGTTAAGTAATTTAATCCTTTCAGCAGCCATGGGGGTAGGTGTCCTACTTCTCCCATTTCATAGAAGAGGAAACTGAGGCTCAGAGAGGTTACGTGAATTGTTCAAGATCACACAACCGAAAGCAAACGCACGGTCGTTGCCCATGCTCTGCTGCAGATGGTGCCTGCCCATGCGCCTAGGTCTGGATGACGCTCCCTGGGTCTTACTCTGGCTGTGCCACCTCCCTGGGCCTCAGTTTACTCCCCTGTGGGAAGGGAGCAGACAATGTGATGTGCTAGGAGACGGAAGTTTGAAGACTTTGAAAGCTGTACAGGGACTACTGGGCTCTTTCAGTGGGATTTTCCTCCTCATGAATCACCCTCATCTTAATTATGATTGTGATCATAATCATCTCTAGACCTGGCTTCCTGCCATTTGTATGCCAGGCTGGCCTATAGCACTGGAGATCCTGGTGAGACAGACAAATCCACTTCTCATTCATGGATAATTGTTGTCTGATTTGGCTCTACTTTTCTCGTATTGCCATTTTTATTCTCTACCCTCTAAGCCTTTACTCAGCTCCAGCCCCATCTTCTCTTCCCTCAGCTATTGCAACACCCACCTCCCAGCCTCTGGGCTCTTCCCCACACCCATTCATTAATTTGTTTAAAATGTAAATCAAACCTGTCACTCTCCTCCCCTCATGCCAAAAACTGACGCTAAACTTTTCTTTTTATAACAAAATGAGAGACCCTTGGTAATGAGGTCTTTTGCAGCCACTCCCAGTGGCCTCCAGCCCCCCAGCCATGCTGCATGGCCGGCAGTTCCTATAACAGAGCAAGGTTTCCATGCTTCTTGGCCTCGGCCCGTGTTGTTCCCTCAGCCTAGCTCATCCTCCCGACTTTGTTTCCACAGTGAATGCCGACTCGTCCGTCCGTTCTTACCCATCAGAAGAAAAAAAGACGTCGCTTTTCGTGGTTATAAAAGTGATGCATGTTCAATTCCAACAACATAGAATGCACTAGAAAAAAAGGAGATGCCTCTTCTTCCCACAGTTCTAACAATTGGTGATAACCGCTGTTAGCGCACTGTGAGTATAATCACAAATGTTTTTGTGCGTATACAAACATGTGTCTTTAAACATGTAAATGTATATCCACACTTACAAGAGTGAGATCATGCATGGAATTTGATACCCTACTTTTTACCCTAAATAAAACATGCGGACACATTTTCCTGTGAATAAGCAGTTTTACACAGTACTTTTTTGTTCTTCAAAACTCAATTCCAATGCAAATGTTTACTGTCCTGGAAGGCTCTTCTGGTTCTCTCCTTCCCTGTCCCTGCTGTGGCGCCCGTCCCCTGAGGACCCGTCGTACCAGGCGCCTCTCTCTTTAAACCTTTTCTACCTGTAAGGTCATTATTTGATTTAAAAGACAAATGCCTAAGACAATACTATAAATAATGGACATGGTCTGTTCAGAGATATCGTCCGACGACAGCGCGAAGAGGGAGAGACGGAGACGTAAGGAAGTGGTGCCCGTGTATTAAAGCTGAGTTGGTGTTGAAACTAGGTGGTTACAGGTTTAAGATGTTAACTGGCAACCACTGAGAAAATAATAAACAATATACAAAAGAAGAAAAACTTAGAGTATCAAAATGGTATACTACAACAAATCAACTAAATACAAAAAAAGAGCATTGATGAAGGAATTTGGAAACAAAACCATTTAAGACATTCAGAAAACAGCTAAATGCAGAAATAAATCATTCTTTCTTAAAAAGATTTTTATTTGTTTATTTTTACAGAGGGGAAGAGAAGAAGAAAGAGGGAGAGGAACATCAATGTGTGGTTGCCTCTCAAGAGCCCCCTGACTGGGACTTGAACCGGCAATCCTTCGGTTCCCAGGCCCATGCTCAATCTACTGAGCCACACCAGCCAGAACAGAAATAAATCATTCTTCATCAGTAATCACTGTGAATGTAAGTGGATCAAACTGTTCTCTTAAAAGGCAGAGATTGGATTTAAAACCTTGATAAACACTGTTTACAAGAGGCTCAGTTTAGATATAAAGGCCCAAAGGGATTGAAAGTAAAAGGATGGAAAGAGATATCCCGTGCAAATAGTAGCTAAAAGACAGCTGGGGTGGCTATATTATTATCACTCGAAATATATTGTAAGTCAAAAACATTACAAGAAACAAAGAAAGACATTATCTATTAATGAAAGATTCAATTCAGCAAGAAGATATAACAGTTACAAAACTGTACACACCTAAAAACAGAGCCCCAAGATGTATGAAGAAAAACTGACATGATGAAGGGAGAAATAGACAATTCTACAATAGTAGTTGGAGACTTCCATAATGGATATAACAATTAGGAAATCAATAAAGAAACAGGGGACTTGAACAGCACTATGAATCAATTTTACCTAACAGACATATACAGAAAACTCCAACCAGTAATAGCAGAATACACATTCTTCTCAAGTGCATGTTATGATCATAATGGAACATTCTCTAGGATAGACCATATGTTGGCCAAAAAACAAGTCATAATGCACTTTAAAATATTGAAATCTTTTCTGATCATAATGCGATGAAACTAGAAATCAATAACAGAAGGAAAACTATAATATTCACAAATATGTGGAATCAAACAACCATTCATAAACAACTTTTGGCTCAAATAATAAATCACAAGGAAAACTAGAAAACACACTGAGGTAAATGAAATTGAAAACACAACCTACCAAAACTGCGGGATGCAGGGAAAGCAGTGCTCAGAGAGAAATTTATAGTTGTAAATGCTAATATTAGAAAAAAGAGATCTCAAGTCAGTAATCTAAGTGTAACCTTAAGGGACTAGAAAGAGAAAATAGAAGAACCCCAAAGCTAACAGAAAAAGGAACTAATAAATATTAGAGTAGAGATAAATGAAGAGAATAGAAAAGCAGTACAGAAAATAAACAATTCTTTGTAAAGATCAACAAAACTGACAAAACTTTAACTAGATTGAGAAAAAAAGAGAAGACTCAAATATTAAAATCAGAAATGAAAGTGGACATTACAGAAATAAGAACAATTATAATATAATGTTATGAATAATTATATACCACAAATTGGATAACCTAGGTGAAATGGACAAATTCCTAGAAACATGCAAACTTCCAAAACTGATTTAAAGAGAAACAGAAAATCTGAATAGATCTATAAAAATTAAAAAGGTTGAATTAATAACCAAAACCCTTCCAACAAAGAAAAATTCAGGACTTGGATCTGGTGGCTTCCCTGGTGAATCATCTAAACATCTAAAAAAGAATTAGCACTAATCTTTCTCAAAATTTTTTAAACATTGAAGAGGAGAGAACATTTCCAACTCATTCTATGAGGCCAGCATTACCCTGATACCAAAACCAAAACATATGACGCTGGCTGGTGTAGTCCAGTGGATTGAGTGCCGGCCTACAAACCAAAGGGTCACTGGTTAGATTCCCAGTCAGGGCACATGCCTGGGTTGCAGGCCAGGTCCCCAGTTGGGGGTGCATGAGAGGTAACCACACATTGATGTTTCTCCCTCTCTCTTTCTCCTTCTCTTCTCCTGTTTCTAAAAAATAAATAAATAAAATCTTTAAAAAAAGAAAAAACAAACAAAAGCTATTACAAGAAAAGTACAGGCCAATAGACCTTATGCACACAGGTGCAAAAATCCCCAACAAAAAATGCTAGCAAGCCAAATTCAGCAGCATATTAAAGGGATTATACATCGTAACTGACTGGGGTTTATCCTTGGGATGAAAGGATGTTTCAATATATGAAAATCACTCAAGTAATACACCATGCTTATAGAATGAAGGAAAGAAAGACACGTGATCATCTCAACTGATGTGGAAAAGAATTTGATAAGATACAATACAAAAATTCCATGGTAAAAACACTCAGTTAACTAGGAGTAGAAGGGAACTTTCTCAATATGACCAAGGCCATAATTGAAAAGCCCACAGCTAACATCGTATTCAACGGTGAAAGACAGAAGCTTTTTCCCTGCATTCAGAATCAAGACAGGATGCCTGCTTTTATTCACTTTTATTCAACACAGTACTGGAAGTTCTAGCTAGAGCAATTAGGCAAGAAAAAAAAATTGAAGACACCAAGTTGGAATGGGACAGGTAAAATGGTCTCTGTTTGCAGGTGATGTGTCTTACCTTACCTCATACTGTGTATAAAGCACACCTAAAACATGGGTCAGAGACCTAAATTTAAGAGCTAAAACTTTAAAACTTTTAGAAGAAAATATAGGGGAAAATCCTCAAGACCTTGGATTAAGCAATGATTTCTTTAGTATGACACCATGAACAAAAGAAAAAAGATTAATTGGATGTTATCAAACTGATCTAACAAGCAAAACAGAAATAGACTCATAGATGGAAAGCAGATGACAGCTAGTGGCAGGGGGAAGGGGAGGGGCTGGAGGGGCTGAGCAGAAAGGAAAAAGGACTCATGGGCATGGACAACAGTGGGGTGATTGCTGGGGGAGGCTGGTATAAGGGACTAAATGGTAATGGAAAAATACAGTAAAGATTAAATTTAAAAAATAAAATAAAATAGTTAAAAACTGCCACTGTACTGTACACTTAACATGGTTAAAGTGGTAAATTTTATTTTATTTATTTTTAGAAAGAGAGAGAGGAGGGGGTGAGAGAGAGAGAAGAGGAAGCACCGATTTGCCGTTGCCCTTGCTTATGCGTTCAGTGGTTGCTTCTCGTCTGCGTCCTGAATGGGGATGGAACCCACGGCCTTGGAGTGTCGGGATGACGCTCTAACCAATGGAGCTATCTGGCCAGGGCTAAACTAGTACATTTTATGTTATGTATATTTTACTATAATAAAAAAATGCTAAAAAATAATTAAAGTAGAAAAACCCCTTCAATTCTAATTCAAATGTTTATTGTCCTGGAAGCCTCTCCTGGTTCCCCCTTTACCCCCTCCCCCACACACGGTGCCCCTCGTCTGAGGACTCATCATGCCTTGTACATCTCTATCTGAGACCTTTCCCACTTATAAGGTCTTTATTTGTTTACAAGCTGGGTATGAGTGGGCCCTGTCTCCCCCACCCTACCATGACTTCCACACAGGCAGCGTATCATCGTGGTTAGGGCCCCCAGCCCCACAGCCCCGGAGACCGAGTTCACATCTTCACTCTGCCTCTGATCACTGTGACCACTGGCAAGTTCCTGGACCACCCCGGGCCTCTATATCCTCATTTATAAAATGAGGGTATTGATAGCACCTACCTCATAGGGCTGTGGTGAGGAGTCAACAACGTCATGTGCTTCGAGGGCTTAGAAGGGTGCCTGGCACCTTCATAGGAGAGGGACATGCTCAGAGATGTTGGGTATTATTTTGTGGGCCTGGCAAAGGCAGGTGGCTGGACAGTTTGTAAAATGAATGTGCCATAGCAATCCCTGGTCTCCTACCTGCCAGCCCCAGAGGATAGATAGAATCAATCTCTGTGTATATGTATTTGAATGTCCCAAAGTGTGTGTATGCACCCTAGGATGGGGAGAGGAGGAAGCAAGCCCCTTGGCCCTCTTCCCTGGCCCTGCCCTCCCGGGCCCCGTCTTAGTCCACCTCCCTGAACTCCATGAGCCTGTGTCCTGGCCCAGCCCTGTCTTCCCTCCCTGCTGGGCTCCGGCAGGGAAGATTAGACAGGCCTCCGCCTGTGTCCTTGGGGTATTGTCCCCAGTGGTGCTAGGAGCCCCACTCTTCTCTTCTTCCTGGCTTCTGCCTGTCCTTAAAGTGGGCCTCTGGGCCTGTCCAGCTTGGGGAGGGTGGGAAGGGCTCAGATTGGGGGGTTAGTGTGTTTCACTGCTGCCATATCAATCAGGGCCCTTTCATCTGCCGGAAACAGCTGCACCTGGCTGCCCCAACAAGTCCCGACGGGGGTTCCCTGCCCCTCCCCAGCCTGCCCCTCTTGCCCCCTCCCCCAACTGACAGTCACTCTCACCCTTCCCCGGATGCAGGGGACAGGCTGGGGCAAGTCAGGGACACACTCAGTTTCCCTTCCCTGCTGCCCCTCCCTGGGGTGACACCCACCTCCTCCCCTTCTTTCACCCCATCTGCTCTTAGTTCCCAGGACCTGGTTGGGGTAGGGGCCAGAGGAGTAGTCAGGAGAGGAGTCCGCAGGAGGCTGAATGTGGTCGGCCTGAGCTCCTCAGGCAAGACGGTTTAACCAGAACTTTGGTACAGCAAGGGGGCGGGGGCGTGGGGGCGGGATCCCAGAGCACAGAGTGGGAAATGCACTCACCCAAGGTGACACAGTGACTGAGGCAACAGCACGAGCCAGAGTTCGGGGCGCCTGCTTTTCTTTCCCATATCCCGCAGCCTCCGTGTCCCTATCTGTGTGTGGAGGGAATGCCCAGGGGTCTCCCTGCTCCCTCCCAGCTCTGACACTGTGGGCCTGCTCAGGGGCTGTCCTCTGTCCCACCCTGTTTCTCCCTGCTCAGGTGCCCAGGGCTGCTGATGGAGGTGGCTGGGAGGTGGGGTGAGAGAAGGGGGCCCTTCCAGCAGGTTCGGCCTCTGTTTCCAACAACATAACTTCTCTGTCAACAAAGAGAGCAGACAGAGGCTGTTGGGTGGGTAGGGCCGGGTTTGACTAGTGGCCAGGTCCGTTGTGCTGGGTTCACAGCCCAGTGCTTTGATTGTGCACTGGGCACTCCAGCCTGGAGAGTGACAGATGCCTGATGTATCTGACTTTGGCCAGCATCTGATTGTTCAAGGCAACCCCAAGGTGTGGGGAGCTATGCATGGATATGGAGCCAATGACCTGGGCAAGACCCATGGGGGTCAGCAGTCAGGATCTCAAATGGGGTAGGTGGGGGAGGGCCACCTGAACCAAACTCAGACCTGACATCCAGGGGTCCGGATATGATGTTGCCCTGCCCCAGCCCCCTCTGAGGATCAGGACCTGGGCTGGAGTGAAGAAGAGTCCCTCAGGCCAGAGAAATGCCTCTCTTCCCCCTCTGCTTGGAGGAGTGAGAGGGCCAAAGTCTGCTCTTTTGGCCAGCATCCACAGACAAGGTCTCAGAGGGTGGGTGGATAGGGGGAGTCGGGCTGCAGGAGCCCTGGCGTGTGCTCTGGGACCCTGGGCTCTTCCCCGGCTCCACCCTCTCTCCATGGGCTGCGTGACTTCAGTTGAGTCACTGGGACTTGGCCTCTGCATGTGGACAATGGGTCCCGGCCAGGCCCTCCCTGTACCGCAGGTGGGTGTGGAAATGTCCAGGAAGGAGAGGGTAAGTTTCTGGGACAAAATGGTCCTTTAGCATTACCCACTCCTTACCCCAAGGGCTGAGGCACCGGATGCCGGAAAGATAATTGTCAATCAATCCTGAGTCAAACATCTCCATCTCTGGAGAGCATCTGACACAGCAGCCGGCAGGTGGCCCTGCCCTCAGGGGGCTTACTGTCAGAGCCAACCATCCTGACCACACCAGGGCAGACAGAGGCCCAATTTAAATCCCAGGGAGAGGAGGGGAAGGAGGAGCCCCCACAGTCGCAGCCTAGACACAGTGGCTGGCTTCTGCGTCTGCCTCATAGAACCGCAGGAGGCCTGCCCTGACCAGTCCTGGAGGCAGCCTGGTCCCTTGTTCTTCTCTGTCTGCCCTCCCTCACTGCTAGGTGAATGGCCTCCGCCTCCGAGCAGGCGGGGAGCACGTGAGGACCACACCACTGTGGCCCTGGGGCCTAGCAGCATCTGCCAGGAGAGGTGCTCTTTCTGGGCAGGCAGAGATGGCTGATGGCATCCAGTCCCTGCCTGGTTCCTGTTCCCTGGACATAGCCCCTGGGTTGGGCTTAGATACTTTAGTGGTGTGTGTGGGGGGTGGGTGTTACAAGGTCACTGGCAAAGGGTGTTTTGGGAGGGATGTGGGGCCCCTCACAAAGGGGAGAAGAGAGGGAAAGATCCTGGTGGAGGAGGAAATTCTGACAGAGCTCCCTCCTTCCAGCCATCCTTCTAGCTTGAAGCTGAATGCCGTGGGGTGTGGTGTCCTCAGACACAGACTGTCTGGCAGGAGGTTCAGATCCTAGGACTCTCTCTTTTGGAGAAAGAACTGGGAGCCTAGCGACAGAAGTTCTGAGAGAGGTCTCCATTGAGGCCGGAGGGAGCATAGTAAGGTCTAGCAGGGGCACATGGCGCGAGGCAGGGACAGGGAAAGCCTTGGACAACAGGTGGGTCTGAGTGGTGGCGGTGGGGGTGGGGGTACCTGGAATTGACAGATAAAATTCAGGATTCCCAGTTAAGTTTGAATTTCAGAGTCCTCGGCTCTGGGGCTCCCTTCTGCACAAAAGAGAGA
Organism: Trachops cirrhosus; assembly: GCA_028533065.1. Classification (NCBI taxonomy): domain Eukaryota; kingdom Metazoa; phylum Chordata; class Mammalia; order Chiroptera; family Phyllostomidae; genus Trachops; species Trachops cirrhosus. The sequence goes on from CM052541.1 coordinate 103,955,798, forward strand.
ATAAATAACAAATAATTTTTTTAGCATATTTCAATATTGCTTGGGACAGTGGGTATCCTGCATTTTTATTGCCAAACCTGACAACCCTGCCCCACACCCATCATGGCCTTCACCTGGGATGCCTGTCTCCCCCAGTTTCCTGGAGGTGGGCTGGTCACCCTGCTCCCAGCCGGGCTGGCCACCCTGGGATGTGATGGCTCCACGGCTGTCATTGCAGGTACAGACAGTGGCTGTGGTGAGCAGCAAGGCGGGGTGTGTGCGGAATGGGGGAGGAGAACTGGGCTGTGGCATGGCCAGAGAGACAAGGGAACATTTTTCTGTGGTTCCTGTCTCGTCCCCTCCCCAGACTCACTGCCACCAGGGGCCTGAGTCACTGGGGGAAGGGGATGGGACAGACCAAATTTTTCCACTCATCCCCCAGCCCTGTAACCTCACCTGATCGGCCCCGCCCATGCAGAGGGAAATTCCAGTTCCAAATCCTGTTCAGAATTCTCACTCTGGTCAGCTAGCTCTGCACTGGGGGTTGGGAGCCTGTTGGGGCGGGGGACACCTCTTAGACCCCTTTCACATAAAGAAGAGAGAGGCTTGCTGAGGGAGGGCTGGTGTGCGCACAGCTGGGACAAATTCGAGGCTGGCCGTGGGGGCAGCAGGAATGTGTAACCAGAAACGGAAGCCAGGACAATGCTTGTACAATTTTTTCTGGAGCACCGCCACCCCTGCCACCCTGTTCCGTTGACACTGATGTTGACTGTCCCCGGCCCCAGAGTGTGTATGTGTACGTGTGTGTACACTCACGTGCGTGCGCGTAGGCATGCCCTCCTCACCTGACTGCTGGCGATGGAAGGGCTGTAATTACAGAGCTATTGGCAACATAAAGCCTATATTCTTTAGCCTGATGTTCAAGGCCCTTTGTGTCCAGACCTCAAGGCATCTCTCCATGGACTGGCACCCAGCTGCTCCTTTTGGTGCCCTGGGCTCTCTTCCAGGTCCTCAACCTCAGATGCTTACAGGGGCCAGACAGGTAAGCGGGGATGAGGGAAGTGGACTGGACTGAGGGGGCAGGTGTGGTATGCGGCTTTTCAATGGTTGTTGAATTTCTGGAATTTTAGACTCCAAAGCCCATGCTCCTCCACCCCCATTCTCATTGTTTACCCTATGGCTCTGGAGGTGGATTACACCTTTTTGGAGGACTCTGTGCAGGCTAGTGCACGTGGGCCAGACAGAACATGTCTGAGGACCGGATGTGGTCCGCAGGGTGCCAGTCTGCAAACTTCCCACCTAGCCAGATGGCACCTCTTGTGCTTTCTTGTATAGGCTCCTCCCATTCTTGCCTCTATGCCTTTGCTTAAGCTGTTCCCTCTGCCTGGAATGCCCTCTGCCATCTCCAGGGTTTCCAAATTCCATCCATGCTTCAAAGTTTAGCTCATAGACCACCTACCCCGTGAAGCCTCCATCACCCTTGACTTGCATTCCCCCCATCCTCTGTCTGTACATCTTTTATGACCCAAATCACTTCCTGCCTTATGTTAAGATTATGTTGCTGAGTCACCTGTGGGTCTTGGTTCTATGGTCATTTAATCTGACTGTCTGGCACAGAGCAGCAGTCCAATAAATAATTATTGAGTGAATATCATATGTATGTATGTAAAAAGCCCACCGACCCCTTTGAGTCATAATTAAGCTTAGATTGTGGCTCCCATTTATTACAGCTGTGTAACTTAGGGCAAATTACTTTGTGTGAGTGTGAGCCTCAGTTTCCTCATCTGTAAAGTGGGTATAGTGATAGTACCTATATCTGGTGATAGTATGCAACGTAAATGTATTAATGCATAAAAATCACTGAGAAGTGTGCCAAACACATCAAATAAATACAAGGCATCGTCGTCGTCATCCTATTATTATTATTACAAAGTTATGCTGCCGCCTCCATTTTCTCCCTCCATTGAGTTCCTGCGGCCCTTGGTCTGCCTCGTGTTATAATTAGTAGTACATAACTGACTCTCCCATCAGACTGTCACCTCTTGGAGGGCAGGCCCAAGCCTCAGTGATCTCTGTGTTTCCCAGTCATTCATGGAGCAGTCACTGAGTGTCTTTGAAAGAGAGGCACTGTGCCAGAGCGCGGCGGATATTCTGGTGAGAAGCCATGTCCTTTATAGCACTTGGCACCACGCCTAAGTTCACAGAGTCACCTTCTTCCTGCTACCTGGTATCCCCTTGCATCACTGGAAGTGGGCTGGAATGGGGTGGAGGAGTCAGGGCCCAGCAGAGCCCAGGCTCAGTTGACCACTGAGGGCAGCTCTGTCCACACTGTGGCCCTCCTCTGTTTGAAGGATGGGGTGGGACTGGCACTCTGGTAGCAGTGAGCAGACTGGACATGGGGGTACTGGGTCACCCCGCCTGCCTTGGGTCCTCCAGCTGGGGATTGGGGTGGTCCTCCAGCACGGGGACCAGATCGGTGCCTAAGTCAGGGGGAGACCGCCACCACTCCTGGGTCAGCCCCCAGTTCCTGATCTCCTCCCTCTCCAGAGATGGTTAGTGTCAGCTTCAGGATTCAGGCCTTACAGCCAAGATGCCGCCTTGAGAGAGACTGTGAACCGGATGTTTCCGAGTTCTAGAGCCAGACTCCTGACTGTGACTTGCAGCCAGTAACCTGGCCTCCCTGGGCCTCCGTTTCTTCATAAGAGGAACTGTGTGAGTTAATACCTGTGGAGTTCTTTGCATTATTTTGGGTTAGTTGGATCCCCTCTCTGGGTCTGAGTCTCCCAGGCTGTAACATAAAGAGTGGTGTGCATGGATCTCCAAGGCTCCTCTCTTCCCTGAGAAACTTTGAGCTTAAGATTCCACCCCTGGGATCCAGCCCCTGTAAGTAGGCCTTGACCTTTCTCTACTTCTGGGGGCCAGTTTCTCTCTGAGAAATGGGGGGTCATTATCCTCTCAGGTCCCAGGGATCCCAGCCCCAATCCCCCAGTTCCAGCTTCAGTTTTGGGACTTGAGTCTTCAGTCCCTGTCCTAAACCCGTGACATGCTCCTCTTTCACCACCTCCGTTTGCACAGGGAGCTGAGCTCAATGTCACCTCAGGCAGCGGTTCGGCCCCTGTGCCTGCACACCTCACCCTCCCACCCCTTTTTGCCAGAAGCCATTGACTGCGTCCAAGGCCTACTCGGGGAGGCAGAGAACAGGGAGGATGCCTGTGAAACCTGCCTGCAGGTGTACGTGGTATAAGGTAGACAGGAGGATGGGCTTTCTCTCTAAAGCCCACAGCTTGAGTGGGGATTCTGAGTGTATGTGGCTGTGGCAGGCCCTGGCTGAGAGTCCTGGTGGGCACGGACAGGAGGGGCAGCCATTATTTTGGCCTCCCACCTGCACCCCAGCAGGGTCAATCAGTGCACCTCCAGGGCCAGGGGAAAGGGGAGGTGGGGCTGAGACAGTGGGTTTGGGAAACCCAGCATGAAATTCTGGGCTCCACCTGCCCTCCGCCTGCCCCCCACCCCAAGCTGGGATGAAGGCTCCCTTCTCTAACCCGTTAGTCCCTGGTCCTCATTAAAGACCCAAATTCTCTAGCCCCTGCTATAGATTCAGAGGCCTCCACCCTGAGGTCTGGTGGGAGGGGCACAAGTGATATTTTCTCTGCCGTTCCCCCACTAAACAGGCTGGGCCTGGGCACCTGACCGAATGGTCAGTGTGCATCTGGGGGCCACTAGGACCCCAGGATGGAACTCTGGGAAGTGGAAGAGGGAGAAGACAGGCCTTTAAGGGGAGAAATCCTGGGAAAAGAGGGAAAAGAGGAGGAGGTGGTGGCAATGTTCTGACCAAGTGGGAGAGTCCCTGGCAAGAGACACTTCTCCCTTCCCCTTGCCCCTTGCCACCCTGGAGATCCCCCACTGAGGGGTGCCTAAAGGGCAGGCATGGGGATCCAGCTCAGCACCTCTCCTGGAGCACAGTAGTGAGGGACCAGGAGCCAGGCCCAGGGCCCTCCGGCCTCAGTTTCCTTGGCTCTCACTGGGCGCAGATCGCTCTCTCATTGCTTCTTGCCTCCCCTCCTGGGGCCAGTATGAGGGCAGAGGGAAAGGCCAGGGGGAGCACACTTTGGCAGGTAAGCATAGCAAGAGTTGGAGGAGGCTGGCGCCAGAGTTTGCAGTTGGCTCCTGGTCCGATGGCCTAGCGCCGGCCTGCGTTGTTTCCACTGGCCCAGAGCTTCCTGGTGGAGTGTGGAGCAACCCCGTTCCTTCCCTTTTACCTCCATTCCTCCCCAGGCCGCTGACAGCAGCTTCCCAGGGCTCTCCTTTCTATGCTGCCTAAAAAGGGCTTGTGGGGAGGCCCAGAGGGTTCTGTGCCCACCCATTCTGTGTCTACCTGGCTCCCCAGATGAAGGTGCTGGGCTGGAGGCTGCTGGGAGCACTGGGACCAGAAGACAACCTGTCCTCAGGCCACTCCCAGGCGGATGGCCAAGACGCAGTCTCCAACCCCCCAAAACAGGCTTGGAAACAGAGAAACAGGTGCCATGTAACATTCACTGTTGATTGAAGGGGGCAGCTGGTCAGTCATATAGACCATGGATATGATCAACTCTATTTCATCAAAAGTGAGACACACAATTCAATTACGAACCACCAAGAAGAAAGAACACTGCTAATTAAACTATGACACAGTGCCTTCTTGTTAGTGATTACAAGGCACACTCTGATTTCAGAGATGTTCAAATGTGAAAAATGTGTGTCAGGGAACCAAGATAAAGTTAAAAACATTTCTCTTGGACACACTTTTTTCCCTGCATCTAATAGTGTTTACTTAGAAGGGGTGTTCTGAGGTTTACAAGATTAGACATGCCACGTAATCAGCATAGCGACTGGCAAATAGTAAACAATCACTAAATGTTAGCTATTATTGCTGTTGCTATTATATGTACGTGAATTTAATGTGCGCATAAAAATACTTCTCACTAATTTTGTATCGTTCTGGAGGCCAAGGTCTCTGAGAACACAAGTGGCTGGAGGCAGAGGAGCCAAGAAAACTGAGGAGGCAGCTTGGAGGGGCATTGCTCCGTGGGTGAAATCTGCGGGGTCCCCATGGTCCCCAGAGAGACCTCAGAAGGGGGCTGAGCCCAAGACTGTGGGTACCACTCCCACAAAAGTGCTGCCCCCGATTCATAACCCCCATCACACGATCAATCAATATTCAACCGACTCATTCACTAAGACAGGTATCCAGCACTTGTGTCTTGGCCGTCACCGTGCTGAGTCCCCTCCTCCAGCATTCCCCACCTCGGCCACCCCGTTAGGAGCATCCAGGCTTCAGCAACTTGAGTTGGTACATCAGAGGTGGATTGGCCCTGACCTCTCTTCAGGGGCTTTTTTCCCTGGACCACTGGAGAGGTATCAGCTCCTCCCCCTTTCTCTTCATCCTCCATCTCACCCACAACAGGGGAAGAGGTCTTCATTTCCCAGATGCTCCTAGGCCTTTGTAGAGGCTGTTCTCTCTACCAGGACACCTCAGGCCCATACTGTGCAAACCTGCACTCCTTCCCCTTTGTTACGAAGAGGTTTCAAGCCCCTTCCCCAGGATGCCTCCTCTGAGATGCCTGTCCCCCACCCCTCCCACGCTCCCAGCTCCTGTGCTCTGTTTCTTAGTGCACTCCGGATACAGTCTGTGCCCTGCAAACTAGGTCTGGGCTTCTCTCTTGTCTCTTTGTCCCAGCTCAGGTGGCCAGATGCCAGCTGTGCAAGAATAAGTCACCAGGGAAGGGTATCTCTAGGATACTACTGCCCCTGAGTTTTAATTCTGAGTTTTTATCTCCTAAACTCATATGATGTGCTCATGGGAACCAGACACTGGGACAGGCACTGGGGTGGCCCTGTCCTCAGAGTCCCCTCTCAGCCTAAAGGGCTGTAGAGTCTTCCCCTGCCACACCACATCCCTCATGCCTCAAATCCTTGAATCCCACTCCCCTCTGGTGGTGACAGATTCCTGTGCCCCATCAGATGGGGCTATCCTCCTTGAGTGAGGGAGGCTGGGTGGATGCTCTTTGGGAGACCCTTATTTCCCCTCAGAGCACTGGCTAAACTCTGTCCCCACACCCCCACCTACCCAAGCAGGCCCTCAGTTGTTTATTGTTCACAGGCAGACCTCAGGGGCCCAGGCCTTTCCCACACCCAGGACTGAGCTGTCCCGTCCCCAGCTTTCCAAGAACAGGCTCCATCCAGTGCACAGTGCACACAGTTGTGAAACGATCCTGCTGGGCTCTCCAAGAGATGAGGCCATTTGTGGACCGAGTGGGCTGCTGCTGGCTGCCAAGGGTCAGGCTGGGGACGTGCATGCATCAGGAGCCAGGGCTCAGGCCACAGCTTCAGGGAGGGCCTGTCTCTAGCCTCCACAGCCTCTAGGAGTGGGGAGCACCTGGGCAGTGGGGAGCCAAGTCCCTTCAGGCCCTCCTCCTGTTTTCCTTCCCACTAGGGCTTGTTCAGAAGAGAAGGCACAGGGAAGAAAATAGCCCTTCCAAGCTGGGAGACAAGGCTGCTATACACTCTGTGGGCCCAGTGCAAAATGAACATGTAGGTATGTAGGTCCTTTGTTTGACAGCAGAACATTAAGCCAAGCATGGGGGCCCGTCACACACCCTGCGGGAGGCGCCCTAGGAGTCCTATGGCCAAACTCCCCACACTCCACATTGTACTGAGAGGGGCAGGACCTTGGTCACTATTAACCCTGGAATAGAGCCTGGGACTCCTGCTCCCTGTCCAGTACTCATTCCCAGCCCCACTGCCCTAGGAGAGCCTTTTTTCTGTCCTGAGCCTTCCCACCCACTTTGTCCTCCCTGCATGCTCCTGAGACTCCAGAAAGGTTCTCTGTTCCCCAAGCACTCCTCTTCCAGGAAGCCTTCCTTTCCTGTTTAGTTAGACCAGTTTAACCGGCTGATTATTCTTGGGCTTCTTATCCCTTCCAGGCTCAGTCACATTGCTTTGCCCTTGAACTTCTGAGTCTTTGTTTATTTTTATGCTAGTATATGTTCATGAGAGGGAAGAGCCTCCTTACCTTGCCCACCAGTTTTTTGGGGTCTCCCTCATCAGACTAAGTGCTTCTTGAGGACAGGGCAAGCCTGGGGGCTTCCTGGGAGAGGAGATCTTTCCTGGGGCCTCTCTCTAGGCTTGCCTTTGCACACCAGGGGCTCTCCTGACAACACTGCACCAAAGGGGTGACTCTGCCCCTGTGTGGTACCCATTTGGCTCTGTGTTGGGGGGTGCCTGCTCCTGGTTTCCTACCACCTTTGCCCTCCTTTCCTGACCAGTGCCAGCAGATTCTGGGAGTGATTGGGGGAGACAGAGCCCTGGTGAGAGAGGGGTGGCAGGAGGCACTGTGGCCCCCCACCCCTCCTCCCAGCAGTGCCCCAAAGGAGAGTGGGCTGCATGACCTCCTTCCTATATGGCTTCCCCCCAGGGTGTGAGGGAGGAGGGCTGGTCTTGGGCTGGGGTCAGGGTGGGGAGAGCCGCCACTTAGCTGAGGTTGGTCACTCAGAGGCAGGGTTTGTGGCATTTGGGCCAGCAGGGGATAAGGGAGGGAATGTGAGGAATATCCTGACTCAGCAGTCACCCCCTCCACAGCCCCCCCACCCCCAGCTTGAGAGGCACTGGGGGAGGACTGATTGCTGAGAAGATACACATGGTGGAGGCCTGTCTCTCCCTCCCTCCCCGCCTCTATTCTGAGCCCCACTGCGCTGTGTTTGGGAAGGAGGCTGGGGAGAGATAGAAGTCAGAAACCCTGGAGCCCCCCAAAGATACCGGAGAGGCAATGAAGGAAGCTAAAGGAGGAGTGTGGTGGGTGCTTTTGACATTGTCATAGCTAAGAATATCAGTGCATGCAAAGGAATGTTCCAAACATGAAGAGGATCACTCCTTTGTGGGGACAAGCTGGGGGACAGTATGAGGAGAGAACTTGGCTAGAGACTAATGCGGGGGAGGGGAGGGGTATTAAGTGAACAGTGGCCTGAACCCCCAGCCCAGCCAAGTGTGAGGCAGATGGAAGCCAGCTTTAGCGGAATCTAGAGCTCCTGTACACAGCTTGATTATAAGCTTCATTGGGGTAGGGACCATCTCATAACATCTCTTAATTACCTGACAGCCCCTCCACAGGGCTGGGTGCATAGAAGGCATCCTGCCCAAGCTTGACTTTGAGTATGCTTAAATTATTTTTAAAGCGGTCTCGCAGTATCAGTTACCCCAAATTAAACTCACACCCATTACTCCTGGCTATTTACATTTCTCCTTGTACCTTCCACCTCTTTATAGGTGTACACTTCCGTAAGGCCGACTTACGTAACCCGGCGTTAGTCAAGTTTTTCCCGCAGCCTTGGGGAGCGGGCGCTGCCTGACGGGTGTAAGCAGGTGTTCGCCTGGCAGGAGAGCGGGTGGCACCCTCACAGGATGGGCTCCCCTCCTCTCTTCATTTGCACTGCCACCCGGCAGACACCTGCTTCGTGTATCTCCAGATGTGAAATGATTCTGACTTATGTAAAAATGGATTTATGTAAGGTTTGCCAGAACATAATACTAACTTGATTTGGGAAACAGTCGTGTGTGGCAATGGTTGGTTGTCTTCATGCACAGATACCGATCCATTTTGAGCTGGAAAACCTTATTTTAACGTTAAAAACTTTCAAAACCTCACGGAGTTCCAAAGGACAGTTGTTCTGTGAGAGGTGTCCGTCATGTGAGAAAATCTGTGAAGGCAACAGCTACGGTGAACATACAGGTGCTCCTCTGAGTCTGTGGGCTCCTGCCCTGGATGCACCCGCCTGCAGATGGCAAACATTCAAAAACTAGTTGCCTTGCTGTTGACATGCACTCCGCATTAGGCCTCTGATGGCTGCGCCTGTGCTGAACACGTGCAGACTTTTTTTGCCACTATTCCCTAAACAATATAGTGTAACAACTATTTACACAACATTTTACACAGTATTAAGTATTATAAGTAATGTAGCCCGATTTAAAGGAGAGGGGGAGCTGTGCGCAGGTCATGGGCAGACACTGCACTGTTTCACATGAGGGACTGGAGCATCTGTGGGTTGTGGTTCTGGAACCAGTCCCCCTGCAGATGCCGAGGGGCCGTAATTTGAAATGAAGTCACTTATCATTAATCTCCATAGTATCTAAACAAGTTTGAAAGAACAATAGCAAATGTATTCAGGAATAATATTCTCTTGACTATGTGAACAAAGATTCCAAGGCAGTATTATTTAAAGTGAAAGAGCTAGGTTTCCTTGGGAGAGACCATCCATATGCCACCATTTGCCACATGATGCCACCATTTAACCGTACTGTGTAGAACTGCAGGGGGAGGTGCATGTGGTAAATGGGAAGGGAAGGCATTAGAATACAGTATTTTGCTTGTGAAAATTCAGTGGTCCTTGGGGGAAGAAGGGGAGGGAGGGGAAGAGAGGAGCTTCGCTGATGGGCTGCAATCTGCAGGTGCTGGGAATCCCTGTCTGAGAGCAATTAAGTCAGGGTCAGGCCTTGAGTTCTGGGTGGGGGTGAGGAGAAGAGGCAGGCAGGGGCCAGGTCACACAGACTCCTGTGGGCGGTGCTGAGCTGAGGCTCCTCATCCTAGAGAGGAGACTGCCTCTCTGGGTGCGGTGTGGAAGACAGCTGGGCAGTTCTTCCTTGTGCTGACGGAGCTCCTGTGGCTGTGGAGCCAGCCCGTCCTTTCTTTGTCCCTCTAGATTGTACATGATTGCTCGCTGTACAAGGCAGCTGAGTGTTTATCTTCAATCTACAGTTCCAGAGACCCTATTTCCCAGACTCTACGTCTTGGCCTGAGTTCTGACAAGTCCCAGAAGAGCTGTGGGGACTATGAGGCAGGATATATAAAATAATTAGGGCTGTCCAGAAAACCAGAGCAGGAGCAGAGAAGCTGGGGCCCACTCTCACCTCCCCTCCCTGCTACAGCCCCCTGCCTACCCCTTTAAGGGATTGGGAGCAGTCAGCCCAGGCACTCTGTGTGTTCACAGCATCCTCCACTGGGTGCTTCTCCCAGAGCAACGTGCTGAGGGAGCACTTGTGAGCCAGGGGGGCAGGGGTGGGGGCAGGGGTCAGAGTGCTTTTTAATTTCTCATTAGCGATGTCAGCTGTAGAACTCAAGCAATTAAGGAGGAAGACTCCCTCAGGATGCCAGAGGGCCAGTCCCCCCACCCAGCTGCGCAATCTTCCTCCCTTCCTCCTGTCCCATTACCACCCTCCACCCGTCCCCTACATCCCTGTGTGGGTGCACACACACGGGCGCACGCACACACACGTGGGGGCTTCCTCTCTCTGGGCCCAGGAAGCTGTGGGCTACAATTACAGGAAGAAAGGGTTGCAAAGGGGTCCCCTCCTCTGGGCTTCAGTAGGGAGAATAGGACAGACAGAAAAGGGAGAGGCTGCTGGATCCAGAAGATGCCTTTTCCCTCGTCTACGCCTGGGAGTGGGCTGGACTTATGTAAAGGGGTCCACTCTCTTTGGAGTTGGTGTTGGGGATGAGGGCATAAAAATGGCCAAGGTCATAGGAGAGTTCTCTGTGCTTCTGGACTAAGTGATCCCCCCAAATCAGCCTGACCTTTAGGGGTGCAGGAGAGGGACTTCAGTGGGGAGAATGGGGAGAAGCTTTTCTTTCATTTTGTTCAGATCTCCGCATTTCACACCTAACACATTTCCTCTCCGTCATCTCGCTGGGGATTCCTTCCAGCAGTCCACTCTGAACCTTGCCCATTCTGTGGATTCTCGTTCTGTCCCCAGCTGTGGGGGGAGGGTACATGTGTTTGATGCCTTCCTTTTATTAGCATCAGTCCTGCCTCAGGGGCCCCCGTTTTTGGATACAGGAGCAAAGCTTTATATCCCTGTCCAAACATCTCACTCCACCCACCAATTGATACTTGAAACCCCACCATTAACTTTTGCTTCTTTAAAGGCTGTCTGCTTATTAAATTGCAAATACCCCTGGGAAGGGAACCCCTTTATCGTGAACAAAAGTTCTGACAGCTGATGTTGATAAAGCAGGAACTGGGGTGGGGGTGTGCTGATCAGGATTCCCAGTATGGGGAGGGGTTGAGGCAGTAGGTTTATGGAGAAGAGTAGATACGCTGCACAGCTTTCCCCTGCTTCTCATTAAGTCTTTAGAGCGTGGGAGAATGACAACCCAGGCTGGTCTTCTCTGACCTAAAAGGAAAGGAGGCCTCCAAATTCTCATGGTCATGACCATTATCATTAATAGCCTCATACAGACATGGGACACCAGCAATGCCACAAGGATGTTCGACACATGGCCCTTGCTCTCAAGATGCTTCCCGGCTGTTTTGGGGCACCCAGCTCACCTGAGTGACCAATGGAGAGCCTCTGAGGTTTAGAGGAAGGGTTTACATGTGCCAGTTGCTATCTCAGGGATTAGCCAGGTGGTGGCGACCAGAGAGGATCTGGGGCAGGGACGGGGAGAGATGGTGAAGCCTTTTGTGAGCACTTGCCAATCATGCAGGTGAGAGCTAAAGAGACCTCAGCCTGATAGCGGTGGGAACAGAAAGGCTGGGATTTATGGGGAGGCATTCTGGAAAATCCATCTCTAGGACTCCGACTATGGGGAGGATGGGAGAGGGAGGAATTGAATGTGCGTCTAGGGTTCAGAGCTTGCTTACTTGGGCAAGCTGGTGTTATTGGCAGCGGAAGGGAAAGCCTAGGGAGTGGTGTTTGGATGAAAGGTGAATCCTATCCTCATGTTGCATTTGAAGAGAAGCCATTCCTCCCAGAAGAGGGCAAGTCTGAAGGCAAGCCACGCATACACAGAGTGCAACTTTTTCTTAAAGAACGTAAGCAAGCATCAGCAGTCCTTCAAAGTGGTCAGTACGAGAGGCTGGAGAGGTTTCCCACACAGCTTGCCTTTGAGGAACAGTTCCTGGGTGTCCACTAGTCTTGTGTAAGGACACGCAAACTGTGGGTTTATGCCTTCCAGGAGCTTATTATCTAATCGGGGTGACATTAAAGTAAAGCTCGTAAAAAAGCCTATATAAATCTGTGACTTCTCATCACGCTGGGCATATTAGTTGTCCATTGCTATATAATAAATTACCAGAAACTCAGCACCTCAGGAAACATTCCTTTACTAGCCCACGGGTCTGTGGTCGGAAGTGTGGCACGGCACCGCTGGGTGCTCTGCTCAGAGTGTCAGAAGTCCGAGATCAAGGTGTTGGCTGGACCGAGTTTTTATCTGGAGGCTCTGAAGGAAAAATCCACTTCCAAGCTCATTCTTATTGTTGGCAGAATTCAGCTCTTTGTGACTGTAGCACCGAGATTCTGTTTCCTTGCTGGCCGTCGGCCAGGGCTGCTCCCAGACTCCGAAGGCTACCTGCTCTGCTTGCCACGGGGCCCTCCATGTTGGAGTCGGCAGGGGCGCAGCACCTCCTCCTCACGCTTTGAATCTCTAACTTCCCCTTCTTTGACCAGCCAAAGAAAACTCTTTGCTTTTCCTCTTTTTCAGTATTGTTTTATTGCGGTAAAATGCACGTAACATAAAATTTACCATCCTAACCATTTTAAGTGTACAGTTCAGCTGTATTAAATACACTCATAACATTGTACAACCATTCACCTCTGGAACTCTTTTCACCCTGTAAAACTGGAGCTCAGCACCCACTGAACACTAACTCCCATTCTCTCCCCCTCCCAGCCCCTGGCACCCACCATGACACTCTGTGTCTATGATTTTGACTACTCTAAGTACTTTATGTAAGTGGAGTCATGCAGTGACTGGATTTGTCTTTTTGTATTCGTTTATTTCACTTAGTATAACATCCTCAAGGTTCATCCACGTTGTAACATATTGCAGAATTTCCTTCCATTTTAAGCCTGAATGATATCCTGTTGATGACTATACCACAATTTGCTTATCCATTCATTGTCAATGGGCACTGGGTTGCTTCCTTATTTTAACTTAATTTAATTTAATTTTTATTTTAGATTCTAGAGAGAAAGGAAGGGGTGGTGGGGGAAGAGAGGGGTGGGGAGAGATATCAGCTGCCTCCTGTATGTGACCCAACAGAGAACATTGGCACGTGCCCCACAACCTGGGCATGTGCCCTGACTGGGAATCGAACCTGTGACCTTTCGCTTTACGGAACAATGCTCCAGCCTAATGAGCCACACTGGTCAGGGCTGCTCCCACGTTTTAGCTACTGTGAATAATGCTCCTATGAATACAGGTGTACAAATATCTCTTCAAGACCCTGCTTTCAATTCTTTCAGGTAAATGTCCAGAGGTAAAATTGTTGGATCATATGATAATTCTATTTCTAAGTTTTCGAGGAACCTATATACTGTAAAGTGACTGTACCATTTTACATTTCCAACAAGAGTGCACAAGGGTTCCAATTTCTCCCCATCCTTGTCAACACGTATTATTTTCTGTTGTTGTTTTTAATAACATTCATTCTAATGGACGTGAAGTGGCATCTCATCATGGTTTTGATTTGCATCTGCCTAATGATTAGCGATGCTGAGCATCTTTTCATGTGCTTGTTGACCGTTATGTATCTTCTCTGAAGAAATATCTCTTCGGTTCTTTTGAATTGGTTGTTTTTTGTTGCTGAGAAAACTCTCTACTTTTAAAGGGTGCATGTGATTAGGTCAAGCCCATTGGGATAATCTCTCATTTCCACAGCCAACTGTGCCATGTAACATAACCTAATCACAGTGAAAGCTGTCATATTCACAGTCCTGGGATTATAAGAGTCACACCTAATTTGAGGGGGATACATTCTAAGACCCCCAGAGGATGCCTGAAATTGTAGATAGTACTGAATTCTATAAATTATGTGAATGTGGATCTCTCTCTCTCTCTCTCTCTCTCTGATAACTGAGACAGCTATTACATGCCTAACAGGAGGGTAGTGTATACAGGGTAGATATGCTGGACAAAGGGATGATTCACATCCCTGGTGGGATGGAGCTGGATGGTGCAAGATTTCATCACACTACTCAGAACAGCATGCACTTTAAAACTTATGAATTTTTTATTTCTGGAATTTTCCACTTAATATCTTTGGACCATAGTGAACTGCAGGTGACTGAAACCACGGAAAGCAAAATCACAGATAAGGGGGTATGACTGTATACAGAGTGTGTATGGAGAGGCAGAGGAGGGAGGCAGGGATCCTTGGAAGCCATCTTAGAATTGTCCCTACCATATTCAATTAAATGTGAAGTTTCTACACAGCTTATCATATTTTACATGTTCTGACCCCTAGCAACCTCTCTCCCCAGCCATTTAAACATTCTTACCTTTCCTCCAAAAGACAATCGTACTCCAGCTCCAGGAACATTGTGTTTGCTTCTCTCTCAGCCTGGAGCACTCTTCTCCAGATGCGCATGGCCTTCCTTCCTTATTTCCTCCAGGTCTGTGCTCGGAGAGAGCCCTTTGCTGACCCCAACTGAAATAGAAATAGTCCCACCCAGCCTGCTCAGTCTCTGTCTCCCCACTTTGCTTTGTTTTTCTTCATAGTATTTATTACCACCTGACATATTATTTATGTACCTGTCTATTTATTTATTGCCTGTGTTCTGCAAATAGAAGTAAGCAAAGTGAAGACATTAACTTTGTTTATCCACTCTTCTATTTCCAGTGCCTGCAATAGTGCCTAATGCATAGTAGGTGCTCAATAAATATTTGATGAATGAATTATTGGATGTGTTTTCATACCTACTGAGAGTTTTTGAAGTAGAAAGGTTATTCTAGAGCACAAAATAAATGAAAAATTGTTCCTGTATTACTTTTGTCTTACAGACTAAATTTTAATGAATTAAAAAACCTGTAACCATAACAAATTAAACACAAAGTAAGCAGAAGAAAGGAACTAAGAAATGTCATAGAAATTAATAAAATAGAAAACAGAAAAACATTAGAGAAGATCAATAAAACCAAAAGCTGTTTTTTCAAGATCAGTAAAATTGATATACTTCTAGCCAGGCTGAGCAGGAAAAAAAGAGAGGATGAAAATTACCAATATCAAGAATGAAGGTGGTGACTTCACTATAGATTATATAGATATTAAATGGATGATAAGAGAACATTATGAACATTTTACTGCAATAATTTTCATACCTTAGATGAAGTAAACAGATTTCTTAAAGATGCAAACTACAGAAGTTTACTCAAGGAGAAATAGGTAATCTGAGTAGACCTATATCTACCTTTAAATAGTTGGATTTATAGTTAAAAGAGTTTCCACAAAGAAAACTCCAGGCCTAGATAACTTTACTGATAAAATTTGCCAAACATTTATGGAAGAAATAATACCAATTCTACACAAACTTTTCTAGAAAGTTATAGGGGAGAGAATACTTCTCAACACATTCTATGAGGCCTGATACCAAAACCAGACCAAGCTATTACAAGAAAACTATAGATCAATATCTCTCATGAGCATTGAGGCAAAAATTCTAAATGAAGTTTCATAAGTTGAATCTAGTTATATCTCTATCTCCATTTCTATCTATATGATAATACATCATGATCAAGTGGGATTTAGCCTAGGAATGCAAAGTTGGTAACATTAAAAAATCGATGAATGTAGTTCATCATATTACCAAATTAAAAGAAAAAATCATCTTGAGAGATGAACAAAAAAGCATTTGACAAAATCCAATATCCATTTTAGATAAAAGAATTTCAGCAAGCCAGGAATAGAAAGGAGCTTCCACAACCTGATTAATGAATCACTATATAAAGCATATGATGGTGAAAGACTGAATGTTTTTCCTTTAAAATCAGGACTAAGACAATGATGTCTATTCTTACTGTTTCTATTCAGTATTGTACTAGAGGTTCTAACCAGTGTAATGAGGCAAGAAAAATAAATACAAGCTATTAAATGGGAAAGGAAGAAGTAAAATTGTCATTATTTGATGACTACATGATCATCCAAATAGAAAATCTGATGGAATATACTAGAACTAATAAATGGACTTAGTAAGGTTGCAAGATATAAGATAGATATACAAAAATCAATTATATTTCTATGTATTAGTAATGAATAACTGGAAATTGAAATTTAAAGATGTTACTTGAAAAGTGATTATCCATTGCACTGGGCTATGAGTTCTTCAGTTCTGGGAAATTTTCTTAGATTATGTCATTGAAGATGTCTTTCCTTTAGTTTCTCTGTTTCTCCTATTATTTGGATGTTTGAATATTATTGCCTAAACTAATTTTCTAATTTTATGGTGTAGTCATTCACATTTTTCCATCTTTTTGTTAACTTCCTTCTACTTTGTGGACATCTCCTCAGCTTTATCTTCCAAGCTTCTATTCATTTTTTAAAATTTCTGCTAGTACATGTTTGATTTTTCAAACCTCTTTCTTGTTTGCTTTTTAGAAAATACTATTCTGTTTGTGTTTTGTTTTTATGATATTTTTCTTTATCATTCTCAGGATATAATAATATGTATTGTTATTTTTAAGCTTTCTTCTTGCTATACAGTCTTGGCTTCCTCCAAGTCACTTCTTATTTTGTTTTGGTCCATGTCTTTTGTGTTAGAAGCTTTCTTAAGATACCTTATAATCCTTAGTTGTTGCTTATTATTAAGTGTGGAGATCTGAAAAGCTGGTTGGAAGCTCTGAGTGTGTGTGTATGTATGTGTGAGCATGTGTGGTTTGTCATGTATGAGCCTCACAGGAGGGCGATCTGGTTGGGATATTTCATTGCGAAGTCTCTGGTGTTAGTATCTTTGGGTCTTCCTTTCAGGTTGGTCAGATTCCACAGAGATGCATCCTCCAGTTTCAAGCTTGGAAGACAAAAACCAGCATTCTGGGATTTTAGTAGGTAAGAGGACCCAGGTCTCAGCATCTTCCACGTGAACATTTTAAGTAAGATACTCCTACCTTCGGTGTCCTGGGGTTCCCCTGTCAGAGACCCCGTTTTCCACTCACCAAGATTCGAATAAGCCTCTAGTCTTTCGCCCTGCTCTGTGCGGTAGGGGAAGAATCCAAGGATTTGACTGCTTTTTAAAACCACTTTCTACCACTTTGTTTACTCAGTCTCCCTCACCCTCACTTCCAGAGGTAACAAGTGTCACTAATTCCTGAGCCTACTGGGATCCTGGGGTGTGGATTAGATGGTATGGCTTTCCCCATCTCCTGCTCCATGTTCTGTAGTGCTCTTCCATCTGCTTTCTGGCTCCCAATAGTGTGTCGATGTTATCTCCTCTCCCATTCTTCCTGCCTCTGTGTGTGTATAGCTTGAGAAATCAAAACGAGAGAAAAACTTAGATAGCCTTTAGCTTTGCTTTAGAGGAGTCTCAGGAAAGAGCAAAAGTGAATGCAGGTGTTTGGGCTGCCATTTTGTCCCGGGAGTCACTTAACCCATTATAAGAAGCTTTTATTATGATTCATTCATTTATTATGATGCAAGTTCTGCCCAGGAGCTAACTTGTACATTCCACGAGACAGGAACTGTGGCCATCTGGTTTACTGTGGTATTTCATCCCCCAGCACAGGGTATATAAGAAAGTGTCAATAAATATTTACTAAATTTATGAATCAACAAATGAGCTGCCTTTATAGCTTTTATTACATTAAAATTTTTCCTTAAGGTATACGGATGACCAATAGACATATGAAAAAATGTTCAATGTCACTAATCATCACAGAATCACAAATCAAAACCACAATGAGATTTCATCTCACACCTGTCAATGGCGATCATCAATAAATCAACAAACACGTGTTGTCAAGGACATGGAGAAAAGGGAACCTTCATGCAGATTGGTGAAACCACTATGGAAAACAGTGGAGGCTCCTTGAACAATTAAAAATAAAACTATCTTATGACCTAGCAATCCCATGTCTGAGTATTTATTCAAAGAAATCCAAAGCACTAATTTGAAAAGATGTATGCCTCCCTGTGTTCATTATTTATAGTAGCCAAGATATAGAAGCAAGTTAATTGTCCATTGATGGATAATTGGAGAAAGAAGATATGGTACATATATCCAATGGAATGAGATGTCACAGTTAGGGACTGTGTGGATGAACCCAGAGGTACTGTGCTAAATTAAATAAGTCAGACAGAGAAAGACAAGTACCATATGATTTCAATTATGTGTGGAATCTAAAAAACAAAATAAACAAACAAAACAGAAACAAACTCAGACGCAGGGAACAAACTGATGGTTGGCAGATGGGGGTGGGTGGGGGACTGGGTGAAAAGGTGAAGGGGTTAAGAAGTTCAAATTGGCAGGTACAGAACAGTCATGGGGATGTAAAGTGCAGTGTGGGGAATATGGTCAATAATATTGTAATAACTATTATGGTGTCAGGTGGGGACTGGACTTTGTAAACTATATAAATATCTAACTGCTATGCTGTACACATGAAACAATATAATACAGAATGGCAACTGTAATTAAAAAAAGATTTTTTAAAGAAAAAAATTCCTCAATGGTGTCAAGACTTCATCCTTGGGAACTGAATAGTATGTGGAAAGAGCCAAAAGTTGTTTAACGCCGAGACACGTGACCTGGAGGAGTGAATGAACTGAGCCGGTAGCGACAACACTTTTCTTTGGGTCCAAATAAGGTGTGGCATAATATTATCAGATTGATTTCCTTGTTTGGTGCATGACAAAGTCTGATATCAATTCACAAAAAGAAGTAAAGTGCAAAAGTGTTTTGAGCAAACTTGGTTTTGTTGGTCTAGGTGTGTAGGGCCCAGTGCTTGGATTATAAGATTTTGCAGGTACTTTGGCAGCAAACAGCATATGATGTGGGGCAAACCATATGTGTTGCCGAAGCTTTTGTCTTCCCGATCAGAACAAATAAAGTTGAACTGGATGAACTCCCACTACCTTTTCAGCCATGAAGTTCGATGATTCTAAGTCTTGGTGGAGTGTGAGGTGTGACTGCAGGGGCAAGAGCGCGCAGAAGGAGATGCCAGGGGGCCTGCATCCAAGTAGGCAGGCGGGAGGGGCTGCCGGGAGGAGCAGCTTCCCTACAGCCGGACGGGGTCAGGCGTCTGGGCACCTCTCCCTGGCTGGAAATGACAACACTAGCAGCCACAAACATCTATTGTGCACTCACTCCATGCCAGCACCATGCTTTGCACACATCTCATTAGGTCCTTGTGATAGCCCTGTGGAGTCAGTAGTGTTATTATGCCCATTTTCCAGGTAAGAAAACTGAGTCACGGGGAGAGGAACGTAGTGTAGATATTCAAAGTCAGTTTAGCCACGGAATGAAAAAGGAAGGCCGGAAGGGAGTACATCCCCAATGGCCAGATTTCATTATAACAGCTGAGGATTGTTGGTGGTATATGTGAAAATCAGTCAGCGAGTGGTTTTCTGGTGGTTACTCCATGTACTATTTTCTGACTGACCAAAGTTGTCCATTTCATTATCAAAAAGTTGCTAAACTGTTGATCAACAAAGGGAGAGAAAATAAGTTTCTCCTGTAGACAGTTAAAATAGAGCTAGGATCAACCAGAACATTCTGGTGATTGAACGATCAAGGTAAGTAATTTTTCTGATTCGCCCTGGGGATGAGTATTTTTTCAACCTCATTCACTAAAAGTCACTCTAAAACCCTCGTGAGGGAAGACCACCCGGGGGCTCTGTCTGCAGTGACCGGCGCTCTACTCTGCCCGCTCTCCGAACAGGGTGTGATGGGACTCCGCCTCGAATGGACTCTGATTCGAAACCCTGAAAGCATTTAACTCGAGTTTTGGTATCACCCTGCTTTATTGTTATTTCCTTCTTTGAGTACAGAAAGGAAATTCTGGATTTTGGCTTATTCTTTTACTCAAACCAGAGTGCAGGCTTTGGAACCAGCCAGCCAGCCAGTTTAAATCACAGCTCTGTTTTTCATTTGCTGCATAACCTTGGGCAAGTTACTTAAAGTCTCCAAGCTGTAGTTTTACAATTACAATCTACGTCACAGGGTTACTGTGGGGATTAATTTGATAATGTTAGCGACACTGTAGGGGTGCCATCCAAGGCAGAATCTACCATTAGTATTATCATTTTTTCACAAAGAGGACTACATTACTCCTAAGGCTGGGGTGGGGGGCAATACAGGCCACTGGAAAACACAGCCTCTACTTTGTAAGTGTGCTCAGAGATCTCTCTCTCTCCCCCTCCTCTCTCTCTCTCATACACACACACACACACACACACACTCTAACAAAGTTAAATGCATTGAAGAGCAATTCGAGGCTGGCATTAGAGGTAGAGACAAATGCTGTAGCTTTGAGGAGACTACTAAGCCCAGTGGTCCAGGAAGTCTTGTTTTAAGGGTTTGCACCTTCGTGCTGTTGGGGCCTCAACCAGGATAAAGAAATAAGCATGCGTGTGTTTGGGGCTGTAAGAAGACCTGTCTGGCTGGAGTGGGATGCGTGTGTAGAGGCAGTGGGCAATAAGGCTTCAGGGTGAGCTGGGGCCACACACAATGATATTACTAACAATGGGAATAGCAATCGCTATTTATTTAGCTTTTACTGTGTGCAGGCCAGGTGCTTATATTACACTCTCTCCATATATTATCTCATTGAATCCTCACAACAACACTGTGGTGTAGGTCTTATTATCACAGGTTTTCAAGGATACTGAGACTCAGAGAGGTTGGGTAACCTGCCCAAGGACACAGAGCTAGAAGTTGGCAGATCCACAATTTGGATGCACAAGTGTACACACAGACACTGGCACAGACAGACATGCAGGGGCCCGGGCACAGGTGAGAGTTGTGTCCCTCCTCATCCTTCGCTCCCCTTCCCTCTAGCTGAGTTAGGGGCTACTTCTCTCCTTGGAGGGGTCCAGTGTGAAAAAGCAAGCCCTCTGCTCATCTACCCCACTTCTTTGGAAACTATTCCTGTGGCTTTGGTCCTCATGACAGGCAGGCCAGAGGGCAGGGGGCTGGGAGTAAGAGGAAGGGAGCGAGGAGACAGGGTGCAGGATTTAAGGAGGCACTCACTATTAGGGCCGACCTTGATAGTGAAGGTGCACTCAAGTTTTAAAGAATTTAAGCACCTTCTTAAATTCTGTGCCCTGGCCGCCTCATTTGCCTCGTCCTAGCTGTGACCCTGCATGGGCGTGGGGGTTTTGCAGCTTCGCTGTGAGGGTCAAGAAGCTCTTCTTATTCCAAAGTCTGGCAGAAATTCCCTGGGCCGGGCCACTGCTCTCCTTTCTGTCCCCAATTTAACTAGGTGGGGTGGGGGAGCAGGCAGGATTCAGTCTCAGGTAATCTTTCCACTATTCAACCCTCCCTTCTTATCCCTGCATCCTCCAAGCCACAACCCTCCAGGTCTGGCCCATAGCCTCTGTGCCTAGATGGCCGAGTCTGGCTGCCCAGCCTCTAGCATGATGCCCTTCCTCCAGGGGCAAGGGGTGGGGGCAGCCGGTTGGTCCCAGGGGCCTGCCCTGAGAGCCACCTGGTTATGCCCCAGGGGCTGGGAGGTTTAGGCACTGCTCTCCTTCGCCCTCTAGAGGCTTGGGGTGGCACTGGGTGCGGCACCCAGGAGGGGTCCTGATTGAGGTGGGGGCCCTGGGCTTCCAAGAACGTGTGGAAGGTGTCTATAGTCAGACCACAGCCTCACCTGGAGCCTGCTGATGGAAAGTGCCTAGCAAGTGGTGCTGCCAGCTTAGGCAGAAGGATGTTCAAGGTCCCCTACCTCCGTCTGAGCGGGTGTGGAGGGTTCTCCCTCCTGTGGGCCGGAGAAGGAGCTCTCCAGCCTGCACCCTGCCAGCGCAACCGACAGCCCCTCTCCATTCTCATCTTGCCCTTGGGCAGCTTCAGGGAGGCTGGAGGCTGCCTCTGCCAGCCCTGGGGCGTGTGGGGACACCTACAATCTATCTTTTCACAGACAGGCATCTCCAGAGGGGCGTAAGGTCAGAAGGGGAGGATGGTGAGGAGTGTGTCCCAGATGGCTTTGTGAGGACAGAGCCCGGAACAGAGTGGGAGAAGTCTTCAACCCCTGGTTGGGTAGGATGGACAGAGAAGGGGGAGGATGATGGTGTAGAGAGAGCCTGAGAGGGTGCACAGAGGTGTGGAATCACTTAATAAACCTTTCTAGGCTGGAAGATTGGGTGCTGGGGACCTGGGCTTCTAGAGGAAACTGGGTGGCCCACCCAGCTTCCTTGTAATAAATACATCTTTGCATGGCAGTGTATCTGCTCACCTGGCCCCCTTCAAGGTACCCTGGCCTCACCTCAAACTGTCCATTATTTGGCTGTGGCATTTGGGGGTGCTTGGCCTCACTCTCTTGCTCACTCTTCTACTTGGTCCTCATTGCAGCAAAAATGAAGGTGGATAATGGGGAGAAGGGACTTCCTTCCTGAATGGATTTTCAGCCTCGGTTCCCCTAGGAGACCAGAGGTTCTCGGGTTTTGGACAGCGGAGGAGGAGGGACTATGGAATGAGTTACAGGTTTGCCCCACCTGCCCACGTGCCAGGCCAGGAGTAGAGCAAGGGCGGGCTCTCTCCTAGAGCCTTACCAGCTGCCTCCATATGAGGGATGGTGGGAGAACACCCAGGGGAAAAGCAGGGCCAGCCTGAGTGTCCTGGCAGTCCTGGGGGAAGGAAGGCCCCTTGTCCTCACAGCCTGCCCTGTGGCTATCCCAGCCTTACCCGCCCGAGTGCCCGGTGGGTGTCATTTCTACTTCTCAAACAGTGGCTCTGGGCTCTCCTGCCCAAGCTGATGTCACACCGGAGGTGTAGGTTCTGCCTCAGTGAGGTCCTGTTGAGCCTGGAGGCTCAGGGTGCCTGTGGCCGGGAGCCCAGGGCTGAGGTGCCCTCTCACCCCCTCCTACCAGGGAACTTTCCCTCCATTTCCCACAAACACTTGCTTTGCCACTTGACAGCCTTCTCATTCCATTCCCCCGCTGCCCTGTTCTCGGCCCCACCACACCCCTGACAAATATCTTCCCCCACTTCAGCTCCAGATCAGAGGCACAGGCACCCCACCCACCTCCGCTCCCAAAGGGGGGGCCCTGGGAGCTGACACTCTTTCTTGCTCTTTCCTCCTTTCTCTTTCCTTCCTCTCCCTTTCTCTCCGACTCCCTGACATTTCATCCGGGCCAGGAAGTCTCTAGATAAACATCCTGCTGCCATCATCCCATAAATCCCCCAAAGATGATGAGTTTGGTAGGCCTCTGCTTATCTGACTTAAATCCTTGCTGCAATCACAGCTGTTCTGGTTGATGGCAATAGGGAAACTCGGGTTGTTTATCAGATAGTGGATGGAAGAGTGTGCTCTTCTCTGCCTCCCCACCCACCTGCACTCGGTAATCTTTATAGCACCTGAGAGGGGCCCCGAGCAGGGCTCCTGGTCCTCCCTCCCTCTTTTTCAGTCAGCCAGGTCACGGTCCAGAGTGTCCACCACTCACATCCTAACAGCTTCCTCCCGCCCCCTGCAGCCATGGACTGGGAGCCCTAACAGGGCTTTAGAAACCAGTGCACCCCTTCACTCTATGGAGAGGACATTAAGCCCAGAGATGGGTAGAGTCTTGCTCCAGGTCACACAGAGAGACAGTGACAGTTCCTGGTTTTGGAGTTAAGTGTCCTGACTTCCAGCCATGGCCCCGCAAGCAGACATCTGAGGAGCTGCTCAGCATTTCGTGCCAGGGCTTTAGAGATGCTCTTCGTGTGAGGGGCTTGCAGGGTGACTCCTCTGGCAGTATTGGGGGCGTGCTCATGAGATGTCCAGGCTCTCAACAGCCCTGGTCAGCTTGCCTGAATCAGGTGAGTTCTGGGAACACACGCCTCTCCTCTGTGGGGCCCCATCTGTGGTGGTGGCGAGTGTGTGTGTGTGTGTGTGTGTGTGTGTGTGGCTTATTAGTTCCTGGGGCCTTCAGCCTGCTGGAGACCTCAGGGGTGATGGAGAGGAGATTGGTGCCTGAGTGGTGGGGAGAGGAGCAGCTTGCCCAGGGCGATGGCGAGTCTGGTGAAGGCGGACTCCCGGGGCGTGCCTCTGTCCTCTTTAAGGCCTCAGCTCAGGCAGGGATTTGGGGGTGAGGGTTGATGGCCCTCACTGCACTTGTTGCTCCCTCCCGAGTTTGTACCCCAACTCCCTAGCACCCAGATGGATAGAAGTGTGTCCCATCTCCTCAGAGATCTCTTTTCCGCAGTTCTCCTTTAGTCTCTGGAAGGCCAGTGGGAATTGGGGAGATGTGAAGATTATCTTTTCCCCTAGCTTGTCCCCCACTTCCCAGCCTGGCCCCCAACAGTGCGCAGGAGTGGAGACCAGTCACCCCCCAGGGGCTCTGAGAAGCTCAGGCTTCTGACAGGCACAGAAGAGCATGTAGCCAACGGGACTGGGGGGGAGTTCTCCGGGACAGTGGGGTCCGGCAGAGAGTAGGGGGAGAGAAGGAGGAGAGGAGGGATGGACGTATCCAGGAGAGAGAGAGAAGGAGTGAGAGGGAAGTGCGTTGATTACTGATAACTGTCTGTGGTCTGGGCGGCTGGGGTCGGAATTCCAGCCCAGGGCTGGGCTTGGCCATCCCTACCACTTTCTCACCAGTGGCTGGCACCTGTGAGGTCCCTGCTACGGTGGGTGTGGGCCACACTTATGTATGGAGAGTCGGGGGAGTCCTGACCTCGT
Organism: Trachops cirrhosus; assembly: GCA_028533065.1. Lineage (NCBI taxonomy): Eukaryota > Metazoa > Chordata > Mammalia > Chiroptera > Phyllostomidae > Trachops > Trachops cirrhosus. Next base: position 103,980,390 of record CM052541.1, read on the forward strand.
CTTCCCAGGAGCAGAGGAGATATGAAGCCACGTAGGTCAGGGCCCCAGATAGGCCTCATTCCCAGCTGGGAACTGCACATTCCAGCCTCAGTCCAGAGTGGACTGGGGCAGGGCAGACACTGAGCTGGCACAGCCTGGCACAGCCACCTGATCGGTAAATAGCTGCTGTTCCAGCCCCTGGGTCCCCTGTGTGCTTCTCAGACCACCCTTCCTGGGCCCCCAGGACCTGCCCACAACCCCGAAATGGAGGGGTTTATGCCTAGCCACACTAGGCACGTGCTGCAGCACACGCCCCTGGCTCTGTGTGAACCGTGGGTGTTAAATACTATTTTAGCCCTATTTGTCACCCTCAGCTGGCGGGGGTGGGGGGCAGGTGTCTCAGAGCTGGAGCTGCCCAGGGCCAGGTCTTGGGACTTGGGGGAGCAAGCAGCAGGCACGGCAGCCTGGAGCGCACCCTGCCTGACCTTTCCTGACGCTTCCAGCTGTGTTCTGGAGGGAGATGGGTCTGAGCAGGCTGGCATGGGGGGAGATGTAGGCAGGAGGACCACCTCTCCAGAGGATGCCGGGGGCCTGGTTCACACCAGCTGCACCCTGTGCAGAGCATGCCGAGCCCCCCACAGGGGAAGGAGGAGCAAACACTGGAGCCCTGGGCCCAACAGCAGACCTGCTCCAGAGGCACATGGCACCTGGTGTCCGTTCCCCTCCCTGCCCTGCCTGGCTCCCCAGCTAGCTAGTCAGCTCTTGGGGGCAGAAGCCCTACGTATCCAAAGGTGCTTGGCTCAGCTGTGGACCCTGAGTAAGTGTCAGAAATGGCACCAAGCTATGATCAAGAGACCTGAGTTTAGGTGTTGTCTCTGTACAGCTGTTTGGCTCTGGACAGCTCTGGGTCTCATTCTGCTCATCTGGCCAGTGAAGGGATTTTCAAACTCCTCAGTGGAGCCTTTTCTTTAAATGAAAGCCCAGTGAACCTCCAATCAGCTAGGCAGATAAAACTGGGCGTGCTTTGCCTGTCCACTCCCACCACTGCCCTACCTGTCCCACCTCTCAAGGCCCCCGAGATCAAGGTCTGATGTACTCGGGTGGATATCCCTTAACTAATTATCTGCTTCACTGATTACCTTGAGGACATTAGGCCAGGCTGCTCCCCGAAGCCCAGCGGAAGTCTTCCCGCCACGCCCCACGGCCCACCCCGCTCTTCTGGGTGTAGGAAGGCAGGCAGGATGGTGGGGGCGGCTCCTCCCAAGGGGCCGAGCATTAACTGGCTTTGTCTTTGTGAGCTGCCCTGGGGGGCTTGGGTCACGGGCCAGGCTTCCCGCAGCCAAGGCGCAGGGGGTCACTAGGAGGAGGGAAAGGGCTCTTCTTGCTGAGTGAGACCTGGGGGGCACTTTGGGTCCCTGTCTCTTTTATTTTTTCCTAGGATTTCCCTGAAGGAATCTACATTGTGGCCAACACAGTGACAACCTGGTGACAACTGCTCTGAAGAAAGGCTAAAGCTGGAACCCAGCCGACACACCCCCACCCCTAGTCACTTTGGTGTGCACAGCAGGATTTCTTTTTCTCCTTCTTCCTCTTCCTCTCCTTCTCCTCCTCTTTCTTCTTCTTCTTTTTTTAGCAGGGGGATGGGATAAACCCATTTCCCTATTTCTTCCTGTTTTACTTTGTGGTAGTGGGTTTGCATTTTCCGAAAATTTGCTCTCACTTCGGGGTAGGGACAGGAGAAAGGGAAGGGAGGTAAGATGATGAGACACCTACTCTAGCTAGGCCAGGAGCTTTGCTTGTATTCCCTGTTGCTCAGTATCCATAAGGGGATTGGTTCCAGGAAACCCCTCTACAAGATACTAAAATCCTCTATGCCAACCCCCTGTGGAGATGGAGGGCAGACTGTATCTCCCTACAACCTTGGGAGGTAGGCACCACGACTTCCATTTTATAGATGAGAAGACTGAGGCTCAGGCAGATGAAGTGACTTGAGGAAAGCCACAGCTTGGACAGGGTGACCCAAGGCTGAGCCCAGCCCGGCTGGCGTTTTCTATCGCGTGCTGTGCAGGCGGAGGGCGGTGCAGTGGAGCGGTGGGGCTTTCCACAGTGAGGGGTCACCAAGCCAGTGTTTTCTGTTGTTGTTGTCTTAAGACAGAGGTTCTAGCCTCCCAGGTAAGAGGAATCAGTTCCCTACCTGCTGGAATTTGAGGGGTTCCTTGGAACCACATCTCCTCCGTACCACTTGGTGCTGTGCCTCAGATTTCAGCATTGGTGCTGGATTTCTTTGAGTTAAGCATCGTCCTCTCTAGGAGCCTTTAAGAATACACAACCCCTGGAAGAGGTGACACATAGTGTCGGTGATCTCAGATGGAGTGTTTGATGGAGCTGGTACAGAGACGTAAACCTTAGGGGATGTAACCTCATGCTTTTACCTAGGAAGAGCCTGAGGTCCAGAAGTGGGTACTGGCTTGGCCAAGGTCACACCACAGGCAGCAGACTCGACTTCTTTGCCCAGTGCTGTTTCCAGGTGTTTATGTATCTGTGGCAGGAAAGCTCTGAGCACCTGCTGGGTGTAGGGAGAAGGCAAAGCTGGTGAAAAGATGTTTCTGCTTTGTGCCTTGCTCCAGCTGAGTGGCCCTGTGCTTGTCACAGGCTGGTGTCCTTCTCCTCTCGCCCCCAAGCAAATAGCAGCAGTGCTGGACCTACCTCTAGGGTCTGCCTGTTTGTTTAAATTCTCTGGCAGAGACATGCTGTCCCAGAGAGCGGGGAAACCAGTGTGGGGCTCACCCCCTGAGGGAGTGTCATTGTCCCTGTGGGCTTTGGCTGGGAAGATTTCCGAAGGAGCCCTAATCCCCCTCCCTGCCTGGCCTCCAAGTCTCTATCACCCAGAGGAGCAGGGGGAGAACGTTGTGGGCCATCAGAATCCCCCAGACCTTACTTCCCCTGCTTGTTCTCCAGCCCTGCTCCACTTGGCTGGCTAACTCTCACTCTTCCATCAAGACTCAAGTGCCACTTCTTCCAGGAAGTCTTCCCCTACTCCCAGCAATTACGGGCCCCCTTTGGAGAGTTTCTATTTTCAGTTTATTCTTTCATTTGTCTCCACATAGGAAGCCTCTTCCACACTGCTGCAGCCCCAGGGCCCAGCCCAAAACAGAGCCCATGGGCTGAGTTCAGTGCTTGCTCATGGAAGAGATGTCTCACGCTGCCTCCTGCAAAAAGCTCTTCCTTACGTCCATTCCAACCAGTTTGACTGCTCTCCCTCGGAACCTTCATAGCATCCGAGCCTGTCTTGGGTCTCGGGGCCTCTTTCCCACCTTACCTTCTGGGGTAACTGTGTGCACAACTGTCTGTGTGCAGCGACTCTCCCAGGCAGGTATTTTAACTCCTGTTTTACAGATGAGGGGAACTGTAGATCAGAGAGGTTGAGTAACTTGCCTATGGTCACACAGTTATAAAGTGACAGAGCCAGGCCCTAGCTGGTGTGGCTCAGTTGATTGGAGCATCATCCTGTGTACCGAAAGGTGACAGGTTTGATTCCCAGTCAGGGCAGATGCCAAAATTCCGGGTTTGGTCCCCTCTTGGGGAGCATACAAGAGGAAACCAACTGATGTTTCTTTCCTTCCCCCTCCCTTCCTTCCCCTCTCTCTAAAATCAATAAGCATGTCCTCCGGTGAGGATAAGAAAAAAGTGGCAGGCCAGGAGTGCCACTTGGGCCCTTTAGATGCAAAGCCCTTGCGATTTCCATTGCCCTGCTTAGGTGTCTCTGCATCTCCTATAATATCAGCACAGTGCCTGGTGCCTGGTAGACCTTGGAAAAGATCCACACGTTGGAATGAAGCTCGGCTCCCAGGCAGCGCCGGGGTTGGGAGGGAGAATGTTTCTTTAGGACCTTAGCCACCACCTGGTGCCATCACCTTCCCAGCAGAGACTCCCTCCAAGACTGGGCAGGGGTGCGAACATGGGCAGCGATGGGTAGGACGGCGGTCTGACTTTGAGTGTTAGCAAAGACAGAGAAGCAGTGTCAGGAAGTGGACATGTGTGGGGCTGGCTGTCAGGAAGAAGCAATCCAAGGAGACAGCCTGGTGTTACCAGATTAAACTGAGGCCCAGGAAGGAGAGGCAGAGGTTTGGCTGATGGAGCAGGGGGTATTGTGGGTAGGTGTGCTCTCCCAGATAGTGACCGTGCCCGGCCCCTTTGCCCCCTCTGCCCCCTCTTCTGATTGCTTCCCATCCCACTCTCCTCCCTTTGCCTGATTGGATTCTCAAGGGAGTTGACCTCTCTGGCTTCCTCTGCTCCCAGCTTGTTACCAATCGGCACCATCACCTATCATTACCTGAGTCAAACCTCCAGATCCAGATGTGGTTATGACATTGACAGTGAAAAAGAGATCCTTCTTCCTGGCTTTCGCTTTGTCTCTCGTTGCTTTGTTGCAAAGACCTAGTGAGAGACAGAGAGAGAGAGAGACTGACCCACAGTCAGACAGGGAATTGAGAGGAACCAACCCAATTCTCTCTCCTTCAATTCAACTGGTTCATATTTCTGCCCTTGCTGTGGATCGAATCTGTGTCCTGCCCTGTGCCGGGGGTGGGGGAATTGAGTGAGGGAGAAGCCTTCCTTCCATCACAGAGAAACCACTTGGAGAAATGTTTAGACAACAACAAGTCTCAGAGACCCTCTCCCTACTTCAAAGGGGATCTGTCCCTTTATTCATAGACACGGAGGTTGACTGCCCATGCCCACACAGGCCAGGCCGGAGCTTCCCTGAGTATCAGAGGTGACAGCAGCTCGGGACAAAGTACAAGTATTGTGCCTTGGGCTGATCACTACTCTCTTTGTTTGGGGCCACAGCTGGCTGCTGGCCACCTTTTACATTCTTCTCCACCCCACCCCTGTCCCTCTCTCCCCTCCCCTCTCCCCTGGAACACCTTCCCCTTCCTCCTAGGCTCCTTTTGAACCATGCAGAGCCTTGTGCTGAGGCCTCCCCAGCCCTGAGTGTGGCTGAGGCTGTCTCTCGAGGGGACCAAGTGTGACCTCTGTTTGAGCTGTTCTCTGCTCCATGCCCCATCCCACACCATGTTGTTGGGTGATCTTAGATCCCTCTGTGCCCTTGGGATTCTCTGGAGGGACAGTCTGCCCTGACATTTGCTGCCCTGAAGCCACCTACGGAGGGAGGATAAGTGAAATTAAGTCTGTGGATTAAGCTGGTAGGAAAAGAAGGTATATGGAGACATGATGTGGTCTTATGATTATTGATTTGTGTTTCTTGTTCCCATTTTTGAAGACCCAGGTGAATTGGGTTTTCAGTTCAATGACAATGTGGGCATTGGCTGGGTCCATGATGGTGCATTGTTGGGAAAGCTGGTGATACCACATTGGGGGATGGGATCCAGAGTCAACCCTCCTACTCTGCGTCTCTACCAGGTTGTGTCTCTGAAATAAATGGTGGAGATGGGAGACTCCCCCACCCCTTCCCGGTCAAGGGTGCTCAAAATCCCTCTGGTCAGGTGACAGTTCTGCTCCCCTCTTTCGTCTGGTTCCCTGGGTATAGCTCGGAGAGGGAAACTCAGATAGGTCATTTGTAACACACATTGCTGAATGCCACCAAGGGGGATGGTTGGCTCAGGTTGGGGAGAGTCCTGGGGCTGTTAAGTGACAATTAATGGCCACATCTCCTTGGAACTCCTTCATTTTTCTCCCAGCTTCAGGATCCTTCATTAAGACCTCCTCTTCAGGCCTCTCCGGGAGCCGAGGAAGGCTGAGATGAGAAGGAATACGGAAGTCATGCCACTAGGAGCCTCTGTCCTGGTCTCTGCTGCCCTCAGGGTAGGGCTGAGGGAGGGGGACTCTGCCAAGGTGCCCACATCTTGTGCTCTGCGCGTTTGAGAAGTGGACCAGTTTGGGCAGGGAGGAAGTCTAGCAACCTGCCTTCCATATCCCTGGCAGCAGCTTGGAGCACGAAGCCTAGGTGAGGAGGTCGGCCTGGGAGGGGAGCCTTGAGCCAGCAAATAAATGTTTGCTAAAAACTAAACTGTAGAAAGATCTTGTCCCTGCTGCTGGGAAGTCTTGCCAGGTGGTGGAAACAGGACCAGAGGCATGAATGATAGAAAGGGTAGGCTAGGGTTGGGGCAGGGAGCCTGCTCCTCTGCTCATAAGGGCCTCAGGACACCAATCCTGTGGAAATGGGGTACTAGTGGGGTAGCCTAGCACTCCCACCGAAACATTGCACCATGTGCTGAGGTGGCAGGCTGGCTAAGTAACCTCTTTGGATCATTTTGGTCAACTTGGGGGAAGTTGCTACATTCCCATCCTCTCTCAGCCCAGCTTTCATTCTCAGCCTAGGTCTCCACAGAGGCTACATCAGCCTCAGGACAGGCCCTGGCCAGATTTACATAAATAATAAGACTTGTTGGTACCTCTCTTCCCACAGGTATCAGAGTCCCCCTTTGCTCCCTGGGGGAGCTTGGGGAACTGCTGGGTCAAAGCCCAACCAGGAATTTTTCCAGGCTGGTTCTCATATGCAAGGGTGGGGTGTGGGGGGCTTGGGGAACACTTAGAGAAGACATGGGGAGTTGGGGGAGTGCAGGGCTTTGAAGGAAGTGAGGGGAGGAGAGTGGAAGAGAGAGAAGAGAGACAGCCAACTGGGAGAAGGCAAGGGATCCTGGGGGGTCTGGGGGTGCTGAGGACAACTTCCTAATTCTGTTCAGAAGAGAAGAGAAGCTGTGAGCCTGGGTTGGAGCTGATGGAAGCCTTGGCCCCCAGCCTGGTGGGAGCTCTGGGCAGCTGGCCTACAGACGTTCCTTAGTGCTGGAGAGTAGGCTTGAATCATCACTTAGGCCCTGGCCTCCATCCGCCCCACCAGCGCCCCTGGCCTCAGTTCCCTGGCAACATCTGGGTGGGGGGAGCAGAAACAAGGGCCTCTGTCTGACCAGCTGCCTTTCCCTTTGGGCCCTGCCAGACTCCACCGTGTATACGTGGTCTCCAACAGGTCCTCTTCCGTCTGGGCTACTGACTAACCCCAGAACCACATGCTTTTCGTTCTCAGCCCCGCAAAGTTGGTGCCAAATAATTCTCCCCGGGGAAGCCTCCCTGGATACTTCCCAAAGGACTCTGGTCACCCTAGCCTGGTGGCTGCAGCTAACTCTGGTGTGGGCTCCAGATGGGCACATTGTCTAGGTGGATACAACAGGCCCTCTGTGCCTATCACTGGGCTCTCTGCACATGGGGACCATTCGAGTCTAAAAAATGCCACTCTTTGAGAGGTCAGAAATGGGGGCGGTCCGGGGTAATTTTTCATCCTCGTCCTGAGGCCCATTCCTTCTTGAGCCAGAGCTGGGGTATGCAGACGGTAGTCACTAGGGGGCGCTCGATCACCACTGGGAAGCTGGATGAACTTGGTTGAGCGGCGTCTGCGTGAGGACGCGTGAGAGTGAGAGTGTGAGTGTGTGCGTGTGGGAAGAGGAAGCTGAGAGTGTTGGAGGTGGGGTGAAGGCCAGGGGTTACCCCAGGAATCCAGTAGATCTGTGTTTCCCTATCTCCACTATTTCCTGTCCGATCCCCACGCCCCCTCCAATATTCCCAGCAAAGGAGAACAGCTTTCTAGTCCTTTTCCTCACATAAACCTCACTTTCTTGTTCCCGCTCCGCAAAGCCGCGAGTGAGACTCAAGGCAAAGGTGGGGCGGATGGGTAATTTTCAAGCTGTGAAGCTTGCTGGGGGCTGAGCTTTCCCTTTACTGGGGTGGATGGGGGGAGGGGGCGTAGGCTTCTCTAGGTATCCCCAGGGGAAGGAAGCGCCTGGGGGTCGAGCAGAACACCAAGCGGCTGGAGGCAAAAGGCTATGGCTCCGCCTCGGGGCGTGTCGGAGGCGGGGTCAGGCGCGCGGGGAGGAGCCAGACCTTTTTTTTTGGGGCGGCTGGTAGCGGTGAGGAGCGCAGAGGCTTGGGGCAGCCAGGCTGCGGGGAGGCCGCAGCGCCTGGGGCGAGTAGAGCCGGCAGCAGCGGCGCTTGGTCGGAAGACGCGGCGGCGAGGCAGACGAATCCGCGGAGTCACCAGTCAGGGGGTCTCCGCACTGGAATATGATTTTCATTTATCCAGGGTTTATCCTCCTTTTTTCTTCAACATTTTAAAAGACCGTATTCTTTTCCGTTTTAATTTATTTTTGCTTCCCATTCCCCGCTTAAATCGGGCCGACCGTTTGGGGAGATTGCTTCTGTATTCCCCCAATCACTCCGGATTTTGGAAACCAGCAGAGAGAAGAAAGAGATAGCAAGAGCTTCGGAGAGAAGTCGAGGAAGAGAGAGAGACCGGGTCAGAGAGCGCGCGCGGGAGAGCGAGTGACGAGAGGGACAGGGGTAAAGTGAGTGACCTGCTTTTGGGGGTGACCGCCAGAGCGCGGCGTGAGCCCTCTCTCTCAGGATCCCGCATCAGACCAGCAGCGCTGACCGACAGACAGACAGACACCGCCCCCCACCCCAGCACCCACCTCCTCCGCGGCCAGCGGCCGACGGTGGACGCGGCGGCGAGCCGCGGGCAGGAGCCGGAGGCCGCGCTCGGAGGCGAGGTGGAGGGGGTCGGGGCTCGCGGCGTTGCACTGAAACTTTTGGTCCAACTTCTGGGCTGTTCTCGCTCCGGAGGAGCGGTGGTCCGCACCGGGGCAGCCGAGGCGAGCGGAACCGGGAGAAGTACTAACGCGGGCCGGGAGGAGCCCCAGTCCGAGGAAGGGGAGGAGGAAGAAGAGAAGGAAGAGGAGAGGGGGCCGCGGTGGCGACTAGGCTCTCGGAAGCCGGGCTCATGGACGGGTGAGGCGGCTGTGTGCGCAGACAGTGCTCCAGCCGCGCGCGCGCCCCAGGCCCTGGCCCGGGCCTCGGATCGGGGAGGAAGAGGAGCTCGCCCAGGCGACGAAGAGAGCGGGCCGCCCCGCAGCCGGAGCCGGAGAGGGAGCTCGAGCCGCGCCGGCCCCGGCCGGGCCTCCGAAACCATGAACTTTCTGCTCTCTTGGGTGCATTGGAGCCTTGCCTTGCTGCTCTACCTCCATCATGCCAAGGTAAGCGGCCGTACTCGCCTGGCGCCTCCGGCAGCTGCGAGCGCCTCTCCCGGCTGGGAACGTGCGTGCGAGCGCGCGCGTGGGGGTTCCGTGCCCCACGCGGGTCCTTGGGCACCGGGCGCGCGGCTTCCCACTCTATCCTCTTACGTGTAGGGGGAGGGGGCGCGCGCTAGGTGGGAGGGCACCAGGATAGAGTCTCACCGCCCACGCGGGCCCTGCCCACCCACCAGAGTCACCGCACGTACGATCTGGGCCGACCAGCGGAGGGCGGGAGCCGCTGGAGGAGGCCGAGGGGGCTGGGCTTGCTCTGTCGCCGGCAGCTGAAGTTTGCTCCCCGCCGCTTGTCCCCGACGAACTGGAAGTCCGGGCAGCGGGGGCGGGAGCCGGAGCCCAGCGGGCAGGAGTGTGCTCGGACCTTGGACCGAAGGAGGGCTGAGAGCGTGAAGGGGGCAGGGCGCAGGCGCAAGAGGGGGCTTGCTGTCACTGCCGCCCCATCTGTTTGGCTCTCTTCACGAGTTTAGGAAAAGTTTTGGGGTGGATTGCTGCGGAGACCACCCCCTCCGCCTCCGCCAGGCCACCTGTGCGGCACCACCCCGGTCGGTCCCCGCTCCTGTCCCGCTCGGTGCCCGCCCTCCCCCGCCCCGCCGGGCGCGCGCGGCGCGGAGCCGATTACATCAGCCCGGGCCTGGCCGGCCGCGTGTTCTCGGAGCCGCAGCGGCCCGAGCGGGGAGTCCCGGGCTGCGAGAGGCGCCCCTCCCCCCGCCGTCTCTCCGCGGGAAGGTGACCTCTCGAGGTAGCCCCAGCGGGAGGACCCGGAGAACGACCCTGTCCCTTCCAGCCGTCCCCAGCCCTAACTCCCTGTGCTAGGAGGAATCTCCTGACGCCCCTTCCCCATTTCCTCCCTAGCGTGAAGAGAAGCCCCGGCCCACCCCTTTATTTTTTTTTTTTACTCCTCTCTGCTGAGAAGACCCACCTGACCTCTCTCCAGCCCCAGAGTCCGGGGAAAGGATGATCTCTGTCCGAGATGCCAGGTCAGGGTGCCAGAGCCCACCAGGTGCATTGTCGAGACTCTACCTAAAGTCCCAGCTTAGTGACAGTCAGCTTCCCTCCCTTCCCCCACACTTCTGAGTGAGTTGCGCTTAAGCTTTTATGCGAGTGGGCCAAGGGAAGGTTTAAAGAGTGTCGTTACCCCACTTTACACAGTTTGGAAAAACGATTTCAAATTTGCTGTTACATAGTGCAGAACTAACCCTCCCTGAACCTTGGAAGGAGCTCCTGCCAGTCTTGCAAACACACTGTCCTAGTGAAATTAGACGTTGGAGCAGGAGCAGGTGGTTTTTTTGTAACTTCATACTTGCCCACCCAACTTGAATCCCAAAGCCACCCAAGGGGTCATTTTTCCACCTCTCCCTTAGACCTTCCCTCAGCCTGAGTCCCTTGGGGAGAGGCAGAAGGAAGGAAATGGGCTGGGGTCCCTGCTGCCACCTGAGTTCCTCAGACCCTGGCACAAAGGCTTAGGCTCCAGGCCTCTAAGTGGGGGTGGGGGGGAGGAGTGGCCGGCTGGCCACAGTGTGACCTTCAGAGGCCCCCAGAGAAGGGCACCTGGCCCCTCCCTGCACAGAACCGCACCTCCCTGTGCCCCCTGGCCTTGGAGCGGGTTTGAAGTTTCTGTTCACTTTCCTGGTTGGGGCCCAGAGGAGTGGAGGGTGTACCTGGTTGGTAGGGGGAAGCCAGGGGGTGTCCTGGGATGGATGAGGGGCTGAGGTGGAGACTCTGGGTGGCCCCCTGAGGGAGCTGCAGTTGGAGGCTATCCAGCTGGGAGTCTGGAAACTGTTATCTGACCTTGGCCCTGGGGGCAAGGCTGGGGGAACTGGGGTGCATTGGGGGTGTGTGGGAAGGACAGGGAGCCAGACAGACTTCGAGACTTCCTCTCAGTGGGTCTGAAGTTCTTTGGGTTAGCGGGCGGCTCTGCTTTTCAGGATCTGCTGGGAAGAGGGGCAGGTGGGGTGGGCAGTTGGTGAGAAATGAAGACCCTCTGGAAGGGCTGGGAGAAGCCTTTACCCAGTGCTGTCAAGCCCACGTGGTTGGGCTTGTTGACCTTCACGGCTCCAGGGGAGAGGAGGAATCATCTGGTGGGGGTGGGGAGGGATGGGGGAGGCTTCAGGCCTTGGTAGTGCAGGGGGCCCCCTAGGGGCTGGGCAATGTTCCCTGGTTGCACTTGAGGAAGGTGCTCAGGTGAGAGGGACTTGGGGACCCCCTCAGTCTGGGAGGGAGGAGGAACCAGGGAACAAGATCCGAGTGTGAAGCTAGAATTGTTGGAGCTGTATTCAGGCCTCGTGAGCTTTGTGCATGGGGGGACCTGGGGCTCTGCCCTCCCCCAGGGCTTCTTCCCAGATTTTACCCTCCAGGCAACCTGTGAGTTTGTTGAATATTCCTGAAGACTGAAGAGTTTGGATGGGGGAGGGTGGTTGGTGCCCTTCAGTCCTCTACACCCCCTCCCTTCCCAGCAACAGCTCACCCTGGTATTTGTCACGTCAGCAGGAGAAGGTCACTATGTTGTTTTTCTGGCCCCCAGTCCCTCCTTCTTGCCCCAGTCCAAATTTGTCCTTTTTGACCTTAATACTTACCTGTGGCTTTGGACCAGGGAATCAGAGGGGCTGAGAGGATTCACTTCTTTTAGCTCAGCTGTGGGCCAGTGAGAATGGGCAGAGGGAACTGTGGGGAAGGGGCGAGGACCTGGACATTCTGGTGTTTTCCTACTGCGTTTTGAGTACCTCCCCCCCCCCAACCACACACACAATGTCTGGTCAGTCTTTATCTTCTTTGGCTTCAGAATTGGAGCAGTCCAGGGGGGTGGGCAGGCTCTGTGCTTTGGGGAGCCTTGGAGAAGCCAGAGGCCATGGGCTGGAAGGGCCGAGGGCTGGGAGGAGGAAGCGGGGGCAGGGTGGCTAGGCCTGGGTCCCCCTGCACATGCCCATGTCTCACTCTTCTGTTTTGTCCTCAGTGGTCTCAGGCTGCGCCCATGGCAGAAGGAGAGCAGAAAGCCCACCAAGGTGAGTCCCCCTGCCTCTCAGATGGGGTCCCGCAACTCCTCCTGGGGTTGGGTGGGGAGGCCCAGTTCCTTCTTTTATGGTCTGTGACAGGGACCAGGAAAGGATGAAATTAACCCTTCCTTCTGGAGAACTCTTTTTCTGTTCAGGCCTCTACTAGGGATAGGACTTTTTCTGCTGTTCTTCTGGTAAAGTTTTCTTTGGAGAAGGACCTGTGAGCACAGACCAGGAAGACAGACAGTGTTCAAGGGTCCCAGATGTCCATCTGTCTCCCCAGGGAGGATGGATCCTCCATGTCGCTTCCAACCCAGCATGTCTCACCAGTGGGGCCTTAGTGGAGGGGCTGTGGCCCTTGCTGTCCAGAGAGCTGGCTGTGCACGAGCTGGAGGTGCTGAGGGCCCAGCCTCATGGGACCCTGTCCCCCAGTTTGTGTTCCTTTGGGGGTAGAGAGAGAAAGCCCTAAGGCCTCCCTCTGCCCTCCTGGCGGAGGTTTGGGTGCTGTGAACTTCCTTCTTGGGCCAGCAGAGGGCTGACTGTAGCTCCAAAGCGCCCCGCCCCCCATGCCCAAGCCCCATCAGCCTGCCTGGCCTGCCTTTTGTTTGCCTCGCTTGGTGTAGGGAGCCTCCCATTGCTCTAGGGATGTCCAGGCTCTCTCCACTACTGAATGTGGCCTCTGCTCCGGCCTGGGGGGCGGTGCCCAATGCTACTCCCTCAGCTCCCCACCTCTGAGGAGGGAAGGCCCTGGGGTCTTCCTCCAGGTGAGTTTCCCTGACCTAAATCCCTTAGGCCCAGGGTAGTGGCCAAGGGCTTGTGGTGATGCCCAGCCAGTTCATCCTCCTTCCTGGCCCGGGAACCCTTTTCTTGGCTCAGGGCCTGGCTTTCTGGCCACTCCAAGGCCTGTGCCACTGACAGGCCACCCGCTCCCAGTGTTCCCACCCCCTCAGCCTCCCAGTGGTCCCTGTGGCCTGGGAGAGGCAAGACAAATGGCCTTTGTTTGTTGGGGGAAAGTTGTCTCCGAGAAATAAGGAAAACCGCGCAGCCCGACGTTGCAGCGCACTGTGCCCGCGCCCTGTGCAGCAGCAGGGCGGTTTCCTGTGGAGGCAGTGGCTAGGGTGCGTAGGGTGCTGGGGAAGCTGCCCGCTTAGCCTCCCCACGGGCCTTGGGGATTCTATGGAGCTCTTCCAGGGAATTCTCATCCAGGGTCTTTTTACCCTCTACTGTCAGCCACCATGGCTCAGGCCAGACGTTTCCGCTATCCTGTCCTGAATGGGACCTGTGGCCCTGAAGCCTGGGCTACCTCTGTCCCCAGCCACGGCAAAATATCATGTCACGGCTTCTTGATTAGTCATCTTCTTCAATGTAGACTTGGCCTGAAAAAGAACTTCTTCAGATCCCTGGTCTTGCTTATACTTTTTTCAATAATGCTTTACCTTAGCCCTTTTGGGGGTGGAGAAGAATTCCGTGCCCATCGCCTGGATTGGGGAAATAGAGACCTCAGGCAAGGCCTGGGGCTGGCTTGGGGGCCCTCACTGCTCTTTCTGTGTTCGCACCTGTGGCCTCCCCCACCCACCTCCCCTCAACTCTCCAGCCCCTCTCCAGCCCCCTGTGGTGCGCACAGCCACCAGGCTCCTCTTCTTTCCTGCCCCTGGAGTAGGGGAGGGGGGAGGCTCCAGCCCCTGGGGAGAGGTGGCCTTGGTGAGGCTGCAAACCTCGTGTTACCTGGGCTGAGGAAAGGAGCTTGTTTGGGAGGCCGGAAGTGGAAGACAGAACCCCACATTTCTGCCTGTTTCAGTATCTGTAGAGATCAGCCCAGCCCACTTACATAGATGTGCAGAGTCGGAGGCACAGAGAGGGAGGGACTGGCCCACGGCCACACCAAGTCATGGTTGGAGCCTGCCTCTCGCTGACTGGGTGCTGCTCTTTCCTCCTGTCTAAGGGAAACTCATTTCAGGGACAGGATTGCTGTGTGTGGTGGCGGCGGCAGTGGGGGGGCGTTGGGGGGTGGCGGTGATAGGGAGTGGCAGGCTGGGCCACAATTTGGAGTAGTCATTCCAGAGTCCTGAGTTTATTTATTCTCAAGGGCCCGCCCCTGTGGCCCAGAATTACCCCTTCATGCTCCGATGCACCTCAGGCTCCACCGCCAGCCTGGGAAGCTGTCTTTGCCCTGGTCTCCCTCCAGATCAGCTTCTAGATGTGCTCCGTGGCTGCAGTGGCAGCACCGTTTTTTCCATGATGCAAGCAGTTTGCCCTCTTGGGCGGGGTTATCGGCGGCTGGCAGTGCCTGCACCACATGCCCGCCCACTGCCACCTGCTGATTCCAGGCAGCCCTGGACCTGTGCTGCTGGTCTCTGCCCCCTCAGCCCGTGTCTGGGGAGGGGTCTGGCAGGTGACAGGGCGCCCTAAAACCTCCCCTCTGTTTTCATATGGCAACCGCTAGGGAAGGCTTTGATGTCGGAGCTGATTTTAACTGTACCACTTACTAACCGCAAGGCCTGGGGGCAAGTTACTCAGCCTCTCAGAGCCTCCAGTTCCACGTTTGTAAAATGGAGGTCCCACTAGAACCTCATAGTAGAGAATCGTCTGAGATGACAGCTATGGACTACCGGACACCGTGCCCAGCCACGTGTTCATTCAACGGCTGTTGGTAGGTTGGTAGGGTATGGCAGTGGCTGTGAGAGGTTATACGGAAACGGGGAGTAGGTTGGCCAAGTTGGCTGTTCCCCTTTATTACAGGAGGCTTTGAGCACCCCCACAGGTATACTGCTACTCAAACCATCCTCTGGCAGCAAGGTAGGCCCAGGAACTGGTGTGGCTGTCCCAGCAAGGCCGGGGGATCAGATACGGCAGGCCACCTCCCGCGCAGCCTGACAGCACCCTGCGATCTGTGGCACAAAAGCAGGCCTTCCGCAGTGTTGATAGAACACTTAGGGGAGGACTTCAACCACAGCTGGAGGGACTTAAGTTTGAATTGTAGAAGGACTTGCCCAATAGTGGGTACCTCTCACGGACACCCCGAGGAGTGGCCTTACGAAGCCCGGTGGAGCTAGGGGCCGGCCATCTTTTGCATGACCTGCTGGTCTGATGTTTCATCCCCTCCCACTCAGTGGTGAAGTTCATGGATGTCTACCAGCGCAGCTACTGCCGTCCAATCGAGACCCTGGTGGACATCTTCCAGGAGTACCCCGATGAGATCGAGTACATCTTCAAGCCGTCCTGTGTGCCCCTGATGCGGTGCGGGGGCTGCTGCAACGACGAGGCCCTGGAGTGTGTGCCCACGGAGGAGTTCAACGTCACCATGCAGGTGGGCACCTGTGAGGAGCAGGGGCAGGAGGACACTTGAGAGGAAGAGCCAGATTTGCCTTTTCAGCTCCTGACCCTGAGTCAGCCAGGGGAGGTGTGAGGGCTCTTGTCACCTTGGGAGAAAAGATGCCTGCATTTCCCAGTCCAGGTTCCCGGCAAGCCCCAACTACCTCCTCCTCCCTGACCTTTGCCCCCTGGGTTCGAGAGGAGGGGACATCTGTGATGGGAGCCTGTCTTGCCCTCCGTCCCACTTTGGGGCTCTGTTTGGGCAACTGGGTGAGCATGGTTTGTGGGGAGCTTCAAAGCCAGGTTTTTGGTGCTGCCTGGCGACAGGGTCCATATCAGCCTGGACTGGGTGGTGGGAAGGAGCTCTGAGACCCCAGGGTGAGGGTCTCTTGGGTTGCTACTAAGGTCAGGGTGAGGCCTAGAAGGGATGAAAGGAGGGGAGGGATGGGGAATGGCAAGAACCTAGGACCTGAATTCCCAGCCTGGCCAACCCTTGCAGCTGGGTCTGCCCTCAAGAGGAGCAGGGGCTCCTTGAGGTCAGCAGGGCTGGGGGAGTTGGGACGGGCCTGAGGCTCTTTCTGGTAGAGCCCCTGGTCCGCCTACCTTCACCACCCATCCCTGCTCTGCAGAACCCCTGGGTGCTGAGTGGCAGGAGCCACGGGGGTGTCCCACCTGGGTATGGCTGGCTGGGTCACTAACCTCTGTGATATGCTTTCTCTTCTAGATTATGCGGATCAGAATTCACAAAGTCCAGCACATAGGAGAGATGAGCTTCCTACAGCACAGCAAATGTGAATGCAGGTGAGGATGGAGCCACGGGTTGATTCGTTCAGCAGATGGCTGTCTGCTCTATGCTAGGGTTCCGCACGTTCCGTGTGTTAACCCACTTCCACTTTCCAAGTGCCTTGGGCATTTCAATTTTACTTCAGTGTGCCTCAGTTTCCACACCTGTAAAGTGGGCACAATAATAGTACGTACCTCATACCATTGTTATAAGGATCGAGTTATACGTAAAGAGATTAAAACTGTGTATCTATCATAGATACAATGTTGTTTTTATTAATTAGTATTGTTACTGTCATTGCCATCTGAACCCCTCTCTCTTTTGTTCTTCTCTCTTTCTCTACCCACTGCAGACCAAAGAAAGACAGAGCAAGGCAAGAAAAGTAAGTGGCCACGACTTTAGTTCTCCTTCTCCTTGCCTGGTTTTCTTGGTTTGGGCTCTTGGCTTCCTCTGTCGGGGTCTGACGGCTCCACTGGGCCAGGGAGCTGGCCTCATGAGGACGTGTGGTGGCAGCAGCGGGATGGGGCAAATCCAGGATTGCAGCTCCAGCCTTAGTGACAAAACCCGGCCTAGAGTCTGGAGCTTTCTTTGGGAGAGGCGACATGTTCCAGGTCTCTGGGTCATCCCTGGCCAGGACTTGCGGTTTTGGTGTGTCGAGGGGCAGCGTGAACACTGGCTCCCTGGCTTGCTGCGGCCTCCCATCACCCACCCAGGGTGGGGCGAGGGAGTGGGTGGCAGAGAGGCCAGCTTTTGTGTGTCCGGGGAAATGGCCTCTGTGGCGGCTGCTGTGGTGGTGCAATTGGCTTTGGGGCCGGCTGGGGTGTTTTCCTGGTGCGTGCCCTCCTGTAAGAGTGAGGTAGGCCAGAGACACTCAACCCTCTTGGCAGAAAGAAAGAACTGATTGAATTGTTCATGGTCATTTTCTGAGGCTTCCATTGCTCAGTGTGGAGGGTCGAGACAGGAAGGAGTGGGGACAGAGGGCAAGGTCTGGGGCAGTGAGCCTTCAAGGCAGGTGAGTAGCTCGCCTGGGGGAATGAGTGTGCAGGAAGGGACTGAGAGAGAGCATCTGTGCCCTTCCCTCCCCACTCTCCCGTCACCCTGTCTGCCCAGTATTCTGAAGACATCGAAGCCCCCTAGGCCTCAGCCCCTTTCCTCTTCTCTGAGTCCCCAACTTCCAGGATTTGTCTGGCTACTAGAGAGAGAAGAAGGAGAGTGGGCGTGTGTATGTCAAGATGGTCCTCCTTCTAGCATTTTCTCTCCACAAGAGGAAATAGCCTTGCCCCTCTCCTCAGCCCCTTCCTCCTTCTTTCTTGTCCTGTGGCAGACATTCTGAGGGGCATCCTCAGGGGTCTGGCTGGTGAGGAGAGTGCTGTTTCCCTTGGCAGTGCCAGGCTTCAGCCTGCCCCCCTTGTCCACTCCCCAAGTGCCTGCTTTTTTCCCGCAGGGAGAGTGGGGGGCTTGCCTGGGCTCAGAAGGGAGTCTGGTGAGATGGAGTAGCAGGCTTTGACAGGCTGGGGAGAGAGCTCTCTGCCAAGTGACGCCCAGGCGCCTCCTCCCCACGCCTCCCTAACTCCCACTCCGCCCTCCTGCCAGCACGCCTGGGGCTCTGAGGACACCCAGCCCCATCTCTCAGCCCAGGTTATGGTTCAGGCGGGCTGATGCCTTTTATGTGCCATCCTTGGTTTTGTGCCAGCCCCCAGTGGAGCTGCTCCCTCACTCGCAGAGGCAGGACCCGTGGAGGGACCCTTTTGCTATTGCACTTGGAAACGAAGTCAGAAGGCGCCTGAGGCGCAGCCACCAAGCCCCCTCTCTGCCCCCGTCAAATCAGGTCTCTGACCTCACCAAACTCTGGCCTACCTTTTATAGCCCCCCACACCTGATCTTCAGGGTCAGATTTATACGGGGTCGCTGGGTAAAGAGCCTGGGGCTGGGCGCCACCGTGAGCATGGAGGCCTTGGGGCCTGTGCACTCCAGCCAGCCTCTGCTCCCCACCCAAAGCCTTGCCCAGGGCTGGGTTTGCCACCCCAGGGTGGCCAAAGTGAGTGGAAGGAGCCATCTGATGCTTGCGGCCCCAACCCGTGAGTGTGCGCAAGCTCTTCCCTGGAGCCCGCCTGCCTCTGTCCCCCAGCATGTCCTGGGCCCTGCCTTCCTCACAGCTGCTTTTCCTCTCCCCTGCCCCCACCCCTCTGGCTCTGTTTTTTTATTTTCCAGAAAATCAGTTCGAGGAAAGGGAAAGGGGCAAAAGAGAAAGCGCAAGAAATCCCGGTATAAATCCTGGAACTTGTACGTGGTGCCTCTGCTGTCTCATTCCCTGGAGCCTCCCCAGAGCCCCCAGTCTAACTCCCGCTCACAGGACCTCTTAATCCTCCACGCCTCCTCGCTCCCTCCCTGGCTCTTAGCCTTCCCTCTGCCCCAGTCTCTCTCTCTCTCTCTGTATCTCTCTCTCTCTCTCTCTCTCTCTCTCTCTCACTCACTCCACTAATTGGCACCAATGGGTAGATGTGGTGGTGGCGTTGCTGGTCCCAGGCTGGGGGCGGGCGGGTGGGCAGAGTGGGCCTGGAGGAATCAGGGAGGGGCTCTGGCTCGGCTGGGCACTGCCTTTCTCTCACCCACTAGGCATTGGTGGCGGGCCCATGTCGGCGTGAGTGCCCGGCACTGGCGCCTGCGCACCAGCTGACCGCCACTGCTCTAGGCTTCTGTGCATGTCTGGGAGCCAGACGTGGTGAGGAGGGCAGACGTGGCGTGAGGAATGGGCTCGGATGACATGGGGCAGCTTGTTGCTGACTGAAGGGGCAGGTCGGGTGGGGTCAAGCACCATCTGGTGCCCCCTCTCATGGACTTGGAGCTTCTGGAGGGGATCCCCCTATTCCGGCCCAACCCACAGTGCCCACAGAGGCCTCCCTGTGGGGCGGCAGCTTCCTCTGGGTCGGAGGCTGTGGTGGGCCCTGCTCTGGGCCCTTTGGCTGACAGGCCGGGCCTGTCGTCACACCCTGTGTCAGTCCTCCAGTGGTGGAGGGGCCTGGGGGTGAGCCCTCGCACAGGGAGGAGGTGGCCTCTGATTGCCGCCCCCGGCAGGTGAAGAGTCAGGTGTGCTCTCTTTGGGGCAGCAGCTGCTGGGGCCCTGGGGCCTGAGACTTGCACACGTCCCCGTGGGACGGCACCACCCTGCGGCAGCCCTCTCCTTGCACTCTGCCCGTCTGTGTCCGCCTCTCCCTCGGGCAGGCTTCCTCGCCAGCGCTGCCTCTTTCTGCCGCGTTCTCTGTCTTCCACTGCAGCGCTCGCCCCTTCCAGGGCGTGGAAGGGCGTGGGGTCCCACAAGCCAGGTGGGGGCCCTGCTGCGCATATATTAGAGGGTGTTGCATGGTTTTTTTTCTCTCTCTCTGCTGACGCTCTAGCTTAGATGTCTTTCCTTTTGCCTTTTTGCAGTCCCTGTGGGCCTTGCTCAGAGCGGAGAAAGCATTTGTTTGTACAAGATCCGCAGACGTGTAAATGTTCCTGCAAAAACACAGACTCACGTTGCAAGGCGAGGCAGCTTGAGTTAAACGAACGTACTTGCAGGTTGGTTCCCAGAGGGCAAGCGAGTCAGAGAGGGGCTTCACACAGAGCTGGAGAGAGAAAGAGAGAGAGAGCGAGAGCGAGCGAGAGAGAGAGCGGGTACCTGAAAAGGGCCAGCTGCTTGCTTGGCTTCTAGCTGCCTGCCTGGTGACTACTACCTTCTTGGCTCTCGCAGTGGGTGGCAGGTGCTGGCCTGGCCCGACAGGGCCCCTTCAGAGGTTGCCCTGGTTGACTGAGTGGGTAGACTGGTGTGGCTTAATGTGGTGGTGTGGACGCAAGCCGAGTGTTGTGTCCCGTGGTCCTGCTCATGGTGGCTGTCTGTCTTGATATCGTGATTGCTACCTTTGCTACTATCATTGAGGACCCTTCCTGATGTGGGGGACATTGCAGACTACAAAGCACAAACACTCTGGGGGGCCTCACCCTCTGAAGTCTGCATCGCTAGGATTGTCACCCCTCAGTGCCTCTCCATAGGGGGCAGGGGTTGAGTCCCTCCTCATACTGGCCTCTGGAGGGCATGAGCCCTGGCTATTGGTTTAGGGTGGGTAGGAGATTTAACATCTGGGGACAAAACATTTCTTTAATACTCCAGTAGCTACGGTAACAACCCCTAAGAGCCCACATGTTTCAAATGCCCCAGGATGAAGGGAGGGAAGGTCAATGCCCACTTTTCTAACATTAGACTGTGAACCAACTCCTCACACACGTGCTTGGTTTTTATGCACCTGTGTGACCCCCTGCCAAGGCATCTATACCTCCAAGGCATCTGTTCTTGTCCACAGTGGGGATCACGGAAGTGTCAAGTGTGTGAGTGAATACATGAGCAAGTTCAGAGAGTGAAGGTCAAGAGCACAGGACTGTGACAGGTGGCTGGCAATCTTCTGATGCCTCACCTGGCGTTTATACCAGTCTGGCCTGTGCTCAAAGGCAGGGAGCCCTCTGGGCCAGTGTAAGGACCACCGAGGGAGAAGAGGCTTTTATGGAGATACCCTAGGCAGGGCCAGGGTGTCCCCTGGCTAGTCCCGATGCTTCATTAACAAAGTCCCTGGAGTATGGCTACCTCTTTCCACCCACCATGTTCCTGTAGCTCGTGGGTGTTCGGAGGACGCTGGGGACCAGGCTTTGGGGTGTTGCTGTGGAGCTCTGTCTGTCTTGGTGGTGTGTGAAGATGGGAAGCGTATACTAGTGTTGGTGGTGGGGGCTCAGCCTAACTGCAGGAGTAGATGAGGGGTCTCCACACCCCCTGGGAGCCTTGGGGGAGATGAGGGACTTGCCATTTTAGGGTTCTGTTAAGATTGTTCTGCAGAGAGACTGTCTGGGATCGGGTGTCTGAAGTGACCTGGTAGATAACTGAAGTGACCCCAGCTTCCCGAGACCTCCCCCAGGCCCTGACTTGGCTGTATGGGGAAACTCAGTACCCCAGCTAGAGGCTTAGGACCCCCATTCTCAGACTCAGAAGGGCAGGGCCTGCTCTGACCCCTCCTCTCAGTGGGGAGGGTAAAAGAGGATCAGCCCAGGGACAGGGACGCGACAACAAACTTCTTGGAATCTGCTCTGCTTCAACGTGAGTAGCACAGCCACCAGCTGCCTCTCCCACCCTCCGCGAAGTAGCATATGGGAGAGGAGAGGCAGCCTAGTACCCAGGGTCCGCTGCCGCCAGTGAGCTCCAGAGAGATGAGGCCCGTAGCTGAGGCTGGGAGCGGGGGCGTGGAGAAGGGCGTTGTGTCCCCCGCCTTCCTGGGCTGCCAGGAGGGAGAGGCTGCCTGCCTCACCACCAGGTCCTGTCACCTGGCCCTAACCCCCAGCCTCCATTTCCACTCCCTGCAGATGTGACAAGCCAAGGCGGTGAGCCGGGCTGGAGGAAGGAACCTCCCTCAGGGTTTCGGGAACCAGACCTCTCACCAGGAAAGATGGATACAGAACGACTGATACGGAAACCACGCCGCTGCCACCACACCACCATCACCATTGACAGAACAATCCTTAATCCAGAAACCTGAAATGAAGGAAGAGGAGACTGCGCAGAGCACTTTGGGTCCGGAGGGCAAGACTCCGGCAGAAGCATTCCCGGGCGGGTGACCAAGCACGGTCCCTCTTGGAATTGGATTGCCATTTAACTTTTCTTGCTGCTAAATCACCGAGCCCGGTAGAGAGTTTTATTTCTGGGATTCCTGTAGACACACCCACATACATATGTTTATATATATATATTATATATATAAAAATAAATATATATATTTTATATATATAAAATATATATATTCTTTTTTTTAAATTAACATTGCTAATGTTATTGGTGTCTTCACTGGATGTATTTGACTGCTGTGGACTTGAGCTGGGAGGAGAATGTTCCCATCCAGATCCCAACAAGGAAGAAGACGGGAGGAGAGACTCTGGCACGATCTTTTCGTCCCTCTTAGGGAAGCCAGTGTCCCCTCCCTTGCCTGGGAACATGCAAGGCCAGGGCATGGGGGCAAATTTGGCCTGCTTTTGGGAACACCGACAAACCCAGCCCTGGTTCTGAGCCTCTCCCCCAAGTCAAACGGACAGAAAGACAGATGACAGGTACAGGGACGAGGACGCTGGCTCTGACCAGGAGTTTGGGGAGCCTCAGGACACTGCTGTGCTTTGGGGATCCCTTTCACGTGCTGCACGGGCAACTGACCCCAGGGGCACTGCCTGGAAGATTCAGGAGCCGGGGCAGCCTTCGCCAACTCTCGCCGGCCCCTGAGATGCCCAGGCGGCCACTGCCGGACGCCCCGGTGGAGAGAAGAGAGACACGGGTGGAAGAAGAGCGGCCCGATGACGCTCGTCGTCTGCGGGAGGGGCCTCCTGCCGGGTGCAGCCCAGGGGGCCCGAAGTCCTCAGACCATGGAAACCACTAGTTCTGTCCCCCGGGAGACCTGGCTCTGTGTGTGTGTGAGTGGGTAACCCTCCTCTGCCCCCCATCCGACCCTTGCGGCACAGAGAGACAGGGCAGGATCCACGTGCCCACCATGGAGGCAGAGAAAAGAGAAAGTGTTTTATATACGGTACTTATTTAATATCTCTTTTTAATTAGAAATTAAAACAGTTAATTTAATTAAAGAGTAGGGTTTTTTCAGTATTCTTGGTTAATATTTAATTTGAACTATTTATGAGATATATCTTGCTCTCTTGCTCTCTCTTATTTGTACTGGTCTTTGTGTATAAAATCGATGTTTCCAGTCTCTGTTCCCTGATCGGTGACAGTCACTAGCTTGTCCTGAACAGATATTTAATTTTGCTAACGCTCAGCTCCGCCCTGCCCTTCCTTTCCCCTGGCTCCCACCACACATTCCTTTGAAATAAGGTTTCAATATACATCTACATACTATATATATATTTGGCAATTTGTGTTTGTATATATATATATGTTTATGTATATATGTGATTCTGATAAAATAGACATTGCTATTCTGTTTTTTATATGTAAAAACAAAACAAGAAAAAATAGAGAATTCTACATACTAAATCTCTCTCCTTTTTTAATTTTAATATTTGTTATCATTTATTTATTGGTGCTACTGTTTATCCATAATAATTGTGGGGGAAAAGATATTAACATCACATCTTTGTCCCTAGTGCAGTTTTTCGAGATATTCCGTAGTACATATTTATTTTTAAACAGCAACAAAGAAATACAGATATATCTTTAAAAAAGCATTTTGTATTAAAGAATTTAATTCTGATCTCAAAGCTCCTCCTGGTTTCTCCTTCTCCATTGAATCTTTGTCCCAGACTTCCTCCTGCCCCTGTCCCTCCTCCCTTGGGGGACATGGCATTTGTTTTAGGCCTGGGAAGGGGGTCCCAGGCGCGTGCATAACATACGGCGTAACCTCCCTCGCCGTGCTGGGGGCCAGAGTCCTTCCGTTCTGGCTGGGCCGTGCCTGGGGAAACTGCCCGTCCTCTGCCTTGGTATATATAGCAGGGCGGGGCGCTCTGGGAACAGGCGGGAGAGAGAGCTCTGCAGACTGAGCTGGGGGCTCCGCAGTGGATCGTGCTACCTTAGGAATCACGTGGTCATGGCCCTGCACCTCGGTCAAGGAGGGAACTGGCAATGTGTGGGCACCGGGAAAGGGGAGGGGCTGGGTTTGGCCCTGGGGCCTTGTTGGCTGCAAGGGGCTGGGATTGAGAAGGGGGCACTCTCGGGGGGGGGGGCCTGGGCTCCAATGTGTACTTCAATTTTACTTAGTGAGCTCTGGAGTTCCTTGAGCCCCCGGAAGGTAGACCCACAACTCTGGTTGCCCCTGAGGTGTCTTCTGTCCTGTGGTCCTGGGAAAGATAGAAGCTGTCTGGGTCTTGGGAATTTCTGAGCAGTGCTTCCAAACCCATTTCCTTTCTATTGGGCCAGCCGTCACGCTAGGGCAAGGGATGCCGTTAGGACTAAGACAAGTTCCAGCCCTCATTGATCTAGTGAGGAGACACAGAACTATAAATCCATGAATAGAAAAATACACAAAATGTGATCGGGGCATCAGATCCAGCTTGGGGGTGGGGAATATACTGGGGGTGGCAGAGTCTGGGGATCTCATGACATCACCTCTAGGCTGGCCCTTGAAGAAGTTGAAGAAGACAGGACAGGCAGGGGAGGGTGAAAGGGTTGAAGTGGACCTCCTGGGTGGAGGGGATAGTGTGAGCAAAGGCTCGGCAGGGAGCAGGCGAGGGGTACAGGCTGGGTTGATGGGGAGCCTACGACCTGACCAGCAGCTGAGGGAGTTTGAACAGGGAGCACCCCAGCAGGGCGGCAGGTGGGGAGGCCAGCCAGAGGTTGTTGCAGTCCTCAGGGGGAGATGCCGAGGGTGGTGGCGGTGGTGGTGACTTCCGGGACTGTTGGGGAGGGCGCCCGCCGCCTCTCCTGACTCCCGGGTGAGGAAGACTGGAGGCAAGGTCCCTGCCCTCACTGCAGCTTCCAGTCAAGTAAGCTCTCCTTTCCCAGGCTCTCTGCACCTGCTGGTTCTTACACTGGTTGACGCTGACTCCACACACCTGCCCTGTGAGGTGGGCGCTGTCATCATCCTGAGAAGATATTTGCCTGGGCCTCTCAACATGCTACCCGACTGTCCTCTCGCCTCCCTTCAGTTGGTTGATTCTCACACAACAGCCAAAGCCAACCTGTTAATAGGAGCTCAGTCGTGTCACTGTCTGGCTCAAAACCCTGCAGACTGTTTTATTCAGAGAAAAAGCTGAAGTCTGTGCAATGGCCTTCAAAGGCCCTGCTCCATCCAGGTTGCCTTTACCTCCCTGACTCAGGGGCTTCTGACCCCCTTGGTCCCTCGGCTCCAGCCACACGGGCTTCCCAGTGCCTCAAACAGCGGGCAGGCCCCCGCCTCAGGGCCTTTGCACTGGCCACTCCCTCTCCCTGGAGCTCTCTTCTGCTAGACGAGACATAGCTGCCTTCAAGTCTTGTCACATCAGTGAGGACACCTTCACTGCTGCGTTCACAGCTGGCACCCTGTCTTCACCCTGATCCTCCTCCTTACCCCGCTTTGTTCCCACAGCACATGAAACCTTCTAAAGTATTCTAGAACAGACTTGTCCAGTAGAACTAGAACATGAGCCGCACGTGCAACTTCACATTTTCTAGGAACCAGATTTTAAAAGGTAAAAAGAAATAGATAGAATTGATCAGAATAATACATTTTACCTATTATTCTAACATTATTCCCAGCATATCTAAAATATCATTCCAACATCTAATCAATATAAAAACCTTCGAATCTGCTGTGCATTTTGCTCTGATCACACACCTCAGCTGGGAGCAGCCACATTCCCGGTGCCCAATACCCACGCGTGGCCCGCGGCCCCGATTTGGGTGCTGCAGCTCTACAAGGTGTTCGCCTGTGGTCTTCACCCTCCCGCCTCGCCACTAGGATGCAAGCAACATGAGGGCAGAGATCTGTGTCTGCTTTGTTCATGGTTTTGTCTCCAGCTCCTAGAACAGCGTCTGGAACCTAGTACATGCTCAATAAACATTTTTTAAACTGAGCCCTGATAACTGAGGGTTTCGCCCCACGACTGTGGAGGTGGATGAGGGCTGGCACTGGATAGAGTGGTTGGTGGAGGGGATTGTGACAGAAGAGATTCTGGGGCTTTCAGAAAGGTGGGGATTTGAGTGGGCCTGGGGAAGGGGAAGGGGAAGGGGCCGCAGCACCGGTGGTGTCAGGAACAGAGGACCCTTCGTCAGTCCAGGCACTGTCTCCTCCTTTCAGCAACCCTGGAGTTGGGGCGCATTATTTTGTTTGGCAGAGGTGAAGTAGGAGGCTCAGAGAGGGTAAATAACCTGCCTGAACATTTACGTACCGCCAGTAAATGGCCAAACCAGAATTTAAACCAGCTTTCCTGACTCCAGTTCTAGTGCTCTTTCCACCACACCACAGTTGCCCCAGGCTAGGGCAGAGCATCAACAAATAAAAATGAATCGTCTAGACTCAGTACAAACAGGCAGAAGTGGAGCAGGGGGAGGATGTGGTGGTGGCCAAACCCAGGGCTGAAATCCAGACTTCCTCAAGTGTGGTAAGGCAAGGCAAGGGAAGGCAAGAGATGTCTCTAGGGGCTGGGGCTTGTCAGTGGAAAATCCGAAACCCAAGTACGAAAGAGATTGCAACATGCAGCCTCGGAAGAGAGAAATAACCTTTAAATAGATTGTGGAGAAAAGCAGGATGAAATGAACAGGCCGCTTCCCCCAGTTGTATAAGACCTGCTCATATACCCCCTGCAGCTCGGAAAAGGCCCGATCAAGGCCCAGTGCATCTGCTCCCTGTCGTAAGTCCTGCCGAGTTATCCCAGTTCATCTCCCCGCTGTGGGACTCCCATCCTCCCCTCTGGTCTGATCACCATTCTCCCTGGAGATCCACAGTGCTCCTTCTCAACTCCGCACTGCCCACCCTGAGTCCTTCCCGTTTTCCTAAGGAGTGATCTACCCTGGTCACAGCCCCTAAGGTCTTTGGGGTACTTGCTTCTCCAAGGAAGCTGCCAGTCTTCTGTTCTCCCTCCTGCAAGGAGGTTGGCTGGATCCGTACCCAGCTTGGTGACTGGGGAACTGTTTCGGTGTTAGGACCACTGTGGCGGCCCGCGTGCGAACATGGCTGTCAACAGTTCTTTCTGCCCCTGTGCCTGCATGCCACTCGTCCCATCAGATAGAGTCTACTTCTTGTCCTTTGAATCTGGGCTGGCCTTATGACTCGCTTTGACTAAGAGGATGTGGCAGAAGAGGTTCTGGAGCTTTCAGGCGTAGACCTTAAGGGACATTGCAGTTTCCATTTTTGCCCTCTTGGAAGGCAGCTGCCATGCTTGAAGGAGGTCCAACTACCCTGCTGGAGAGAGAGCCCAGGTAGAGACAAAGGGAGAGGCTCAGGCAGAAATAGCCCCCAGCTGTTCCAACCAGCCCAAGCTGAGGCACCAGCCACGTGAGTGAAGTCGTTTTGGATTCTCCGGACCCAGGTGAGCCACTGTAGCCAAAAACACGGAGAGAAACCATCCCCTGCCCAAGTGTGAGAGTTGTGAGCAAATATATGGGCTGTTGTAGTTTCAAGCTATGAAGTTTGGGGCTGGTTGTAACACAGCAATCATAACTGAGCCATCAAACTAAACAGTCACTTTCTTGGGGTGAGGACCTTTGGCCCTTCCCATTCATAAGGTTTTACTGGTCTACGTGATGGTTTTAGGGGGTTCAAAGAAAGGTTCAAAGATGGCGGGACATATTTATGAAAGAACCAGTGTCCAGGGACCTGCCCTGATGGGAAGACGCAGGGCAAGGACCAAGGCAGGACAAAATACTGTCCGATTTTTTAGAGTGAGGAGAGCAATTCAGTTGTATTGAAGTCTCACCAAGAGAAAGTGAGCCTTACCTACAACACGAAGGAGAGAGGCTAGATGGTGAGAAGAACTGGCAGAGAAGCACGAGGGATTTGGAGGAAAAGACTATGGACTCTTTTTCATCTCTTCCCTTTCTTCCTCCCTCCTGATCCTCCAGCATTTATGGGATATCAGCCATATGCGCTATGCCCCAGTACAGAGCGCTCTCTGTACAGAATGTTACTGGGGGTGGCTTTAGCCCATGGCAGCTGAGAGTCCGGGCATGGCCTCGCTGACCCTTGCGAGGCGCCCCCAGGTTGGCTTCAGAGTTGTTGGGAGGGAGACCAGCTACATCCACAGAATGTCATCCATCAGGACACAGGGAAGGGGGAAGAGCAGGGGAGGAATCAGTAAATATTTACAATCTGCCTGGAAAGGGAAAATGCAAGGCAAACGTAGGGCCTGGACGGGACGGAAGTGATACAGAAAGAGGAAGAGTGAGTCAGAGGAAAAGAGCCCACCAGGCATTGGTGCCCATGGGAGCGAGGCTGGGCCTGGGTCTCCTCAGGACGACAGGTCTCCACAGGCTGAGATTTGAAACAAATTTTATAAGGTTGTGTTTGTCTTTGGGGACACTACTCTGTTCAAGAGGAAGCATAGGTGCTAGCGTCCGGGAGCTCCCAGTCTGAGGGGTTGACCTGGTCCTTGCCCTCACAGGGTTTCTGGTCTGTGGGAGGAGACAGACCCCTGCCATCAGACGTTTGCTTCATTCAGGTAGAAGCTGATCACGTGGCTGTAGCAGATGTTTGGAGTCACCGGATATTGGTCCTGATGAGCCCTTTCGGGACATGCAACCCCACACTTCCGTCTTTTCCCAGCATGCATTTGCAGTCCCCGCAGGGCTTCTTTCCTTTTGTTACAGCCGAGCTTGGCTCACCGACCTGCGCCCTGATGTTCCCCCCCACGTCCCCTGCTGGTCCCTGGGTCTGGCCCCAAGTAGGGCAGGTGCCAACACGTGCTCCCCCTACTGGCACCCACCTCCCTGCTTGTTCTCTGCTGCAGAGGAGGTCTCAGAACCTCACTGGTCACTTCCCCAGGCTCCCTGCAGGAAAGACCGCATCCCTCTTCCCCACTCTTTTTGCAGGTGATCCAGCCTGCAAGGACCTGGCTGTAGATACCTCTCCTCAAACGCCCTGCCTCACGCCTCCTCTGAGCCCAGTCCGGGTTGCCCGAAGTCTCGCCAAGACTTCTGACAGATCCGGTTGGAATCCTGGCCCTGCCACTAGCCAAATTACTTCTCTGGGCCTCAGTGTTCTCGAGTCTAAGATAGGGATGATCAAACCTGCACTGTGAACTTGGGGAAGGGATGATGTGAAGGTACAGAGTACATTGGCTGTATACGGGGTGTGCTCAGAAACGATCACTATGATCACACTGATATTTCTAGTCCCCACATCAAGACTTTTTCTTCTGAGCTTCCACTTCAGTACAACTCGGCTGGGTTTTTTCCTTCTCACTTCTTTATTTTTAAATCGAAATACCATGACTGGGTTTTATATCCATCTTTGCAAGTCTACATTCTTACTTCCCCCCGAGGAGCAAGGCAAGCCAGGGCGACTTGAGCCCTGGAGCCAGGAGTGGGGAAGAGGGTTTGGACGGAAGGGAAGAAAACTGGGGAGAGAGTCCCTCCTGGTCAGGGATGACACCCGTGATTCTGGGCTTGCTACGAGTATTTGCGGAATTAATGGACAAATGAACAGGACCAGAACACAAGACCAGTCTTCTGTCCCTGCCCCCAAAACACACTGGGAGTCTCCGTGTGAAAGGGGAGGACTCGTGTCCATCCTTATACACAGACTGGGCTCCAGGCAGAAAAGCTTGCGGCCTGGGGCAGGGCTGCCGGGGCCAGCTGACAGTTGAGGGGCCTACAGGAGAGGCCCTCAGAAGTGTCCATCTCAGAAGCGCCCCCCTGCCCAAGACTAAACTCCTGTGGTTCAGATCTTTACTGGGAGGAGTTTGTGGTACAGGCATGGAGAGGGACCTCTGAGACTAAGACATGGGACAGGAAGTCTTTCCCTGGGAGCTGCCATGTCCCGGGGAGGCAGCAGGAGGATGGCTTCTGGAGAAATCTTCAGGGAGGGTGTTTGCACATCTGTTTGCTTTTGGCTTCCAGAGGAATCTCCACACCCCAGGTCTCTCTTCTTCACCCCTGGGACTTCCCTCACAGCGGCCCCTCCCTTGCTCCTCTCTATCCAGCTAGAGACAGAGAGAATGGCTGGGCCTGGATTTAGGACCTGCTGGGTGCCTGGGGCTAGGAACTGTGGGGGAAGACAGACACCCTGGAAGCATCGTCTCACCCGGAGCAAGACGCCAGGCCACAGACCTTCTTCTGCACGAGCACATCCACACAGGGTCGCACACACGCAAGTGTGACAGGGGTCACCACTCCCAGTCACGGGGCGGCCGCCTGGTTGGGTAAGGGTTCCTGGGGCGGGGGCTGTGAGGCCCAGCTGAGGGATCTGGCTTTCCGGGACAAGGCCCCCATGGGACTGGGGGCTGGGGGGCTGACCTGGCTGTAGTCCCATGACCCCAAGCTGCCCTCCGGGAACTGCTGACTGTTCAGCAATAAACACCTCATGGCTATTAATATAGCCCTCTCTCTGGCAGCCACAGAAATGATAATACTGGGTCACTTCTGGCCCAACCCAGCCTGACTGCCTGGGTTCAAATCCCAGCTGCTAATTGGGAGTCCCTGACGTCCCAAACACAAACTCAAAACACAGCCCCAACTCAGACAGCTTCTAAACTGCCGCTTAGGACAAAATTCCCTTTCTGAGCCTCAGATGTCATTTGAAAAACAGGTATGATGATACCCGAGGCTCGATAAACGTGGCTGTGTTTAGGGTGGAGACAGACATGTAGTAAGTGCTCCCCTAAAGGTCAGCTATTGTCAGCTATTGTGGCTGGGCACAGGGTGGTGGGAAGAGGGGATTTGGGATCAGACAGAGCTGGGCTCTACCTCAGTAGTTTTCTGGCTCTGTGATCCTGGGAAAGTTGCTTGACCTCTTTCTTTTTTAAAAAACATTTATTTATTTATTTTAGAGAGAAGAGAAGGGAGAGAGAAAGAGAGGGAGAGAGACATTGATGTGAGAGAGAAATATCAATTGGTTGCCTCTCATATGCCCTGACTGGGGAAGAAACCTGAAACCTTAGGTATATGACCTGACTGGGAATCGGACTGGAGACCGACCTTTCACTTGCAGGATGATGCCCAGCCAACTGAATTCCCTGGTCAGGAAGCTTCGCCTTTCTTGATCTCATTGTCTGGATCTGTAACATGGGCGTGATAACACCCACCTCCCAGGCGTGAATGTGGATTAAATTAGATAATGAATATAAATCGATTGCCATGTAAGAGGGGCTCAATAAATACAGCTCTTGTTGAATGGATGGATGACTGTTTGTAACATTACTTGGTCAGGGTCTCCAAGGGCAGGAACAGGGTCTCTCTCTCATCAGTAGTCTGGGTGCTCCCTGAGGATGGGGGTGCAACTCTGGGCTTCCTTCCTTGAGACAGATCCATAGAATCCAAAAAAGGTTCAATGTTTTAGATGGTTTATTTCCTTGGTTGGTATGGAATGTGGAAAGAGCCAGTGTAGAAACCCACAAGGCAAGATAGAGACAGCTTTTCCTTTTCTCTTAGTAATGAGGTTCAGGCAAGGCCTGGCACCCAGCACTTAGCCCCCCTCCTGAGCCTGGGGAAGGGAACATTTTTGCCCACAAAAGCTGTAAGAGCTCAGGGAATGCCCTCCTGGTGAGGCCAGTGGGATCACCCACTTTCCTTCTGGCTGCAGCCACCCCGGCCACACCGCTGGCCCTGCCCGACTCCAGTGGTCACACTACAAGCCAAAAGTGGGGCCGTGTATGTGGAGGGGGTGCAAGGAGGAAGAAGGGCAGAAGAGACACGAGGGTGGAGGAAGAGCTCAGCTCAGTGCTGGTAAAAGCCTCCCCTAGGCCCCATGACTTCAGAGAAACTGCCCCCAGATGCCAGTGGTTTGCCAGGCCCAGCCGTTGGTGTTTGCCTAACAGGAAGTTTCCCCGAAGATTGTCTTATCTTGACTGGCCTGGTGCGGCTGCCGAGAAGCGGCAAAGGAGGCCATTCACTCCCTGCCCGTCACCGCCACATGCCCATCACCACACATGCCCACTCCAAAGGCTATTTATTCCTGGCCTGCCTTGTCCCAGCCACACTTCCTGGGGGGCAGGGAGGTGGCTGCCCAGGCTGCGGGTGTCTGTGGGAATGAGAACTGCCTTCTGGAGGCAGAGGGGGTCCAAGGGGCATTCATTTCTGTCGCTTCCCTCGACCCCCTGATTGGAACCTGATACCTGAATACCTGAGTTTCTCCTGCTGCTAGTGCTGCATGGGCCTCGGGCCTGACCCTTTTGGGTCTGAGGAGGGAATGTCCTGGAGGGTTAGGGTTGCCAGGTATAGCAAATAAAAACACAGGGTTACCTCCTGAAATTTTCATTGCTTACCTGAAATTCAAATTTACCGGGGCATCTCCTGCTTAATCTGGCAACCCTGCCTGGAGAGAGTGGCTGGGCCTTTCTCTCAGATGATTCCTTCAGGGGCTTTGGTGCTTCCCTCCTCCCTCCCTGCTTCTTGCCGCTTTGATGGTGACATGCTGATAGGGACCCTGTGTGGGTATATCCCTCCATCTGCCTGCAGCAGAGGCCTGAGACAAGTTAGGGCTCTCTGAGGGCAGAAGCAGGGTCTCCCCCCTCAGACTGGGGCCTCCCTGGGAGTAGGGGCTTTGTCTCTCTCCCCTCAGATGGGGAGCCTCCCTCTTCCCTCTCCCCGTCGTTGGGACCTTTCCTTTGGACACTGACCCCCAAGCCTGACCTTTTCCATAGGTTTTTAGAGCTGTGGGAGCTGGGAGAGCCTGCGGGTCAGCGAGCATTCATCACATCTTTTCTGACATCAGCGAGCGGTCATGTCTCCCAGCCTTGTTCTTGTGGGCAATTATCTCAAAAAGGCCCGCAAGCTCTGGACAGCTACAGTGGCAATTATTCCCGAAGCCCCCTGAGCTCTGCCGCCTGCTCTCGGCGCGTTCCCTGAGCCTCGATGCTCCCACCCGCGCTGCGGCCATGCGCCTGGCCTGCTGACCTGGGAGCGGTGCATTCCCGCTGGCAAACCGTGATCCACCAGTGGGTCACAAAGTCAGTTTCGTGTTTTTTCTTAAGTGTGAAAGAGAATAGGGTAGAAAATATTCCGAAATATTTTGAGTGGGTAAGAACCATTTCTTGAAACTTTTGGGGTATGTGTGTGTGCCTATGTGTTCAGGGGTCACAATGGAAGATTATATATATATATATATATTGCTTGGGTTGTGGTAAAACAAAAATGTCAGGAGGACAATATCTTAGAAGCTGTGTCAGAAGAGGGGCAGGGCAATTGAAGACCCTGAGGTGAGTATCTGCTACTTCTCCACCTCATGGATGCCAGGCCCATCAGCAGTCACCCTCTCTGGGGGCTCGTCTTTGCTCTCTTAGGCCTCATCTTCCTATTCTGCCTGTGTGGGCCTGGGACTGTCCGCAGAGGCCAGGCCCCTCCCAGCTGAGAGCCTCAGGGGCTAGCCTGGTTCCCCGGCCACTCCAGCAGAAGGTGCTGGGATCCTCAGCCTGCCTGTGCCCAGCCTGCCCGGCTGCCTGTCTCTGCCCCACAGTAACAGTGTGTTGGGAAACTGAAGCTCTGGCCAAGTGGAGAAACACTGCTCCCTGCCTGGCTTTCCCAACTGCCCTCCACCCTGCCAGGACGAATGCTCATTAACCCCTTCCTGGGGTGTGGGGGGGCAGCCCTGTCCAGGAGCTGTGGGGTCTGGGCGAGGGGCTGGGAACCTCTGCTGTGTTACCCAACAAGTCTCTGGCTTTCTGAAACTCACCGCCCTGTCTCCTCTGGGGGTTAAGATCCAGGTGTGACCCCTGCCCCCACTCCCCAGAGGATCTGGAGATAAAACAGAAGATGGGAAAGCTCTGGTAGATAATATTTGGACTGTTCCATCACTGCTTCCCTCTGTTTCTGTGGGTGCCATCATCCTGGGGTCCATCTCACATACAGGAAAACAGAAAGGGAGACTGGCCCGGGCCCTAGGTCAGGCTCACTCAGAGAGGGGAAGATTTGGTTCTTGGTTTGAAAAATAAAGTTGGAAGTGAAAGCTCTTAACTGAGGGTCTCTCAGTTTTAGATTTGAGGGAGAGAAACACCTTGCCCTCAGGGAGCCCCGGTCTGAGGGGAGACGTGGCCCCGTCCTCAGGGAGTCTCACTCTGACAGGGAGACAGCCCTGCTTCAGGAAGCTCCGATCTGAGGGTTGCCGTGCGGAAATCCACCGATGTGGCCTTTTTTCTGGGGTGGTGGAGCTGCTGTGCGGTCCTGGCGGCCCTGGGCTGGTTTGGAGAAGAGTCTGCCAGGCCAGTACCATCCCTTTCTCTGCAGTCCTTGCCTGTAGCCTTAGGCACATACTAAGAACGTACTAGGAAGGAGCCCTTCCCTCCACCGTGTCCACCGTCACCCTCCTAGATTCCCCTTCCGGACTGCCCACAGGTCTGAAATCACTGTATTAAAGTCCCTCCTTAGATTAAGGGCTAGAAAAGGTCCCTGAGATCTGAGTCCCAGATCAGAGCAGGAAACTGAGGCCTAGAAAGGGGAGGAATCCTTCCTGAGGTCATGGGGACTCTTGGGCATGCGGGGCCGCCCAGCACGTGTGTGGGTGGGAAGGCACGGTGAGGTGTGTGTGTGGGTGTGTGTGAAGGGGGGAGATCCGGGGCGACCCATTCTGGGTCCTCTGTGAGCAGATTTGTGTTCACATGAGTGTCTGCAAGGGGTCAGGCTATTTCTTTGTCTCAGCGCAGGGTGGATGGGGAGGGACAGGTAGGTACCGGGGATCTTATTCTATTCCCATTGCAAGTCTACCCTGCCCAGCCCTCTTAGGACCAAGGGCAGAGGGTGATGAATCACGGATGACTCATGTGCTGCAGGCCAAGGACACAAGTAGCACGTGACAGTCAAGGAATAATCCTGTCACTGGACAGTGACCCAGGAGACTGACACAGGGCGTCTTTTTCCCTAGGGGTCAGGCGGGATCCTCGTCACAGCCTTGCAGCCTGGGCCCATGTGGTAGAGCTGACAACGCAGCCCAGCTTCCAGTTTCCCTTTCCTCCTTTGATCCGCTGGCTGGCTGAGCGAGCGTCAGTGGGCAAGGGCAGGCTGGGCTGAGCCGTCCCCACACCCCCAGGGGTGTGGGTTAGGGTCAAGAGTTTTCCCTGGCCCTTTGGAGCCAGCGTTCACCAGCACAGTGGCCTGCTCCTGCCCGTGGAGCACAGTGTTTGACTGTGGGCATCCCTGTCTGTTTTGTCTGAGGCAGAGAGGACCAAAGCACTGACCTGCTGCTTGACCCCGAGGCTTGTGCTGCAGGACGAGACAGCCTCGGTGCAGACAGCGCCCGGGTTAGAGTCTTACTATGTGACCTGGAGCTGCTCTGATTCTCTCGGGGCCTCAGTCCCACCCTCTGTACTAAGAGGGTTTGTGTTGGAAAGCTTGGAGGTTCCTTTTAGTTTATCTCCCATCGAGGCTTGAAGGTTGGGCTGAGGGCAAGGCGTGGAAGATGCCCTCTCTCTCCCCTCTGCCTGAGGTTGGGGGACTGGGGAGAGGAAGTCCTGGCCTGGTGGGGCATGCCCCGGGGTCCCTGTCCACCTGAAACACCCTGCTGATTACAGGCTGAGCAGCCAGGACCAGACACTGTAATCCGCCACTCTCCCTCCTGCCAAGTGCCAGCTGCAGTGTTTCCTTCTGCTTTTTGCAACTGTTTTCTAAGAACCCTGGGAAGGGAGGGTCCCTCATCTCCATGGGGTCAGGCTAAAGACAAAAAGAGATGAGGGGAAGGAGGGATCCGAGGGCAGAGGAGGTTCAGTATAAGGGGGTGAGAGAAGGGAGGGAAGGAGGGACAGAGGATGAGGGGGCAGAAAGGAGATGTAGGGGAAGGAGAGAGAGGCATCGTTAGACCACAGAAGGCTGTCCCCTGGCTGATGGAATAGGAGAAAAAATGGGAGGAAGGATGGGTGTCCATCCTCTGCCTCTCAGCCCCCAGCTTAGCCGCTCCTTCCAAGGAAGACCCCCTGACCTCATTCCCTAAAGTGGCAGCCCCCCCACTGTCACTCTCCATCCATTGCACCCTCTAATGAGGGCGGCGGGGGGCATCAGATCAAGTCACTTCTCTGCTCAGGCCCCTGCGATGGCGCCTCACTTTCCTCAGAGGAAAAGAGCCCGAGTCCTCACAACGGCTTCCATTTCCCAGGCTGGTTGCCTCTCTCCTTCTCTCTCCTGTAACCCCAAAGACCTCCCTGCCGTTTAAAACACATCAGGCTCTCGCCCCAGGGCTTTTGGGCCTTCTCCTGTGCCTGGAATGTTATCGAGAAATCTGCAGGACTCACTCCCTCACCTTCAAGCTTTTGCTCAGACGTCACCGTCTTAAAGAGGCCCGCCTCTGAGCAGCCTTCTTAAAGTGGCAATATTCTCCCCACACTCTCATCTGTCTTACCCGTCCAGCTTTTTTCTAAACTGATCACTTTCTAATGTGCTCACATTATTAAATGCATTTATTCATTACGTGCATTGTGCATGGTCTGTCTCTCATCACTAGGATTTAAGATCCACAAGGGCAGGCCTCTGTCGGTTTGCTCACTGCCGTATCTGCAACGCCTGGAGCAGCACCCAGCGCACTGTGAGCACTCAGTTTGCTGAGGGAGTGAGTGGCACCTATCACTGTTGGAGGGATCTTCCCCCTCTCTCTGCCTCTACTACGGACCCACGCCCTACGCACGCACTCGCCTCCCCGGTTACGCTCTGACAGCAGAACACAGAACAGAGTGACAGTTCTGTGAGGGCCGGAGCCTTGTCCATCTGCTCACTGGTGTGCTCCCAGCACCCGTCTGGCAGGGTAGGCAATCCGTAAATATTGGTCAGCTGGATGGAACGGACCTGAGGCAGAGACCAGGGAGAGTAGGGAGGCAGGACAGCAACAAGGAACAGGGCTATCCAGAGGGGATTCATAAGGAAGAGGATGGACGGCTGTCCACTTGTCACTCCAAGGTCCCTTACAATTCCCCAGTCTGTACTGGGGTGACAGCTGTGCCATTCCAGGCCTGTTACACACACCCATACTCCCCACACAAACATGCATGTAACACACAAAAACACAACACACGTGTGCGCACACACAAACATGCACATGCACCACACACCCACATACCCGCACACACACACATACACACACACTCATATGTACACAGCATGCACGTGTACATACATGCACACTCCAGATATCACACATCAGTGTACAGAACAGAGAGGGAAGGAAGGCTGGAAAGCACTGCCAGGTGGATGGTGGCATCAGGCTTACCCACAGAGGGCTTCTGGGGGTGTTGTCTAGTGCTGCATCAGCACCGGAGGAAAAGCTCCTGACATTTTTGATCTGAGGTCAAAAAGGACCACGTGCAGGGACTGGAATGGGGGAGTAGGAGGAAGGATGTGGGTCAGCAGAGGCTCAGGAGAGAGGCAGGACTGAGACAGAACCTGAGAGGGGGTGGTCGAGGTCCCAGGGGCTGGGCTTAGGGTCAAGGGTGACCCCATGGGACACCCAGTAGAAGGAAGAGGCTGGGTTACCCAATCAGAATCTCTAGAGGAAGGACTTTGTCGGTCCCCCTTGGGCGTAGGCACAGAGGAGACGGTCAGCGTTGCCCCGTAACCCAGGAGTCTCCCAGTCTAGTGCTTGCTTCCCTCTAATGTGGCACTGAGAGTGTGGGTTTGCATGTGATTCTGCCTGATATGCCCTTTTCCAATAAAAAGAAACTCTTGACTTTTAAAAAAGAACCATGCCAAAATCAATGATCACTGTCCACACAACATGGAAATGGAAAGAGAGAGTGAGCAAGAGTTAAAGAACCGCAATCACGGGGCATGAGGCCTCCCTACCAGCTTGGTGGCCCTGCCCGGACACTCTCGCCTTTACCCAGAGGGAGAATTCTGGCCGCCTGCCGCACGGTGTGGAAAACCCAGAAGGACAGCAGTTTTGAAATTCTACTCATGATTGAGACACTGCTGAACATTTTGGCCATTTTTCAGAGCCTGGCCTCTGCTCTCCCCGTCCTGTGTCACAACCTCCTTTGAATTTTTCAAAGGTTCCATCTTTTGTTGTGATATGGACGAATAGTTATACAGCACATTCATGGGGAACAGCTTTTGTGGGCAAGGGACATTGAGCTTTTTTGCTGATACACAACTTGTAACCTTTGGCTTCCCTTGTAACCCATTACTTCCCTGTACCTACACAGGGTACCACCCGTTGGTGGCTCAGGCTGAAGCCTGGCATTTGTGCTGGATCGGCACTTCGGCTTTGTCCCCCACCCATATCTATCAGCAACTCCAGGGCCTGTTGAATTTCAAAAACTATTTCCATCCTTCGGTCCCCTCTGCCCACCTCCTTTGCGGCTCTCTTGCTTCTCCTCCAGCCGATTCTTGCCCCCGTCAGCAGCTTTGACATGACAGTGACCCGCACAACACACAGGACCGTGCTGCCTCTGCTTACACCCGTGCCGAGTGCGGCACCAAGCCTGCCTCCTCACCTGCCCCCAATGGCCTCTTCTGCCTCCTGGAGGCCCCTCTCACCCCCTGCACACACTGCTCTTTTCTCTTCTGAACATGTCGGCTTCACGTCTGCCTCGGGGACCTTGCCATTGCTATTTCTTCGGTCTGAAACACTCCGGCTCCTTTGCATGGGTGCTTCCTCTTTACCTCTTGGGACTCAACTCAAATGTCACCTCCTCCAAAGGGCCTTCCTTGAGTACCCCACTCCTCACAATATCAATTACATCACCAAGCTGTTCAAATATCACCCTATTTGTTTTCTCCATACTATTTCTCTCCAGCTGAATTAATTTCATTTATTTACTTGTTTATTACCTTTCTCTCTCTCTAAGATTCCAGTAGAGCAGGAACCTTGTCTAATTATCACTGTATGCCAAGGACTAATGCTTGGGGATCAATATATACTTGTTGAATGAATAAATGAATGAATGAATGAATGCTCCGGCTTTGGCTTTGCTGAACTTCAAGAGATTTTGCAACCTCTCTTACACAATCAGGAGCTTGGTAACCTGTTCGAACTCCCATTCCAAGGATTTTAAGCTTACTTGGTCAATCAAGTGACAGCTCATCTATCCTTGGAGGCCCCCCCCGCCAGAGGGCATGGACTGCACATGCAGGACCTGGGACTGAGTTGGTTAATGCAGCCCAGCTCCTGTCCTGGTTATCCGGTGACTTTTGCAGCTGCTACTCCTCATCTGTAAAGAGGAATGTACAGATGTCTCTCAGATTTGTTTGACTTTCCAGGACCTGCATGGAATGAACCAGGTCAGGGGTACCAGTGGGTTCAGAGGGATGAGTGGGGGCAAGGGAGAGGGTGGTAAGCAGTTTGGAGGGGGCTTTCTTTTCAGGACCTTGAAGATTGGCATGGGGGGACCCTTAGGGTGAGATTTGCTCTTCGAAGTTCAGGATTTGCTCCCTGTCATTTTCTGCTTCCCTGGGACCATGAGCCTGAGCTGAGAACTGTAATAGCCCTCCTCTCTTTTTCTGCTCTGACATAGAGCAAGGGTCTCCAACCTGGGGCAAATGAACCCCCTGAAACTGCCCACACAGATCTCATATGCTGATGAATGTACTTTTGGGGAGAGAAAGTCCTTGCTTTCATTGCTTTCTCCAAGGAACCTGTGTCCCCTAAAGTTTAGGAAGCCGTGTTTAGGAGACTGAGCTGAACTAAGATAATGAGGGATAGGAGAAGGAGGAAGAGGAAAGAGTACCCAACCCTCTCGTTTTTTTCATGTATTTTTTTTTTATCTCAGTTTTCTTATCAGTAAAATTAGAAATCTGGGTGATCTCTATCCAGTAACATCCAGCATTTAGAATAATGATGCCTAATGTTATTTCATGTACATGATCTCATTTCATTTACCCTTTCCAAAAGCCCTGTGAAAGTGTCTCCTGTCAGTACCTCCTTTTTGTAGATGTGAGGAGAGGACGTTTGGTGACTTGCCCAAGGTCACACAGCCTGTGCGTGGCAGAGTGGGCTCCAAACCCAGCAGCAGCCTGAGAAATGTCAGGGCTTCCCTTGTACCGCCCAGCAGGGCTGCACACGGGGAGGCCCCCGGGCTCTCCCACCGGCCAGTCTGGGAGGAGGCAAGGGAAGAGAAGGTAGAAGAGGAAGAGGAAGAGGTCCGGGGAGGAAGAGGTCATGTCCAGGTGGAAATCCTCAGCTCCTTCCAGCAAATCCAGAAGGGGGCGTTTGGGGAGCTGGGGAGCTGGAGAGCTGGGCTGTGGAGTGGGGGAGGGGAGGAATTCCCAAGCTGCCAAAAACATCCTTTCTGGTGGGTTCTCAGGTGTTTATAGCCTCTTCGGATTACTGGAATGCAGGTGTATGCTCCCTATGGGATTTTGGGCTCTGCTGCAGGCCTGGGGCTGGGGAGACTTTTCGGAATGTGCCCCTTGCCTTCCAGGGCCACCTTTGGCCTCACCTGCTATTTACCCTCCTCTTCCTCCCCTCTCCCCTCCCTTGACAGCCTGAGCCAATGCCAGGAAATTGTTGGTCAAAGGTGAGGTCACCAAGAACGTGGAGAAACAACAGGTCCTCATTAACCTTGTTTACCTGCCAGGTACTTGCGGCCTCATGTGGTTCCTCCTCAGCCCCTTTTCATTGCCCGAGTCTCCCATTTCCTTAGAAGCTCAGATCCACTGGGCAGATTTGGGTGGGGATTTTTTTCAAGATGACCCTCCCAAGAGGCTCCCCACTCCTCCAGTTTCTAGTGCATGGTTCATATAACCATCAGGTCACATCTCAGACTGCATGGTCACCTAAGTTTAGATGCTGCAAGCTCCTCAAGGGGAGGACTGTGTTTATTTACCATTGTATTGTCAGGGCCTGGCATTTAACACTGTGTGTTTCGATAGATGGATGAATGGACGAATGTGCTGGGTCTGTAGTTCAGAACACCTCTTCTAGGAAACCCCCCAGGATTACTTCCACCTGTTCTTATCATCTTCCCATCACTACCTTTTGTCTGTCTCCTCTCCTGGTTTCTCCTTGTTGTTGCTCTCAGATTATTCCGGATGGGTGTGTTCAGCCACAAGTGAGCTCCAAGAAGTCAGAAACCGTGTCTTCTAACTCTCCCACGTGGCCCTCTGACACCCACCACAGTGCCCTGTACACAGCAGGCCCCTGACTGGCGCTCACCAACTGACTGGCCCATGGGACCTGGGCCAAAGCGGGGTCGGGGAGATCAGATTATTTCTCAGGACCACCCAGCTTTTTGGTGAAAGAGCTTGGGTCTACCCTGGCCCAACCTGCACGTCATCACTCAGACCCGGGGCTCCTTCTGTGTGCACTGCTGCTATTCTCAAACCATCGGCATTCATTCGGTTATTCAGTCAGAAGATGCTTGCCCAGGCCTTCGACGTGCCAGGCCCAGTGCTTGCTTTGGCTCTCAGAGTCGGAGGTGATACAGTTCCTGGATTCGAGGAGGTGCACGCCATTGCAAGGAGGTGGGATATCTTCTAGCAGTCCTCAGTTCTGGAGCCAAAAGTTCGGGCGGCCAGCAAAAGCTTCCCAGAGGAGCTGCCACCTGAGGCCCTGGAAAGATTGACTCAGCCAGTCATTCGGTGTAAGCTGTTTAAGAAAGCTTTGCCCGTCTCTGTTAGCCCAGGGTCTCCTGTGACCTCCTGGGGCCCATCATCGCCACCAAGGGCTGCAGAGCCACAGACATCTGCTGGCAACGAGAGGGCCCATCACCGGCAGGCAGACATGCTGAGCTCAGAAAAGGGCAGAGACACTCCCGAGGACCCGCAGTGACTCAGGGCAGAGCTGGGTCCAGAACTCAAATGTCCTGACTCCCAGCCCTATGCTCTCTCCCATAGACTTCCCACCTCCCCTTGCCTTTACTAGGCCTGTGCCTTTGCTTGGTCGGCACCTTGGACTCTGGGTTGGGTGCTGGACACAGAGGGATTGTCCTTACCAGGGTTCCCCTTCTTTCATAGTGACAGATAGGCATTGAAAGGGTGGCCCAGGCTAGGACACCTGTTGGAAGGAGGTGGGGTATGAAAGAAGCCTCGCAATTCAGACAGAAGGATGTCCGTCTGAGAGAGCGCGGCTCCCAACGACCTGTGTGTACGGCAGAGCTCATTATCATGGGCAGGGCCAGCCTGTCAGAGGCAGAGAGTGGGGAAGGGGACAGTAGCGGGCTGTCCCCAGGCTGGACTTCCCGGCCGATGGACCTGCCTGGGCAGGCTCCCACACAGTCCCAGACCTTGTTGTCCCCAGCAGTTTAGGGCACAAAGTCCAGTGGGGTGATTTTTCATCTCTTCCCAGGGCAGCCTTAAAGGGCTAGCATCTCCTCCTCGGATTAATGGTAACCCATCAGGTTCCCCATAGACCCAGATGTCAGAGTGTGTGAGGATTGGTGGGAGATGGTGACAGAGGGGCGGGACTGGGAAGAGTCTTGGGGAAGATAGTGGCTCATTTGAATCTGTCCTCTCAGGGGCTGTCTCCTCTCCTGGCAGGCCTTGGGCCGTGAGGAGAGACCTTTGTCTTTAAGGGCAAACAGTCCAGGGAACTTGTGAGCCCAAAAGGGAGGATAAAGTCCAGGGTGCTGCCCCCAGCTCTGACAGGAGCGCAGTTTGGGAGATGAAAAAACATGCCTGTCTGAGGTTAGGATTCCCGCACAGTAGGGGTGTGTGAGGTGGGGCGTCTCCTGGCCAAATGAGAGGGAGGGTCATGTCTAGGACTTTAGGAGGTCAGGCCTTGGCAAGGCAAGTCCCTGGGGCCTTTCCCCCAGCCTCCCGACACACTCATGTCCCGCAGACCTGGAAGGTGCCCCAGCGTCGCCCCATCCCAACCCCACAAGCCCCCAGTTTTTCTTCTGTTCTCTATCTCTGTTTCACTCTCCCCAGCTTTGGGGAGCAGAGTAATAAATAATAATAAGGATAACAAGAGCCACTTTTTGTTGGGCCTTGAGGACAGTATACAGAGTCACTTGTACTCCTTATAATCGCCCTGGGGAAGGGCACAGACTTCACCCCCATTTATACCAGAGTGGAAGCGGAAACCCGAGAGCTTATGTAACCACCCAAAACCATACACAGAGCAAGGGGCAGAGCGGGACTCAACCTCTAGCCTGTGTTGCGTCAAAGTTCTGTGCTTTTTTGCTACTGTGGGTGATGGGCTGCGGCGCTGCTATTTCCCAAGCGGATTGGCCCAGCCGGGCCTTCAGAAAGCGTCTGAGATTTACCCACCCAGCCTGTGACACCTCTTCTTTTTTTCGCCCCTCATGTCATGAGAAAATAGTCATCCAGAGCTCAGCCACGCTGGATTGTCTGTCCCTGATTTTGGGGTTGTTGTGGCTGCAAGTGTCTGCAGCCTTCCTGCAGCCTGGTGGGCTCCCAGGGGACAGGGGCAGGGGCTCGGAGGGGCTTGCTGAGTAGGACGGGCTTGGAGGAGGCAGAGGGGTAGACTAGATGACCCTCACAGGACTGCTGTGGAAAGGGTTGTCTCTACTTCTGGGAAGGATTTATTTCGAGCTCACTCTCCTTTCCTGCTTCTGATTCACAGAGCTCTTTTAAAAAAAAAGATTTTATTTATTTTTAGAGAGAGGGGAAGGGGACAGAGAAAGAGAGGGAGAGAAACATCAATGTGTGGTTGCCTCTCACGTGCCCCCTCACTGGGGACCTGGTCTGCAACCCAGCCATGTGCCCTAGACTGGGAATCAAACCAGCAACCCTTTGGTTTGCAGGCCCCCACTCAATCCACTGAGCCACACCAGCCTGGACTGATTCACAGAGCTCTTCATGAACACCTTTCTTCAGCCAGGGCTTTAAACCCTTCCACCAGATTCTTAACTGTGGTTGTTAACTGTTATCATCTGTCTCAAATACCACAAGCTCACAGTTTATCCTTCCCCAAGCCCTGTGCACACATGATTTCCTATGGAGTTGGCAGGTGTTATTAATCCCACTAGACAGACGAGGAAACTGAACCCTCAAACAAGGAAGTAACACGTCCAGAACACAGCCAGGCTTGGAGGCAGAGGCCGTCCATGCTCTCGCCCACACTCAGCGATCCCTGGTGCTACCTTCTCTGCTGCCTTTGCCTTGACCTTGACCCAGTGAAACGTTCGCGTCTCAGCCTGCCTGGCTTTGGAGATACACTTTGTTTTGCCCCAAGCTTTTACTTAATTTTCATTCCTTGTGGTAAAATACATTTACATAAAATTTGCTATTTTAAAGTGTACAGTTCAGTGGTATAAAGTACCTTCACACTGTTGCATAAGTACCATCACCATCCATCTCTAGAACCTTTTCGTCTTGTCCGGCTGAAACTCAGCACCCGAAACGACAGCCCTTCCTCACTCCTCCCCCCAGCCCTTGGCAACAGCCACTCTACTTTCTGTCTCTCTGATTTTGACTGCTCTAAACACCTCACATAAGTGGGATCATGTAGTATCTGTCTTTTTATGACTGGTTTATTTCACTCAGCATAACGTCTTCGAGGTGCATCCACATGGTAGCACATTGCAGAACGTGCTTCCTTTTAAGGCTGAATGACATTCTGTTGTATGA
The DNA here is from genome assembly GCA_028533065.1 of Trachops cirrhosus. Taxonomy (NCBI): domain Eukaryota; kingdom Metazoa; phylum Chordata; class Mammalia; order Chiroptera; family Phyllostomidae; genus Trachops; species Trachops cirrhosus. The sequence continues at coordinate 104,024,634 of CM052541.1, forward strand.
CTAGGCCACGGTTTGCTTAGCCATTGACTTGTCCGTGAACTCTCGGGTTGCTTCCTCGTTCGGCTGTTGTGGATAATGCTGCTATGAAAGGGGGCGCACTAATAGCTCTCCAAGACTCTGCTTGCAATTCTGAAGTCCAGAAGCGGACTTGCTGGGTCATATGCTATTTTTTAATTTTTTGAGGATCTGTCTTACTGTTTGACATTTTACATGCCTATCAACAGTGCACGAGGGTTCCAGTTTCTCCATATCGCTGCCAACATCTGTGGGTTCCTGTTTTTTTTTCCTTTTTTTGGACAGCAGCTATCCTAATGGGTGTGAAGTTGTATCTTAGAGTAGCTTTGATTTGCTACCCTAATGATTAGTGATGTTGACCACCTTTTCATGTACTTATTGGCCATTTGCATATCTTCTTTGGAGAAATGTCTATTCAGGCCTTTTGCCCATTTTTGAAATTTTTTTGTTTTTTGTTGAGTATTAGGATACTCTATATTCTGGATATGAATTCCTTGTCAGATATATGACTCAAAAATATTTTCTCTTATTCTGTGGGTTGCCTTTTGACTCTGTTGATAGTGTCTTTTTACAGTTTACAATTTAAATTTTTAAATTGAATTTATTGGGGTGACGTTGGTTCCTGGGATCACACAGGTTTCAAGTGTGCATGTCTGTGACGCATCACCTGAGCACTGCATTGCGTGTTCACCACCCAAAGCCCAGTCCCTCCCGTCGCCACGCATGCAACCCTCTTCACCTGCTTCTCCTTCCCCCGACCCCCATCCCTCCAGTAATCACCAGACTGTTGTCTGTGTCCACGAGTTTTTGCTTGCTTGTCTGTTCACTTGTGGCTTCTGTTCTCTCACCCATGTGAATGAAGTCGCGTGGTGCTTGACTTCTTCTGCCTGGTTTCGTTTGCGCAGCATGATGTTCTCAAGGTCCATCCGTGTTGTCAAAAGTGACAGTATTTCATCTTTTCTTACGTCTGAGCAGTATATTCCATCGTATACAGGTACCACATCTCTACCAATTGTCTGTCAAGGACAGATCGTGTCTTTTGGTGCATAGTGAATTTTAAATTTTCGTGAATGCGTAGTTCTTGGTGCTGTCACCGTGGCTCTTTCACCTGGGTTCCAGAGCGTCACACACCTGCCTCCAAGCATCGATGGCCTATTTACCTGGCTGACCTCACCCACCAGGCAGAGAGCTCCCTAGGGCCCAGGCCCTGACCTGGCTGAAGTCTGTATTCCCAGCACCAGCACAAGGCCTGGCATGTAGCAGGTGCTTAGTGTGTGTTTGGCGAATGGGTGAAGATGACTTAAGTGGGTAACGGACGGTTCAGGCTGGGGCTGGGTGGTGAGAGAGATGAGGGGCTCCCATGCCACGGAGAATGGGTGTGAGACGGCCTGCCGCTGCCGTACAGGACGGGGAGGGGAAGATGGCCAGGAGCACAGACGCTGGAGCCAGAGTACCCAGTTCAAATCCTCCCTCTCTGTTTTTTGTCTGTTTGTTTATTGATTTTAGAGAGAGAAGGGAGTGGAGAGAGCAACAGAGAGAGAAAACTCTGATGTGAGAGAGAAACATGGATTGGTTGCCCCAACTAGGGACTGAACCTGCAACCTAGGTCTGTGTTGATGGGGATCAAACCTGCAACCTTTTGGTCTATGGGACGATGTTCCAACGGAGCCACCCTGCCAGGGCTCAAATCCTGTCTTATTGGCTCTGTAGTCTTGGGCAAGTTTTAACCGTTCCAGGCCTCACTTTCTTTGCCATCTCTGAAATGGGAGTAATAATGGCATCTAGCATAGAAGGTTGGTTGTGGATATCAAATGACTCATCGAACCCTGAGAACATGGCTTAGCATATAAAAAACATTATTCAGGTGCTGGCCATTATCACTTCATTATTATCTCAGCTCTTTGAGGACAGAGAATAAATATATTCCCTACATCTGTGGCCCTAGCACCTAGATGCATAGCTGGCACTTAGTGGGTGTTTGTTTATGGAATTAAGTTGTTTTTTGTCAACCAGGTAGCCCTTCCTTGCTCTGTGGCTTCCTGTTTTTGTGGAAACCCACCCTCCCACCTGCCCCCAGCGAAGGAAGGTCAACTGCTAGTCCTCAAAGGATCCTGGGACTGAGCTGGGACAGGGGCTGGGCGGGCTGGAGTGGCACATTGGGAGGGTAGGAGCTGGGCGAGGGCTGCCACTCTTCATTTTCTTTCTCCTCCATATCCCTCTGCCTCACATCACAGAATCATGGAATCTCAGGGCTATTCTACTGCTACCGAAAGGCCTGGGTTATTCCCTGCCTGTTCTCCACACAGCTTGCCGGCTGCCTGGCTCTCTCTCGGAACCAGGGGCTCACAGAGAAGAGAAAACCCTTAGGCGTTCTGAAAGGGTGCTGGCCATGCTTCCTTCCTGAGACTCTCTGATAGACTCTTCATTATCTCCTTGGCACCCAGAGGTGCCCAGAGGCATCCAGAAGCCAAGCCCTGGAGCGAGGTGGAAGGATGTCCCTGAACCTTCCCTAGGCTCAGTGGCAGCGGGCAGGCTCCTCTGAGGGCTGCCCCACTGCCCTCCACTCACCGGGCACAGCTGTGTCCCAGGGGTGCCAGGGCGACGTGGACCTGGGCAGTCAGCTGTGCCCTCTGCCCGGGGGTCAGCCTTCCCTGGATTCCTGATGTCCTGAGTCCCCTGACGTCACCTCAGATCCTGTGACTTGCCCCGCCCCACTCAGAAGGACCTTGTCCCTAAAGACTTTGGCCTTTCCTTGGATGCTCGTGGACAGTGTGGTAGATGGATGAGATGCCAGTGGGTGATGGGGAGGCTGGCTTGGGGCCAGGGGTGGGAGTACCACTTTGCCCTGCATGGCTGGCTCTGGGCGTAAAAGCAGTGAGTCATGCCACCTTTCAGACAGTGGTGAGGAGAGAGGACAGACATGGGAACTGGATATGTGGGGTGTGGAGGGGTGGGGAGCTTCGGTCCACACCCCAGATGTTCCCGTCTCCTGAGAAGCCTGGTAGCTGTTCTGAATCTCCATGCATGTGGGATGGGCTTGGGTAGGGGTGTGAAATTTGTGAGTGTGAATCCAGGGATGTGAGGATGGAGACTACGTGCAGTGTGGGTCGAGTGTGAGCTCGTGTGTGTCAATGTGTGGTGAGTGGGGGGCCTGTGTCAGTGATGGGGTGGGCACTGAGGGTGACGCTGGGCTTGGGGGCTGAGGAGAGGTCAGAGTAGAGTGACCACTCAATTACAAGGCACTATTGCCTCTATTTCAGTCTGCCTTGGCCTCTGTTGGGGGTCAGTCACAAGGCGGGGTAACCTTTGGGAGGGTGTCTGTAGGGGGTAATGTAGGGGCACTTGTCACCACCCCAACTGCTGATTATCATCTGAATGATGGCAGAGGAGAGAGACTTGCCATCCTCGGCAACCGTACTTCCAGCAGGCAGGGGACTGGAGGTAGGGAGGGTTCGGTGCTGGGCCCTGGTCGCTATGTTTATGGCTGAGTGTGTGTGTGTGAGATGCTCTGAGTCTGGTGTGTTTTTGTGTACATGGGTGAGCCTGTGATCTGTGATGGGTTCTGCTGGTCATTTTTAGGGTTATGTGTGTTCATGTGTGTATGTCCAGGAGAAGTGCCTTTGCTTTTTATTTTATTTTTTGATTGGGGGAACTCACCAGAGTCATACTTTCAAAATTATACAACCAGAAACAATATTGGAAAACTAAATTTTAACAGTCATTGTTATATAACTATGTGCATATACATGGACATATCATATTTTATATCATGTATTTGACATTTATCAAAATTAATACCTTTGATATATTGCTGAAACTTAATTTTCTTAGATAACTTAAGAATATGTCACTTTTATAATATTTAGTTCTTCTAATAATAAAATGAATCATGTTTTGATCAGATGCTCTTATTACCATCAGAATGTAATGTTTGTTTAATTTTATATCATCTAGAATGTAATCTATAAGAGGGCCTCCGCTTTTGTCTGTCCTGCTCACTGTTGTATTTCCAGCACCTAGAATAGTGCCTGGCATGTAGAAGGTGCCAAATAAATATTTTTTGTATAAGTGAAAGGGAAAGCATTCCTGAGAAAATGGCCCGGAGGGTGAGGAGGCATTACCAGGTCGGGAAGGGGTAAGGACTATTCTCGGTGGCAGGCACGGCATATACAAAGGTCCTGAGGCAGGAGGGGGCAAAGGGCATGCTGAGGAGCTGACAGGCCACTGGCGCAGCTGAGGTGCTTGCGTGTGTGTGTAGGGCTTTCTCGGCCATTTGAAGGAATTTGAAAAGTTGTTGAAGAATTTCCAGTAAAGGAATTACATGATCAGATTTGCATTTTTAACATTTCCTCCCAGTGCTAGACAAGGCTGGACTCTGGAGTGGCACAGAGTGAAAGCAGCAGGACGAGGCATGGACCGGGTGCCATCCCCCAGGGGCAGGATGGCGGCGGGTCTGGCTGGGGTGGTTGCTGTGGGGATGGCCTGCCCTGGACAGAATCAGGAGGTTTTTCGGCAGTAGACTTGGCAGGGCTGCACTAATACGCTGGGTAGATGGAGTTGGGGGGCGAGGGAGGAGGATGTGTGGGGAGTGCTTCTAAGATTTCTGGCTGGCTTCACTGGTTGGCTGGTGAATTGAGTCTTACTGTGTACTGGGGGCTTTGTGAACCACTTCACTCTCCCCGTTAATCCTCATAGTCCTCTGAGGCAGGTCAGATGATAATCCACGAGGAAACACAGGCTTGGAGTGGTAAGATCTCTCCTGTAGGTAGGGTTTACACTTGGCACAGCGAAGCCCTCCTATCTAATACCATCAAGGCTTGGAGTTGACTGGTTGGAATGGGGATCACAAAATAATGAGGCCTATAAGGGGTAAATATTTCCTTTTAACTAGAGACCTCTGGGTATGTTGACATTTGTCAGTCTTCTGAGGTATGGCTGAGTCCTTCCCCCAGGCGCAGGCCCTCCTGAGCCCTGAATGGTCTTTCTCACATAAACCACCCCGTGACACTCTGTCTTCTTTGGGTTCTGGTCATGCTTTATTTAGGGTGGAGCAAGAACTTCATATTTTTTAAGAACCGATCAAGGATGGGAGCCTTCCGGATTCTTAGAGCCTTCCCTCCCCGCAGACTCGGTCGACCACACCAGTCTGCTTCTTTCACGCCTGGCTCGACGGCAATTCTTTTCCAGCGGTTCACCATTACCAAACTCTTCTACAGCATTCTTGGATTTTTAAGGAAAAAAGAAAACAATTTCTTTTCAGTCATATTTCATTGTTTTGTGTTATATTTAATTAAATTACATAGTTACAATAACAAGTGAAACTGGTCACAGGTTTGGGGACAAACGCAGTGGCCCTCGGGACACATGTGGTTCAGCTGGTGGGAGAAGCGGGCGGGCACGTGGGAGTTCCGTCGCGGCCGGCTCCACGGAGGGAGTGAGGGTTCTCCGAGGAGGCCTTAGGCCAGGTCGGCCACCAGACGAGAATGTGGGCAAGGTGGAGGGAGCTGTGCCTGGGTGGTGCTTTCCGCTACTTACTACCAGAGGACGAGTTCTGTGTTTGGTGTTTAGTGCACATATTTGGTACCCTCGGTAATCAATACGAAATGCCATTAGTGGTTTAAGTACTCAACACTGATGATGTTTAAAAGGTACACTTTTACCTTAAATAATTGGGTCCATTAATAAGGAGCTGGATGGGGAAGGCAGCACCGTTGGGAGTGGCCGGTGCAGCGCCCTCTTTGTAATTTAGGTATCTGGGATCCATCCCGAAGGCCAAAATCCTGCCTTTGGGAAGCTTCTATTCTTAAAGAGAGTCACGGGGAGATTCCTGAGGTGGTAGAAATCTGGACCCAGACGCCACCGGGAAGAAGGAGTGAGCACTGTCTGCTTTGGGCTCACAGGGTATGTGTCCCCACCTCCAGGCACCGAGGCAGCAGGGGCACAGGGGCGGTGCTTTCTTGATGCACAGCATTCACTCGGCCCAGGGCAGGACCCAGAGTGTCCTGCGGGTGGGGACCTCATCTGTGAGGACTTGCCAGGCATCTGACTAGTTCTGGTACTGGGGACCATGACATCTCTCAGAGGGCTGGGGAAGTGAAAGGAGGAAGGAGGACTTGTTGGCAGAATGAACTGGCAGGGTGACAGTGATCGGGGAAATGAGGGATCAAAGTGAACTTGTCCCCTTAGTCACAATAGCTGGGGAAGGAAAGCTGGTTCACTTCCCTTATTGAGTCATTGTGCCAGGCTCTGTGAACACCAAGAGTGACAAGCCATCATTCCTGCCCTTAAGGAGCTTATCATCTAGTCATGAAGACAAACTCCAAGAAGAGCATTTTCATATAATACGCTCTGTCAGTTTGGAATGCATTTGTTCCCAAGTTAACAGACTACTCAATGGACGTGGCTTGAGCAATAAGTATGTTAATCAATATCACACAGCAGGAAGTCTGGAGTCAGGTGGCTCCAGGTTGATGAAAGAACTCAATGATGTCATTGAAAGTGCAAGCTTTTTCTATTTTTCTGCTCTTCCATCCTCAACATATCAACTTTCTGTCCACAAGCTATTATTGCCTCACAGTTGCAGGTTGACGGCTATGGTACTTCTTGTAATGATACTCACTGCAGGAAAGAAAAAGGCCAACAAAAAAATGGGGCTGTATTTTTACTTTCTGTTTCCCAGAAGCAATCTCAGAAAATGACCTCTTGTGTCTCGCTGGCCAGACCCGACAGGGAGTGCTGTAAGGGAGGTGGAAGGGCGGGTGGCAGGCGGCTGGGAGCAGGTTCTCACACTGGCTTAGGTGGGCCCAGATACATCGCTGCCTGAAAAGGGAGGGGGTTCAGGTGGCAATGAGGAAGGTGTGGGGAGGAACTGCTCTTAGGTGGAATGCCACATGTGGTAAGAGCTAGAGTAGGCCCAGGATGCAGAGAGAAACTGGAGGAGCAGAGTTAACCCTACTTCGGGGTTCAGGAAAGGTCTTCTTGAAAAGGTGACTCCTGAGTGAGGTCATGAGCACTCCTGTCAAGAACAGGTGGAAGGTCATGTTAGGTAGAAGGTAAAGCAGGAGCAGAAGCATGGAGATGTGAAGCAGGATACGGTGTCCAGGGAAGTGAGCATGATTAGATATCCAGTTACAGAATGAAGTTAGAGAGTGAGTGAGAGGGGGGTGGTGCAGATGGAGAGGTGAGAAGGAACCAGACCAAGTGGGCTTTGCAGTCGTGCCGCAGCCTTGGCTTGTGTCCTGTGGGGTCTTGAATGGCTTTCAGCAGGGGAGCGGCATGGTTAGCTGTGCGTTTTAGAAAAACCACTCAGTGCTGGTGCAGAAAATCAATGGGAGAGGCTGGGAGAAGCTCAGACTGAAGCAAGGGGGCTTCTTTCAACCATCCAGCAGAGAGCTGCTAATGGCCTGTCCAAAGCCAGCCAGCCAATATTTCAGCATCAAGAGAGGCAGGATTCCATGGCATGAATCTCTGGGAGGAAAAGATGTCTCCAGAGGGCTCGGAAGCTCCCAAAATGTACATTGGACTGTGCAATCACACGCAGGGCCGTCTGTGTCCCTGTGATGAAGCAAGACTGGAGGTGGCTAAGGAGATGAGTGGGTGGCATGGGAGCTCTTTGCCAGATCGCTGTTTTAAGAAGGCTTGAACAAAGGAGGGGAGGGGAAGTAGGAGATAGGGCTATGGTGTAAAGATGGTATCTGGACGGCAAAATAGGCAGAACCTTTTGAAAGATACTAGAGGCAACACAAACTTGTTTAGCCAGGACCAGGGCCAGTGGAGACCAAGGAGAAGAGGCTGCATGGGGTGTGATGGCATAACCCTGGTGGAGAAAGCGTGGTACCCCTGGGGTTGTATTGCTGCAGACGTGGAGACTGGCTTTAGACCCAGAGCAGGGCTGCATTGGAAAAGAAAAGCATGGTGGGGGTGGGGCAGGGCATGGGGTAGGGGAGTGGGCAGGGGGGTGCCTAGAGGCATCAGCTCCTCCTGTACTCTGCATCAGCTCCTCCTGTACTCTGCAGGGGGGCCTCTCCCCATAAAGCATTTCAAGCACAAAGGAAGCTTGTGAGCAAGACTTTTGGGTCCACTTTGTCCCCTCTGAGGAAGCTTGGAGCATGGGGGCCTGCTAAAGGAAAAATGTGGTTCTGAGTTTCAAAGAGAGGGCAGTCTCGGCCACAATCCTTACAGATCGTGAAATAGTTTGTGAGAGCTTAGAAGGAAGGAGGGTCGCCAGGGCTCACTATGACTAGTGTGTCTGGACAAAAAAATGTGAGAACATTGAGAAATAGATAAGAGACACCCATGGAATAAAATTCCAAAGTCCCAAGGGTATACAGCGAAAAGTCTCCCTCTTACCCAGACCCATAGCCTCCAAGTTCCCCCCTCAAAGGCAACCAGTGTAACCATTGCTTATTCATATAATCTATCTGTCTACCTGCCTACCTACCTAACTATCCTTTAAAAAAAGGCAAATCGTAGTATATTTCACTTGCCATTTTCATCTAACTTTCTCTTCTTCTAACAATATACACTGGCAATTTTTACAAAACAGGATACATGGAATTGCCTTGTTCTTAAATGTCCTTGAAGCGCTGTGGTACGAATGCCCCATCATTCATTCAATCAGGCCCCACTGTCTCCAGCCCTTCTCTCTTATTGACATTTCCACAATGAATAACCTTGCATATATATTTCTTCCTGCATGCTTGGTATATGTGACATGTATATGTTTCTATAGGATACTGTAAGGTAGAATCGTTGGGGCAAAGAATATATGCATGTTTAATTTTGATAGATATTGTCAAATTCCTTAGAAGTCGTGCCAATTTTTATGCTCATCTTGAATGTTTCGTTCCCTATATTTTGGCTGACAGTGTGTCTTTCAGGTCTTACTGGTGCTAGATGATCAGACAGAAGAAAACCCTAGTTTCAATATGCATTTCTCTGCATAAGATTTCCTCTCTCTTTTTTTTTAAAGATTTTATTTATTTATTTTTAGAGAGAGGGGAAGGGAAGGAGGAATTGAGGGAGAGAAACATCAATGTGTGGTTGCCTCTCACGTGCCCCCTACTGGGGACATGGCCCATAACCCAGGCATGTGCCCTCACTGGGAATTGAACCAGTGATGCTTTGGTTTGCAGGCCCATGCTCAATCCACTGAGCTACACCAGCCAGGGCTGAATAAGATTTCTAACTAATGGATTTTCTGACTCTGAGGAGGACTGGAACGAAGATGCAGAGATTGTGGGAAGTGTGTGAACTTGACAAAGTTCTTGATGAAGTCTCTCGGGTACTTGCATGGTCCCCGAAGAAGTGCAGCTGGGATTCTGAAGTAGTTTTTATGGCTCAGTTGCTGGATAAATGGCCATCCATTCACTTAACAAGTATTCATGGAGTGCCGACTATTTGCTAGGTATTCCTCTAGACACGGGGATACATCAGTGAGCAAAATAGAACAGCAACAATAAAATTCTTTCGCAGAGCTATGTGCTGTAGGAGGAGGCAGATAATAAACGAAACCAGAATAACTCAGTAAATTATACAGGACTTTAGAAGGCTGTGTCCCAAGAGTATTGTTTTAATGAATCCACTCTGGTTTAGAAGGGGATAGTTCCCAGTGGGTGCCATGGGCACCAGGGCTCTGTCATTGGTCCTGTCTTGTTCATTCAACAAGTATTGATTGAGCATCTATTGTGTGCCAGGTGCTATTTTAGGGGCTAGGGATATAGCTGTGAACAAAACAGACAAAAATCCCTGTCCTCTGAGATGGTGTATTCTAGTGATAGGAGATGGACAATAACAAAATAAATTTTAAAAATGTAAATAATATGTTGGAAAGAAGAAAGCACTATGGAGAAAAATTAAATGAGAAAGAATGGGGACTGTGATTTCAAATGGGGTGGTCAGGGAAGGCCTCACGGAGAAGGTGGCATTTGAGCAGAGACCTGAAGGAGCGAGGGAGGAGCCACGAGGCCTGGGAGGGATGGCAGTGGCAAAGCCCAGGAGGCTGGAGCCTGCTCCGGGTGGTGGAGGAGGGGCAAGGAAGTCGGGCTGTTGGAGCAGAGAAAACAAGTGAGGGGAAGAGGAGAGGAGATGGGATGGAGAGGGAAATAAAACTGAATCACGTAGATCCTGGGGCCCCCATGACCCTTTCATCCTTTTTTACTCTGAGTACAGTGGAAACCATTGGAACATCTGTGCAGAGGAGGGTTAGGATCTGAATTGGGTTTTAATGGCATGATTCTGGCCGCTTTGTTGAGAAAAGACAGGGCGGTTGGGGCAAGGGCAGAACAGTGAAACTGTAGTAATCCCCACGGCAAGCGAAAAAGTCATGAGGCTCTTGCAAAATTCCAAGCTAGAAATGATAGTGGCTTGATCCAGATTGGAAGTGACAGAGAAATGGTTGGTTTCTGATATATTATGAAGACAGAGCCAACAGGATTTGCTGACAAATTGAACATGGGACGTGAGAGAAAGATGGAAGTTAAGGGAGTGCAAGGTTTTGGGTCTGAGCAGCGGGAAGGATGGAGCTCCCACGGCCATAGATCCTGGGACAATGCAGCCTGTGGGTGGACGTGTTGGCTGGGAGTGGGAAGACCAGGTCAGGTTTAGAATGCTAAGTCTGAGGTGTTCATTAGACGTCCAGGTGGAGATGAGAGCATACAATTGGACATGTTAGTCTGGGATTCAAAGGAGAGGTCTGGGCTGGAGATTGAAATTTGGGACTCACCAATTTATAAAAAGGTAAGAGTGAATGAAGGTAAGAAAGGATGCGAGGACTAGCCAGGAGCATTCCAATGTTACAGAACTGGGGAGCTAGAAAGAATCAATGAAGGAGTTTGAGGAGTGGCCAGTGAGGTGGGAGAGTGTGGCAGCTTGAAAATCAAATGGAAAAAAGGCTTTGATAAGAGGGGTGACCAACTATGCCAAATGTTGCTCAGAGGCCAACTGGGATGAGGACTGAGGCCTGACCACAGAAGTGACCAGAGCACTATGAGGGAATGGTGGCAGTGAAATCCACCCACCAGAATCTGTGACTTGGAGGAGGGCTTAGATAGTATGCGGACTCCGTTGGGAGGAAAAGTGAATCACCAGTGAGAGAATCAGGACCCAGAAAGGCCATGACAGGTGGCCTGGAGGGATACAGTGGTACAGGATGACATTTGCCAGGGCCTACACTGGGCTCCCAAACACCAACTGCCTAAGTGGGAGGGGCAGAGGGACTTAGTACAAAAGACCTGGAGGCTTGTTGACAACTCCTGGTGTGTCAGCAGTGACTCGTAGTGATTCAAAGAGCAAGCAATTACAGGCTGGGTTAATGGACAAAGCTTATCCAGAACACGGGAGGTGACTGACCTGCTGGGCTCAGCAGCTCAAGGCACAGGAGGGAAACTGGGTTCAGCTGTGGGAGGGGAGCTAGCGATAGACACAGCGAGTCTGTGTAGGGTTAAGAACCTGGGCCCCGGCTGGTGTGGCTCAGTGGACTGAGTGCTGGCCTGTGAACCAAGGGGGTGCAGGTTCAATTCCCAGTCAGGGCGCATATCTGAGTTTTGGGCCACGTCCCCAGTGGGTGGTGCATTAGAGGCAACCACACATCGATGTTTCTCTCCCTTTCTCTCTTCCTCCCTTCCCTTCTCTCTGAAAGTAAATATGTAAAAAAAAACCCACCTGGAAATGAGGCTGCGTGAGAAAGGGGTAAAGGACTAGTATGTCAAGCTTGGAAGAGTGGACTTGGGGGTCTTCCATTCAAATAGAAACTCACCTGGGCAGGTCTGTGTATCTAAAGATGGTGGAAGGAGGCTGAGGGAGTGGATGCTGACAGACTGTGTGCCACGACTTTGTCCGCTTTTATTGATGAGTTCTCCCTGAAATCTTCTAATTTGTGAGCATTCCAAGCCGTTTCTGAACCAGGTGTGTTCCATAGCTTGCTGAATGCCAGGATCTCAAGTCTTGGAAAAACGATGACTCTTCTCAAGACCACCTAAGTGAAATAAGCAACGTCTAATATGATCCTCAGTCACCATAGAGGAGGTTTATACTGGTGGCCTCGTGGCTGGCACTTGGACTTCCTGGGCCATGCTGTCACTGACTTGGCCCAGGGCATGGATGACTGGCTCCCACATTGCCACCTCCGTCCCCTCCCAAATGTCTGGGCATTCGGGTACAGCCTTCCAGTCAGCACTTTCAGTGGAGCTATAATGTGAGCTACATCTATATTTTAACTTTTTCTGCTAGCCACATTAAAAAGTAAAATGAGCAGGTGAAATTAATTTTAATGATATATTATATATATATATAATATATATACTTAATATGGCCTATACTTAAGCTGGCCTAATGTATCCAAAAATAATATCATTTCAACAGATAATCAGTATATGAAAACTTACTAATTTTCTTTCTTTCTTTCTTTCTTTCTTTCTTTCTTTCTTTCTTTCTCTCTCTCTCTCTCTCTCTCTCTCTCTCTCTCTCTCTCTCTCTCTCTCTCTCTCTTTCTTTCTTTTAATTGATTTGAGAGAGAGATATCGATGTGAGAGAGAAACACTGATCGGTTGCCTCTCACATGTGCCCCAACCGAGGACCGAACCTGCAACCTAGGCATGTGCCCCGACCAGGATTGAACCCACAACGTTTTTGTTGTATGGGACGAAGTTCTAATTAACTGAGCCACCCGGCCAGGGCTACGTTATTTTTTGATGCTAAGTGTTTGAAGGCTGTGTGCGTTCTACAGCACATCTCGATTTGGACCAGCCACCTGTGTGCTGGACAGTGACGTCTCGGTTACCTGTCTCACTGTTCCTCCCTGTGTTGGAAGGAGCCAGGGTGCCAGTCAGTGGGTGTTCAGGGTCTTGACCCCAGCAGTGTCTGCCCGGCTGTGGCAGGCGTGCACGGGGACCCTTGGGGCGATCTGTGGGGTGAAGCGTTCCCACGCCCAGGTGCCTTTCTGGGTGGGCAGGCTGCCTCGAGTGTGTGCCTGCCGTTTCCAGCTGTGGTAAACATTAACGCAGCAGTGGGAGCCGAGCCCTCCGGGAGGCCTGGGCTCCCCTGGGGCTAGAGAGGTGGGGAGGAGTGGAGATAATGCTGTGTACCTTAGATAGGGCTTTAAACCTGGCCTCCGAGGCTGTTGGGGCCCAAGCTGCCAGGGAAACACGGCTTGACTTCTCTCAGGACCAGGACGCCTGGCTGGCACAGCCTCAGAGCCCTCGGACCTCAGAAGTGCCGCCTGCCTCTACATTTGCAGGGGTCTCACACCCCTTCTTTGTCTCCTCCTCACAACCCACCCTCTTCACTTTAAGAGCTCTTCTCTCCAGATCCACCTGCCAACAAGCCCAGCTAAGCCCAGTTTAAGGGCACAGAAAACAGACTGAGGTCACATCATTTCTTCTTTAAAAGAACCCCAAACCAATAAGCACTTCAGGAGCACTTGCTGTTTGCTGGGCCATTTCGTAGGTTGCCTCCTTCCTCACAGCGAGCAGGGCCGCAGGCTGTCACTCCCACCCAGGGGAGGGGCGTTAAAAGGCAAACAGGTCAGCGTCACAACTGTGATACAAATCTGGGGTTTTGTTGGACTAGGTCCAGCTACCAGGAAGTTCCCTCTGGGGAGAAGAAAGCAAGAATATTTACTTGTATTTGCATAAACAAACACCGGAAGGAGGCACAGAAGCCAGTGTAAGTGATTACATATGGCAGAGGGAATGAGGAGAACTATGGGGTAAGAATTCTCAAGGTGTCTCCTTGTGTATTACCTTGATATTAGAACCACCTGGGGATATTGTCTGATTTTAAAGCCAAGTGAGATGAAATTATAACTGTCCATTCATCCCCCCTGGTATGTGAAGATGCGTTTCTCAGAGCAGATGAGCTTGATGACCAAACTGAAACTTTCAGGATTCCAGAATGTGTGTGGGATTTGTTTTCCATAAAGATAATCAATTTAAATGACAAAAAGGGAAAAAAGTTGGGTTTTCTGGTCATGGCTTGGGAGTTGTTTTCTTTAACTCCTACCCTTGATTCTTAGTCCCTGTACTTCTAGTCTGATGAGGAAAACACCAGAAGTCTGAAGGGAGACAGGGCCCCGCCCTCAGGGAGCCCCAGTCTGAGGGGAGGGGGCGGACCTGTCCTCGGGGAGTTCCCAAGTCCAGCTCTTCTGGACCTGGTGAAAGAAACGGAGGGATTTCTGTGTTCTGAAGCACCCATTTCTGCCCTGGGCTTGGCTCCCTCTTTCCATTCGAGGAAATCTTTTTACATTTGATTTTGCTTCCCCTTGGTGCTTGCCCCTCTCCCCCAGTCCCCAGAAAGTGTGTGTCCTTCCATGCCTCCAGTATCTCCCGAGCCAGATTTTCGTGTCCCGAGGGCATGGGGAGCCTGGTGCCTCCTTGTGAACTGTTCCCCGGTCAGGAGATACTGACTCCCTGTCCTCCACTCAGCTGCGGCCTGGGCTGGGCTGCCATGAGGGTGGGCCAGTGTGCTGGTCTGTTGAGACTTTGGGGGGCTGCTCTTTGCTCAGGCAGCACGTAGACAATGAGAGCAGGAGGGCCCTGGAGGCTTTTCCCTGCTTGGGGTTTGCATTCAGTGAGTCTGATATTGAGACAGGCAGAAGGGTGGGAGACCTGAGCATTCCCAGTTTCAGAGGTAATGACCTGGCAAGCAGGGATGAACTGGGGTGGAGCAGGCCAGGGCACACACAGGCTGTATTTCCTTCTGAGCAGGAGGTGCTGCCCTTGCCAGAACTGGCGGGTGGGGGGTGGGCATCCCCATCCTTAGTATCCTTGAGGGGAGGCCAGGCTGTGAGGCCACTGGGCTGCAGGAACGCCTTCCCCCCAGGAGGTGCTCACCCCGCCCCCTCCCAGCTCACATTCCCCTTTCTTCTCCTGCTGACAGAGAAGTCCTAAGGTCTGGCCAGGCCTTGGACTCTGGAACAGTGTGTGGGGATAGACTGATGACATCTGGTTGGGGGTAGCAATGGAGTGAACCCCTTCTTAAATACCCCTCTCTGAGCTACTCCACTCTTCCTGTCTTCATTCTCGACCTCCTCCAACCTGGCTGTGAAATGGAGGGGAGAGCCCAGCTGCCTGCAGAGGCGGGGCAGGGTCCAGGTAGAAAGAGCAGACACTCCGTGTTGAGTACAGAAACGGAGGCTGAGATTCCTTGCATTTCAGAGATAGAGAGGGAGGGGCCTTGGGGATCATCCAAGTAGAGTAACATAAGTCACGGAAGAGAGGGCCCAGTGACTGGGACCTGGAAAGCAATGTGCTGGGGTGATGTGGGAAAAGGTCCGGGTTAGGATGAATGAGGTGGGAAAGGAGAAAGATATCCAAGGGGGAAGGGGTCAGGAGTGTTTGCCCGAAGTATGAGGCCCGTAAGAAGAGAAAACAAAGTGTTTGGAATTCTTGGAAGACAAGACCTCAGGTAACCCCAAGGGTCAGCAGTCAGCTCGCTAGGAATGTCAGCCAGTCAGCGGCACCTTTGACTCAGCACCCTTGCTCTGTAGCCTAGAGCGACCTTACATAAGTCATTCCCCCTCAGGGCCTCAGTCTCCCCATTTGGAAAAGGAGGTGGGCACCCAGCCTTTTGGAATGACTTCCCATCTGCATGTTTCCACATCCACAGACAGAATGACACAGTGTCTTTGAGACACTTTTCTCTATTTGGCATTCCTCACTCTCCCTGTGCCTCAGTTTCTGCATCTGTAAAATGGGAATAAAAAACAATACCTATCTCCTAAAGTTATTGTGAGGATTCAATGAGTTAGTACATGTAAAGCATTTAGTACAGTGCCTGGCACACAGAAAGCTCTTAATGATACTTATTATTATTATTATCAAGAATTAGAAGGGCCTGTATTTAGCTTATTTTTTAATGAATGAGCAGGGACAAGGGCCTCCAGGGAGCATTTTAAGGGTAGCCTTGTTCCAGGGAGGCCCACATCCTATTCCAGGTGTCACACATGTCCAGGCCTGGGTTTCAGCTCTGGGCTCTAGAGGGAGAGTCAGTAACCCCTCTCCCCCAAGGCAGAGGCACCCAGCCACGAGGGTGGCTGGAGATAGGGGAACTGCGAGAGGCATCCTGTGGAGGGCTTTCAAGAGGCTGCCCTGCTCAGAGTCAATATTTGTTCGGCTCTTGGGCTGGCTCTGTCCATCACTGCCTCTGGCCCCTCACATTCCTGCCATTGCACCGCTATCTCAAGAACGCGCTCCCATTGACTTAGGGACCACACCTGGCATCAGCAGTGATTTGCCCTGGTCAGCTGCCACCGCCACACCTAAGTCCAGGCCCAGGAGGGAAGAGATGCATGGAGGATGCAAGCTAGGTGGGGGCACTCCGTCCTGTGCCACCTGCTTCTGCACAGTGAAGTCCCCTCCTCCACAGCTGCAATCAATGAGGGAGGGCACAGGACCCCACCAGCTCATGATCAAACAGATTTTTTTTCAACCATAAATAATGTCTAGGACCTCATTTCAGGGGGAAAATGTCCTCAGGGGACCCCAGTATTAATTATAATCAAGTTTGCTTAAATATATGTAAACGTACAACTAGGTATAAAACACCTTTTACTTTCAGCTTATACACAACACCAAAACCAAAATCAATTTGCAGTTTAAATACAAAGAAAACAATACAAGCAATCAATTTCAAACAGAGGGCATACACTCTAGTGCGATAGTTCCTGCTAAAACCAAATCATCACTTGCAATATGAACAGTGCAAGGACCACCAGAACACGGAGCTTTGTTCCTTTGGACCTGGGTGTAGTTTGCTCTTACTCGGACCTAGTGCCTCATTTACATTTAAGCCCCGCCTCTGCTCTCTCCTCTGCAGCACAGACTGGCCCTAACCAGGTCAGGGGCAATGTGCTTCCACTCTTTTCCTGAGGTTGCTTATAAATGAGAAGGCCCTGGGGCATGAGGGTGGAGACTTGGGGACGGGACTAATTCCAGCCGCTCTCCAGCCATGCTTTCTCCTGGTCTGTGACAGAGTCCAGAGCTCTTGACTTTTACTTATTACCTCATTTGCTCCTCATTCCACAGTGGAGAAGTGGACAGGGCGTTTGTCTCATGGCTCTTGAGTTTTTACTGTCTCTGTGAGGAAGGCGTGATTTTTTCCCCCCTCACCCAAAGACATTTTTTCATTGCTTTTCAAAAACTTATTTATTTATTATTGTTGTTCAAGCCCAGTCGTCTCCATTTTCCCCCACCACTTTCCCCTGCCCCACCCACCCCCACCTCCCACCCTCAATCCTTCCCCCCTTTAGCTTTGTCCCTGGTCCTTTATACATGTCCCTTGACAACCCTTCCCTTTCTTTTCCCCATTATCCTGCTGCCTCCCTCTCCCCCTGTTACTGTCAGTTTGTTCTTTATTTCAATGTCTCTGCTTGTATTTTGCTTGCTTGTTTGTTTTGTTGATTAAGTTCCACTTATAGGTGAGATCATATGGTATTTTTCTTTCACTGCCTAGCTTACTTCACTTAGCATAATGCTCTCCAGATCTATTCATGCTGTCGCAAAGGGCAGGAGCTCCTTCTTTCCCTCTGCTGCATAGAATTCCATTGTGTAAATGTACCATAGTTTTTGATCCACTCATTCACTGATGGGCACTTAGGTTGCTTCCAGCACTTTGCTTTTGTAAGTTGTGCTGCTATGAAATTGGGGTGAATAGGCTCTTTTGAGTTGGTGTTTCAGGATTCTTAGGGCATAATCCCAGCAGTGGAATTGCTGGGTCAAAAGGCAGTTCCATTTTTAGTTTTTTTGAGGAAATTCCATACTGTTTTCCATAGTTGTTGTACCAGTCTGCATTCCCACCAACAGTGTACTAGGGTTCCCTTTTCTCCACAACCTCACCAGCACTTGCTGTTTGTTGATTTGTTTATGATGGTCATTCTGACTGGTGTGAGGTGGTATCTCATTGTGGTTTTAATTTGCATCTCTCTGATGGCTAGTGATGCTGAGCATCCTTTCATATGTCTCTGGATCCTCTGTGTGTCCTCCTTGGAGAAGTGTCTGTTCAGGTCCTTTGCCCATTTTTAATTGGGTTGTTTGTCTTCCTGGAGTGGAGTTGTATGAGTTTTTTATATATTTTGGAGATAAAACCCTTGTCCGAGGTATCATTGGCAAATACGTTTTCCCATGCAGTTGTTTCGCTTTTCATTTTGATGATGTTTTCTTTAGCCATGTGGAAGCTTTTTATTTTGATGAGGTCCCATTTGTTTATTCTTTCCTTTGTGTCCCTTGCTCTAGGGGACATATCAGTGAAAATATTTCTGCGTGGAATATCTGAGATTTTCCTTTCTATGTTCTCCTCTAGGACTTTTATGGTGTCATGACTTATATTTAACTCTTTTATCCATCTTGAGTTTATTTTTGCGCATGGTGTAAGTTGGTGGTTGAGTTTCATTTTTTTCCATGTAGCTGTCCAGTTCTCCCAACACCATTTGTTGAAGAGGCTATTTTTACTCCATTTTGTGCTTCTGCCCCCTTTGTTGAATAGTAATTGACCATAGAGACTTGGGTTTATTTCTGGGCTCTCTATTGTGTTCCATTGATCTATGTGTCTGTTCTTAAGCTAGTATCAGACTGTTTTGATTACAGTGGCCTTGTAATATAGTTTGATGTCAGGTATGGTGATCCGTCCTACTTCGTTCTTCTTTCTCAAAATTGCTGCGACTATTTGGGGTCATATAAACATGGAACCATGTTTATGGTTCCATATAAATTTTTGAAATGTTTGTCCTATATCTGTGAAATATGACATTGGTATTTCAATAGGGATTGTGTTGAATCTATACATTATTTTAAGTAGTATGAACATTTTGATGATGCTAATTCTTCCAATCCATGAACACGGTATAGGCTTCCATTTATTTGTGTCCTCCTTAATTTCTTTCCTCAGTGTTGCGTAGTTTTCTGAGTACAGGTCTTTTACCTCCTTGGTTAGGTTTATTCCTAGATATTTTTTTTTGTTGCTATAGCAAATGGGATTTTTTTTCCTGATTTCTATTCTGATATTTTGTTGTTGGTGTACAAAAATGTCTTCAATTTCTGAATATTGACTTTGTATCCTGATGCTTTGCCAAATTCACTTATTAGTTGAGTAGTTTTTTCGTGGAGTCAATAGGGCATGGGTGTCAAACTCATTTTCACCGGGGGCCACATCAGCCTTGCAGTTGCCTTGAAAGGGCCAAAATAATTTTAGGATGTCTAAATGTAACCACTCCTTCACTGTTAAGGAGTGGAAATTACATTGGGCCCTTTGAAGGCAACCGTGAGGCTGATGTGGCCCCCAGTGAAAATGAGTTTGACGCCCCTGCATAGGGTTTTCTATGTACACTATTGTGTCATCTGCAAACAATGACAGTTTTACTTCCTCCTTTCCAATTTGGATGCTTCTTATTTCTTTTTGTTGTCTGGTTTCGTGGCTAGGACTTTCAGTATTATGTTGAATGGAAGTGGTAAAAGTGGACATCCCTGTCTTGTTCCTGATCTTAGTGGGAAAGCTTTTAGTTTTTGCCTGTTGAGTATGATGTTGCCTGTAGGTTTTTCATATATGGCTTTTATTATGTTGAGGTATGTTCCATTTACTCCCACTTTGCTGAGTGTTTTTATCATAAATGGGTGCTGTATTGTTGCTTTGTTTTTAGAAAGAGAAGAAGGAAGAAAGAGAAACATTGATGTGAGACAGAAACATTGATTGGTTGCCTCCTGCATGCGCTCAGACTAGGATTGAACCCTCAGCCCAGGTATGTGCCCTGACGGAATAAAACCTGCAAACTTTCAGTTACAGCACGACACTCCCCTCCAACCAACTGAGCCATGCTGGCCAAGGAGAAAGGCATGAATTTTAAAATTTCTTTTCTTATGTCCTCCTTTTTCTCCATAAAAGGTAGTAACATTTACACATGGTTCTGTACCTTGCCTTTTCATTTGGACAATGGTACATAAAGTATGCCTTGATCCCTTTTTATAGCTGCGTAGTATTCTACTGTAGGCTGATCTGTCCTGTATTCAACCAGTCCTCTGTGGATTTCGGTCATTTCCGTCTTCAGTTTTTACACACAGTGCTACAGTGAATAATCTTGTACATGCACATTTCACATGTTCTAGGTTTATCTGTATTATCAATTCCCAGACATGAAATTATTGGCCAAAGGGTATATGCATTTGTAATCTTTTTTAAATCCTCATGCAAGGATATGTTTATTGATTTGAGAGAGAGAGACAGAGACGGAGACATTGATGTGGGAAAGAAACATCCATCTGTTGTCTCCCGCACATGCCCCTGACCAGAGATCAAACCCGCAGCCTTTTGATATACAGAACCACACTCGCAGCCAACTGAGTCACCTGGCAAGGACATATCTGTAATCTTGGTACATATTGCTGAGTTGTTCACTGCAGATTGTAACAATTAAATTTCCATCAGCGATGGATGAGTGTGACTATTTCCCCATGGCCTGGCCAATAAAGTGTGCTATCAATTTTTTGTTATTATTATTATTAGGATTTTAACCAATCTGATAGATGAAAAATTGTATCTTGCTATAGTTTTAATTTGGACATGCTTTTATTTCCAAGGTATCTGGCTGGGGTACAACAGATGCAGTGTTCTGTTGGGAAGTGAAGGATTTCCCAGGGCCAAGCTGTTGGGGCAGGGCCCATGCTCCTGACTTTATTTGCTTTAAGCTGTAGACAGCGGGTCAAGCAGATTCTCTAACTGTAGCAGGACCCACCCAAGTCATTTGCAAATCTGATGGTGCCTGGAAAAGCCATATCGGCTTATCCTTGCCTCTAGTTGAGTGGATGGAGGCTTGGGCGTATCAGTTTAGAGCTCTCTCCCAACACATAGCCAGGTCAGTGGGGAATTTTTCCTGAGGTTTAATGACTTCCACCAAAGACCATGCCGTTCTTCCAGGCTGGTCCTCAATGGAGGGAAGAATCCCGAGATCAGAGGCTAACCCCCTTTTAAGTCCCTTTTTGTCTCACAGGAATCATAGTATCCAGTGTCCCTGAGGACCCTGTAGAGGGGAAAGTGAGGTTAACTTGATGAGTTGTTTTTTGTGAACCCTTTCTCGCTCCAGGCGATTACACTTTCCTGAGACTCATTTCCCAAGAACAGGCCAGAGGCGACCTTACCCTAAACATATGGGCTCAGAATTGCTGAGGCCTGGGTAGCTCAGAGAAGGGCCAGTGTAGGCTCCTCTCCCCGCCGGAAACTGCCCAAGTGTTCCAATGCCAGGCTCCTTCCTTCCTTCTGAATTGCTGCAGTCTTTACAACAGCATCTTGGCCCTAGCTGGGACCCCAGAGCAGCTTAGTTTGAGATTTGTGGGTCAGCACCCCAGAATGTCTAGGCTGGAGAAAGTCAGGCTGAAAGAAACTTAGGATTAGAACACAAAACGCTGAAACACCAGAGCTAAAGGGACAGTGGCCAGTTCCCAATCTGTTACTAGAGTAGGACATGTAAGTGATAAATAAGTACGTGTACATATGTTGGGGCACACGTGGCGGACTGTTTATTAACAGAGGCTTATGAGCAAAGACATGGGAGCCTGCCAGAGTGAACGACAGCTGGGGGCCTGCTTGGGATGTGTCACAGGAAAGATGGTTCAAAACACCTATTTCTCTCGCCAGCCTTTCCACCCATCAGCAAGGTGCTCAGTTTGGGCTCTCCAGGGCCATCACCAGTCCGTTGTCAATACCACATGGGCCCTTTGATGGCCAGACTTAGGCTGGGGAGAGTGGTCATAATGTGGCTGCAGAATAGGCATCTCCCTTCTAGGGCCCATTCACTTAACTAGGAGCTTGTGTCCTCTTTGGTAGAAGGTGCCTTGGTTTGGAGCTGTCTCCACGGTAACAAGGTCTAGGCCATTACTTGCTGTTTCTGTTCCTGGACCCCTACCCTAGGGCCAGAGGTTTCCAGGCCCAGCCCAAGTCCTGTGTGCTCTTGCTTTCTGGCTGACTCACAGCCTTTCTAGCCCCTGCCACCCCATCCTGTCCTGGCCCCTCTGTCCTGGCTACATTCAGTCACTAATTGCCTTAGTCATCTTTCCATCCATGCTTATTGAGCTAATGGGGAAGGCAAACAGAAATCTCAGCAAATGTGGAAAATTCCTGCTGACAAGGCTGCAGGGCATGCTTAGGTTTGAGGGGTTAGACTTTTATCTGCGAGGCTGCAGGGATGGACCCCAAGGCCGGGGAGTTTCTGTTGTTTAAACAGGAGGTGGTGGGCAGCTTTCTAGTCGGCACCCTGACCCCACACTGGAGGTTCATCTTACCGAACATGAAGCAAGGCTCAGCTCAGAGTGGGGGACTGGAAGGGCCACGTGGGGAGTCCTACCCAGGCCTGGGGCTGCCTCCCAGTGGGACTCTCAGCTCTGCGCTCCCCGGGATGCTCAGCGGGTTCACTCGGCTGAATGGGAGGATGGGGCCTGGGCTACATGCCCTCTCATACCTGAGGCCTGCTAATCATTACCCCTGGGGAGGACAAGGCCCCAGAAGACATTACTAATGAGCCTTCTAAGTGACAGCTGGACCCTTTCCTCCTCACCTGCTGGGAAAACAAGACCTGGCCAAGGAATTTTTAACCCTCTTTGGGCTGGGAGCTCCCTGAGGACTGTGACCCCTCCTCCCACGGGGCTCCCTGAGTCCTTGGAGCCTTCTCCACGGTCAGTACTAGACTTTGTGCCTGATGTTTAATCGGGAATTTCTGCCCTGAACGGGTCTGTCCTCACCCATGTGATGCTGCTCTGCCTCATACTGGTTACACAGAACTGTCCAATAGGGAAGATGGTGGGAATGTTCTAGGTCTGTGCTGTCAAATACCGTAGCCACTAGCCACATGTGGCTACCGAGCGCTTAAGCTGGTCATCCGAGTTACTGTATCTGTAAACCCTAATTTAAACTTAATGTAAAATTAAATAGCCATATGCGGCTAATGGCTTCCATGCTCCTCAGCGCAGGTCTATAAAGTTTCACAAGGGGAATGGGTGGCAAGTGCATTTATGACAAACAGTCCTCCAATGTGCCATGCCATCGGTGAGTCAGAACCCACGTCCTCACTCTGAAGGGGCCCAAGGTCATTTTCCTTGGAAATGGCTCTGGGGAGGCTGGGTGGGTTTCCTCCCCTATTCCCAAACCCCCCAGGCAGCAGAGGAGCAGGGAGCCAGCTAAAAAACACCTGTTCTTAACGAGGGTCTCCAGGAGCCAGGCAGCCCTCCCTCCACAGGGCACAGGGCTGCCTCAGTCTGAATGAGGGAGATTTATGGAAAATCCTCTCACACAACAGACGGATTTTCCAAGCCTCATTGGCTGCTCTGGTTTGAGCCTTCATTAAGGGGAATGGAGGACAATGGAGGAGGTGGGGGTGAGGCCCTGGGCACACTCAGCTCTCTATCATCCAGCACTGGGAACTCCATCAACACCTGGTCCTCCACCCCCCTTCCTAGAGGGGTGGTCACACTCCCTCCCCTCTTAGTAATAATAATAAAAAGGTCCTAACATCCAGCAAAGTCAGAATCAGCCTTTGAGGAGCACCTTTCTTGCCATTTAAAGATTTCCAGAAGTGACATTCTGTGGTTTTGCTTTACAATTCCCCAAACCTTGTAATGTATAGCCTGGAAGTTCTCCCTTACAGCTGACCTAATTTCACCTGCTTGAGGCTCAAACACAGTAGGATTTCTCTACCTTTTACAGTTATGGTGACATTTCAAAGTGGCAAGGTCAAGTGTGTGATTTCCCAATAAAAACCCTTGAGTAAAGGGAGGAATCACCGTCTGCTGCTGGTGAGAGGTCCTAGAAGTTTTCAGGCCCACCCCCTCACTGTGCATTCAGAGAGGTCGAGATCCCCCCAAAGTGGGCAGTGACAGAGTTACAGCCAGCACGCATACTTCAGCGTAGTGCTGCCTGTCTGTGCACCAACTGCCCTGATGGGGCACACACACAGAAATACCCAGGGGCCTTAAAGAGAGATCAATAAGCCAAGGGAATGAATTTCTAATAGTGAAACACTACATCTTATTCTACACATTCTTTTTTTGTCTTTAAGCCCCTTCCGGAAAGTTCTCACTATGTGCGACAGGGAACAGTGGTAGTGTCTTACGGTGTGCATTTCAGGATGGTGAGGCTGGAAGGAGAGAGGGGTGAGGCATTCCCAGGGGCATGAAGAGCTAGGGCAAAGGCTCAGGGGAACCACAAGTAGGATCCTGGAGGGAGTCCTTCCCTGTATTGGGGACAGGAGGTATATAGTTCATGAGTACAAAGTAGGTAAGTACAGCCAGTTCCCTGCGATGGTGAGATGTCCAAGTCCCGGGACGTGACTTGCCTTGTTGGGGGAACTGGCCGGAGCAGGAGGTGTTTATGGGTTTCCCTCTCCAGGGGGCAGCCAGAGCGAGCCAAGTTTACGGTTTCTCAGAGCCCTATAAACACATGCGGCGAATGTGTGCGTATCTGAGTACGTGTCCCCCGCCATCTGACCTTCACTCCCCAGGATGTGCTGGCCCTGACCTCCCTCGCCTGGTGAGGATGCTTCAGCTGGGTAGCTATTTGCTCTCTTTGGGGGCATGGTGACGCTTTCTGGAGGGGGTCAGTAAGCCTGGACAACGCGACATCCCCTCCACCGTGGGCCCTGTAGACTTACTGGGGAGGCAAGGCCTCAGAGAGATCCTGGAGAATGGGTGTGGGGAGCGGGAAGGGCATCGCAGCCTGGGGACATCAGGAGTGAGAAGGTGTGTGTATGAGTGTGCTTGCTTAGACAGCTGGGAAGGGTGAGCCTTGGATATACATAAAGGCAAGAAAGTAGGA
Source organism: Trachops cirrhosus (assembly GCA_028533065.1). Taxonomy (NCBI): domain Eukaryota; kingdom Metazoa; phylum Chordata; class Mammalia; order Chiroptera; family Phyllostomidae; genus Trachops; species Trachops cirrhosus. The sequence goes on from CM052541.1 coordinate 104,049,432, forward strand.
AGTGAGAGGATTGGCTGGAGGTTTTCTAGCTTTGGGGGAGCCTTGACGCCTGACCTGACGGTTAATAGAGAAGGACCGGAGATCTTTTTAAATCCCCAGAGTTATGTACTAGAGCTGTGACTGGGCTGTCGCAGGCCTCCGCATTCTGACTAGCACCGAACATGTGTGGGACAGTAGCCAGTGTTAGGGACAGCCTGTGGTCTGGATTAGGGGTCAGTGTTGGTCAGGGTTAGAGGCCAAGCTGTGGCCAGGGTGGAGAGAGCTTGTGGTCGAGATAAAGGGTCAGCCGTGGTCATGGCTGGCCGTGGGTCAGTGGCCAGGGTGAGGGGTCAGATACAGACTGGGAACTGTTTTCTTTGGGTTAAGCTAACAGCCCTGGAAGATGCTGACCTTGTCTCGGAGGCATTATCCTCAGGGACCAGAGCATTTGTTTGAGAGCTCTAAAGACTTAGATTTTAGTCCTGGTTCTGTTAACTTAGGAGCCTGGTGACAGGGCAAGTTGGCTTATTCCTCTGTAGAAAAGAAGAGACATAACCTCATTTTTACTGTGCTTCTTTTAAAAAATGTGCTTCACAGATGTTGTATTTTTTACAAACTGAACACAAGACTCTCCACCAGCAAAGAATATGACTCGCTTTATTGCAATGCTCTATTAATCGCGGTGGTCCGGAACCAAACCCCCAATGTCTCCGAGGTGTGTCTGTAACAATAACGCCTGCTTAGTGTGTGAGCTCTTTGTTACTATGTATCCCATTATGAGGCGTGAGCTAAATAATCATTAATAGCACCGCAGCCTTTACTCCTTGCCCCAACAGGCCTATAGGTAAAGCCTCAGTGGCCAGGCAGTTGGCGGGGTGCAGGGTGGCTAACGCCGTGGTTCCCAAACTTGGCTGCTCGCTGGCGCCTGCTGGACACCTGATGCCCAGCTCTCCCTCCAGCCCTCCCACATTCTGAATTAATTGCTATGCGGGTGACCTGGGCATCAGTTCTGAAAGCTCCTCAGGTAATTCTGATGTGCACCCCAGTTTGGAAACCTCTGTGTTCAAGTCTGTACTAATTAACGAACGAAAGGGCACGAGTCTTTGGAGAAAATCAGCCAGCTGGCTCCAAGCTCCATCTCTGCGGGGTCCGCCTAAGGGAGCCGAGGTGAGAGCAGCAAGGGACTCAAGAAGCACTTTCTGTCTCAACTGCTCCACACCTGTTTCTTCACTTACAAAATGGGTTACAATTACACTTACCTCAGGGAGGCTGTTGTGGGATTCAAGCAGAATGAGACACATTGTAGTCGTAAAAATTGGCACAACCAAGAGATCTTGACTGAATGTTGGGGACGTGGGTGGAGAAAAGGGGAGTCCCTAGACTCTCACTTCAGATCTTTCTTCACCAGAAATTCCTGACGATAGAAGCCAGAGGGACGGACAGCGTGGCTCCTGGTGAACCCGAAATCTCTTGGCCCCAAGTAGGCTCTTTGGGGGTATTATCCCTTGTTTTAAGTATTGTCCCCATAATACACCCACATTAGTTTGACCACGTGTTTCATTTTGGGTTTCAGAAAATACCATCCCCATAATAACCTGTAGGGTAGGTGGGGGATGGGAAGATGAGGCTTCTGCCCCTTCTGGCTCTTGGCAGAGGTAAGGTAGGGTGTTACTGAGATTCTGGAAGCTTCAGCTCAGGCTTGGAAGCAAATCCTGGCCGGGCTTCTAGTCTCTTGGTCCTCAGGAGAAAGTGGAGTTTCTCTTGTGTCCTGTGTCTTTAAGACTTGGAGAAGGAATAGTTGGGGGGTGGGGGACTGAAGGGGAAAATTCCAACCAGTAGGTTCCTTTGAAATGGAAGTGACATCTAGTGGTTTAAACAAGAACTGCCAAGCTGGCCCCCCAGGCCCAGGCTGGCCCTTGGGGTCCCTTTACTAGCACCCAGGCCCATCTCCGCCTGGGCCACAACCCGGCTAGAGGGGTCTGCAGCCCCAGCCATAGGCTATCGATGACAAGGTGGCTCTCCTGGTCCAAAACCAGGCTGGGACCCCTACCCAGGCCCAGGCACCTACCTAGTGCTCCTAGAGGCCCAGCCTGGGGCAGCCCGGAGAGGCCCAGGAAGTGCGTCCTCTTCTTAGTCTGCCCGGGCCACAGTATGGGTCCCCGAGTGAGCCAGGCTCTTGGGGTTCCTGTCCCTTGGTTCTGAGGAACCTTGTCCTGGTTGCAGCCCCACAGAATCCTGCTCAGGCCACAGTGCTGAGTCATCAGAAACCTGCAGCAGGGCTGCTGTTATGCAATGACCCCTCTGGCTGGCTGGTGTCAGCGACCGGCCTCAGCCTTGCGTTCAGGCAGACAAACGGCCTCAGGGAGCATAGCACCCAGATTTGGGGGGTGTGAACTGGGAGCGGGCAGACAGCCACAACTTTGGAACCAAAGGGATGGTGGGGGAAGGGAGACAACGCCCAGGCTACTGCTCTTCACGGTTCCTGGGCTGAGAAGCCCCAGTGTGAGGGGAGGCACAGCCCTGTCCTCACAAAAATCTCAGGTGAATTTGGGGCAAGAGAGAATGATGTACCCGTGAAAGGGACTGATGAACCTTGCAAAGCACAAGGAAAATCAGGGCAGGTTTTATATGACAGCAGAACTCCCAGGGGTTGGCTGAGAAGAGGACAAGTGATGGACTCTGGGGTTAAGTAGCAAGTGCTCCAGGGAGGTGATGCCTTTAAAGATGGCAGGGGCCCCCCACCCAACCACGCCGTGTTTACACCTGGGTGCTCCCCTACCCCTCATGCCTGCCTCACAGGGTGAATGACCTTAGCCCATTTCGAGGAACCAAGACCAGTGGCACCAGGGCTGAGCAAGTAATAACAGGTACTAGGAAGGACTGGGAGGCTTGTCGCATTGCCTGCACACCTGGCGCCCCTCTCTTTTGTCCCTGCCTGCTGTGGTCCTCGTGCTGTGGAGAAAACCCCCCGGGCGGCTGCAGTCCTGTGGCCTGTGTCAACCCTGCCCCTGTCCTTCCCCATTCCTTGAGTGAAGCTCAGCTGCTTTTGGCCTCAACTCTATGGTTCTGGAAGCTTCCTTAGGCCCCTTCTCTAAAACCCTGGGCTCGGGCATACCCTGCTGGGTGAGGAAGCATCTGCTCCATAGGATGAATGTTTCAAGAGCAACTTCCTGAAAAAGCTATGTGGTCAACTCCCGTCTGAACACCTACTATCCTATACTCTCCAATACTAGAAGATACTTATTTAACTCTGTCTTGTTAGTTTTTATTTCAAAGAGGTAGTATATGGACACGGTGAAAAGAATTTCAAGCACAGTAGCAAGCAGTGAATCTCGGTGAAGGATATGGGTAGTTCCATCAAACAGAAATGTCTCTTTTTCATCTTTTCCTCCGGCTACTGCTTAGTTCCCTTTCTTGGAGGCACCCCCAGTTACCCGTTTCCTGCACATCCTTCTAAACATAGTCTGCGTTGCATGCAACACACTGCTCCACATTTTCCCTCCTTCGCTGAAACCATTTGTCATGGGCATACACAGCGCTGTCTTGCCTCTTTTTTTTTTTTTTTTTTTTTTTTGTAGCTCCAGCATATTCCACCAAACAAGTGATTCAAAAACTCATTCAGAAGATACCGTGTGTTGAAATGGAGAAGAGCACAGCCTTCGGAGTCAGAACTCTAGGTTTAGCTCCCTGCTGCCCTGCACACTGGTTGTACGGTGCGGAGCCAGTTAATCTCTTAGTGACTCAGCTTCCTCATTTGTGGATCAGGATTAATAGGGCATCTACCTCAGTGTTTTGTGTGGGTTCAATGAGATAACACTTTCAAAAAGGGCTTAGGATACTGGCTGGTATACAGTAAGCACTCAATAAATGTTAGTCACTCTTCCCAAGATGATTTGCCAGACCCCCTTTGAGAGAGGGGGGCTGTTTCCAGGCTTTTATTGTTATAAATATCGTGGTCCACACATCGCCTGGAGCTTGGGGGAGCGCACCTGTAGGAAAAATACCAGCGAGTAGAGGTGCTGGGTCGAGCACCATGTGCATTTGTAACTTCAAAAGATACTGCCAGGTGGCCCTCCGTGGAGGTGGCCCCAGCTGCTCGGCCGCCAGCCGTGTTCGAGCCTGTTTCTCCACGGCCTTGCCAACACAGTTGTGTTTGACTCGGACAAGGCCTTTCTTAAATGTACTTGTGCACCGAACCTGTATGGAGCTTCCTGGGGGATCACCTGGCCTCTGATCCCTTCCCCTTCTCTCCACCCAAGTCTGTCCGGGTATTTACTTGGGGAAGCCGGCCTGCGATGAGGGCTAAATGGTCTGGAGTCAGCAAAAGTCTCCTAAGGTTCATGGCCCAGGCGCATACACATTTCTTTTACCTTACACATTTTTTATGAAACGTCATGGTGCTCACAGCAAGTTTATACATTGTTGATGGCTGTTTGTTCTGGTTCATTAGTGTAACAAAGCTATTGGTTAAATCCGGTAATACTTTAGGATGTGCTTGTTGTCACTGTTTCATTCCTGAGCCAGGGACATACAGTTTCTGGGCACATTTTTAACATTTTATCACACGTATAGAGGCACATAGATAGTGGGGGAGCCGCAATGTCTACCTGGAATTAGACCTCCCGTTATGGATAACGTTATCAACCACCCCTCCCTCCTCTCCACGGAAAACTGCAGTTGATTATAAAGGAAAAGAAAGACGGACCTTGCATTGACAGGCCTGTTATTAAAACCTGAAACCTCACCAGCACAAAATATATCTGAAGGGTGAATGTTCCTTTCACGAAAGGAGTGTCTACTGAGCTGATTGTAGCAGGTTTTTACTGAGGCCCTTTTAGGCAATTATGACAAGGCAGAGACTTGTTTGGGGACGGCGGCTGTGGCAGGAGAGCGGGCCTGCTGCGGCTCTCACTGATTCCCATTGTTCTCACCCACCGCTCGCACGTACCTGGATCTCGCACAGGCCCAGGCTGGAATGCTCCTGTATGATTCACTCGGATTTAGGGTGGGATGCCAAACTTTCTAGGACTTTTGTGAGCTCCCTGGGCCAGCCTGGCATCAAAGCCTCTGACGCCTCTTTCCCCTCCAGTGACCTTGCCAATCTGACAAATGTCAAGGACGTTGCCTGTGCCGGGTCTGATGTGGAGACCATCCCAGGCTGCTCAGGGAGGTGGAAGCAAACTGTCTGCATCTCCAGAAGCCCCTCAGGGGTCAGGTTTAAGGTGAGGGCACTGGTGAGTGAAGGTCAAAAAAGTGTTTTTTTCCCTGATTATTTAATAAACTTTATTTTTATCTAATCAAAACACATGCAGAAGTGTGCACAAATCACAGGCAATTTATGAGTTTTACATGCAACTAATCATCCAGATGAAGAGAGAGAGCGTGGCAGCTTCCACAGCCCTCGCTCGTCCCCCGAGGGCCCCCACAGTTGTCACCCTCACAAGAGGCGGACACTCTTCTGTCTTCTATTCTGGACTGTTAGTATTGCCTGACTTTGGAACGTTATAAAAATGGAATCACATCACATGAACTCCATTGTGTCTGATTTCTTTTGCTCAACATTGTGAAATTCGCATGTTGTGAATTCACCATGTGGCATGTGTGGTCATTCTCATTGCTGCATAATTCATTCCACTGACAATCATTGGGTTGTTTCCAGTTTAGAGCCATGGTGAATAATGTTGCTGTAAACATTCTTATCTGCGTCTGTGGTATATAAGGGTACACATTTTTGTTATATGCCTAGGAGAGGAATGACTGTGTCAAAACAGACACTGCCAGTTTTCCGAAGGCATTGCATCCATTTCTGTTCCGAGCCCAGTGTGTGAGAGTTTTGGTTGCTCCACCTCCTCGCCAACGCCACTGTCAGTGGTCTTCATTTTACCCGCTATGGTCAGAATGACCTCTCTAAACCACCTACCCTTGGATCACTTTCCTGCTTCCAGATTTAAAAAATTTCCCCAACATTTTATTGTGAAAACCTTCAAACACACAAAAAAGCCGAAAATATTGCACAGTGAGAAACAATATCCAGATAAGCACATGGCCTGATCATGTAATCAACATTTTATAACTTTTTCATCTATCTAACCATCCATCCATCCATCCATCCACTCTCTTCTTTTTTTAATTGTCATGCTTCTGTATGAAGGTAAAATCCACATGCCATCACCTTCACCCATTTTAAGTGTCCATGTAACGATTTAAGTAAATTTAGATAGTTGTGCAACCATCAACACAATCCGTTTTTGGCACACTTCTGCCACCCACAAAGCTCCCCTGTGTCCTGTAGTCAGTCCCTACTCTGCTCCCGATCTCAAGCAACCGCTGAGCTATCTGCTTTCTCTCTAGGTAGTTTTACCTTTTCTAAAATTTCATACAAATGAAACCATAGAGTATGTAGCCTTTTCTGCCTGGCTTCTCTCATTGAGCTTAATGCTTCCGAGACCCATCGTGTTGTAGCATGTGTCAGCAGCTCCTTTTTCTGCGAAGCAGTATTCCAATGTGTGGCTGTACCACAATTTGTTTATCCATTCTGTTCATCGTCCCCATTGGGTTTTAATGGTGGGATTACAGTCTGTCATAAGAGGATCTTACTCATGTATAGAGCGCACTATTTATGGGAAGAAGAAAGGTTAGAGAGGAGTAGAGACGGAGACGGAGACCAAGAGAGTCAGAGACAGACACTCTGGTTGCCTCCAAACCAGCGCTGGGCCTCCTCTCCTTTGGGAAACTTCCCCACTCCCTGTTCTCAGCCGTGTCCCTCTCTGAGCCCTGCATACTGGTGCTCACAGCTCACTGTCCTGGTTTGGTGTATGTTTCGCCGGTGACTGTCTCATTAAGTCCTGCAACTTTCACAAAGAGCTCAGTACAATGTGGGACACCGTCAGGACTTGGGGAAAGTAGCCTTTGTTATTCATTTCTCTACAGCTTGATGAGTAATTGGAGGGCAGGAATCATGGTTTTTGTGAGCCTTCACTGTAGCTCCAAGGCTTGGAACAGCTCCAGGCACACAGGATGGAAGAGGAAGGACAGCGGGCCAGACTGTGGGTTGGGGGCTTTATACAGTCAAGGCCTGGGTACCCCACTTTCAGTCCTCCAGTGCGGTCCCTATCAGAGACAGGGCCCTGGGCTGGGGAGTCGCTAGACCTTGTTGCCAAACCACAGCTGGGAATGCCAGCATCACTAACGAGTTCAGTGTGAGCCTGAGGAATAAGAAGGCTCCTGCCAACAGAGGCCAAGGCAACTGTGGGAAGCTGCCGAGACCCCCAGCCAGTGAGAAGCCTGAGCAGCGCCAGGCAAACTGCTCCCATCCCACCTCCCTCTCAGCCCCGTAATTCCCAAGATTCCTGATGTCTTTCCAGACCCTGCGCCATCCTTCCTGCATGCTCCCAGGAGTGCGGAGGGTGTGGGGTGCCAGGCATTGCCAGTGATGTCCTCCCTCCCTTCTTTTCCACACTAAGATCACTCCTTAGAACCTGATGGTGCTTCAACGGTTCCACTGTCCATGCATGTTGTGGGTGAGGGGTCCTGTTCCTGAGTGCAGTGGTTCTCAAACTTGAGTGATACACATGCCAGTGCAGAAGTCAGGGTCATTGATTCAGCACACCTGTGGTGGGGCCCAAGAATTTTGCATGGCTGAAAAGCTCCCAGGTGATCCTCACGCTGCTGGGCCGGGGACCACTGTTTGAGAACCATCACTCTAAAGCTATGGCCTGTCCTCTAAGTGCCGACCCCTCCTCCGGTGTGGCGGGACGTGGTGAGGGTAGGGGGCAGAGGCACGTACTTCCTGCTCTGCACAAGTCCCAAGAAGCACTGGGATTCTAATGACCATGATAGTGACGGTAGGAAGTTGACATTCAAGTTGCCTTTGGCCAAAGGGCATGACAAGACTTACTACAGTCAAGAGCAGATACAATATCTTAGCTCCAGCATATCATAAAAATAAAAACAGATCAAAGCTAGAGCATGTCGGAATATAAAAATAAGTGGTTTTGTAAAATAATCATCAGAACTTATTATTCTGTTTTAACTTCAGTGTCAGTAATAAACTTAATTTTGATTTTTCAAGTAATCCATGTAAAAAGAACTCAAAATTACATGGGTCAGACAAGACAGTAAGGGCAGTTTTTCTTTTTTTCCCTGGCAGTGTTCTAGATTGATCATTCAAATTCAGCTCCATCTTGCAGTCAGGCCTGGCCTGGAAAAGGTCCTGACCAGCTCTCGAACGCACTCAGCCCTCAAAGCAGCCCCGTGAGGCAGATGTTCGCACTGCCTGCTCTGCAGGTGAGGGAACGGGGCCCCGCCATTAAATGGCAGGTTCGGGATTCCAGCACAAGTCCTTTTTTGACTCCAGTTCAGACTTTGGCCCCAAAATGAGGCTTTTGTTTTGTTTTTACGCCATCACAGCTGAATATTAATTCAATTTCCCCTGAATAATTTCTAGCCTCACTGCAAACACATCACGCTGCTTGAAGGCTCCGGCGAGCCCTTCTATTACTTGGGGTGTGAACTCCATCGACCCCAGCTGGCTCTGCAAGGAGAGTCCAGCGTTTCTGCTGTCAGAAATGATAGAGAAACAGATTCCTCTCCAGGCTTATCTGAGCTTCAGACAGGTAAGATTGATCGGGGAGGCTGATCCACTGGGATCACATTTAATTGTTGTTCAGCACCTGGGATGTATGTTTACACAAGCCAGGAGCATTGTTTGGTGCTCTCTCAGAGGGGTTGGAGATGGCACTGCATCTGAGTGGGCCCCCAGCGCCCGCCCTGGGACAGGTGGTTATTAACAGGTGGTTAATGTCCACATCCTCTGAGTATTTGTAGATGGCCATAGGAATAGGTCCCGTTGGAAGGGACACCAGTTAAGTAGTGGGCATAATGCTGTCACCTCCTGGAACCATTGTTGGGTCCCAGATTTGTGGTCCGAATATGATTCCAGCCAGAGCCGATCGCTCATAAAGATTTTAGACAGGGAGTGAGATCACTTATGGATTAGATTGTGGCCTTTCGGGTTGGGGTGGGTGAGTGTGCTGGTGGGAGGGTGGGAATGAAGGTGGAGGAGGAAGGTGGGGGTGATGGGGCTTTGATGGTCTGAGATGACAGACACAGAGTGGTGACAGTGGTGGTGGGGGACAGTGGAGTAAGAGCTGGGGTGTTACAGGAAGGACGGTTATCAGGATGATGGGCTGAGTAGCTCTGGGAGGTCCGAAGTGGAGGATGAAAATTTTATCATGGTTTGGGGTGGCTGGGGATGGGGGAGGGTTGCCTGGAAAAAGCATTGCTTCGGATCATGCACTCCAGTTTCCAGAGGCGCCTACCCAGGGTATTTACCAAACCTGCTCCAACAGCCCCGCTGGGAGGTCCTTCCTGGCTGAGCTTTAGCAAACCTGTTTCCCTAGGAGGCCTCCCTTCCCACCACAACAGAAGGGCGCTGATGTCAGCAGCAGGCGAAGCTGTAAGTCAGCACTGGTGCGGGTTGTGCTCAGGGCCAGCAGAAGAAAGAGCCCTGCCTGGCATGGCCTCCTCTGACACCACCCCAATGGGGAGGCAAGAGGTCACCCTGGGAGGCCCTGGCCGGGTTTACAGAGTAGGTGTGCAAGCTTGGGTGGCCTGAGGCTCCAGCTTGGCACTGGAGAACCCTGGACATGGGAACTGGAAGGGTCCTTTAAGGCAGCAGTCCCCAACCATTTTGGCAGCAGGGACCAGGTTCATGGCAGACAATTTTTCCATGGACTGGGATGGGAGGATGGTTTCAGGATGATTCAAGCACATTACATTCAAGCTCTCCTGCTGTGCAGCCCGGTTCCTAGCAGGCTTGGACTGGTACCATAAGTCCATGACCTGGAGGTTGGGGACCCCTGCTTTAAGGGCCATCTGGTGTAATCCCATGAAGAGAAAAACAGAGGTATTATGATTCCCATTTCTCAGATAGGGGCAGTGAGGCCTTGGGAAGGGAAGAGTTGTGCCCAGGATCCCCTGGAGGGGTGACGGCCACACGAGGCTCAGCATCTCAGTCCCCAGACTCTTGACTGAACCCCATTTGTGGCAGTGCCCCCATTGTGCATATATGTGGGGGCATGGGGCAGCGGGCTCATGGGCAGGTGTCACAGAGTCAGGCAATTTTCTGGGTCTGCCGTTCACTCGGGGGTGGGAGTGACTCCATTGCCGCTTCTATAAAATAGGAGTGCTCAAATACGACGGCTCTTTGGGTGGGCGGAGGATTCAATGAGACAGACACGGGTAAATCTCCCTACGAACGTTAGTTTTCTCCTCTGCCGATCCCAGGTGGCAGTTTCATATGTGCTTCAGTGTGTGTTTGTGCGTGCCACTGTGTGAGAGAGAGTCACTCACAAGCCTCCGAGAAAGAGGGAGAGAGAGTCAAAAATTGGCCAGGCAATCACAGCGAGGAGAAGCTGCAGTGTGTACCGATCTTGGAAGGCATCAGAGATTGGAGCCTCTAGGATTGGACTGGCATGGGGGTGGGTGCCCGGCATGGGAGGTGCTCTGAGACCTCCCCCCACCAACCCCCCGGCCAGGCTCCTGCAAACCCAGAAGGCTGCTGCCTTAGGAGCTGGCAGGTCAGTTCAGGGCTGGTCTTAGGGTTGGGCAGTTCTCTTAGGGGCTTAGGTGAGGTTGTCCCCCAAGCCCAGATGGGAAGGTATGTCCCACTATCAGGAATCAGTCCTGAGAAAGTCGCTTGTAGGGCAGCCTAGCCAGTGGTGCTGACTAGGGGTTGAAAAATGGGCTGGAGGGTACCAGGAAGGGAGAGGGGAGGCAGGGCTGGCCACTAGGCCTCCAGAGAATTCTGCCCTCCTATAGCCCAAGGTGACCCTGCCCCCCTCCCCTTGCTCTAGGAAGAAGCCTGAATACAGTCTACTTATTTGTGCTAATTGTTGACATTTGATGACATGCCATCCCAGGAGCTTGGGGACCAAGAATGCAAATCCACTCTGCAATGTGCAGATTTTGTGACATCAACAGAAACACTAGAGCCTGGGGACTTGGCTGGAGCAGAGAAGGATCTCCTTCAGAGCTGCTTCCAAGCTGCCTGTAACTTCCCCATTACATTCACAGAGGCATTTTGTGCTGAGGCCTTAAAGGTCAAAGCTGAGGTCAGACCTCGACGTTGGCCTTCCAGTTCAACCATCTTACTTCACAGACAAGGAGACTGAGGCCCAGGGAGGAGGTGAGACTCGCTCAAGATTACAGTTAGTGGCAATGTAGGGTCAGAACTTCAACCAGCATCTTCCATATTCATTCTTCAACTTAATATGCACGAAAGTACCCTTTTGATGAACATCCTTCACACATACTCAGCCTCTCCGTTCCGAAGCACCTCCAGCTTTATTTTGCTTCATAGGAGTACCTGACATTATATATTTATGCTGTTTATTTTCTGTCCCTTCTTCCCACTAGAATGAAGCTCCCTGGGGACAAGAATTTGCCCTGCATTTTATTCATTGCCATATCGTCAGCATCCTAAATATATAGTTGCTCTGGAAGGCATTGTGGGATTTATTCATTAATTTTTTGGCCAGCTTTTTTCTCCATTCCAGACTCTGAAAGCACAGAGATATGTCGGACCGGGCCCCTGTCCCACGAGCAGGTGGCTTTAGGCCCCTGCTTCCAGGCCCCGGCTGTCTGGAGATGGGCGGGATCACCTTACCGTGGCCAGGACTCTGGAATGTCCCCATGGGGAACAAGGAGCTGGGGCCAGAGGGTGAGAGTTCTCCCTGAGACTTGGGTCACATTCTAGAGCAAAGGCAGGGGGGCCTCAAAGGCACAGGGGAGGCCACAGGTGTGAACACAGGTAGCTTATGAGCAGAGGGAGGGGATAGGAAATAGGGTATGGGAACATGGAGTGGGATCCTGAGAGGAGAGGGTAAATGGGGTGCTGTGGGGGGTCTGGGCACTGAGTGTCTAGTGCAGCTGGCAGGTGGAGGAAGGTCACGGACATCTATTGGTATCTAGGTGGCTAGAGAGTAGAGGCACCATGGGGAGACAGAAGACCAGGCTCTAGCTCCGCTAGGCATATTGTCATATGGGGAGACATTACACAAACCCAAACGAGAGCTTTGGCTGGAGGTTCAGTTTTCTCATCTGTAAAATGGGAATGTTGACATGACCCTGGGGGTTGAGGGGAAGTGACCATTATTTGAGATGATCTGTCTGAATGCCCTTGGCCCACTGCAGGACCCCCAAACTTCCATTCCCTGGGGAACAGCCTCTGAGGAGTGAGGCTCTGGGGCTGTGCCCTGTGGAGTGGGCCAGTCCCCACCCTCTGTGCTCCCCAAGAGGATGGTACCCAAAAGGTCACCTGGTTTCCTCCGTCTCAGTTGACTGGAACCCTCTGGGCTGTGGGGTACTACGGGTTTCCTGGCAGGGACCCAGGCCTCTGCCACTGGGAACTATAAGCAGGAGAGCAACAGATTTTGCAAGCCTGACACAGTTATGGCCAGGCTGAGGCAGGGAGAGAGGAAGGAATGGGCCCCAGGAATGCAGGAGGAATGCCTGGGAGGCTTGCTCCTGTCCCCCACCCCTGAACTCCCAGAGGGAAGTGAGCTCAGGCTTCTGGCATGCTGGGCCCTAGGCAGCATGGAGGGAAATGGCTTGGGCCCTGAATATCCCTGGGCCCTGATATATCCCTGAATATCTCACTGAGGGGCTGGGGCACTCTCAGTGAGGGCCAGTGAGTAGGTGTGTGTGTGACACATGGCTTGTCTTCCTCACGACATGGGGACCTCCTCCAAGGAGGTCACTTAAACAGACCTATCTGTCTCACTTGCTCCCATCCATGTGCCCTGTGACTGGGCCAGTAGCTCTACCTGTCTTCATGACTGGGAGAGCAGGCGGTTGGTTTTTAGCTCGAGCAGGGCCTCTGTGTCTTCCTACAGACTAGAGCTCCTTGAGGTCAGGTTTTATGTTTTCCCTTCAAGTTGGGAATTCCTGAAGGATGGAGGCTGTGACACCAACTCACCCAAATGCTTCCTGGGCAAAGATGGGTTGGCTGGGGAAAGAGGAGCTATTAGACACAGTCTCCTCCCGCACTGAGATCCAAGACTGAATTGTCCTCAGACCTGCCTAAGAAGTGGGAACCAGTAGGGGCCAGCTGAGTCTTGTGGGCCAGACACCAGCCAACTAATATCCTTTATCCGAAGCTCTGTTCGGGGGCACCTGAGACCCCAGCACATGTTTGGTTGGGAGATCCAGGCCCGGTCACCCACCTGGACAGTCCTTGGTCCAGCCAGTACCATGCTTCGGGCTTGCCCCGTCTGCTTGTGGCCTGGGGTCCACCTGGGCAAGGGGTTGGGAGCGAGCAGGTCATAGCATGCCAGACCTCTGTCCACTAATGATACCTGCACATTCCTGGGCCTACTTCAGGCCTTTCATCTGCCCTTTCATGTTTGGCTTTGTTCCCATGAGCCAGCGGCTGGGGTGGAGGCTGGACAGGGATCCAGAGGCAGGGGCAGCCAGGCAGGAATAGTGGGAGGTGGAGAATTGGCACCTGGCCAAGGTCACAAGTTTCCAGTGCCCTCAGTTTCCACCAATGCCCTGGGGCTCCGGTAGGGAAGACACAAGTTGTCGAAACTGGCTGGTCAGGCCCCATCCCTCTGTTTTGGACGTGGCTCTCTGGCCTCCACTGGAGGGACATTCCTTTTCAAGTCTCCTATACACTCCTAGACCAGCCCCAGAGGGTCAGTCTGTGGTCAGGGTTTTGGATAATTTATGCAGAACTGGGTCCCTCTGTGGCTAGTATTAGGGGGACTGAGGTCAGAGTTTAGGATTAAATTCTGACCAGGGTTATGAGTCACCCGGTTTCTGAGTTAGGGGGATTAGACCTTGGCTAGATAGGATTAAGAGTCAGGCTGTACCTAAAATTAGGGATCAGTTTATATGTATGATTAAGAGTCAGTATAAACCCAGGAGCAGGGGTAAGTATACATCTAGAAGTAGGGAATCAGTCTATATTCAAGATTAGAAATTAGAAACTAGTCTGCACCTAGGACCAGGGCTCAGGTTATACCCAGAGTTAGGGATTAGTCTGTATTTAGGGTTAGGAGTCCGTCTGTACACAGGATCAAGGATGAGGCTGTATCCAGGAATAGAGTAGTCTATATCTAGAATTAGGGATTAATGAGCATCAAGGGGTAGGCATGTATTTTTCACTGAAACCAAACCTATGGCTTGGCCACAGGTAGGACCCTGGCCTGCCTGCCCATAGAAGTCAGAGAATACAGTTTGTAGTTTGGAGGGGAGAGAGTTTGCTGATCCTTTGGCCACCCACTCCAGGTACCCACCTGCAGGAGTTACTAGAGAAAAATGGGGAGGCTCGTCACTCACAGAGAAAGTTTAGCTTGAGAAGTCACCAGGAACACCACCCTAAGGCCCATGGCGACAGAGCGAGCTGCCCAGGCAAAGTCCAGTGAGTGGCTCAGAGACGACATTGCCCAGTGCCATCACCAGGAAGAACACTGAGCAACTCCACAGGTGGCACTCCTGTTTACACTGCACCTCTCAAAACTCATTCTCCAACAGCTCATTCTGCAAACATTTCTCGAATACCTACCATGCTTTAGGCCAGAGGTCTCAAACTCAAGTGCAGAGGCGAATCAACCAGGAAACTTGTGAAAAAGCTGATTCCTGGGCCCCACCCCAGGGACTCTGGAGCAGAAAGGGGCGGGGGGCTGCCCAGGAATCTGCACTTTCAATAAAGTCCCTGGGGCGTTCTGCCGCCATGATGCTAAGACCATAGTTTTGGGACCTGTCCTCAAAAGGTTCATCAGGTTCAAAAAGGGTCATGGAAAACATTCGTAATGCTGCTGTCCGAGGAGGTCAGCGAGCAGCGTGCGCACCGAGGATCTCTAAGATAAAAGGGCGTGTGTCGCTTTTCAAAGAAGACACAAGAAGGCCTTCGAAGAAGTAATAGTGAGTTTCTCCCTTATTTTTGACCACTAGTAAGCTAAAATTGTACTTGTTGCAAGAATTGTGTAAACCTTAGCCGTTTAACCATCCCAAAGCATTTTCTTGTATTTTGCAAGGTAGAAGAATTCAGGCAAACACACAAAAGATTAACGTTGAGCACAGACATATAAAGTAAGGCATAAATAATGCATTAATGAGGCAAAGTAAAAGAATGTGCACAAAACGCCATCTTGGTACAGTGCTAAGGAGGGGAACAATGCGTGACAGTCATTATTAATAACTTACCAAGCACCTATAAACGCGCGTCCCGAAAAGCACGGCTCCAACACTGCAAATCCGCTTTGTCTAAACCGCAGCCTGTGCCGTGCCCCACTGTCCTCTGCACAGTCCCCCTGCAGACCGCGGACCTGGTCTGCGTCAGCACGTGGGAACACCAGGGTGCGTCTTTTTATTTTACAAATATTAAATTATAATATTGATTATGTTCTTGCAGACAGCTTTCTCTCCCCCTCCTGCCCCTGGGTCAAGAATCCTGTGGCTTACTCTGGCCATAATAAAACCTTGCCATTTGCAACGACTTGGATGGATTTCAACAGCATCGTGCTAAGTGAAGTAAGCCAGACAGAAAAGGACAGCACTCGTGTGGTTTCACTCATATGTGGGCTGTAAAACAGAAAGCAATAAACGAACAAACAAAACAAACCACCTTACAGATACAGACCACAGAACGGTGGCTACCAGAGGGAAAGAGGGGCTAGGGGAGGATGAAGAGGGTGAATCGGGTCAGATACAGGGTGGCAGGGGGACACTAGACTTCAGCTGGTGAGCACACACTAGACCAGACAGGTGTTGTATTATAAGGTTGTACACTTGAAAATTATGTAATGTTATCAACTGATGTTACTCTCCCCCGAGTTAATTAAAAAAAATCCTGATGCTGAAGTGCTCAGTCATCTTGAGAACCTTGTTGAAGACAGAGAGGCTGTCCAGGATGGCTGTCCCCTCTGTGGCTCACTGCCATGTGGCATGCTCCTTCCTGGAAGGTTACATAAGTTGTCTTTAGTTAGGGTTTCCGTTCTTCCCTCTGAGGTCAGCGGACTTCCGGGCCTGCCTGCGGATCCAGAGCTGGAGGTACTGTGCTGCTCTGAGTGGAAGAGGGCTGGGTAGAGTCCCGGGTGTTCCTGGAGGCCACGCCCTCCCTGGCTGGTTCCTGACTCTCCTGTGGGCAGGGTGGAAGGTGACCTTCCATTCCCCTGGGCTGGGCTGCAGGCTGCCTGGTCACAGTCTTCTTGGGTATCACTAGGGAAATTTTTTTCATTTATCCCAGTTAAGTTTCACCTTGTTGGTTTCAGGCCAGTGTTTCCAGAGAAGTCGGGGATTCCCCTGGCTCCTCCAGCTGGCCAGGGACTTTCCCAGCCCCCTGGACACTCCCCTACCTTCCAAAACTCACCTCCTCAGGCCATTTCTCCATTTCGTTCATTCATTCATTCATTCATTCATTCAACAAGCATTCGTGGAACACCCGTTAGGCACTGGCATCCAGAGGTGGAGATATGGTTCACGGTATAGGCGTGTTGGACAGGCACAGAAGCAGATCTTTCTCTCTAGGGACCACGAGGGCACAGGAGGAGCACCTGATTCAGACATGGGGAGCATGTGGAAGGCGAGGACGTGTTCACTTTATCTGAGTCCCAAACTATGAGAAGGGAGAGTGGGCTGGGGTGCTGGCAGAAGGAATAGTCTGAACGTGCGTCTGGAGGCTTGACACGGCGTGGCCAGGGCTGGTTCAGAAGTCTCTTTCTAGGGGCCAGATCATGAGCTTCAGGGCAGGGAGAGTACAGAGCGGAGGCTGGAGGTGGCCTGCAGGGACAGGGTCACGGTCGAGTGTGGGGAGTTGTCTGTGGGTAGTGAAGAGCCATGGAAGGTTTCAGCTAGAAGAGAATGACCTGGTCCAGTCTGCCAGTTTGACACTGTCCTTTAACATCAACTCCTGAAAGATCTTCTTTTGTGGGTCTCATGCAACTTCCTTAACAGACAGCTGCGGGTAGGCAGGCTACCATATGAACTGGACAGTGTCATGAGTCACTCAACTGCAAATCTGGGGGAGGGAGAAGACTTCCAAGCCAGAAACACCTAGATTTGGATCCCTCACTGTTTGAGTGCTGGCAAGGGACTGCCCTGCCTGTAGAATGGGAACAATTGGAGATCTAATACAGATAGATGGCTTGTTGGTGGAAAGGCAGTGAGAAAGCCTACACCGTAACAGGTCAGGCAGTGCAACCCAGGGGAGGGTGTGGCTGGAGCTCATTCCAAGACTGCAGCTGGGGGAGCCAGAGCCTCGTCTCCCAGCCGGGGGCCCTGGCCACCATCCCCACTGCAGCCTGAGCAGCTGACTGACATCCCTCCTTGCGTGAGGTCTGATAACAGAGCCTGGGGAGCTATCCCCACCATAAACAGTCAGGTTTCTCCTACTGATCTGGTGCCTTAGCCCTGTGTGCCCTGTGGCCTGCCGGCCCTCTGGCCCCAGAGCAGGGGTGGAGAGGAGGGGTCTGTCCAGCTTCTTGCAGACATCGCAATTGTGCAAGGCTGCCTGATTCCAAACAAACTGTAAACCTACTATCTCCCTGGCAATTCCAAGCATTCTGGCCAGCAGGCGGCCAGGCTGGCACTGCTCAGCTCAGCCAGGGCCCAGGTCACAGGCCAGACCTGCCTGAACCTAGCTCACAGTGTCTGGGCTTGGGATAGCTGGGTCCCTGGAGAGACAGAAAGAACTCTGGGCAGAGAGTCGGGCACCCTAGGCTTTGGTCCTAATGTCCTCACCAGCTTACTGTGTGACCTAGGGCAAGTTCCTCCCCCTCTCTGGGCCTCAGTCACCTTGGCTAAGCCTGAGGAGTTTGGTGATGACTCGAGTTGCCCTCTCTGCTGGCATCCTGGGAGTCTGAGCTGTGACCTAGAGGCCCTGGAGAAATCGTGCAGCCTTTCCCCAAACTCTGGACAAGGGGCACGCCCACCCCTCTTCATTCATTCACCGTCAACCCCAAATCCAAAGAGCAAACCGAAGCCTGTGTAAGAGTCAAGGAGACCTTCTTGGTTCTGACTTGAAAGCTTCCAAGAGCTGCTTCATTCATTGTTCAATGCATTCTTTCATTTTGTGAAATTGAAGAATGAATGCACTTATTAATTCTTTATTCATTTGGTTAATAAACGTGAGGAGGCACCTACTATGCCAGGCACTGTTCTGGGACCTGGGGCTTAATGACACCCAGATGCTCAGGGTTCCAGCACTAAATGGAACTAATGGGCTGGCTCCGCTCATTTTCCTGAGAAGCTGGAATATAACAGGCTCATGTGCAGTATCTGGAGAGTAAGCCCAAGAGCCCTGAGACCCAGCAGGACCCCTGTCTTAACCACTGAAGGGGAAGTGGAGGACAGAGCAAATCGTACCAGCTCCAGGAAGGCCCTCTGTCATGTAGCTACCCAGTCCATACCACTGGAGCCAGTGGGGAAGCCAGGCAACCCCCTCCAGGGGCCCTGTGTCAGCAGGTACAAAGGCAGGAGGGTTCTAGGTGAGACCTGAAGCATCGAAGGAGCAGGTCTGTTTCCTCCTGGCCATCTTCCCAGGCATGTGGGCTCAAACAGTGTTCATCAAAAAGGGGTCGGAGAAAGGAGGCTGGACAGGGCCTCATAGCACTTTGGGTCTGGGGGAGCTGTCTGTGGAAGGGATCTTACCCTGGGAAAGACTCTGGGTCCTTCAGAACCTGGGAAGATAAAGAGGGGCTGGCTTGGCGGGCCCCACATGAGTAGAGGACCCCTGGATGTTCCCACAAGCACGAGCGTGCCCTTACGCCTGGCAAAGGCAAGGATGGTACCAGAGCAGTGGCCCTCTGGGTGGGGCTCAGTCCACGGTGGGGTACCTTTTACAGCGGTCATGGGCCCTGGACCATGCCTGTCCCTGCTGTATGCCCAAGGCTGCTGGACCATCGCTTCTGCCTCCCTGGCCTTCCAGGATTCCAGGGAAGGGACTCAGAGGCCCAGGACGGCACCCTGCTTCCCCTCAACTGCTTGCACCAGGATCAGGAGAGAGTCCAAATGGGCAAACTCTGACAGACCCCCTCCTTCTTTTCTGTCCCCTCCCTGAAACTTATCTTTCAATGATCTCCATTTTATTTGGGCCCCTGTTGAGCATGGCTTTTGGGTCGTTCTTAACAGCATGTTTAATCTTCAAATTGTTGAAACTAGTTTGGTATTCCAAGTCAATGTCAGTTGAACTGATTTTCTCTTGGGGAAACTGAGTTGCAGAGGGAGGACGAGGACTTACCCAAGTTCGTACATCCAGCCAGGGCCGAGCTGGGACCAGAGCCCAGATTTCCTCAGCTTCCCAGGTTGGATTGTCTTATGGACCTGCTCTCTAGGTGGTACCAGCTGCAGAATTTGTGGGGTCTGCTGCTAAATGAAAATGCCACCCTCCTTGTTCAAAAATTATTAAGATTTTTAAGACAGTAACAGACAGCAGAGCATTAAACAAGTATGCAGCCTTTCTAAACATGGGCTCTGCTATTAATACAACATGTCCACAGAGCCGGCTTGTCCCCATAGGATCGGGGTGAGAGGAAAGGGAGACCCCAGCCAGCCCCTGTGGGAGGTCAGAGGACGTGCGCCTCACAGCTGGCTGGGTGTCAGCCAGCCAAGGCCTTCCTCTCTCAAAGATGTGTAAACGCCGCAGTTTGGGGAATCTGTCCTGCACAGAGGGTCGGTGAGATGCAATACGGGGCCTCCCACAGGTGGGAGGAGACAGATCCAGAGATGTGTCTTTATTAGCATCTGTCTGCCTTAAACAGCCCCCACTGGAAAGTTCTTGGGGATTTGGGGAGAGACTGGAGGTACAGCCACAGCCACCAGCAGAGGCTCCAGGCTGAGTGATGAGGGCGGTGTGAGGGGGAGGAGGCGGCAGCCTGCAGTTCCTACCACCTTGTGCAAGAAGGAGAACAAAGGGGCTTTGCTGGGAGGTATTATAAGATTAAGTGGCTGGGTCCAGGACCAACTCAGCAAGCCCCTTGGGACCTGAATTAGCAACAGCAACTGAAAGGGGGGAATTAGAGCTCCTGGCCCTCTTAGAGGCCCCCACCCCCTTAGTCCCTGCCTGGGCCTCCTCACAGAGTTAATCTGCTGCTTTGCTGGAGTTCCTGCCTGGGGCCTGTGTAAGGGGCTGGTCCCTCTACTTAGAGGGGACTGGAGCCTTCCTGGGGAAGGAGCTGTCTCACCTCTGACCCCTGACCCGTGGGGCACAGTCTCTGGGCAGGCTGGGTGGCCTAATTTGGGCTGAACTCGGACACTTGGCTGAGCTTTGGGTTTGAGGGGAAATCACTGCTCCTCTCTGGGCCTCTCCTTCCTGCTGATAAAGTGAGAATTTATGGGCCATGGACCCAATGGCCACCCCGGGGGTCCTTGAGCTTGTTCCCATGGGCATCAGTCACATGTTGCCTGATGTTTAAGTGTCCCCAACATAGATGGGACTTTGGAATACCAGGCTGATCAGTGTCTGATGGATTTAAAATAATGAGCTGTTTGAAGTCCCATGATCTGGCCCCCACTGGCATTCCCAGTTCCACTTCTTACGTCTTCCCATGTTATAACTCATATTACAACAACAGCAAGCTACACACACTCGCTCTTTGCTCTGGCTGGTCCCACTCTCTGGAATCCCCTGTCCTGGCTTACTCTTCCTTTCTCAGGGCCCAGCCCCACCAGCACCTCCTGAAGGGTCCCTCTCGCCCCTCCTCCCACCTCTCAGCGCACCTGCTAAAAGTCTTCTCTGGGTCTGTGTCTCTCTCCCAAGAGACTACTGGTTTCTTGAGAGCTGGGGCCCAGCATATGCCCAGGTCACACCAGATCTGGGCCACCTGTGTGCAGCATGTGGATGCAAGGTGACCAGGACACCTCAAGAGCTCACAGGGCTCAGGGTAGATAAGAAAGACACAGCAACATAATTACCGAATTGCCTATATGTTGAGGGCAGTGGAGAGAATTACACGGTGGCAGGTGAGCATAAAACTGGGGTATCTGTAAGTAGAGGCTTCCAGAGGTGAGACCTGAACGGGGTAGGAGAAGCTGGGGAAGGACAAGGAGAAGAGCATTCTGAGCGGAGGGAAACCAGGGGCCCTCGGAGGGCAGGAGCTGGGCCAGTGGGAGAGTGAGCACCCTGCCAGGCCTCAGAGGCTGTGGAGGGGATTTGAGACCTCGTCCAGAGAGCAACGCAAAGCTATTAAGGGGTTTTAAGCCAGCGGCTGAGTTGTGAAGGTGACGAGATTTGCATTTCTAAAAGATCACTTTCACTGCTGGGTGGAGAGTGGATTAGGAGGGACTAGAGCCTATTGCCGCTGCGAGAGGGGATAGAGAGGGAAATGGACAAATTGAGAGGTTGAGGGTGGGAGCTGACTGAACGGGGAGAGATGGGGGCGGGAGAGAGGCTCCAGATTTCCAGCTCATCCGCCGCTGCCGCCAGTGGTGCTGGGCAGAGTGCACACATCTGCGTGGTAGTGCCTGTGTTAGCCCGGCATGGGGTGTGGGTGCTGGAGCCAAACTCACCCCTGGAGCAGCCCCGTGGGACGGAAGTACGGGGCCAGGTTGCAGCTGCCCAGCTGGTCTCCACTGTCAGTGTGCCAGGAAACCCAGATGTATGGACGGGCGGACACAAATGCGCATGGACGTGAGTGCACAGTACGAGTGTGCGCACAGACATTGTCACAATGCCTGCTTGGGTACAGACATTCACACACCCTGGGGCCCAGGTTTGCACACCGGCAGGCCCCCAGCACACATAGGCTTACACGTGTAAATAGATCTATTAATGATAAAAATAACCAACACTTATCAGGTGCTTGCTATGGGCCAGACATTATTTTTACACTTTATATCCATAAGACGCACAAATATTGACATAGCACACTCACAGTGTGGGTGCATGTGTCAGGCACGTGCTCACATGTGTGTATGACATGTGTACACACACCTGAACACTATGCAGTGCGTACTTGGGTATAAACGTACACACATTTATTGCAAAGGTACAAACTGCTGCAGAGACACGTTCCAGAGCACATATATACACACATTTACACGCAGAATTCACATTCATTTCACACGTGTGCACTTTCTCTTTTGAGCAATACACACACACTCACATGCAACACACAAATGATACACACTCACACGTATTCACATGCACACATATGCACTGCACACAGACACAAACGCTTTCACCCTTTCTCACGCAGGGCAATTTATGACCGGCCGGCTCACGTCCGGACTTCCCATTAACATTAATGAGGTGAGGTGGCCCGGGTGTTTGGAAACCCATGTCCTGAGGGGCGGGGTGAGGGGTGGTGGCAAGGGGGAGAGGACAGGGAGGCCATGGTCACAGAGGAACAACTAATTATCTGGCTGGCCAAGGTTTGATTGTTTTTCCCACGGCTCCCCACACTGTCCCCAAAGCAAGGCCGGGTTCTGGCTGCACCAGAAGGCTGTCGGGGGCAGGGAGCAGAAACAGCAAAGGGGAGGGGAAGAAGGGAGCAGGAGAAAACGGTGGGGGCGGGATAGTGAGTAATCCCACTTTCTGTGCTATCACTCCCCCTTCATCCCACATCGTCTTTGCCTGGAGCTAGCTGACTTGTTTCCTGAAATGGTTCAGAATCCCTAAAGGGTTGTGTGTCTGTGGCCCTTTCCTCCCCACAATGAACCTTGCATCAGAGACAAATTCAACATCTTCATTTCAGGAACTTTTATTTTGCTGATGCAGGGGACACAAAAGGAGTCCCACCCATATGCTCCCACGTTGATGTCTTGCACGGGACGCAGTAACACCCATGCACAGCAGTCGTTCCTTCCTCCGCTCATTCTCTGAACCAATATTTATTGACCAGGAGACACTGTCTCCAGCACCTCAACTTCCTATAGTCACCTTGATTTATAAAACACCTTCTCCAAGTGAGAGTGAATGTGGGCTTCCTGTGAACTCCTCAGTTAGAGAAATGCCTCCCAAGCCTTTTGAGCATTACAATACTAATGGGAAATTATAATAATTAAAATGCAATAAATGCAAATAACTTTTGCACACCTCTTTCCTGCTTGCAAGCGTGTCTTTTTCATTGTCGATGTATCTGACGCTCATGATACTCCTGCAAGGCTAGCAGGACAGGCACAGGTGTCCCCATTTCACTGATGTGAAAACCAAGGCTGAGAGAGGGGAGGCTTGCCCATGGTCATGTGACTAAATAGGGACAGGGCTGAGACTTGAATCTTTCAAGCCACTTCTCTGTGAATCACTGCAAGTTCTTTTTCATTTATCTATGGGACTTTCTCCCAAAATATAAGACAAATTAGACTTCATGTACTTTCTGGGAACTTTGTTTCAATAAATATCCTGATGCCTGGAGTCTTCCTGGGGTAGAAGGTAGAGGCTGTGGCTGTACCTTCTAATCTGTAGATTAGAGTCCTGGGCCCTGACACGGGGAGGATGGTGAGTGGTCACCCTGGGGCCCCCGTCGTATCATAGACGGGGACGTTGAGGCCTTCTTGGGCCCCAGTGGTACTGGATGACTGTCTAGAATGCCAAGATCAAAGACCAGAGGCTTGGAAGGGACCCCTAGGGCCTGTCTGAGCACCACTCCCAGCGATGTCCACCTCAGGGGTGATTAGCTCATTTTTATAGACAAGGAAACAGGAGCCCTGTTGAGTCATTAGGGCAACAATCTTTATTGAACACCTGTTATTATATTATTAAGCCCCGAGCTCATTCCTAGATATGGCAGAGGACTAAATGGGCACAGTTCTCAAGGAGCTTACGGTCTGGTGGGGAAGAGAGAGTTTGGGACTCAGGGGGTTCAAGGTTAGTCTGCTAGGGTTCTGCAGCACCTGGGTGGCCTCCCCATCTCTGTCCAGCCTGGATGAGATCCCAGATGGGGATAAGGACTTCTGGGTACTTGCCCCTTGTGTGCCGCTGCTTCCAACCTTGGGCTCCAACCTTGGTCTGCTCTCTGGGCTTCAGTCTCCTTTTCTGTAAAATGAGTGAAAAACCCTTCCAACTCCACCCAAACTGGTATGTTTTGGGCATCTAAAAGACTACGAATGGCAGACACTTTTAAATGTCTGCAGTGCCATTCAGATGGAACTGAGTCCCTCATCGGTGGGGCCGGGGGGTGCGGACTTGGACAGGGCTGTGGGCTTCAGGCTGAAACACAGCGTGTTCTCAGTGGGCAGAGAGGCTGCTGATGCCAAGGGGCCATACTTTGCTGGCCCTGCCTCTCCTCCAGCTAAACAGAGAGAGACAAAGATGCCTCGATTTTGGGTGGGGGCGGGCAGCGAGAGGCGGTCAGTCCTGCCAACACCAACATGGAGAGCCTTCCAGCTACCTAGGCCGGTGCCCTGGTCACACACTCTGGGCCCAGCAGGTTCCTGGCAGCCGGTTCCTTTGGGGAGATGGCCTGGTAGGAATCTCAGTGTTGCAGGTCCAGGGCCCAACTGTCCAGGGGTGCCTGGGTGGGGGTGGCAGTGAATAGGGGATGCCTAGAGACAGGGTTGGGAGGGGACTGGCCAGGAATGTGAGCGCAGCACAGAGAGCAGAGTGGGAGAGCAAACAGTGGGAGGAGAGAGCGGGTGGGCTGCGGGAGCGGGAATGTGGATGAGGGGGTGGGGGTGGGGGGCTCTGGTTGGGAGTGACTGGAGGTGAGGGCAGAGGCTGAGGGACTGGTTTCTGGGTTAGAATTTCACGCTGGGTTGTGAACCTGTCCCCAGAGCCAGCTGTGATTCACCAGCTCTTTACCAGCTGGAGGAGCGGGGTGGGATTGGGAGGGGGTGCTGGGGTTTCTCCTCTGACCCCCCAAGCCAGGCCTCTGTGCTTTCTCAAGAGTCTCACCTGAATAGCCTGTGATCGTACCGGGAGAGCTGGGCTCGGCGCCCTTCCTGTCTAAGGCTAAGGAGCTCTTCCCAGAAAAGGGCCTGGAGTGCTTACATGTGCTTGTAAAATCAGGGGCGCAGGGCCACTGGGTTAAGAAGCCTGTTCATTCCATTTCTGCCTCCATGCAGTACGTCTGAGGGCGAATTGCCTCCCCTTCAGATACCTCAGGTCTCTATCTGCATAATGAGGATAAAGTCACAGCCCACCACTGAAAGGGATGTGGGGACAAGGGGACTGGTATGGGGCTCTGGAAGAAGCTGTGGTCTTTATGGGTGAGAGGGTAGCACTTTGGCAGAACCTGGGGAGGAGGCGGAGGGATGTGGGGCTCATGAGCACCTCCTCAGCTCAGCTCACTTAACAATAAGCACATGATTTAATGTGGCCGGTAAATCCTTTTCCGCCTGGGCTTTTCAACTACTGGACGACAAGCTCATAATTCAGTTTTAAACAAATATAGGATTAGGGCTGCAGCTGTGAGATACAGGGAGTGCCCGGGTGTGTGTCGGGGGGCGGTGCATCTGGCCTAGTGGAGCTGGCCACAGTGCTTCCCAAGCCAGGGACAGAGGCAGGGGCACGGTACCTGTGGGACTAGGAAGGAGGAAGGCCTGGAAACTATCTCAAGGGGAGACCTCATGGCCTTGGGGAGATTAGGACCTTGCAGAGGACTTCCCAGAACCGTAGAATCTCATCATGCCACCAGGCCTTGGGCTGCATTGGGCAATTGTGGAAAGGGGGAGGAGACGAGAAGTCAGCATCAGTCATTATTGGTCTCAGTTTTCACATGTTGAATTTATTTGAAGCAGAGCCTGCTTCTAAATTCCTATGAGGCTTTGCTTATGTTTCAGTTTTTCAGAACCTGAGGGTTGGGAAACAGGGATGGTGAGGGACCCTGAAATCCCAGCTCAGAGATGGGGATGAGAAGGGGGAGCTATGGGAGCGGACTTCAAACCCAGGAGAGGCGGTCCTGTGGAGCACGGACTGAGTTTCTGCAGGGGCCACCCCAACTGGCAAGATCATGCTAATGGAGGAGAGCAACTGGGGCAAGACTACTCAGAGCCCCAGACCTTGTAGCCATAAGAGTGCTGACCTGGGAAGGAAGGAAGGAGGGAAGGAAGGAAGGAAGGAAGGAAAGAAGGAAGGAAGGGGGGTTCTGATATGGAAGGAGAGCGGGTGAGTTGTGTATGACCACTTGTAGAGAGGAGGCCGCGTGTAGAGAGAAGACTCGTCATCACTGAGGGGGCAGCAAATTTAGCATTTAAGACCCAGCAGAACTACGCAGCCAGACTGCCCAGGTTTGAATCCTGGCCTAACCAGTTACCAGCTATGTTGGCAAGTTACTTGAGGTAATTGATATTAATGTTAAATAAGATAATAATTAGAGAAATTTCTGTCCTCTTTCCCCTAAAGGGTCTCAGAGATTCCACAGTGTACAGAAATAAAAACTTTCCCAATGGGCTAGCCTGCTCCATCGGCACAGTGGGACATTTGTCCCCGGACGTGGTGGAACGTCTGCCCCTGGGCATCATGCGGTAATCGCCCCAGGGCACGGTGGAATGCCCTACGCACTGGGCCAACTCCTTGTCACACCAGCTAGATGGCCTTCCCTCGGTGCCCCAGACTGCCCGTGCTTCCTGATTTCTCTGCCCTGTTCCACGCCCTCCCATCTGCAGAGAGGTCCCGGGAGCTCCTCCACTTCCCTGACTCCTGCCACCACCTACCTGAAGCTCACCCCACAGCTCCGGTCTCCAGGCCTTACCTCTCTCCTGGACCGATCTCTCCCTCGATTGTCCTCCTTTCCCTCAGTCAGACGTGCGCCTTCTCTGATTTCCCCACTCACCCCTGAAGGCAGCCCAGCCATGCCTCCAGGGCCCGATGATGACGGGCAGCCATCATCTGTAAGGTCATCGCCTGTGTTCCAAGCCTCCCTAGTCCTCCCCAGCTCTCTTCTTCCTCGCCACGCTGCTTCCTCTGTCAGGCTCCTAGCAGGTTCTCTGGCTTCTCATCCAGTCCCCCCACCTAATCTATCCCCAACAGGTCACCAGTGAATTGCTTAAAATCGACTTGTGTCATGCTTTTGAAAGATCTGACCATTCCCAACTGGCTATGGGATGGAGAGCAAGCTTCCTAGCACATTGAGGTCCTTTCCCCTCTGCCTCCCCTTCTTCCTACTCTTTCGCCTTTTCACTTTTAGTCACCAGGGCCTGCGCTCCTCAATTTTCCTATCTCTGTGCTGCAGCAGAAGCTTTTGCTCTGCCAGATTACTTTCCTCTTCTGCGACCCACAAAGTGCAGCTTTGGTGGAACCTCCATCACTCCCTTGGGCTCTTCCTCCATCCAAGGCCCATGGGTCAAGTGTCCCAACAGGCCTCCGAAGCTCTCTTAATGGGATAACTGAAGGGAGTTGGACGCAGGGCTGTCTGTGGAGGTGTGAGCAGAGCAGAGGAAACCAACGTGGGACAGGGCGTCCCAGGGAAGAGCTGTAGCGGAGCTGCTCGGCCTGGAGGAACACGGGAGGCAGCTGTTGCTGCAGGAGAGGCCTCACCTGGATCTGTGGCTATGGATACAGGGACACACTGTGGTCTAGTGAGGCTGCTTGCTCTCCTCCCAATCTCAGATCGCCTGCCAGTGCTTCCCATTGGTTGCATTCAATTAGAAGCTAGAAGGCAGGGGAGTGATGTGGTCCATGGGGAGTCAGCCTCCTAAAACAGAGAGTGGGCATGGGCAGAACAGCCACCGTGGGCCTGTATTAAGCTCCAGGTGTGGCTGCCGTGGTGATCTGCCCCAGCCCACCTCCCCAGTGATATGGCTCTCACCCTCTATGACTCCAGCTAAACAGAACCCCAAACCTGTGGTGCCCCAACCTGCCAAGCCTGCTCCTTTGAGATGTTCCCTGGGCCTGGAAAGCCCTTCCCCAACTTTCCATCCTTGCCGAGGCCTGCTCAACCCTGGACCCTAGGCTAAGGTATGACCTCTGTCCCCAGGCTCTGAGTCTGCCGCTCCCAAGGCCCTCTGGCACTTAGTCTTCCTCATTGTCCTGGTCTCTACATCTGCCCTGAGGGTCAGGACTATTTCAAAAAGTGCACATTTCCCACCCAGCACTGGTAGGTGTTCATTTCAACACTTATTAGATTGAATTCTAGCACTTGCGCCCCCACAGAAGGGGTATTTGCTTATGTTTCTGTCTCCCCAAGATCACCGTCCCCTTTAAGAGCAGGAACCAAGTCTAACTCTGCTCAGTGTCCCCTCACACCTGCTACAGTGGCTGTTTAGATAATGTTTGTTGACTGAATGAATGAATATGTCAAAGGCAAAGCAGACAGAAAGAATGGGGAATGCGAACCACGTGCTCTGAGAGTTCTGAGGGACATTGCTTCTAGCTAGGGAGAATCAGGGAAGACTGCAGGGGCAACTTGGGAGCTGGACCTTAGGGATGAAGTCTTGCGAGGGGCTGGGAAGGGACTTCTTGTGGGGAGTGGCATGAGCAAAGGCCCTGAGGCAGGAGAGCCCTGGGAAGCTTGCCGGGAATGGGAGGGTCAGGAGATGAGTGGGAGAAGGGTGGAGGTGCTCTTGCAGCAGCTCCGCTTTCTGCCCTTTGCCCTGTGCAGAGTCTTCTCCTCTCTGTGCCCCCAGGCTCTCTTCCCGTTCCTGCCCCCCTCCTCCAGGGGCCCCACAGATTGAGCTGACCCTTCTGGTATTCCCAGTATTCCTAGCCTCTCTGGCTCAACACCACCAAGTCCAGTACCCTCCCCACTGCACCCTGCCTGTGAGCCATACCCCGGAGCCCTGCTCAGGCCCCAGAGGCTCTTAGGGCCCTGACTCAGAGCCTCTGGGAACTCGAGCTGTGAGTTCGAGTTTGGGCAGGAGCCTACTCACTGCACCCCCCCGCCCCCACCCTCCGCCCCCGGCGCTGACAGCTGGGGCCGTCTGGGCCACAGGGAGCCAGACGTGAAAACCACCAGTCAGCAGAGCGGGGTGGCCCACCACAGTGTGCCAGCATGCTCGACCTGCCCCCCTCCCTCCACCCCCTCCTCTGAGGGATGTCCCCAGTGGACTGGCCAGTGGCCCATGGCTCTGCTGGGAACATGTTTTCTGCAGGCTGTGGCTGAAGAAGGATGAACCGGCTGTCCTGCCAGCTCTGTGTGGGGAAGAGGGAGGTGCCCCTTGTCAGCCGGCACCCCACAGGATGCCAGCCACAGGCAGAGTGACCAAGGCTCTGGCCTCTGCCCCTTACCCCACTGCTCATTTTCCCCTTATGTTCCTTGTTGGGAAAGGCAGAGCTTCCAGTATGGGGGGCAGTGACCCCCAGGAGGGCATTTCTGGGCTTGGGCTCTGGGCCCTGGAAAAGTCCACGCTGACTAGGGCCACTGAGTGCTAGAGCAAGGAGCGGCGGGGCAGACCGAGGGGCGGGCCAGAGAGGGAGCCCCTCCCGGGGCCCTGGTGCTTGGGGCCTCTCAGGGCCCACTGGGGCTGAAAGCCGGGCTGGACTCCCTGCCACTCCTACCAAGCACCTACTGTGTGCTAGGCCCCCACTGGCCCTCAGGGACATTGTAATCAAGAGGCCAGAAAGGCCCCAACAGATCCTCTCAGGCCTCCTTCCCAGAGTGGAAGGCAGGCACCCGAGGAAAAGGGGCACTCAGCGTCTCCAGCGATGCAGAGAGGGGCCTCCTCGGACGGGGGCCAGGTGTGGAGGAGTGGGCCCCCGGGGTTGAGGCTTTACTGGGGGCAGGAGCATGAATGGCTTGCTCCCCAGTGGTAAAAGGCAAAGGAAAACAGCTCGCTCTTACCCTCCACTGCAGCCCCCCTGCAGCGAGGGCTCTACTTCCCCTGCTGTTGGTTTTCTTTCAGATTAATAAAGACAACCAAGACAAGGACCCTGCCGTCTTCAGACTCGTTGATTCAGTCCATGCTTTCCTCAGTGTTTGCCCTCTTCCTTCCTCCCTTCCTCCCTTCCTCCCTCCCTTCCTTCCTCCCTTCCTTCTTTCCGCAAGTGTATGTGAGTATCTGAAAAATATTTGATCTTTTGCTGGGTTCTGGAGGTCTAAAGAAGTGGGAAGTTAGGGTTCTTAGAATTTGGGGAACAAATCTTCCTGATGGGTGGTGCACAGGACATACCTCATTTCCCAGCAAGCTGCCTATGCCACCAACCTGGGTGCAAGGTTCCTAAGTGCTATCAGCTGTGCAGGGAGGCAGGCATGTAACTGGGAACTAAACACGTTGTGATAAACGCTAAGCAGGTTTGATTTCTGGCTTACTAAGTCTCTTGCTTCTTTGAACTTCAGTTTCCTCACCTTTAAAAAGGGAAAATTCTATCATTTCTCAGTGTCACTGTGGAGCAGAAATGAGATAAACTGTAGAAAGGGCCTGGCAGTGCCTGGTGTTTGTTAGGTGCTCACAGATATGCATTCTCTTTGCCTTCCCTGCTCTGCATACTTGAAGGATGCAAAATCCCACGGCAGCCCTAAGCAGGGGAAACGACCACTCTAGCAAGGGCTTGGAAGAGGGGATCATGTTTGAATGGGTTCTGAAGGGTGAGTAGGAGTTTGCAATAATGTTTCTCTTTTTTTAATGTACAAGCTGTGGGTCCATATCACCAAGGTTCAGATATGGTGCTGAAAATCAATAATCAATAATGTTACTTCTTGTCTAGTACTCTCTGTGCCCTGCACTGTTGAGGTGTCTTGCATTTATCAACTCACCCAAGGGTTATTTCATAACCCTAAGGGATGGATACTATTATCACTCCATTTTACAGAAGAGAAAACTGAGACACAGAACAGTAAAGCAATGTGACACAGCCGATAGATCGTAGAGCTGGGATCTTCTCCGCCTGGCTCCGGAGTCCTTGTGCAAAACAATGACCCTATCTTGCTTTTCCAGAGTGAATCTGTTTTCTCACTGAGGCCTGAACATCTAACTGCCACTCATCTTGACAACTGCTTCTGTTGGAACAAAGGATCCAGGAGGAAAATTGGAAGTTCTAGAGAAAATCTAGTGCTTTTCCTAAAAATACAAGTCCAAGTGTAAGTGTAAAGGCAAGGGAGAAAGTAGTCCCCAGAGGACCGGCCTGGAGCCAGGAGAGCTAGGTTTGGGTTTTGTTTCTGCCATTTATAAACCAACCCCTCCAGGCCTCCATTTCCCCATCTGTACAGTAGGCACAGCAATTCCAATGCCACAGCAGTGGAGCGAGGTCTACAGAAGCCCTTTGAGGAAGCTTCCCTGTGTGCTTCCCAAGGCCTGACTAGTGCCCTGGGCGCTTGCTTCCCCCACAGACTGCGAGCTCCTCCGGCACCGGGCTTGCTCTGTCAGGCCTTACTCATACCAAGAGACCTCCCTTCCTTTTCCCAGCCCAGAGGCCGCGTGTGCTCCTGTCCAGAGAATTCCAGGAAAGCAGCCAGGGTTACCAGATGCACACCTTTGCCAGGGTCCAGGAGAAGCTCCCCCTAAGCCACCTTGGCCTCAGCCCCGCACTGCCTACCCTGACCCTCAGGATGCCTGGCAGGACCCAGAGCATGCTGAACCCCACAGGCCTCAGGACACCGACAGGTGGCCCGAGAGGGACCGGGTCACCTCAGCTTTGCATAAAGAACGTGCCAGAGTTCTATTAATACACAGGCCTTCTCCCCAGCCTCCCACAGGCCTACCCTGGAGAGCAGGAACAGGTGTGGCCACAGCCGAGTCTGGGAACTAGCCCTCTATCAGAACTTTATTTTGCAAATTGCACCCTACATTCTAAGTCATGAGGTCACTGGCTATTTAAAGAAATCTGTGATGAATCCCTTTGTGAGGTGGAGAGAGAGTACCCTGAGGGAACCAAGCAAATCTAGGTTGCTTAAAGGGAACCAAAAGCTCGCCCTGGGTTCCCTATTTTATAGAGAGGAAACTAAGACAGGGCTCAGGATGCAGCTGGCTGAGGTAGAATCTCGGTTCCCCAGAGAGGAGCTGGGGAGGAGGCAGATTCTACACCACGGCAGCAAGAGCGGGAATGGAAGTAGGGGCCTTTGCTGCCACGTGGGGTGCCGGCTAGGCCAGCCAGGAGTCTGGTTACCCAACGCAGTTTGGGTGAGTGGGCCTTCCTCCATGTGGATGAGGCAGCACCACTTTGTCGAGGATCCATGGGGCACCAGGGTCTGAGCCAGCGCCCACGGCAGTGCCTGACACAGTGGGCAGGATCTTAGTGAGAGAAGTTGAGTGTGGATGGTTCCACAGGCTTCTATGCTGCTAGGGGAGGGGGACTGAGTGGGGTGGAGGAAGGTGGTCAGTTCTCAGCCCAAGGGGGCCCTGATCTGCAGGAGATGCAGACATAACTGGCACCCACTGGGAGAACACCCACAGAGAGCACAGAGGTGGGAATAGCAGAGCACATGAGAACTCTAGTTCTAGAATCTCTTATTCTTCAGTTCATTTCTTCAACAACTATTTATTAAGCACCTACTGGGTGCAAGGCACCATTCTAGGCTCTGGGGATATAGCAATGAATAAAACAGATAAAACCCTTGCTTCATGGAGCTCACACTCTGGTAGGTATAGTCAAAAACCAGATTAACGTGCATATACTTGTGTTGGTAGCCGTAACTGCGCTGAGGAAACATAAAGCAGGGCAAGAGGGGTGGGGAGTAGATAGGAGATAGTAGGCTGCTTTCTGTGGGGCAGGGAAGAGCAGAGACCTGGAGGAGTGAGTCGTAGGTATTTAAGGAGAGGAGCATTTTAGGCAGCAAGCACAGTAAGTGCAAAGGCCCTGAGGCAGGTGCACTCTTGTTGTGTTGAAGGGATGATGCCAGAGGCCCCCGTGGCTGGAGTAGAGTGGGGGAGTCTAGCAGGGGAGCAGACCGGGTGGGGCCTCTCAGTCACAGAACAGCTGTAAGGAGGTGAGCAGGGGAAGGACTCGACCTCACTTTTCAACAGGCTCGCTCTGGCTGATGTGTAGAGAATTTCTTGTAAGGGATGAGGTGAGGGTGGAAACAGGAGAGCAGCAAGGAGGTCATGCAGCAGTCCAGGTGAGAGATCATGGTGGCTTGGATAGGGCACAGCAGTGGCCATGTGACTAGAGGACAGAAAACGATCAGATCCCAGCTCTGCCGCCTTCTGTGTGTCCCTGGGCAGATGACTTAACCTTCCTGAACCTCTATTTTCTCATCTGGAAAGCAAGGTTGATGATAACACTCACCTACTTACCTGGGGGGTTTTCTGTGGTGTCTACCCGAGACATAAGCCCAGCGCCTGGCACGTTTGGTGCTCACTCGGTGACAGCTCTTAGTCATTATGAACTCCCAGGAGCCCATGCCCTGGGAACCTCATATTCAAGGCACAAGTAACTGACCTCAGAAAACCTGAGATCCGAGGAGTCAGCTGGCTCGGGGACAGTGGTTTAAACATGTTTAAATGCCTAGTGTCCCTGGGCTCAGTTGGGCACCATCCCCCCACTGCCTGCCTTTTGCTCCCATGCCCCAGGCAGAGGTGCCCAGGGCTCCTGTTTATCTGTTTACCTTTTACCTGCGTTGAAGTTTCAGCTCCGGAACTGGCCCTGCCAGTCCAGTCGCTGGGCCCAGCAGCCCCCTACCTTAGGCTTCCAGCAGCTCCTGCGGTCAGCAGTCCCCAGGAGCAATGAGGGGGCGTGGACGACAGGAGCCTGACAGCCCACTGCGCTCCCTGGCAAGCGCGTGACCCTTGGGTTGACTGTTGGAGGTAATGATGGGAAACGAACCTAGGGGCGGGGGGCTGGGGGAACCTCTGACTGGTGCTGGTGGCTGCAGTGCCTACAGTGCTTACTCCCCTGGCTGTGGACAGGCGACGGCTACGCTAGACAAGGGATGGCTCTGGGGGCAGCTGGGGACATCTGCCTTCCCTGAGGGACGTCGGCCTAGAAGCCTGAAGTGACAGGCCCAGGAGGTGCTTGGTCTAGCCAGTCCTTTGCAGCCTGTCATTGATTTCCATCTATTTACTCCAAATACTGAAGCTGCTGTGTACCAGGGGCTGGGCTTGAAAATGTGCCTCCCACAAAGAGTATTTCTTAGAGAGAGTGGGAGCCAGAGACAGGAAGTGACTTTCCTAAGGTCACACTGTGAGTTGCTACAAAGCCTCCCAGGACTCTTGACTCCCTGTCCAGTGCTCTGGCCAGCAAGTGCCCCAGCTGCTCTGGCCATCTCTTGGGTGGCAGAGGCCAGCCTGTGCCCATCCCCAAGTGCTTCCTCCTTAGTGATTCTATGTCTGCCCCCTTGCCTGGCAGAGGACAGGGGCTGCGCCCAGCTCAGGGCTGCAGGAGCTAGAAGAAGAGCTGAATACCTGTCCAGATTGGCTGGGTTAAGGGTCCCTGGACCAGCAGGAAGGGGGGTGGTGCCTCTGGCTTCAGCCCACTCAGGGTCATCTCCCTGGATCAGTTTTACCATCTTTTAAATGGGAATGGGTTGCCCTGAAGCCTGTCAAGGTCATTGTGGGGAAGGTGAACATGATTTTCTAAAGCCCCTGCCAGGGAGACTGGAGCAGAGCAAGGTCACGTGGTGCTAGGAGCGGGGCTGGGGGCATGGAGGCGATCCCAGACTTCTTTCAGTTTCCTTGCTGGGCTTATGGTTTGTCATCTCATAAGCCTGTCCCTTCCGGGAAGTCTGTGGCTGTGGGTGAGGGGGGCTGTGGGGAGACCCACTTCTGCCTATGAGGAGTCTCCAGACTTATACACTTAAGGGCTCAAATTATAAAGAGTTCACCCAGTGGTTCTACAGGCCCCACTGGCCCCATAGCGCCTGAGGTGGTGCTGTGTGAGCTGGGTGCCCACCTAATCCCTAGCTCAAAAGAACAAGAGGCCTCTCCCTTGGCATGAAGGATGGCCCACATGGGGTGTCCCAGCCCCTTCCTGCCAATGGCCAGCTCCCCGCTGCCCTGGAGCCTCTCACAGTGTAAGCAGCTCCTGCTGTGTCTTCACACCGCAGTTCCATCAGGTCCTGGTCCTTCGGTACAGATTCTGTACTTGGGGTGGTGGCTGTGATGGGAACCAGCAGTGACTTCCACGAGGCCACCACGATCGAGGAGTGTACCCTAGACAGTCATATGCATGGCCACTGTTCACACACTCACGCACACACACACACCAGGGCTCTCTCAAGTCCCCATGTTGCTGCCACACTCAGGGTTAAGTATCCAGCCTCATGAAACCCTGTGCTGACTAATGCCACTTGAACGGGCCAGTTGTCCAGTCTGTGGAGCCTCATTCTTCTTCATTTATCCCCACGCGCTTGCCTCCCTCAGCTTTGGGCCTCAGGTATTTCTCCAGAAGGCTCTTCTGCCTGCCATGAGCTGTGGCACTGCTGCTAACCCAGTCCAGAGATGTGCCCAGTGCCTGCCACCTATCCAGCCCAGCCTCTCACCTCTGCGGAGGGTGGTAGGAACAACGCTGAAGGTCAGGGCTGTGGCCAGCAGGGCCTGGGAAACCGCCAAGTCCACAGTGGGTCAGGAGGGCCCAGCTTCTGTTTGTTGACCCTGACCTGTGGACACGGGAGAAAGCAAGACATCCACGCCTCCTCCTTGGCTGAGCTCTGACTCTCCCTTCCCTGGTCCTCTGTGGTCACGGGCCCTGCCCCCAACCCCAGCTACCCAGGCTTCTCCCCTCCTTGTCCACCCCACTTCAGTCCCACTCCAAGTGGGGCTTACATGTAAAAATATTCCAGCTTTTTTTGAGCTTGTTATCTACTATTTTTATCAGATAGTCCAAGCAAAGCATGGCCGAAAAAAGGGAAAATCATACAGCTCTGTTTGCCAAGCTCAATAGAAATAGCAACAGGGTGGGCTATTTTTAACAAGATGAATACCCCTGTCCTCTGAGGTCTCCCCTGGCCCCGCACCAACCCCTTTGTCTCTCTGCGTGGACAGCAGATTTTAAAATATATCCACAGTTGCCAAACCACTAAGTGCACCCAAGACAGTGACTGAGGCGCTCGGAGCCAAGGAGGACCGTGGGGGGTATTTTTTCCTTTTCCATCCCT
The DNA here is from genome assembly GCA_028533065.1 of Trachops cirrhosus. NCBI lineage: Eukaryota > Metazoa > Chordata > Mammalia > Chiroptera > Phyllostomidae > Trachops > Trachops cirrhosus. The sequence goes on from CM052541.1 coordinate 104,085,257, forward strand.
CCTCTGAAGGAAATCACACTCTTTGTTTGAAAAACCTTCCAGGCTGGTTTCTGAGGCCTCTCGCTAGTTGTCCCCCTCCCACGGGAACAGCGGAGGTCACTCTGAAACATGCAGCGGTTTGGGCAGAGTGACCCCAGAGGGCTGGCGTGGCCCGTGGTGGCTCCTGTGCCAGGCGGAGGCAGGGCAGAAGCAGAGAATGAACTCCCGGAGGCAGGACCCATGGAGCATGGGTGGAAAGAGAGCCGGGGAGGGGGCTCTGTGAGGAGGGAGGCCCACGGGGGTCTTCACTCAGCTGATACCCGCTCAACAGACTGAGGCCTTACGGCCTCTCCGGTTGGCCACTGCGAACCTACAGACTGCTGAGGAATCAGCGTCTTCTGAGATGTAGTTTACATAGGGATGAGTGTCACACACACACACACACACACACACACACACACACACACACACACCCTTACCACTATGGGAAAACCACCTTTCACTGTGGAGCAGCTCAGTGGGATGAGAACTGCCCAGGAGTCAGGAGACAGGGAGGGAGCAAGTCATGGCCTCTCTCCTGGCCCCAGTGTCCCCCTGTGTGCCATGAGAGGCCTGGACAAGCCCAGGCTCTCGGGGTGTGTGGTTGGGAAGGAAAAAGAAAATAGAAATAAAGGTAACATTCATTGAACACTCAGGCAGGCATTGAATCAAACATTCACATCACATGTATTATCATCTCACTTAATCTCCACCGGAGCCCTATTAATTACTGCCCTTCGCTGTGGTTTACAGAGCATCTCTCTCCCCTGGTGGCTGTGTGTGAAATCCAGAGAAGGTCTTGAGTCACACGCCCATCCTGGGACCAATCGTTTTGGCCGAGGGATGGGAGTCTGGGATTGGCTATCTCTGATCCCAGGCCTTCCCTGTGGCCCAGTTCATGGGGACCGTGGTTGGCAGTTCTGCCAGAACTACAGGTGGTGGGGGACTGGGCGGATGCTGCTGGAGAAATGGTGGAGAGGCTGCACCGAGAGACTGGCAGTGCCCCTACAGGTGGTGGAGCTGGGCGCTGACTCCAGACACCCCATCCCATGCCCTTAGGGCAGATCAGGGCAAAGGGAGGGAGGAATGGGTCGCAAATGGGCAGGAGGAGACCCAGTGTAACTTCAACTACCCTGGATCCCGCAGCTCCTCCCCACCCATGCCACATTCCGTCTTATCCCTTGTCCTTTGCAGGTGCAGTTCCTTCTGACAGCAACACCCTCCCCCATTCTCCATTTCATAAAACCCACACATAGTTGTCAAGACTTATTTCAACAACCCCTCTTCTGGGAAGCCTTCTTCCTTTCATAGGTAGGACAGGGACTCCAGAGCCCTTGGCATACACCTCTACCTGGCACTTAAACTTCACCAATTGTGACTACCTGCCCCTTGTTTGCCTGGGGACAGGGACCATGGCTTATCTGTTCTGTTTCCCCAAGGCCCAGCACACTGTATGATGCAGAAAAATATGTTGGGTGGATAGAAGGGGGAAGAGACAGAGGAATGGGAAAGAGGAAGAAAAATGAAGAGACAGAATAGGGTGCCGTGGCAGGGGAGGGGAGAAAGGAAGGGCAGTCACAGGTCAGGGCCCATCGGGGAGAGATGGCTGGGCACCGGCACGGCAGGGCCTCGAGGGAGGGCGGCTGCAGCTGGGGCCAGGAGCACAGGCCCAAGTCACTCTCTTGGGGGTGGGCAGGCGGTGTCATAATTGGATGGAGGCCACCTGTCAGTTATTCAGTAGCATTTGTCCGTAGCCCATTGTGTGCCTGGCACTGTGCAAGGCACAGGGCCCCTCTCCCTGCCCTGAGAATGGGGGTAGGAGGGGTGGGGAGCAGAGACCTTGCAGCTGTCCGCCACCCCGAGGAAACGGGTCTGCCATCTCCGGGCCACAGGTGCCCTCCTGGCCTCTCTGCCTGGGGCCTTGGCGGCACACTTCTCAGAGGACTTTCGTGGCAGGGACATCACTAGAAGCCATGAGTCCCTGTCAGTCTTGACGTGCTCGAGTCTCGCCCCGAGAGAAGCTCTGAGAGGAGAAGTGGGGGCTCCCACCCAGGAGGGCTCCCCACATAGCGTCCCCGCCCCAAGGAAGGACGGAGACAGGGAAGAGGAGTCAGCTGCAGCTGCTGCCCAGCCTGGCAGTGAATCGTCCCGAAGCTTGCCACCCTGTCTAAATAGCTTCTTTTCTGAAAGGGGCGTGTGACAAAGGGTACATTGAAGTTTTCCATGTCCTCACCAGCCAAGGAGGACCGTCTGCCTGCAAGCACAGGGGAAGCTCTGAGGGGAGCCGGCCGGAGGCCGCGGTAGAAATTCAGACGGGAAGCAACGTCGTCTCCCTGAATCTGCCTGGTGGGCTTGGCTGGGTACTTCTTTCGGATTCTGGGCCTGGAAGGGCTTGGGCCTGGGGTGGATGAGGTGAGAAAAGATCTCCTTGGTTGCGTCTGGGCCTGAGTGACCAGCTGAGCTGGTGCAGAGGCCTGGCCTGGGAGAGGGCGGGGCAGAGCTGGCTCACACGGGGCACTCGGCTGTTTAGTTGAGAATGTAAAATGCAGCTGCCCTTTGCTAGACACTCCCTTCTCCTGGGATCCTGATGTGATGCTTCCAAGGCCCCCTCAAGAGCCCAGCCCAGGTAGACTGTGCACTTCTAGGGGCCAGGGTCTCTGTCCTGCATGTCTGGATTCCCCAGGGCTCCTGGCAAAGTGAGCGGCCTAGGGTGCGGGCCCTGGTGCTCACAGTTCTGGATCTGATTATGATTTTTTTGTTCAGAAATTATCATATTTTTTGTTGATTTCATTTAATTTGCATGTGTACGTGCATATTTGGTTTTCTCCACCCAAAATCTGGTTCTGTGGAGTCAGATTGGTTTGTGACCCCACCTTTAGGCCTGAAGTAATTTGCCTATTTATTCAGCAGACTTTTACGAGCAGGGCATCTAATGGCCTTGCATCTGGAGACCCAACGGCTGCCCTCACTCGACGGGCCACACTGTGCCCAGTCCCCTTGAAGGTGTGGGAGGGATGGGCCCAAGAAATTTCTCTGGGCTGCCCTTGATGAACCCATAAGGACAACAAACCATGGCTTGGGGGCGTGGCCTGCCCTGGGTCTGCAGCCACGACATGTCACGGGACATTCTCCACATGCTTCCCCAGGGCCAGGCACCATGTCTGCCCTCAAAGTGTGTGCACACGTGTGTACGTTTATGCCTATGTCTGCGTGTATACGAGTGTACTCCCATCTTATCAGAACGCCTTTCAGGGGAGAATTCTGCCTGGGCCACTTACCCTTCTGAAGGTAACAACAGCGTCTCCAGGGCAACTGACTCATCCTCCCAATTCTGTGGTTTCCTCATTCGTGGAATGGGGATAATGGGAGTAACTGCTTCATTGGGTTGTTGTGAGGTTAACACCATAAAACACTTAAGACAATATTTTGCACATAGTAGACATTCTTTAAATGTTAGCCATTACTACCACTACTGCTATTCCTATCTCAAAGCTGTCTTCAGTTCCCCAGAGGCAGACCCTGAGACGGGGACTCTCGGCTAAGTGCGTTCCTGAGGGAGCGCCCCCTGGGGACAGGAGAGGGCCTGGGGAAGCAGGATGGGAGAGGAAGAGGCAGCAAGGTGCAGAGGAGGCCTTCGGCCTACCCCTCAGGGGACTCTGAGTGTCAGCTACACCTCAGGGCTGTCCCCATGGGAGGTCAGGGAGCTGAGCCTTCCCTCACCAGCACCCCAGTCATTGGGTAAGGGCCACCTTGGGGGACAAACTTCCAGGCACTGCCCGCTCTGCAGGCAAAGCAGCTCCTGTAGCCTGGGGCAATCGCTCACAGAAGAGTGGGCAGAAGGTGGGAGAGGGGCCCCCTAAAGAGACCTGGGCAGGCTGGGGGACCTGCGGGCAGCACCAACGGCCTCCTCCTCAGAGAGCAGAACAAGAGCAGGGCCTGTACGTGGCAGGCGCCCGGTCGTGGCCATGCCAGTCTTTCTGCCTCACTAGCCACAGGCTGCTCCTGGTCCAAAGCCAGGGTCACGTTGGGGTGTCGGAGGTCCCCACCAAGCCCAGAGCCTCATGTATTTATTATGTAGGATGATTACTCCGGTCACGATCACAGGACCAGTGAGAAGCGTCTGCCGGCTCTGACTGCCTGAGCACAGTGGTAGACGGGCCGTGCTGCCGGCCAGCACCGGCGTCCCTGGGTCTGCTCCAGGCGCTGGTGTCAGAAAGCAGGGAGATGCTGTGACAATGGGCAGCCATGTGCATCCCGTGATCCTGCCAAGACATCCTGCACCTGCCACTTCTTCCCTGCGCCCTGCCGGCTCTGCTGTCCATCCCACTCACGCGGGCAGCTGCCCAAGTCTCGGCCTTGTAGTAGTGTTCCCCAGGGAGACACCTGCCTGGGCATCACAGCAAGTATTGGAGAGCGTTTCAGGCCTGGCCCTGCTGGCTTTGTGAAAAGCCCAGACCCCCCGGAAAGCTGTCATGGCCAAGGGGATTCAAGCAGAGGCAGGAAGGCCACCTGTCGGGGGCGACTCTAGAGGGAATTCCAGGATAATAAGAATAACCTGTTATCTCCTACCGTGTGTTGAGTCATCCTATGTTTCAGGCAGATCCAGTTATAGAAACCATTTTATTTAAAACTTACCACAACTCTGTGAGGTCACTGCTCCCAGGTCCTCTTTTTACAGGGGAAGATTAAAGCCCAGAAGTGAAGTTTCACGGTGGTGGCCACAGTCAGCCCACGGCGCTCCCTGCCCTGGACACTGCGGGGCTCCGGCTCGCTCAGGGTAGAAGCCTCACAGGGGCCTCCACTGTTTGCCTGACCTGGCGTCCCAGTGCCCCACCTTCACTTGCTCCACACTAGCTCCCACCTCAGGGCCCTTGCACTCACTGGCTGCTCCCTCTGCCTGGCAGGCTCCTCCTCACCTGCTTCAGGTCTCTGCTCCAGTGTCAGCTCCTGACACCCCAGTGTTCTCTATTCCTTTTACTCCGCTTCGTTATTATTATTCTTTGAGTATTATTATTTTATTTTAATTGTTCAAGTACAGTTTTCTGCCTTTTACTCCCATCCCAGCCCCCCCCCCCCAGTTATTATTCTTCTAGCTCTTACATATTTTCTCCTTTCAGGAAAACGTCAGCCCCATGGTGGGAGCGATTTTGCCTTTTGTTCACTGCTAGATCAGGTCCCTGACCAGTATGACGTGTAGCTGGTGCTTGATAAATACGTGGGGGAATGATTGAAGAGTGCGAGACTCAAATTCAAAAGCTCCAACCACCAGGCATCCTGGGGTTTGGAGAGGGTGGCTGCCAAGGTCTTGTGGGCCCTGGGGCCAGAGCCAGAGGGCACAGAAGACAGTGATCTTGAGAGAGTTTGGCCCCTGACACCCGTGCCCAGGTCCGTTCAGTGCAGCCGTGAGCAGCAGGCCTCTGACTCTGCTCAGCCTCCCTCTTTGCATGGCTCTGACCTGGGCTGCCTCTCTTCCTTCCTCTTGGCTCTGAGGCCTGAGAAAAAGCTGTCCTTTGTCTCTCAGCCCTGGATTCTCCTGATTTTCAAGTTCAGAAGAGCTTGGCAGATTCCAAACTTCTTGTCTAAAGAATTTCCTCCAAAAAGCCTCCTGGATCCTCTGTACACTTGTTCATGCAAAATAATGCCTGCTGAGCATCTTCGATGTGCCTGTCATATCCAATGGACCCAGTTCCCAGCCTTCTGTGCCACTGCTGGGCCACCCTGGCCCAGGAGGCCACATAATGGACCCCTGAGGCAAGAGGGACTTGGGATGCTGAGACAGGGCTCAGGCCTCCCCTCCCTCTGCCCCACCCTCTGGCTGAGAATGTGGGAGCAGTAGAGGGAGGCCCAGGAGGCAGCACTACCCCATCCTAGCCCCCTGGGGGAGAGAGGCAATTTTGGGGGTCAGCAGAGTGGAGAGCCAACCAGCCTTTCTAGGAGGGAGAGCATGCCAGGCATTCAGTTTGAGGGAGACCTGCCAGCTATGTTCTTTTCCTCAAACCCAATTGCTCCCCCTCCCCCCTCCCCAGCTGCTGACCTCCTTCTCCCAAAATGCCTAGCGCCTGCCCAGGTCCCTTCTCCAGAATGCCCAGGAGCCATGGCAGGGTTCTGCTTCCCCCGACGCCCCATGTCCCTTCAGGGGAGCGGTGGGCAACCTTTATCTGTGCTCTCAGAATCCAGCTGCAGGCTGCCACCTGCCCCTGCCCCACGTGTGCACAAGCTTCCTCATTCCACAAACTCATAGACACCAGGCTTCTGTCCAGGTTTTTGCACATCTTCACTCACTGCTCACAAAGAATCCTGAAAAGACAAGAGAAATGAGGGCCTTCACCAGGACAGCAAGCCAGTGCCCAGAGTGTCCTGAGGAGGGACCCTGAGGGAGGGGGAAATTACTGGGAACAAGCAAACACACAGAAGGAGTCTGGTGAGATCCATTGGCAGGAGGTGGTAGCTGAGCCTGATAAAATCTCCAAAAGTCATCAACAATTGACAATGAACTTTTTTTCTGGGTCTCAGAATCCTAGAAGGGTCTTTGAGTATGTGGTAGTAGAGTGGGCTTCTCAGGACCTGTCTCATTGGGGTTCCACGTACTCCTCTCAGTGGCCTCGGGGTCCCCTCACTGCCTCTACACACCTGCCCCCCCACCCTGCAGAGCCAAGTGGACTCAGGAATAGGGCCTCACCTCGGAGGCTGGGCTGGCAGTCAGCAGGCCAGCACCACTGTGGGCCCTTCCCCCTTGCTCCTCAGGCTCTGCTCCGCAGCAGCAAGCGTTCACATTCTGCATGGCGGCCTGGCCCAAGAATTTGAGAAGCCCCAGTCCTAGCCCCATGGTGGGCCTTCAGTGCATGCACCTTGAACCATTACTGTCTTCTCCTTGGATGTGACTGGTGTTTGCCCCCAGGCCCAGTAGCAGGAGGCACACTCATTGGCCTGGGTTCAAGTCTTACCTCCACCACTTTCCAACAGTGTGAACTGAGTCACATGAATTTGCTGTGCTGTGCCTCAATTTCCTTCTCTGTAAAATGACCAGGATAATAGGCCTATTTCATAGGATTGTGATGAAGTTAACTGGGATAATCCTCTTAGAACAGTGCCAAGCACGTAGTAGGTGCTCAATAAATCCCACCTGTTGTATTCCTGTCACCTCCTGGCATTCCTTCCTAAGCTATGAAGGATTCTGGGATTGGGGCCAGTTAGGCTTTCTCCTCAAGATGACCTGATCATTTAGAAGATGCGAGAGGAGAAGGGGGCCCTCACAGCTGCCTCCAGGCCCCTGGGGGTTGTGGCTACTCTGGAAAGCCCGGACTCACCACACTGTTTGGATTGGGTTTCTATTCCCAACACTGGTGAGAAGCCTGCTATTTATGGGCCCCCCCATCCCACCCCCCGGACGGCCAGACAGTGCGTGGGCTGAGGACCACATGGCTGACAGCCTGCTCCCCCCACCCCACCCGGCACTGTGACCGGGGCACGTTTTGCACGATGGTTACCCTACCCGCTGGGCAGTGGCTTTCCCAGCTGTCTATTCCCTCCCCTGGGGGGTGGGGAGAAGCAGAGATGGAAAGAACACAAGGGGTCCCCTGCCTATTCATCCTAGCCTCTGGCTTCTAGAAAGTCTCTAAGGAGATGTGGGTTCTTTAGGGCACTGAGGATGATACACACACATGCCTTTTTATTTCCACCCTACACCTGCCTCACATGGTGTGTAGTGTGGTTAAATTACGAGCTCCAGAGCTAGACTGCCTCTGCTCAAGTTCATTTTCAGGCCCTGGTTAGGTGTGACCTTGCGTAGTACCTGAACTGTTCTGTGCCTCAGTTTCCTCAACTATAAGATGGAGCTAGGGCTGTACCTGTCTTATGAAGGTTAAAGAAATTCATACAAGTGAAGTGCTTAGCCCTGAGCTGGGCAGATAGAAAGCACTTGATCAAAGTTGATGTTCTTATACCTCCAGAGTCTGGTGCAGAGTGGCAACCATGGCCTTCATCACTTGGCTCTGGTCCTCAGGCTAGGCAGGATCGCAGCTGCTTTGTGCATGGAGAAGCTGAGCCGTCAGTGGGGGATGTAGCCTGTCCAAGCACACAGCTGGGGATGGCAGAACCCAGGCCTTCTCAGGGCTCTTTCCAGCCCCGGGCTGCCTCTTGGTCTTTAACCCCTGGAGTCCCCTCCCTACTCCTCATCAAATAGATAAGGAGCTCCGCCGGCCAATCGCAGCAAGAGAAAGTAGGTACCCTGACAGGTGTGTGTCCAGAGGGAGCCAGGCTGTACCTGTCTCCAGGGCCTGCCAGCCCACTCAGGAAAGGGGCTATTTTCGGCATGCGGTGTTTGCCCAGTGGTGGGGGATATTTGTGAAGGGTCAGTCTCGTGGTATCCCTTGTCTTCCAGCTGGAAACAGCTCTCGGATGTGCAGCTGATTGGTTGAGAGCATGAGGCTTTGGCGAGCCTTTTCCTTCTTTACAAAATGTGGCCATTTCTTCTTCCAGTCCATCCTTTTGCCAAGCCCACAGCTTCTGTTCCTGGCTCCTTGCCTTTAAGATGGTGACAGATTTCCCAGGTCTGGTGGGATGAGCAAATCAGGCGAAGTGTGGTTTCCTGACCCTGGCCGTCGTTTTCCCTCCACTAATAAACCTGTGGCTAACCATCCGTGGCATGTGCTCCGTGGGTTAGAGCACCACGCCAATGAGGCCAAGGTCAGGCTCTGCTCTGTCCAGGCCAGCATTACAGGGAGGTGCACTCTGTCCACGGCCTCAGCCTGTAGCGCTCGCCTGTGCCACTGGGACTGGGGTCAGGCCTAGGAAGCGTGTGGGTCGGTAAGAGTGTGGGCACCTCTGTGTCCCCAGACCCAGGGAGGGGCCTGAGCTTGCCCACCTGCCCACTGCTGGGCAGGGCTGAGTGCTTTCTTATGTGAAGACTGGCACGTATGTTGGTGGAAAAACACTGGTTACCAAGAAAGGGCCAGGCTACGGAGTGGGTCTTCTAAACTGTTTGGGGAGGCCCCTGGAGAGACAGCAGTGTGGTGACAAGAGAACAGACTGTTGGGATTCAAATCCCCAACAGGACGCTTAGTAACAGTGTAGTGATAAAACCATTCCATGCCTCAGTGTCCCCACCTGTAAAATGGGGATGATCACAGGCCTCTTGCGAGGGCAAATGAGCCAAGGCTTGACAGCACACAGAACAGCAGCTGCTATGTGTTAGCTCTTGTCGTCGTCGTGGTAGCTCAGCCCCCAACACCTGTTCCATGGACTCTGTACCCCTCATCTCTGGCCCTACATCCCTCCACCCCCATTTCTAGCAGACGCCTCCCCTTGCACAAGCCAAGCCTTCACCGGCCCTGCAACTTTGTGCTGTTGAAGCCCAGGTCCCATGGATGGCCCTCGCCATCCCCCCTGAGAAGCCAGGTGCTGGCGGTGGCCAGGCCTCAGGTGGATCTTGCTCCATCCTTTGCCAGAAAGAAGCCCAGTGTCCTGGGAACAGGCTGGCACCAGGCAGGTGCCCGGTTCTGCCCCTGTGGCTCCTGCCCGGGAGGGCGCGGCCACTGAGCTCAGGTCTATAAATAAGGTATCTGGGAGGAACGGCTTTAATTTGCACTTTACCTATTGGTGTTTACTTTGCTATTTCCAATATGGTAATTTAATTCTCTAGGGCGCCTGGCTGGGGGGGCACCTGGGGCGTGCGGTTACCTGACCACACCAGGAGTGACTCCTGTGTCCCTGTGCAGCTCGGGACACAGATGCCACAGGGACAACCATGGCCTGTGAAGGTCCCAGGCATGGGCAGTGTGGAGGGGTTTGGCTGGACTTTGAGACCCCTCTGTACCCAGACCCACAATCCTCCTCTCTCCATTTGCCTCTTTCCCCTGACAGCAGTGCCAGCATCTCCCTTCTGGGTGGCTCTCCTCGCCTCAGCCCAGGGCCTCCATCTCTGCCGGGGTGACCACCCTCCTCCAGCCTTCAGGGAGCTCCCTCCACGTTTCTCTGATGCCCTAAGGCTGATTATGGGACCGCCTCCCCTCCCCCAACCCCAGTAGCTTGCTCTCTTTTAAAACTTCGTATTTTGTCTTTTCTATGAGACTGTATGTTCTGAGGCCAGGACTCTGCCTCCCTCAGACTGGGGCTCCCTGAGGGCACAGAGTGTGCTTTTCCCTCAGATTAGGGATCTCTAAGGTATGGGGCTATTCTTGCCCCTCGGCCTGGGGCTGCCCCAAGGGCTGAGGCTGATTCGCTCCCGTGTCTGTCTCTGCTCCCATCCCTTCTCCCTTCCCACCTTTGTCCCAGCCGTACTTCCTGTGGCCTGGTCTACCCACTAGGGCCACCAATAGTGCGTCTGTCCTAACCTCATGGCAGCTCTGGCCAGCAGGCCTGCACCGCGCCTTGTGGCCTCTTCCTTCATAAGCAAATACCAAAAACTGCATTTTATACCTGCACTGGGATGAAGATAAATATATTCATATTATATATAAAAACATTTTCTTTGACATAAAACATTACTTTTCCTCTGATTTTAAAATAAGTCAAAACGTTTTCATGGGCCTCTGAGCATCTTCGGGGCTGGCACCGTGCCTGCTGCGCACGGTGGACAAGCCGGGCCTGTCGCGGGCCAGCCGAGCCGGCTGTGGCGCTAGGACGCCTTTCCCATCCCTCAGCTCCGAGCCAGTCAGGGCCCGAATTTCTGCCCCACACAATCGATACCTCCACAGCTACGTTACCGGCAACAGCCACAACAGGGCCCCCTGGACAGCTCAGTGCCAGGCTCTGTGCTGAGTACACGGTCACCTTTGTCTTATCTAATCCTCACAGCCATCCTATGAGGCAGGCACTGAGATTATTTCCCAATTCACAGATAAGGAAAATGAGGTTCAGAAGGAAGAAGTGACAAGTTCAAGGTCACCCAACCAGTCAGTGATGCAGGTGAGGAGTGCGGGTTGGCGGTGGGGAATGGAGGAACCCAGAGGTCCTGGCATCAGGTAATCTAGGTCCTTCCACTCCAGAGACGGCGAAGGGCCAGGAAAAGCACAGGTCGGGGGCAGCCGCAGAGTTTTGCTCTGCTGTCTCCTTGAGGCAAGACCTTGCCCTGGAATTACTTGCTTTCCTGCCCCTCTGGAGGGCTCTCAGCCCTAGGTGGGGGGTTGTAGACTTGACCCCATGGAGGGCATAGTGGGATTCCTGAAGGATGTGCCCACCACCCTCTCCCCTTCCCTCTTCCCTTCCAGCCACCTTGTCCAAGACGCTGCCTGGGAGTCTCATCCGGGCTGGGAGCCACTGGGGCCCAGAGGGTAGGAGAGGACCTGGTGGCCTGGGGGCTGAGGAGCTCAGAGTGGACGTCGGGTCTGATGGATGCCTGTGAATGACAGAGGCGGGGTTCTCAGGGCCCTTCCCAAAGCCAGCTCTGCAGCCCTGGCCCCTGAGGGGGGCCACCCGCTCCTGCTCTGCCAGCCCATCCCTGTGTTGTTACAGTCATTTCCTTCTTCTCTCCACTCTGCTCCTCCCTCTTCATTTTTGGCTTGTCTTTTTAAAAAACCCATCTCTTCTCTCACCTCATTGATCTCTCCTTCACCTTTTTATCTCTGCCATATTCATTTGTGCTTTTTTCTCCTCCTCTTGCCATCTCTGTATTTTCTCTGCCTCTCCTCTGAGTGCCTGTGAGGTTTCTGCCATCTGCTTTCTTCTCTCACTCTATTCACCTGCTTTTCTCTCTCCTCCTGGCTCCTCAGTGCTTCTGCTCCATCCCAGGCCCTGTCTCTTGTCATTCTATGTCTCTCTTCGTCTTTCTCCCTCTCCCATTATTCTGAGACATGAGTGTCTGGCCCAGCAGGGACAACACATTCCACAAATTACCCAACAAGGGTGCAGGGAACGTGCTTCAAGAGGACATTAGGGGCCTGGCCCTGATGCGTGTGTGTGGCGGGGGTGGGGGGCTGTGGGGAAGCAGGAGGCCCAGGAGCCATCAGGTGTGGGCACCCCCCAACAGCTGGGCAGGAGGGGCTCCCTGCTGAGCTGTGGAAGGGAAGCAGGAAAGGATTTTGTGCAGACTGGGCTCTGGTTGGCTTTCCAGCAGCATGTCTTTCTTCCAAAGCCAACCCTTTGATCCCTGGAGACTTAAAAGGAGCCATCTGCATTTGTGTTTCCTACAGGTAGTGTGGGGAGGAGGAGAGGGAGGGAAATGGGGAGGATGCTGGGAGGGGCTATACTTGGCTTCCTGGGACGTGCATGAGCCCCACCTCTGAGCCTGTCAGTGGGCACAGGTAATAACTGCCTAACAGGGCTGCTTTGGAGAACAAATAAGTTGATGTGTTGTCGCTCAAAAGCCCAGTAAAGGGGCTTCAAGAGGTTTGGTGTGGGCCAGGAACAGAGCCATGCCCTCTCTAAGTAAATCCCAGGGCTTACTGTAAAAGCCTTCATTTCCTTGAGGTGACTCGCCTCCTCCAGGAAGCCTTCTAGATTAGCCCCAGTCACCAGGGTCCTTCCCAGGCACTGACCATTTGGTTCTTAGGTGCCTTGTTCACTCTCCCTGCTGATCATTATTTCCATCTCTCCAACACATCAGAGGGGGCCAGGGGCAGGACTGCATCTTTACCTTCCCTCGTGGCCCCAGGGCCTGGCCCAGGTGGACTGAACAGGACATTCTCGGTCATAATAATGAGGAAGGTCTGATTTTCAAAGCACTTTGGCAGATGCTCTAGCGCTTGATTCTCATCCTGCCCAGTGAGGAAGGCAGGGCATGGATAAGGGCCCCCTATTTTAGAGGCAGAGAAACTAAAGTTCAGAGAGGTCAGGTAACTTGCCCAAGGTCATTTAGCAAGTAGGACTGGTAAGAACCCCAGAGCCTGTCTGCAACTCACATTTTACAATAGGGAAACTGAAGCAGAGAAAATGCAAACAGCTTCGTCCAGACTAAAACCTAAGCTCCTAGGCTTTTTCTTCCAAACCTTAATGACCAGACCACCCTCCTGACCTTCTCGAGGTAGACACACACTCAGGGGACACTGGGCTTTCAGAGAGAGCTCAGAAGTCCCAAGGCTATGCCAAGGGGGCCTGCCAGGCGACTTGCTGGGTTAGAGCTCCAGGCTCTGGGGACCCCAGATGTGCCACTGTGGCCCTGCCAGAGGACAGGCCACGGGTCCTGCCACAAGTGACAGGAGGCAGAGAGATGTACTGAATGGGAACCCCTGTCCACTTCTTTCCTCTTTTGCATGCCAGGCTGAGGGCATGGCAATGCCTTCGGCTGCCAGGATCAGGGAGCAGCAAGAGACAAGGACAGTGGGCTGGTCCCGTCAGAACGTCCCACAGGCCCCCAGGCATGACTCTGCCCTCCTTTCAGATAGTAAGGAGTGTGTCACATGCGGTCAGGAGACTCGCCCCCGCATGAAGACCTCTTTCCAGTCCCCTTGGCTCTCAAGACCTCTGAGCTCTGACTCAGAGTCCTCGAGAGTTCTTGATCTGGGGCTTCTACCCGCTCAGCCCCAAGGCCTCAGGATTGCTGTCCCAGCCTGGGTTCCATATTCTATCTACCACATTTGCCTCATTTGTTCTGCACTGATCCATTTTCCCCGTTTTTTTAATGAAGGATGCCGATTCCTGCGCTCATCGGAATTTCCAGTGTTTCTGTACTAGTCAAGTGCCAGCTAAGGGCAGAGATTTGACACTTGAGTCAGAAGCTGCAATTGAGTGAGAGAACTGGCAGGATTTCCAGGACAATGTTTGAAATAATGAAAAGAGCTCGGGGGCTGTCCTTACTGTCATAATACTCTTGAGGGTTTGGGTCCCGAAACTGGGTATACTCAGTATAGTCGCAGGACTCTTCTGTGGCACACAGGGGCTACACACATGCACACACACACACACCCACACGCACACACGGAGGCATACTGGCATGCACGTGCATGCACACACCCAGAACCGGCAGCTGGGCCTGGGATGATGTGAATTGCTCACCAATCCAGTCCCTTAGGCTCAGCTTATCTCCTGACTCCAGACATCGTGATTCCTACCTTGGGGCTGTTCATGTTGAGCCCTTCCCATATGAGCTGTAAACTGAGTGATGTGCAGGGGCTTAACTATCTCATCAGGAAATGAGACCCGTGGGCTGAACACAGGTCAAGCAGTGCCGGACGTGTGCTATGGGCAGGGGCGAGGCCCGAACGGGGAGCAGAATGGGAAGCCACAGCACACGTGGAAGGCACATCACACGGGGGCAATCCCTGGTGTGGTGGGCCCATCTGGGTACTTCCCTGCCAAGGTAACGTTTCATGCTCTGTAGGAGTGGCCAGGACGACCAGGCTTCTAGCAGCTGACTCTCTTCAAGTCTCATATATTTTGTCTTAAACTGTATTTTTGGGTTTATTCTTTTGCTGGCAGATTTATCTCCATAGTTAGATTTGGCTTCAGCTGGTGTTACAATTAGTATGCATTTCTTAAGAAGGTACCCCAACAGATGGAAGGGCTCAAATGTGTGCCTGGAGCTGGGGACAGCTTGCCTGGGAGGCAGTGACAGGCACAGATAATCCTTGAGGTGTGCCGTCCACCTGGATAACCGAGAATTCATAACGTCTGGCAGGTCCTAGGAAGATGGTAGATAAAGGCAAAAATAGCTGGCACCTCCAGCCTGGGATGGAGGATGCAGCTCATTGACTGAAAAGCCGTGGGAGCTGGTCTTGCCCTATACCTTCATGAGTGGGTTCTGCATGGGAAAGGAGGGTTGTGGGTGAGAAGGGGGCTACTTCCGGCCAGCTACTTCCTGACATCTCCCTTCTCCTACCTGGGTCTCAGTCTCCTTATCCACAAAATGGAACGCTTGGCCACCATGACCTCCAAGGCTCCCAGATGGAGACCAGAACATTCCTCCCTGGCTGCTGAGGCCTCAAGAGATGGGATGGAGCCAGAGAGAAGCAGCAAAAGCTGTAACTCCAAGACCAGAAGGCGCCTGGTCCAGGGGAGGGGGGGCAGAAAGCAGCGAAGTTAGTGCTGTGCCCTCCACCTTGGCTATTTTTACCCTAGAACACTGGACTGCAAGAGGCCTGGCTAAAAATACCAGCAGCCCAAGCCCAGAGCATCCTCTCCCCAGAGAGGCGGGATGGGGTCTGGCAAGGAGCTGGGTGTGGAGACTGGGAGCTTGAAGGGCATTCATCCTTCTCCTTCCCAGAGCTGGGGTGCCTCGGGAGTGACTGGGATGGAGACCCGTCCTTTCAGAGAGCACTTCCCTCTAAAGAGCTCCAGAATAAGCTTTTTTTGTCATTTTTGGTAATCCCAGACAACCCTGTCCACACGTGTACATATTTTTTTTTGTCCAGTGTAATCAGAGTCTGCTACAGTTATTTTGTGTTCTGCTCTTTTTCACTTATTCTTTCATAAACATTTTATGTTGCTATGTGGTCTTCATATTTGTCACTCTTAATGGCTGCATAATATTCCATCCAAGGGATTTTTTTTTTTAATTCCCTGATTGTTGGGCATCTGAGGGCTTCCAGTTTTCCATTATTATAAATAAAGCTGCCCTGGACATCTTTGTGCATGTGGCTTTTTCCTTCTCATTAATTATTTCTGTAAGAGAAGTGCCCAGGTCAGCCAGCAAGGCTGTTTTTGTGCCCCGTTTGATGTGGCTAGCCAAACCGCTTTTCAAAGAAAATGAAGGAGGTTTAATGTAAGGATACGTCCCACACTGGGGGCCAAGAGCAGTCAGGCTTCAGGGAAACCGGAGCTGGGAGCCAACAGGAGCCCCAGCAGCTGCCGCCTGCTCCCAGGGGCCTGCCCTGTTTCAGCTTCTCTGCTTTCCCTGCTCCATCTCTCTTCCCTAGCTGCCTTTTTTCTTTCTTCCTTCCTTTTTTTTTTTTTTTTGACCTAGCAGAGCTATCAGCTCTGAGCACATATCATTTTCTAACCACCTGCTCACGTGTTCTAAGGGCTCGATTTATCCCAGGCACTGTACTGATTACCTATATTGATTATTTTAATCTTCACACCACCCTCTGGTGTGGAGATTTAACATGTCACAGATGGATAAACTGAGGCATAAGACTAAGTAACTTGCTCAAAGATGCAGTCAATAACTGGTTGTACCAGGTCCCACCTCACTGACTTACCTCACTTCAAGCAGGTACTCAGGACCCCTATACCAGTCTCCCTAGAAACACAGAGGCCCCCCCCCAAATCTATCACTAATGGTCTATCACTTCTGTGTTTCCAAGTTAAAATTATTTTAGGGTCTATAATTTACATACAATCAAATGCACAAATTTAAGTGTGCTGTTGTATGCCTTTGACAACTACGTGCCCTTACATAATATACACTTATGTAATTTATACTCCAGTTAAAATACAGAACAGTTGTACCACTGCAGAAAGTATCTTGTCCCACTTTGCAGTCAATCCTCTCTCCCAGAAGAAAAAACAAATTCTGATTTTTATTAGCAAACATTAGTTTTATCTGTTATCTGAGTTTAAATTCTGAAGAGGGAGAATCTGATTGGCTTAGGCTAGCCTACGGATTAGAACCCTCGGTGTCCAGGCCCAGTCAGCTGTGATAAGGGGAGGATTAAGAAGGAGGAGGCTCAGCCGTGAGGGCAGGTGCACAGACCACCCCCACGTGCCAGCACTGAACTTTGCTGAAAACTATCGAAGGGTAGTATAATTGGTGTAAATGCTAACTTGCCTCTTTGATTATTTGTAAAGTGGAACATGTTTCCACATGTTTCTTCCTTTTTGTGTGTGCTGTCTACATCTGCTCATCTGAATCATGCTTTATATCTTACAGATATGAAGGCCGCACTGAGCAACCATGCGCGGACAGGGGCTGCCGTGGAGGGAGGATGGTTGCTCACTGAATGACTTCTCCGTGGTCCTGATGGCCCGGGCGGCGGCGGTGGGGGGCGGGGCGGGCTGGAGAGGGGCTGTTTAACTGGCTTCCTGATCAGTGTTTATGAGAAACCACCTTCTCCCTCCCAACTTGGCATGTTTCTTGGACTAGGTCATCTTTAACAGGGATCTCCTCAGCCAGGAGGACCTCTGCATTTGCCTTCTCCTTTCTGGTTTCTTCTTCTGAATAAACCAGCCTCTAGGAGTTCTCAGGGGCCTGCTCGTCCTGTGGGACTTGTCCTTGAGCTGCATCCCACGTCTGCTCTTTGTTGGTCTAAGGCTTTTCTCTCATGCAATTCCAGGCTGAATATGTACACATTTCTCCTTCTGAGCTCCCAGGGAGAGAATTTTGGTATTTGCATCTCTCTTTGTGAAATGTGCCTTGTTTTTTATAAAAAGCTGAGGGTCCTCTCGCACCCTCTCTCTCTAGGCCCTATAGGGTGACAGAGGGACCACTGCTATGGCTCTGAGTTCAGAGCCTTCCATCCGAGGTTAAGGCCTTGGAGGTAGTATGCTACAAGGTAAACCATACAACTGCCACAGACAGTGAAGGCTCTAGGCCCAGTGAGAGACATGTGTTGAGGGCACCAGAAATGTTGAGGCAAGAGAAGCCCCTGTGGACAAGCAGCAGGCAACTATCAGGTCAGCCTTTAATTAGCAGTCAGATTTTGTTGCCCTGAACTGCCTGGTCTCACCAGCTGTTCCTAGCTATAGAATAGCTTGCGGGGATTGGGGTGGGGAAGCATGGCACGAGAGATGCTCTCTGAAGCCAGGGATTCAGGTTCACCCATGGGATCCCTGCTGCGACCTCGGACTCTGTAGTCTAGCACTCCATCCCAAACTCTGGCACCCAGCACACATCTAGTGCTGTGGGCTGCAGTGGTCGGCTCATGGCCGCCTCTTCAGGTGGTCTCTCAGTGCACATTCCCCTGCTATGCGTTGGAGGGCTCAGGAGCTGCCTGTGGGCAGTGAAGTCAATAGAATCAGCAGGAAATGGTGATGCTCTCTGCTGGTTCCCTAGGATGTCTGATGGCTTCTGACTGTGCAAAGCCCAGGCTTCCTGTCATCCATGGGTCACCATTCTCCTTATGTCATGAGCCGCAGTTCTGAGCTGTTTTTAAAATCTCTGCTCAATATGGTCCCTCCTACCTCACAAGATTAGTTGACAGAATGTTGTGGGGCTGGTCATTTGCTTCCTGTGGCTGAGACTGCCAATTGTTCTTTTATATCTGTTTTCCTCTTCTGTGATAAGAGAAGTTTTAGTTGGGTACAAAGCTCTGCACCATGGATTGCATTTTCCTGCTTCCCTTGCTGTTACGTGTGCCCTGTGGCTAGGTCCTGGCCAATGGGATAGCAAGGAAAGAGTGCTCCCTTTCATCTTTCCCTTTCTCATTGGCTGGAATGCAAATGTGATGGCAGGAACTGGAACAGTCATTTTGGACCACACAATGAAAGCTGCACATGGAGGAAGACAGAGCAACAAGCTTGAAGGAAGCTGGATACCAGACACCATTAAGCTACCACATCATTGTGGCCTACCTACTTGGATGTTTATGTGTGAGAGAGTTCAACTTCTATCCTGTTTAGCACCTGTTTGGGGGGTGTCTTTTCCCAGCAGCTGAACCTATATACTTACTACTGTTTCTCAGTGGAATGACCACATCTGGCCTATATGGATATGTCCGTCACTGGTGAGACTGGAGACCCCATGTTTTAGTAGACTATTACTTCGATGGTCGCCAATGGATTATCCCTCCCAGTATTCACACCCTCATGTGGTCTCTGCTCACAATAACTCTAAACTTGACTGTGTGACTTGTTTTGGCCAATGAGACGTGAACAAGAGTGATGAAAGCAGAGCACTTGCCTGTGAGACTAGTCCTCTGAGATCACTGGCTCTTGGTGTGCTCCTTCGCCGAGCCCAGCTGTCCATCTTGAGAAGCCCTACCTAGCCGTAGGAGACGCCACGTGGGGGAGAACGGCGGCCCCGCCCTGAGTCCCTGCTGACCCTGCACCAATCTGCTTTCCTGTGAGTGAAGCCGTCCTAGAGGTGGATCCCACAGTCTGAGGCAGAAAGGAGCTGTCCCCGCCACACCCTGTCTAAACTGCAGCATTGGATCAAATAAATAATTGTTGCCTTAGCCACTAACTTTTGGGGCTAGCTTGTTGTGCAGCACTAAGGAAATAAAACACATGTGGATGGCCCAGGGCCCTTTGCACTATCTGGAAAACTCTGAATTTCCTGCACTTCCTTCTACACCAACATGCCAACAGTGTCTCCCTCACAACTGGAGACTAAAACGCTACACAGGAAGTCGCTGATGCTCTGGAAATACGCTGGGGCGTCTACCCTTCCCTCCAGAACACCATGCTCCATTTTACCCACCGCCAGGTGGTTATTGCTTGCCTTCATGCTTGGATTTGT
The DNA here is from genome assembly GCA_028533065.1 of Trachops cirrhosus. Classification (NCBI taxonomy): domain Eukaryota; kingdom Metazoa; phylum Chordata; class Mammalia; order Chiroptera; family Phyllostomidae; genus Trachops; species Trachops cirrhosus. Next base: position 104,104,545 of record CM052541.1, read on the forward strand.
AGTTCTGGAAGTGGGGACAGGTTCCATGGACCACTTCTCTTTCTTCTAAAGCTGCTGAAATGCCATGTCTCTTAGACAAGAGTTTGAGGGCAGTATCGCTCAGGCCAGGGCTGCCTGTGTCAACAATGGACCCCCCAGTGCCCACATAAGTAAGAGTTGAGGGAATGAATGAATGAGGGAGTGAGTGGTGAACAAAAAGTGACTCATCTGCATCAGAGCAGAAAGTCAAGGTGAGAGACATATAGAGGGGTCTCCAGATTAGAGAGGGAGTAAAGAGTCTATATCTAATGAAAAATGCTTTGGAAATACTTTTAACCCTTTTAAAATATAATTATAGTAGCTAACATTATTGAGTTCTTATCTTGTGCCAGGCACTATGCAAAATGCTTTATGTGTTATTGCACTGGTCATCTTAACAACCCTGGGAAGTAAGTATTATAACCTTCATCCCATTTTATAGATGAGAAAATTGAGGCCCAGAGAGGTTAGGTAACTTGCCTAAGTGGGGATGGGAAGACTTGAACTCAGTCTGGCATCAGCACCCAAGGGCATAGCCACAGCCTGACAAACAGCCGGAGTCCCATATTCCACCTTTGCACATGGCGTGCCTCAGGGCACAAGCACCAATTGCTATGCTACCCAGTGCTGCTGGGACCTCAGATAGCCCAGGGCAGAAGAGAAGAGGAAGGAGAAGGAGATGAGCCTGGGTCCATGTGCCCGGCAGCAGGGGCACAGCACTGGGAACCAGAGATGGCACTGCCTACCCTGCCCCAGCACCTTCATCGGCTGCTCCCACTCACTCCTCAGAAATGAGCCTGGCCATTCACACATGTCCCTAATGCCAGGTTTCAAGAAAGCCACCTAAATACCTGGTATTTGAGATGTAAAGAGACAGGCCCCCTGTACTTAGTGCTTCGCTAACTTTTCCAATTATAGCGCCCTATTTTCCAAAGTCTAAAATGGACATATGTTATAACTGTCTTGGGCCCCAAGGTTTCAGAAACACCGTTAAGTCACCTGAAATACAATCGTATATTTTAGACTAATTCCTAAAAGGCCCAGTGGGGTTATATTTAACATCTGCCAGCACTCACACAGATCTGGTCTTTGTTTGCAAACAGCCTGGAGTCTGGGCGCATGAAAACCTCCGGTGGAACCAGCTCTGTGCTGGGATAAGCAGGGGTACGGGAGGAAAGAAGGTTCCAGGCTCAGACGGGCCTGAGGTGGAAGAAGGGGAGATGCAGTCCTGCCATCACAGAGCCCCAGTCTCAGAGGAGATGTACCCCATCCTCAGGGAGCCCCAGTCTGAGGGAGAAAACATAGGCCATGTTTTCTCTCAAGAGAAAGAGCCACAGAAGAGCCTGGGCCTGTGAGAAGCAGCACTCATCCTTCCCCACTCACCTCCTTTCCTACGCAGAGAAGGCTGGACGAGAGTCTGAGGGCAGCATCGGTCAGGCCAGGGCTGGGGTCCTGGGATAGGAATCTGGACGGAGCCATTCTGGGCCTGGACAGAGAGACCAGAATTGGGTGGGTGCTCTGCCATCACCTAGAACATCTCGCTCGGCAGTGACAGCCGTTTCTCCCTGGGTCTCACAGGTCATTCAGAGTGGGTGCCTACGGGGTCAGCGAAGTGTCTCTCTACTACTGGCCAGGTCATTTTTTTCCTGGGTTGGGAAGCAGGCTGCCCTGACCCTCTTAGTGTAGAAAGGCCAAGAAAAGGGCTTGTCTGGGTCTGAAAAATCCCCCTCTCAGACTAGGAGCTTTCACCCTGGGACAGTTCAAAAGGGCAGGGGTTCTGGCTGGCCGTGTGCACCTGGCATCCCCAGGGCCTGAGACCTTGCCCGGCACACGGTATGCGCTCAAGAAAATACGATTGAATTAATTAATTACAGTCTATTTTCCTTTTCAACACTAATTCAGACATCATTTCCTACCCAAAAAAAAATCTTGATAAAACTTCCCCTACTTCAGTGACAACAACTGCACCGCAGTAAATATAAATTCATTTGCAAATACAATCAGTTGAATTCTAACTGGCTACTCTGAAAGGGAAAAACGATGAATTTAGACTGTTGGAATTGTTGTGTAGGAAGCTTTATGCTAGCTGCTTTACAGGCATCATATACAGAGCGGCCCTTTCAGACACTGGACCGTTCAATCCTGAGGCTTGAAGAACTTGTGCAGTGCACTTGAATTTATGCCTCTAGAACACTGCACAGCCAGGATTCAGACCCCCTCCCGATTCAACCCCTTTCCCAACTATTTTGCTGAATTCCATGGAATTATTTTTTTCCAAATAGCTTTATGATCCAAAAAGTTGTTCCACAAAGATTTGCTTCGTTCCTGTGTGTGCCCGGGGCTGGACGGGGTGCCCAAGAAGTCCCAGCCCCGAGCCAGCAGGCCTGGCCGAAGCTCCTGTGACCGTTGACCCAGTCCTTCCACGGCTGCGGTTCCCAGCAAACACTGGCCCTGCCAGCCAGGACGTAGCGACATCTGCCACCCGGACCGATAACAGATCGCCCTTCACATCAGAGCACATCCAGACTTGCCAGTTTTTCCCAGAAAGTTATCTCTTAGCTTTCAGAGTCAGCAGGCCCCGGCTGGAACGACAGACACGTCGCTGGGTCCGGCACCTCCCGGTTCCCGATCCCATTTGTGGAGAGTGGGCACGGAGCAGGGGCGCTGTTCTGCCTTGCTCTTTCCCGATTCTTTCACCCACTGATTTGAAGGGACTCATTCCGCAGGCTACCCATCTCGAAACTTTTTGCATTTGCTAACACATTCTTTGTGACCATTATCATTATCGTGTGTGTGTGTGTGTGTGTGTGTGTGTGTGTGTGTGTGTGTGTGTAAAGGTCTTATCATCCCATTATTATTCTCTTCTAACGTGCATTAAGCACCGGCTGTAAATTGTTTCTACTCTTTGTTAAAACTCCACCATTATTGCCTTCTTTCTACCTATAGGAAAGCTTAGGCTTGGAGCTTACAGAGATCATGCATCTTGCCCAAGGCCACTTAAATTTAGAAATGTCAGAACCTAGATTTGAATCTAGAGCTGTCGGCTCCAAAGAAGTTCTCTAAGCTAATCTTTTCCAAAACAGCTGTTTATCAAACTTTGCTGAAAGAATTTTTTTTAAGTACCTCTTCACAACAAAGACATGAAAGGGAATGAGGCAGCTCTCTCTGTGCATCCATTCGGGGCTGTGTGAGCCAGGAATGTTTCCCACAAAGGCGGTAGCTGGCTGCCACTGGCCCTGGGGGCACAGTGTCTGGGACGGAGCACGGGAGGGAAATTTGCTTGTCACTGTATTCTCTTCATTACTAGTCCTTTCTTTGTTCTTGTCACCTTTTCAAAAACATGTGAAAATAATTTTTAAGTCAAACAAAACAGGGCCCCATCGCTGGACCCCCTATAAATCAGGGTCTCTGGAGTTGGGCCCAGGGAAGCTGCATTTTAACAAGCATCCGTGGCAGGCGCCAGCACCCTCTGACCCTAGCCTCCCAGAAGCCTGAAAGAGCCTCACCTCACCTGGCGTGCTCCTTCTTCGCCCATCCTGAGTCCTTAGCTTGGTACTGCCAGCTCCGTGCAGTCCTCCCCAAAGGCCTTTCCCCATCAGGTGTCATGAGCGCCAGACCTGCTAATAAAACTGGCAACACCAAGGACACGGCCCCTGTGCTCTGTGGCCCCACTAAAACTCAGAGGTCACCCACCCCCAGGCATCACCACCCCACACACCTGGGTATGCCATCCCCCGGGCCCCAGACCCTTCAGCCTCCAAGGTCAGCCAAGTCCGCCTCGTTGGGGTTCCCTCACAAACAATAACTTCCTAACCACGCTCTTCTGCCACTTGGCTTTTTCGTGTCATAATCTCTGAGAGATCTGTTAACACTCCACAGCGCCGCTTGGCCACAGCGTGCTCGGAGAGCGGCACGGCGTTTCCCTGTGTCAGGGGCTGGCATCTCTGTGGCAGTGATACGAGGGCATGACTTGGGAGTCAGACATCTGAGACAAGTTCCTAACCTCTGTGATGTGAGGATGGAGGGAGGGGAGACGTGCAGAGCCCTCGGTAAGGTCCGGCCCCTGAGAAGCGCTCAGTGAACGTTCTCACGACCGCTGCATCACTCGACTCTCAGGGGGAGGATCCTAAAGGGCAGTGATCGGTGTCTGGGCTCTCGAGTTAGACAACGGGGCGTCCACCCCCGCTTTGCATCTTTCCAGCTCCTAGACTAATTTCTCAAAGCCTCATTTTCCTCATCTGTAAAATGGGGACTACTCCTGCCTCGAGGGAAGGTTGAGGATGGCATCTGGTTCCAAGCAGATGCTCAGCAAGCGTTCATAGAATGAACAGCGGAACGAAAGTGAGGCAGAAGGAGGCCGGAGGAGCAGAGGTGCACGGCCTCCACTTCTGCCTTGGGCTGCCAGAGCGAGTCTATTGGCACACCTGGAGTGGAGGCAGGAGCCTGGCTGGTCCTGGCCGTCTTTCTCCACAGCACCCGGGGTGATCATGGCCAGAGGAAGACCCTAGGCTGCCCAGGTGTTCATGAGGGGTGAGAAACAGGCCTGCCACCCGTGCCAGGTACATGCCTGTCGGTACCATCTGCATACCCCTCCTGCCAAGGAGCTGGTCCGAGGGAAGCCAGCCACAGTCCCCTTAGCCGTGTGGTGGGCAAGGGCTCTCATGGCAGTAGAGTCAGGGAACGCCTGGACTGGCCTGAAGGAGAATGGAGCAAGCACGAGAATAGCTAGTGTGTGCGGCTGTGCCTGTGGACCCGGGCTCCTCCAAGCCCTGCTCTCTGGCGGTGGAGGGGCTGCACCCAGGCCTCCAGATGCCTCCTTCCATGCCAGTGGAGCCCCCTCCAGCCCTTCATTTGGGGGCGTGAAGCAGCCTGGCCTCTGCGCTCCCCACTGGACCAGGTGGAGGAAGAGGAATGCTACAATGGAGCCCAGTGCCCTGGAGCTAGTTCTTAGGTGCCCATCTGCAGGCACAATGAACTCGTTTATGCCTTAGTTCATTTAAAAATATTTTATAAGTTTATTTAAGCCAAAACTGAAGCCGCATGCCAGGGAGAAAGATTTCAAATGCTCCCCAATTCATCTTTTATTTATCTGTCCAAGACCCCTTGTTAGACTGAAAATTCCATGAGGGCGGAGAGGCAGGCTCTTATCTTATTACCATGCCTAGGGAGTAGGTAGGGGAAGCTTGAGTGCAATGCTGTCATTATTAATATCCCCAAAGGCCAACGGACCAAACAGTAGCCAGATTAAGTAAGTACATACGACGGTCTAGGCACCAAAGTAAGCACTTCGCAGATATTAACTCATTTAATCTTCAACTCTGTGAGGTCAATGCTATTATGATCTTCATGTATAGAGAGGAAGCTGGGGCACAGAGCAGTTAAATGACTTGTCCACAGACATACAAGTAGGAGGCAACAGGATTCTAACCCCACCGCTCTGAACCCTGAATCCACTTTCAGCCACAGTGGGAGCACTTGGTGGGCATTTGTGAAGTCGCTGACTGGCCAACACACAGGCGTGCAGGCACAGGGTGGGGCGGGGCAGAGGGCACCAGGTCTGGGTTTCTGGACTGATTTGGGACTGAAGTCAGCAGCCTGGCATTCGAGGGCCTCTCTGCTCTGGCTCTGACTCTATCTGCAGCCTACCTCGCCCTGTACAAGCAGCCCAGACAGGACATTGCTAGGGCCCTTGCATGGATGCCTTGCCTAATAATCCCTGCCCCCTATGGGAACCTGGCCTCTCCTTGCCATGTCCATCAAGGTCATTTGGTGCAGCCTGGCTGCCGGCTGCTCCAAAGGCACTGGGCCAGGTGTACGTACGCCTCTTTTTCCACCCTGCTTCCTCTGACCTTCTTGAATAATTTGTGATTAAGAACATGGACTCCAGGGTCAGACTACCTGAGTTACAATCCTGGCTCTGCTGTGTGGCCTTGGGCATGTTTCTTAACCTCTCTGTGCCTCATTTTTCCATTTCTATAATGGAAATCAAAACAGATTGCTGTAAGGATGGCTGTTAAATGACTTACATAAAACATGTAAAAGCCTTAGAACTGTGGTACATCTCAAACAACATACAAGCTTCTGTGAATATTATTATTTATATTCTGACCCACACATTCAGATCGATGACTAAATAGCCAGCACAGAGGGAGGGGAGGGTTGGCAGGGCACAGTGATGGTGGCCTAGAGTCGTCCTTGCCAAAAACCAGAGCTGAGCTACCAGGATACCCCCTTGAGCTCACCTGAAGTTGTCCATGGTTGGGGAGGGGCTGGGGGAGGGCACTCCCCAGCACCCTGGTTCCTGCAGACCCTATGGGAGTGCTGTCGCACCCTCCACTGTGTCTGAAAGCCAATGTTAATGCACTCAACACTCAGTGCTCAGGAGCACTTGACCACAGGCACCACTTTTTGATGAATTTTGATGGATTTTAAAAATCTTTGTCCAAGTTGTTTATGCACATAAGAGTCACTCAGCACTATAAGGTTCCTTACAAACAGCAGCCTCACTCAGCAGACATGACCACATTCATTTGCCAGGACAGAATTTTCTGCTGCCTCTGGCCACAGCTGATACTTCCAGTCTTCCCTAACCCCAACCCTCCCCTACCATAATCTCCACATCGTTCCGGCTAGATAGGAATGGAACGTGACCTTGTAAAAGCACTGACATACAAGGTTGAGCCATTTGGTAAACTATGATTGTTTTTAATTTCCTTTGCACTATGTTTTATTCTCCCTGGAATTGATGATGGTCCACTTGGTTGTTTGCTTATTTCTCTGTGCATTTAGAACTAATTCAGGGGTTTCTCACTTTATGATAACAATAATAGTTAACACCCATTGAGCACTTTCTATGTGCCAGGACCTCGCTAAGTACTCTCCATGTATTAACTCATCTAACCCTTACGACGGCCCTCTGAGGTTGCACTGCTAAGATCTCATTTTTCAGATGAAAGAATTGAGGTACAGAAAGGGTAGGCGACTTTCCCAAGAGCCCAGAGCCAGGATGTGAGCACAGGCTCTAACCACTGCAGGGCCAGTGCCACCTGGCCCTGGCAGCGCACCCTGCTGCCATCTCCTCCAGGCCCTTCCTTGTCCTTGTGCCCTTTTCTGTCTCAATAGCCAAACCGTATGCTGGGTGAGGACAGGCCCCATGTCCTGTCCCTCTGCAAACCTGGAGACAGGACTGGACCCAGAAGACCTTCCGGGACTTGCCAGGTTGGTCCTGCCTTGGGCTGCCTCACTTGTCCACATGTTCCTTCCCCGGGCCTCATGGGCGGGAGGCAGGGCAGAGTGTGGCTGGTGTGGCTCCAACTAGGCCTTCGGAGGCTCAGAAAGGCCGATCGGTTGCCTCAAGACTTCACCGCCAGGGGACAGGGGCCTGAATCCAAGGCTGTTCCTAATGTGCTAGGCTGCCTCCTACAGGCACAGACTCAGGCACATACAGACCACACAAAGTACATGCACTGACATGCAACTCCATGTACACACTATTCACACCTGCTAATTGTGCACTCACATTTGCACACGAGCATATTATATACACATATATACGGATACAGTTGCACTTCACATACACACCCACACACACTGATATGTAATACACAGGCATGCCAATTACACACAGATGTATATATTCACAACCATATATTAGCACAGAAACACATTATACAAACACATAATGCCTTACTTACAAATACAAACCCATGTACATTATTATATACTCAAACATGCAGCATGTACACATATCATACAGACAAAATGCACATAAACCTGTAAATACACGCACACACACAAAAACATACACTGCACTTACATAATGCACACAGATATTTCACATGTTAAAACACACAAATGTTTGTACATGACACACATGCAAATAAACGCATGTGCAAACATATACAAGCACATGTACATAGCCGTAGATTCAAAAACACTCCCACACTTACGTGCACACCCAAATACACACGTGTGCCTGCCTGACCTGGTTTACAGGGAGAGCCACGGGCAAAGGCCTGTGTCCAGGTCCTGCAGCCATCGACTGAGTTGGGGTGAGCGTGTTTCCTGGCCTCCCTCTTCGGGTTAACCACAGTGCGCCTCCCTGGGACGGAGCTGGGCAGCAGCTGCCTTACATCAGCAGCAGTGACCCAGGGGGATGCAGCCCGTGGAGGGCTGAGGGTCTGCTAGATCTTCCGTCTTGCTCTGGATCCCCACCCAAAGCTAGCACTGACCACACTCCCAGGGAGGTCTAAGAAGCTGCAAGATTGGGCTTTTTCACAAATGAGAAAATGGAAGCTTAGCCAAGCAAGTTAACTTTTGTGAAAACCTGTTCAAGGAGAGAGGGGATTTGAATCAATCTGTCAGAACCCAAAGCCACCACGGCTTGCTGACCCACACCTCTGAGAGCTCAGGCTGCCCAACTGGAGGCTGCGTGTGCAGTAGGTGCTTCGTCGGTATGTGTGGAGTGGACGAGGCCATTGATCTGAAGGATACCAGCATTCTAAGGCCAGGGTCTGACAAGTGTTTGGGGGCTCCAGGGAACCAGACACAGGATTCCAAGGCAATGTAGACCTGTGTGTTTGGGGGCCCTGTTTTCATCACCCTCAACCCAAATGTCCAGCCTCAGTGTCTACACGGGGCCACCAGCCCAGGGAGGCCCCTCCCCCCAACCCCAAAGGCCCCAGGCTTGGTCCCTTCCTCTCCCCCTTCCCCAGCCTGGTCTCCCCACCACCAGCGGCACTCCCCAGACGCATTCCTCTCCTTCAGACATTCATTTCAAGGGCTCGGCAATTTCTTTGCAGGATTTGATTTGCCGCTCAGGCATTTCCTCGAGTGGCCCCTTGGTGTTTGCCCTCATCCAGATGGCATCCAGATGCAAACACCCCCCTCCCCCCAGCTCTGGCTCCTCAGCTGGGGAAAATTAATTCTGACCCCCACCTCACACCCACCTCCCGCATCACTGGCTTTGTTTCTTGAGCCTGAGGTCAGGCCTCTCAGGCTAACACCTCCGCCTGCTCCTCTCTTTCCAAAGCCAGGGCTTCTGGCTGTCTTATTCTCTGCCTCCCTCCCCAGGCTTTGTTCAATTCAACAGGTAGTTGCTCTGTGAGCCAAAGCAAATGTCAGCACGATAATGAGGGCGGTGAGATGCAGTTGTGGCCCTGGCAAGAAGCGGGGAACAAGGTGTGTGACTGCGTTCAGGGAGCAGGTGTCGCACCCTGGACCTCCAGCTCAGGTCCGTAGAGATGACCAAATCCAGATGGGGAAACTGAGGTGAGAGCGGGGCACAGGTAACAATCCTGCTGATAGCTCCAGACCAATGTCTGTGTGCAACAGCCACCACATGCACAGACCTGCTCATTTAGTCCTGTGGGTGGGGTATGATTAGCCCCGCTTTACTGATGAGAAGACTGAGGCTCACAGAGGCTTAGTAACGCATACAAGACCACACAGCTATTTAAGTGGCGGAACTTGGCTCCAAACCAAAGGCCCCCACAGCCCACAGGGCCTCTGGCGGGGCCTGGCTGGGTCAGCAGCAGGAGCAGGCCCTTAGGTGCTCTCTGCAGCGCCCTGTCCTGACACAGTGACAGCCTCCCTGGTGAGAAACTTCTCCAGGAGCCTGAGGGACAGTCCTGGGTAGGAATTCCTGTGCCTGGGAGAGCCATACTCTTCCTCAGAGGCCAGGCCTCGGGCCTCCCTACTCTCTATCCAGCGCTGACCTCAACCTGGTGGCAGGCCACAGACACCAATCCCCAGCTGGGGCTCTCTGCTGCCCCAAGAGAGGTGGGTGAGGCCCCTGCTGATCTCCACTCAAAGCCTCTGCTTCCCCTTAAAAGTTAATATTTACACGCTCTCCACCATGTAGCTGCAATGCTGCCGTGGACATCAAAGTGGCCAGGAGGGCTACCCTGGTCCCAGGGCCTCCTAAGTCCCTTTCGGGCTCCAATTGAGGCCCATCCGACTTCAGGCAGCCCGAACGATGGGGTGGCCATGCTGTGCCCAGGTGGACTTTACTCTTTTCACTGTGTACAGTCAAGCTTCCTTGACCAAAAAATGGGGCATTTGGCCCAGGCTCAAGGCCGCATTTCCTAGAACCACTGGGCATCAAGTCCCAGAGGTGTGGGGAATGAGGGCCAGTCGGACTGCCGCCCTGCTGAAACTTGGGCAGCTGTAGAGAGGCCGACCAGGAGGACCTGCCGGGCAATACCTGGTGGGCCTGAGGCGTGTGGACAGTGCCCTGGGCCCACCGGAAACGCGCCCACCCCTCTGGTCTCCCCAGCCCCAGACGACAGCAGAGCTGGACACACAGGGTGCACTGGGGACAGGGCTGGAACTGCTCCCTCCCAACGCCTCCTTCAGGCGAACACCCAGGTGGCGGAGGGGTGCATGCCGGCTCTGGCGAGACTCTCTCCTCTCCCTAGTCCCTTTCCTTTGCCTATTGTCCTTCCTTCCAGATTCTGAGGGAGCTTGGTTTTGCAGCAGATGGACAGAAAACCTGAGGAATCCAGTAACTCTGGGCCGGCCTCCTCCCCCAGAGGGTCAGAGGTGCTGTTTTCACCTGGGAGCTGAGCTGAACTTTGAACCCCAGAGAGCTTCGGGGAGACCCCAGGCTGAGCGGAGGGAGAATCCCCGCCTGCAGCCATCGGGTGGCCAGACCTGCACCCTTGGGTGTCCTCAGGTGGGTGATTCCTGCCGGAAGCATGTGAGTAAATGTCTGAGAATGACAGTGGTGGTCCGAGGGACAGGACAGCATCTCCAGCTGCACGTCAGTGGCCAGGTAGTCTGGGAAGGGACGCTGTGGCCAGCATGCCAGATCTTCCAGGTTAATGTTTGACCTGGGGCCATGTGTTTTTCCACTGGGTATTTTTATCCTCTGTACCTGGCAGTGGGCAGCCAGGGGCCCTCCTCTTGTGGGCACAGAAGGGAGGGAGGGGGTGCCCTGCTGGGGTTGCTCTGGGCAAGGCAGGGCTGCAGAGAGGCCAGAGGGGCCAGCTTGGGGGTAACAGGCAGGGGAGAGAGAGAACAGGGTCTGGAGCAAGATAGCTCTCTTCGCCTCAGCCACATCCTGGCCCTGCCCTGCCCTGCCCTGCACCCTCCCCCAGCCCCTAGCTCTCCCGTCCCTGAAAGGACTGGCAGAGGTAAGGGGAAGAACAAGCTGTGAGGGGAAACGAAGAGAACTTTTCAGGGGTCCACAAATCTTCGGGAAGGTTAAAGACGCACCCCACCACTCCACCTGTGCTACTCTTGTTGGTAATGAATCATTCTCAAACCCTGGACGACACGAGGAACGCGTGTTCTGGACACAGGATGGTCTCACTCAGATGGTGGGGAGTAAGTCGAAGCTGACGTAGGCCACCCCCTCCTTCATGCCATTCTAACGGGAAACACAGCCTCAGACCAAGGGGTGGGGCTGTGTCTTAACGTGTGACGAGAGCTTTGTTCCTTTGCATCCAAGCAGCCCACACTTAATTAAAGACACTCCCTGGTTTGCATGGCTCCGGGCTTCCCAGGCCCTCACTGTCTCTTGGTTTCCTCCTCGACAGTGGGAGAGTCTGGCCTGAACTAACTTTATGAAGCTGTATACAGCCCAGTGGCCACAGAGCCCTTCTCACCCCTGGTGGGGGTGTAGGGGAGGGAGGTCCTGGGGGCTGCTCAGCCTAGGGCCAGCTGGTGCTCCAGTGCCAGCCTTGCGAAGCCAGCTTCCTTCCTGTCCACACCTTTGGGTCCAGATGGGCTTTCAATTTATACCTGAATCTGGTGGGAAGTGGGCCCCCCGCAAACGTGACCACCAGCTGGCCCCCAAATCACCAACGGCTCCCACCCCAACGCTCAGCAACACTCAGAGCCAGGCAGGCTGGCCTCTGGCCCAGGGTCTTTCTCAGAGCTCCCTGGGGGTCTCCCAGGGGAAGGAGTAGGACTAGCTGGGGGAAACCAGTTCTCTCTGAGTGGCCCATGAAGGGCTTCCTGAGGTTGGCAAGTGAGGGTCCCCAGATCAAGGGGGGATAAGCCCTGCCAGAAGAGGAAAGGTGTCTGGGGATGGAGTCCCAGTCCCCTCATTTTCCCCCCATGATTTCCTTGGCATGGGGTGTAGGAATGGGGCTGGGGAACAGAAGACTCTCACTTGGGCACGGGGGAGTGGGGCCTGGCCCTTGGTCTGCAGCAGGGCCGGAAGCTGTCTCTAACTGCGAGATCAGTCTCTCACTGGGGGCGGAGCTTCCTGTCCCCAACCTACCTTCCTGCAGGTCTTCCCCTCCTCCTGTGCCCTACATCCCCAGACTGGGCCACCTCTCTGTTCCCCAGTATGTGTAAGGCACTGGGTTAGGGTTGCTTACCCACAGGCCTCCCTCACTCCTCCATTCAACCTGGGTGCTGGATTTCTTGATCCCCATTTTACAGATGAGGAAACTGAATAGGAGCATCATTAAACAATTAACCCAAGGTCACACAGCATGGTTGGGTTTAAACCTAAGTCTATCTGGCTCCAAGTTCAGCTGAGAGATGATATCAGCCTTGTATCCTGTGTATTTTAAATCCCAGCTTTCTTATCATCTCACTCAACCAGAGCCCTGTCCCGTCAGCTTAAATAAAGTTTAATATAACTGGGTCCTACAATCTACTGTCTCATTCTCACCACTTGGAAGTTCCTCCTAGTGTCTAACCTTCGATGTCTCCTGCTGTCTCTTACCCTGAAATCAGGCATAGTAGAGCAAAGATGGTCCCCTGCCCTATGCCCTGTCTTTAAAGATATTATTTATTTATTTATTTATTTATTTATTTATTTATTTTGAGACATGGGAAAGAAGGGAGAAAGAGAGGGAGAGAAATATTGATGTGAGAGAGAAATATGGATTGGTTGCCCATGTGCCCCAACCAGGGGCAGGACCTGCAATCCAGGCATGTGCCCTGACTAGGAATTGAACCAGCAACCTTTTGCTTTACATAATGACGCCCAACCTACTGAGCCACACTGGTCAGGGCTCCCTGTCTTTGGAGTCTAGAATTCCACAGGCACTCCTTTGTGGTTCTGAAGGGTGGGTTTCTCCCTTCAGATCCTGGCTGCAGAAGCAGGAGTCCCACAGACTAGGTACAGAAGGGGCTCTGGATTTGTACTGGGAGATGGAGATGTTCTCTTGGGCCTCTCACAGAAGAGGCTTGGGCCCTGCCTGTGGACTCTTCCATTTCCTGCTGAGTCCAGGACAGGTAAGGGACGAGCCAGGATGAATGCAGGGACTATGAGACCCTCAGAGGGCCCTTGGCTTCTGATGCTGATTAATTCTTTGGGGGAATTTGAGACCGTGTCCCTGAGGGCACCAAGAAGTCCTGGGATCCGGAAATCCCCACGTGGCCCGCGCACCCCTGCAGAGAAAGAAGCCGAGGGGAAAGGACTCAGGCTTGCACCCATTCCCTGAAACGGGGGAGTTCGGTTCCTCATCGGGTAAGAAGGAAGGGGGAATTCCAAAGACCTGGCTCCAGGGTCCTGGCGTTGGACCCAGATCCTCCATTTCTTAGAAGACTGCTGCTTTCCGGGACAGCCCTCCCAACTTCTGGCCTCGCTGGAGGGGGACACAGTTGAGGAGACACAGTTAGGCTCCTATGGCTCCCTGGCCCGAGAGATTGGATGGAGAAAGCTCTTTGCCCCTGAGCGCACCCGAACCCCCTCTTCCAGGCTGCCTTACCCCCAAAACCCAGCACCAGAGGACAAGCCCGCACCCCGCAGACCACGTCTTCTCTAGAAGGGCGATGGGCTCACACCACTGTTGGGAAAGGGGCAGCCCAGCTTGTCATTACCCTCCTCTAGGCATCCTGAGTCCCCTCACTCCCTGGGTCACTGGTCGCTGGTTTTCTCTGCCCTGGGCTGGGGTCCATGAGAGATTCAGAGCAGGGACAGACAGAGGCCTTGGAGACAGGAGACACAGGCATGTGCATGGATCACAGGCCAGGTGCCAGCACCGAAGAGAACGATGAAAATAGCTAACATTCCTTCAGCCCTTCCAAAATGGGGCACTTAATATAGATTGACCCACTTAATCCTCACAACCACCCTATACAATCAGAACTATCATGTCCACATTTTACAGATGAGGAAACTGAGGCTCAGAGAGGCTAAGCAACTAGGTCAAGGTCTTACAGCTTGGAAGCAGAGCGGGAACAAGGTGGTCCACCCCAGAGACTGCATTCTTACCCTCTACATCTGCACTGCCCACTACAGTAGCCACTAAACTCGTGGGACTATTTAACTCTGAAATAATTCAAATAAAATACAAGTAAAACTTCAGTTCCTCAGTTGCACGAGCCATGTTTCAAGTGGCTAGTGGCTACCACACTGGACAAGGCAGATACGAACCATTTTGGTCATCAAAGAAAGCTCCACTGAACACCACCAGTCTGCAGTCTACTGCCTCCCAGGAACCGAGATGGAGCATGGAAAATCATCCTTCAGTTGATAGAATAAAATAATAATTAACAGTATGATAATAATGGCTATAATTTACCAAGCTTCCTACGTGCCAGGCACAATGCCAAACTCATAATCCTTACTCAATCCCAGGCCAGGGAAGGTTACCCAGGGTCACATTAGCCAGGAAATGAAGCCAGGTCTGGATGACCCAGGTCCCATCGGGTCCTTCCCCCTCAGGCTCCACCCCCTGCTGTGCCCCCTGGAGTGTAGTAGGAGCCCCTGGAGAAAATAGGGGAGGGCAAATGCAGGTATTTCACAAGAACAGGGATTAACTAAATCAGCCCGTAATTAACATCATCGCGTTTCCCCCAGCCTGATTGACCAGAACATTGCGCTAATGAGGTCAAGGTCTCAATTTTGAGCCCTATGAGCATCACTTCACAGAGAGAAAGCCTCACTCCCTGCCCTGAGGACTGCATCACAGATATTGTAATGAGGAGACTAGGGGACTGTGGATGATGTTTCGGTGCAGCTCGTGCCCTGCTCTCGGAGGCCCGGCGCAGGGCAAGTTGCGGTAGCCGGGAAGGGCTGGGGAAGCAGCCTATTTAACACTGGTGGGTGCACATCTTCTGGATGATGGGGTTGGAAATATCTTTCTCCTCTAGAAAGGATGGGGTCAGCAGAGGCGAGGTCTGAATTCGAAGGAAAGATGCAAAAGGTAGAACAGAGCTTCAGAGACTTTCTCTTCTGCAGAACTTTTGGGGGATTGGGAGTTTTTGTAAGGAATTTTGAGGGCTTGACTTGAGTGGGAAGGTTTGCCTTTAGTATTGCATAAGGATTGTTCTATCGTTGGGAAAATTAGCTTCAATTTCGTGTCAACCTCCACATGTCATCTGGGGAGAGAAGGCCAGTGAGCGGCAAGGGCAGACAGTGCAGCAGGGAGGTGGCCCTTCTCTGCAGGCAGACCTGAGATGATGAAGATACAGTGCCTACACATGTGGGCATGTGGAAGGTCTCAGTAGATGTTAGTTCATTTCAACGATCTCTTTCCTTTAAGGAATTTTTTTCTGGGCCAGCACACCACCAGGTCTCAGAGGCTCTGATGATGTAAACATTATGCCAAAAGCATGACCCAATGACTGGCTGTGTGATCAGGTTAAGCCATGCTGTGCTGTGGTAACCAATAAACTCTGAAATCTCAGTGGATTCAACCACAGAGATTTATTTCGTGCTCACACAATTTGGCCAAGTCAGACTAGCAGGGGTTCTGCTCCATATAGTCGACTGGGCACGCTGGATGTTGGAATTTCAACCCATGGCTTCCATGGTTGCTCCTGCAGGGGCAGAAATGAGCAGGAGGGCTACGCCCTGGGTCTTAAACGCCTTGGCGCAGAAGTGACAGACAGCTTCTGCATTCACAGCATGTTGGCCAGAGCTAGTCCTGTGGTCCCACCTAATGGTGAGGGGGCTGGTGAGTGAGGGGGCGCATGTGAATACGTAGTGAGTAGTAAATGTCTCTGCCACTCCTCAACTTGCCCTCTCAAACCACCTCCTTTGTTTTCCATAAAAGGACTCTGAAGTCTTATAGTTCTGGGATTCCAGGTCTTCATGGAATATAATAACAATACCACAAGTATTTCTTAAGTATCTTACCTAAATGCTGATAGTCCTCAGTTATGTTTAACCCTGCCCTTTCAGAGGTGAATGTGATATTGTTTAAATTGAACTGGGTATTGTTTTAAAATACCAAAAGTGAGTTGACAACTCGGTTTAAAAATGGGCAAAGATCTGAACAGACAGCGCATCAAAGGATATATACAGGTAGCAAACAAGCATATGAAAAGATGCTCACTGTTGCCCAGTTGGTGTGGCTCAGTTGATTGGAGCTTCGTCCTGTAACCGAAAGTTCGCAGGTTTGACTCCCGGTCAGGGGGCGTGCCTGGGCTGTGGGTTCGTTCCCCACTCCAGGTGTGTACAGGAGGCAACCAACTGATGCTTCTCTCTCACACTGCTGTTTCTCTCTCTCTTCCTCTCTCTCTATGAGTAATTAAAAAATATCTTCAGGTGAGACTTTTTAAAAAAAAAAGAAAGAAAGAAAAGATGCTCACTGCTATTTGTTATTACAGAAATAAAAATTAAAACAACAATGAAAAACCACTATATACTTATTAGAATAGCCAACCCCCTCCCACCCCCCACCCCAAATCAACAATATCAATTGCTGGTGAGGATGTGGAGCAACAAAAACTCTCATTCATCACCAATGGAAATGCAAAATAGTGTAGACTCTTTGGAAAAGATTTTGGTAGTTTCATACAAAACTAAACATAGTCTTACCATATGATCCAACAATTGCTCTCCTAGGTGTTTACTCAACTGGTTTTAAACTTATGTTCACTCAAAAACCAGCATGTGAATATTTATAGCAGCGATTTATTCATAATTGCCAAAAATATAATTGCCAACATAACCAAAATGTCTTTTAATAGAGGTGTCCTTTAAGAGAAACACACTGTGGTACATCCACACAATTTGACACTATTTAGCAATAATAAGAAATGAACTATCAAACTACCCAAAGACATGGATGAATTTTAAATGTATATTTCAAAATGAAAAAAGCTGGGCTGAAGAAGCTATGTACTATATGGCATTCTGGGAAGGCAAAACTATAGAGATGGTGAGCAGATCAGTGGTTGTTAGGGATTCGGAGTGGGGAGAGGGCTGACTAGGGGACACACGGGGGTTTCTCAGGGTGATGGGACTACTCCGTGTGGTATTGAGATGGTGGGCACACGATACTGTGACTACAAAACCCACAGAACTTTAGAGCTCACTAAAGAGTGAGCCTTGATGAATGCACATTTTAAAAAATCATTGTGGATGTTGAGAGATGACAGGATAGATTGCAGAATGGGACAAAAGAATCTGTGTTCCAAAAATGTAAACCACTTCATTGAAGGGGGTGGGAGGAGAGACGCTGACTAAGTAACTGTGGAAATGAGTGGTCTGTAAGACCAAAGACAAGGGAAGCTACAGAGCACCGTGCTCTAGCTGATAAGGTTGTTTCCCGTGAAAATACGGGTTAACAATGCAATAATGTACATGTATACTGGAAATGAGCAATTAAGTAGGTGGTTGACAGAGGGTGGGAGCCCCTGTTGGGGTGAAAGTTTACAGACAAGAAGGGGAGGGGGCAGAAGGATCCATTCGGACTAGAGTTGGGGGCATCAGTATGAACTCATGGTTAGCTTAACACAGGTATAGATGGCTCTGTAAGAAATACCTGCAGAAATGTGTATGTGTGTGGTTAGCACAGGCATATCTTTTTTTATTGCACTTTGCTTTATTGCACCAAACAGATATTGTTATCTATTTATTTATTTTTATAAATTAAAGGTTTATGAAAACCCCAAGTCAATCTAATCTACTGGCGCCATTTTCCCAATAGGTTCAGATGATGATTAGCATTCTTTAGCAATAAAGTATTTTCCAATAAGTATTTTTAATTAAAACGCATACATTGCGTTTTCAGGCATAATGCTGTTGCACACTTAACAGACTGCAGCACAGTGTAAACACAACTTTCCTGCGCCGGGAAACCAAAACACTCATGTGACTCGCTTTATTGCAGTAGTCTGGGACCGCACCTAAATCTCTCCCAGGCGTGCCTGCATGCACACATACATTTCCTTTCTCTGCCAGCTGGGAGGGTCTACAAGCAACCACACCCCGGCAGTGACAAGCAGGTCTTGGTTTCTAATACCATTCTTCACTTAAAGAAATCAGGGCTCCTTCCAGAAAAGGCTGATTGTAAGACTGGGGCAAGAAATAGACAAGATGAGCCTAGAGTAAATAAGGAAGTGCTCAAAAACTCCGCAGACACCAACCGAAGGGACTCCCAGTGGCCAAAGATGAACAGTTTGAGAAATGAAATGGTGGTAGTTTTGGATTATAACCCCAAGAACAAAATAAATTTCCATGAATTCCAAATGATTGCATGGATGCTTTACTCCACAGGAGCGGGCACAGAGCTCCCCACTCCTCCTGTGTAAGGTCTGCACGGAGACTTCCTTCCGAAGAGGACAGTGTGGAGAGCGGCTTCCGAGAGCGGCTTTATGGTGGAGAAGGCTGACAAGCACCACCCCTGCCCGGTGACTGAGGCTAACATCCCAACATCGGCAGGGATCAGTCACATTGATAGAATGTACCCTTGCCGTGACGTGATGAGAATGGCATGTTACCTCTCTGGTCTTCTGCCATAAACTCCTAGCTTGAGCCGAGTCATGAGAAAAACATCAGACAAACCCTAACGGAAGAACGTTCTGCAGAATTCCTGACCAGTTCTTCTCAAAGCTGCCAAGCTCATCAAAAACAAGGGAATGAGGAGCCTAAGGAGACATGATGACTAAAAGCAACGCGGCGTCCTGGAACAGAAAAAGGACATGAGGAAAATATAAGAAAATCTGGAGAATGTATGAGCTTAGTTGACAATAATGTATCGATACAATTTTGTTAATTGTAACAAATACAACATACTAATGAAGACGTCTATCATAGAGGGACTTAAGTGTGTGGGAACTCTGTATTATCTTTACAATTTTTCTGTAAATCTAAAACTATTCTAAGTAAAGAGTTTATTTTTAAAATGTTATTTGAAATCAATTCAAAAGACTAATGTGATGGATTAAACTGGGTTAAAAAAAGCTTGGTTCAGATGTGATGAGTTGGACTGAGTTTAAAAGTGCTTGTGAATGAAACTGCCCCTGGCAGGAGCCTTCTGCAGGCAGGGGTGTGTGGGGCAGGGCCCCAAAGGCGGGAGCCCTGGCGGGGAGGGGCTGCAGGGTGGGGGCAGGGACGGGGACGGAACAGGGACGAAGACTTGGTTTCTGACCTTCTCCATTTTGTACCTTTTGATAGAAATAAAATGTAGAACAAAAATGCACTGAGCTAGTAGCAAGATCAGAATAATTGCTCCTGTGAGGTAAAGTTTTTGAATGATACCTTCATTCATATGTGTAAATTCTTCTTTTTTTATTAAAACCAAACTCCCCATCCGACCGACCTAACAGAGGACAGGTTGCTCCTTGTTCCCTGGGGTGTGCGGTCAGCGGGCAAGGTGGTGCAGCAGGCAGAACGCAGAGGCCAGAGCCCTGGCCTGCACGCCGCGTGCGACTGGGGAGCCTACCCCGCTCTCCCAGCCTCAGTTCCTCATCGCTACACCAGGGCCGGAAACTCCCACTCACCAGGTGCTGATGGGAAATCGCCGAGAATGCATGTGAGTTAACAAGGGCAGCGTCAGGCAGAGCAAAGGCCTTCAATTAACAATGGCGACTGTTAGTGGAGGAGCCGGAGGACAAGCAGGTTAATCTGGACAGCCCGGATTGAACTGTGTGGACAACGGGAGGGAGAAGGCCTTGCCGCCTGAGCCGCTCAGGAAGGCCCATCCTGCAGGGGCTCAGCAGGTAGATGAGCAGGAAGGGGCGAGGGGTGCCCTGCAGGTACAGGAGTTACTGTAGCAAACGCAGGAAAGGCAGCCTAGGGGCAGGGCAGAGGAGGAGAGGGAGACCTGGAGGGTCTGGGAGAAGGCTTGGAGCTGGGCAAGACCTCCACACCCTGCTGGTAAATCCCTCTAGTGTTTATCAGCCTGGATAGTCTCTTTGGTGACCCTGGTACCTTTGTAGCATAAGGTAGTCGATGGCACACCATGGTGGAGAAAGAAAATGGATCAAGGCTCGAACCTGCCCTGGGGGTAGAGAAGAGCCCTACTCTGAAATGAATCTGAGCGAGTTCTCACTAATATTTCCCTCGGGGTGGCCCGAGTGGCCACTGCCACCCTTAGGGCGTTTGCCCCCCGCCCCCCCCCCCCCGCAACCTGTTCCCTGGTTCCACCAAAGGCCTTGAGCCCCAGGTGGTCCAGTCCACCCCCAAATGGGGAGGGGTTCCCCATCCTGGGGGACAGAACTCTGCCTCTACTCGTAGCCTGGACAAGGGCTGGGGAGGGGGCCGAGGACAGGGTCCAAGCCCACCTTCAGACTGGAGGCTCCTGGAGGCAGGGGCTGGTCCTTTCCCACATGCTGGGGTCTCCTCAGAAGCAGGGCAGAATCTTTTCCCTCAGTTTGTCCCCCAGGATCCAATGTGGAGATCTGTCCCAGTGCATACTTGGGATTCAGGGACAAAAGCTCCTGCTTACTTAAAAAAAGCATCCTCCACAAACTGGGCCAAAGGACAAGGCCTAAAATAAAACAAAAAGGGGGTTTTCTTGTTCTTCTACTTTGCATAATTTCAAAACACATTTTTTTGGTCCGCAAGGGGATGCCTCCCCCAGGCCCCACGTTGAGTGGCAGCAGGAAAGTGCCAAGGAGCTGGCTTTTGCCAAAATAACTCCCTCTCCCAATCACTGTGGCCCACAGGGCTGAGGCCGGCCCACCCACCCCCACACGGTTTCCTGGGGCCGCCAGGCTGAGGCCATCGTAAATAGTTTAACTGTGTTTATGTAGCAGTAACATGCCCGTTACCTTTCACAGTGACCGCATTCCAGAGGGCAATCTCGGGTGATTTACCTTGCCCCTAGCGGCTGCCAGTCCCGGCAGTGGGTGGGTGGCCTCCGGGGCCGGCCGAGATATCCCTGGAGGACTGTTTTTAAAGAGCAGCACCTACCTTGCCATGTTCCACCACGTGTGTGTTCCAACCTGGGGATTCCTCCCCAGCCTAACCAGGGCCCCCTGAGGAGTGTGAAAGGCGCTGTCCGAGGCCAGACCCCTCCCTGCAACCCTCTGCCATACCCTCCCCTCTTCTTGTCTCTCTGGCCCGGGCGGCCAGTGTTTGGAGCTTGCCCGTCACGTTCACAGAGATGGATGGATACAGGCTCCAGTCCCGCTCTCAGCACTGGCCTTTGCGCCCGCTACGGCAGCAGCCCCCAGCCAAGATACTAAACAACTAACCTTTGGCCACCTCTTACTAGGTACTAGGCATAAGTTTTTGTGCCTTATAGCTCATGAAGGAAGTGCTACTGTGAGCCCTTCTTACAGACCACAACACTGAGAGAAAAGAGAGTGTAGGTGACTCGCCCAAGAGTGCACAGTGAGTGAAGGGCAGAGTCCAGGCTTAACCTGCACTCCCTGCCGCCACGCTTCTCCACCTGTCCCATGCTGGGTGCGCTGCCCCAGCAAGTCCGGCTCAGGGATGGGGTGGGGTGACTGGCTGGGAGATGGAGTCTGGGAAGCAGAGGACGGCTGGGTCTCTGTGGCACACGTCCACCTACATGTGTCCTTGTGTGTGCAACTGCACACGGAGTGGGCCGGGTGCCTCCACAGAAGTGTGCACTTATGCATGCATCTCAGGCACACGTCCCCACCCACATGTGCACACATCCTGTGTGTATGTAAGCACCCACACACACACGAGTACTTTTCTGTATCTTTACCCTCTGTGCACGAGTCCACCCTATATGTGTGCATTCCTCACATGTGTGTTCCCACATAGACAAACATACATGTGGACGTGTACACCACAACTCACTGTGCGTGGAGTGTGTCCCCCGACTCTGCTAAACAAGAGGGCATACTTCCTCTACCTGACCTCCAAGCTAAGTGTTATCCCTAAGACAAATGAGGCACGGATGAACGTTCTATCTTATTTCATGCGTTCATTCGACCACTATTTCCTGAGCACCCACCGTGTGCAGGGCCTCATGCTCAGGCTGCGATGGAAGGCACAATTCGGGGCTCCGTTCAGCCTCTCCGGAGCACCCTGTGCAGGGCAGAGGGGGCCATGAGCCAGTGGACACAGTCACCCCTGTTACCCAGAGTCAGCCTGGGACACGCAGGCTCAGAGCAGGCTCCCAACTCCTCTCCGGTGATGGTGTGGATATCGAGGTGCCTGCCCAGTTCTAGGCACCCACAGGATCCTGGACTTTCCCGTAGGTTTAAGGGCTGTAGGTGGCAGAGCCAGGGACTCTGGCTCTTTGGAAGGGCCTGGAGCTCTCTCCAACTTGCTTCCAGCGGATGCATCAGCACGGTGTCTCTGACCAGCCGGGCAGGGGCGTCATCAGGCAGACCCGCTCTGAGCGTGCCTGCCACCCCAGCAGTGTGCTGCCCTGGCCTCGTCCGAGGCGTGAGCCTTCCTGACGCTTGCCCCTCTGCCTGCCCTGCTGTGCCCTGCACTGTGGGTTACACAGGCCCCACCCAGGCAACCAGAGGCCAGACCTTTTACACGGGGTCTACTACCCGAGTGTAATGCCAAGAAGAACCCTGAGCCGGGAGCCGGTCAAACACCCACTGGTCTGGACCAGCTTCACAGACGTGTAAACTGAAGGACCCGTGCTTCCAAGGGCCACAAGCTTGGTTTAATGCTTTGCTGTTGCCAACTTAAAATGCTTCACAGTTTCTGAACCAGAGCCCTGCACATTATGGAGCCAGGCCTGTCACTGGCCGAGGCTTTCTGTGGGTGAGACCGGCATGGCCCTGCCACCCCCGCCTTTCTGCTGTTCCTGCCGCTGCCAGTTAAGCCTCCTGCCCTGGGCTGGCCCGGGCCGCTGAGATGTGGGCGGCTGTGGTTTCCTGACGCCCACAGTGCGGCCGCAGTATTTGAAGACGCACTTCACCCATGTCCTCAGACTGTGTTCCTTCTGTCGCCCAGCCTGTGGTGGCCCTTGCCAGCTCCTGCCCTATGGTGGCCCACCTGCTGCCACCCAGGCCATGAGAAGACAGAAGGGGGGCCCTCAGACCACACTCAGCTTCTGGTTCAGAGCCCATGAGAGACAGCCCAGACCTGCCCTCGTGGATGCCAGCTGTAAATTCTCTCAGTCTCAGTTGCCTCAGCTGTCAAATGGGCATTAAGAGGTCCTCCCTGCAGTGTCACTGGCAGACCCGGGTCACGCACGAGCGGCCCCTGCGAGACACCCTGGCGCGGAGTGGGTCCTGGAGAGCACCTGGTTTCCGCTGCTCCTTAGTTCAGCTGTTACTAGTGCTGCAACACGCTGAGCCAGCGAAAGTCAGCCCCTGCAAACAGAGCTCACGCTCTCAGTGGGGTGGAGGTTGGAGGTGTGGAGGTGGCAACAGGCAGCAGTGTAAGTCACTTAACTGGACTGCAGACAGAATATTGGGGTGCAAGCTCAAATGGTGGGGAAACCAAGGCCCAGGGAGAGGGTGTGACTAGCACACACCCGGACTCAGGAGTCCTATTCCTGCACTCACCTACACTGCCAGTGACAGGCTCCACGGTGTCCTTTGTCATGCAGAAGGGACGCCAGTCCTGCTACTCTGCAGTTATGACACGTGAACAGTTGTGTCCCAGGCTCCGTCTTCAAGGCATGAACTGGGGTGTTCTTGACAGGTTGTGGGCATCATCCATGCCTTTTCCCATCCCTTGAGATCACTGGGTATTTACTAGGTACCTCTGTGTGCCCATCACCTGCAAAGGCTCAAGGTCCATCCCTGGGACGCACCACAGCAGTCCCCATGGGACGATCCCAAGCCGACAGCCTGGCCTTTGCCTCCTCGGAGTGGTGACAAAGAGGGAAAGGGACTCATTTCTGTGCCCCATGGCCTTGGGCACCACCGTGTAAGTCTGAGGCTCATCCACAGGGAAGGGACCTCCGGCTGTAGGCCCTCCATGCTCATCACCCCTTCTAATTCGCAGACCCTCCGCCTGCCCGACTCGTGGGTCACTCACTTTCCAAGGCCCAGCCCACTCTGAACAAGGTTTGGTGAGGACAGGCCAACCGAAACCAGAATTGAAATAGGGCCCAGTGATAAAGGGAAGTCTTGGCAGCCCCTGGAGGGAGTGTGAGCAGGGCAGGGGCACAGCAGCACCCTCTTCAGCAGCTCACAGTGCTGGGAAGTGGAGAAGGGGCTGCGGGGGCAATGGTGGCACCGGGAGGGCTGAGGAGGAGCTACAACACACCAGACACCTGTCTGTGGGAGCCGGAGCTCTACGGACGAGTGGGGAGGCTTCCGCAGAGGTTTGGAGGAGAGCCCTTGCCCTCCCACTAGCCGCACCCCACGGCCTGGGCAGGTCCATCAGCCCCTTGGTTGATTTCTTGTGTGGCTGGTGGTACCCAGGCCTGGAATTATTCGGCCTGGGAACCAGGCAGTGAATCTCATGTCTGTCCCAGGTCACAAAATAGATTATGTTTTTTTATTAGCTGTCCCTTGTTAACTCATAATTGCAATCATGTAACATTTAATAGAGACACAAAGCAATCCCCATCACTGCCCCACAGTCATTAGCTAACAAATGGAGCAGCTCATAAAAAGAGCCGTTAAAAACAAATTCTGGAAAAATGGAAAGGAGGTGATGCAAGCCCTGGTTAACAAAGGCCGAGGGCTAAGGAGGCGTGAGCGGGTGTGAGCGGAATAACCCAGCCCTGATAAGCCACAAAGCAGAGCCAGCTGCTCCCTCCTCCCTCCGCCGCCTGAGTCAGAGGAGACGGTATGTGTTCAAAATTGAACAATGTAATTAGCAGGTTGCATCATGCCTCTCGATTATAAATTACAATGGGTATAAAGAGGGTGGACGGTGAAGCGAGGATTAGATGGGTAACCCAATCCTGGTGACCCGGAGGGGGCGAGGGCTGGGAACTACCTCTAGAAGCCCCTGCCTACCGAGTCACGGGGCAGGGACTAGGCCTGCTCACTGACTGCTTTGTGTGGCCTGGGATAATGATTTACAAACTTGAGGAATCGTGAGGTGCGAAAAGAAGATGACCCTCTTAACCCAGCCATTGTCTACCTTCGGCTGGAATGCCCAGGCCCCCACCCACCCCGGTGCACCTGTGCACACGGATGCTGTTTGAGGATGGTCCAGGTGAGCGGCCCTCGTGGGAGCTGGGCAGATAAGATCTAAAGGGGCTGAGCAGGGGGGTTTGGAGACACCATCAAAGATGACTGAGGCTCAGCAAACAAAGATGGACCGCGGTGATCCTCTGAGGCTTCTCTCCGTGGAGAAAGGTGGGGTAGGGGCACACACAGGCTCTGAAGAGCCTGCTCTGTCCCAGGGGCCGGGAACCTGGATGAAACCCAGACTTTGCCACCAGCAGGCCCTGGGGGGTTGGGCAAGCCATTTGTCCTCTCCAAGCCTCAGCTTCCTCACCGCAACCCGGCAGCTGGATCTGTGACCAAGGAAGTCACTTCCCATCTCCCAGCCTCAGTTTCCTTACCAGACTTTGCCACAACTGGTGGTGTGACCTGAGACCTCGGTTTCCGCATTTAACATGAGAGACAATCTTTAAAGTCCACCTTGGACCTTCTCTGGATCCAGGATGAACTGCTCTGCTGAAAGCTAACCAAATAGCCAGCTAACCTGTACCTTGGAGACCAGGTTGATGGGACCGGTGGCTCTGCAATCTGAGCCGAGTGAGGCAGAGGGAAGTCACGCGGCAGGCTCAGGCACGCGGCAGGCTCAGGCAGAGCAAGGTGCTGGTGGCACCGTGCCCCCAGGCCTGTGGAGACACACCCTTTACTTCTGCCTGGTGGCAAAGATTTGTCCTTTTGGTCTGGCCTTTGCAAACAGCATTTATTCCACAATGTTTTCTTAACAGCCCCATTCTTACGCACAGGAAATAATCCCATTAATTTTATTATCTCTGCAGAGGAAGAACAAGGATATAGATTTGCCCTTAAGTTCAATGAACTCAGCTCTTGAAAGGCGACCACAGACTTGAGGAACTAACCGCCCCATGGGAAACTTTCTCTGAACAAGACCCGGCCCCAGCGGGGTTTCCTTCTGAGTACAGGAAAGAGATCGCAGCTGCCCCGAATGCGGCCCTCAGCCACTCAGGAGTCTCCGCGTCTTCTCTCCGGGACTCAGTTTCCTTGATTCTAAATTGATGGAGAAGAAGAGGTGCTGTTAAAGAGTAGGTGGGGACGGGCTGGAGTCCGGCAAACATGGCTGTACCCAGACCCCAGCCTCACCCCAGGCTGTCGCACAGGCCTCCAGTCTCAGCCCTCGGGTTCCTCTGCCCCTTTGCAGCCACTGGACCTTGCTGAAACTTGCGACTCTGATCACGCTCTGCCCCCGCTTAAAGTACTGAAGGCACCTACCTTCCTCTCCAGACACTTCCCTCAGTGTGTGACCCACGTTCCCTGTGTCCTGGGTCCCTTCCCAGCACAGCAGCAGGCAATTTCACACCTCCACACCTTTCTGCAAGCTGTTCCCACTGCCAAGTTCACCCTTCCCCTTGTTCAACTGGCCAGTTTAGATTCAGCTTCTAGGACTCCACTCTAGTATCACCTCCTCCCTGAAGCCCTCCTTCTGGTGCCCCTCCTGTGCCCCCCGCCCCCCCGCCAGCCTGAGCAAGGCTCTATCTTAGCAAGTGCCAAGCCAGACCAGAAATCAGTCCCCGAGCTTTGCCCCCACTCGGCCATGAGCTCCGTGGGGGAGCTGGCTGCCCCACACCCACAGATGGTCAGTGCTAAGAAGTGTCCTCCTCGGTGAACTGCTGCCTTTTCCCACCACGTGGGGAAGAGGCCGATGTAGCCTGAGGCCTGGGGCTGGGGAGGGGGTGGGGTGAAGTCTGGAAAATTTGCTCATTCATTCACTTACTCATTTGTGTAATCTGAATACTCGTAATGAGCTGGAAAAGGAGCAAAGGACCACACCCATCAGCTTTGAATACTTCCCTGGAGGCACTTACTGGCTCCCCAGAAGCTCCTGACCTCAAGGGAAAATGTCCCTGAAGCCACGCCCCAAGGGGGGACAGTGGCAGTGGGGCGTCTGCACCGTCTGCTTAGCCCAGCAGGGCCTGCACCGATCTGCAGTTTCCCGGCTCCTTCAGTCAACAGAAGCCGGTGTGAGGAGGTGGTGACAGGAAGGGGCAGCGGGCATTTGGAGGCGCCTTCTCCCCTGTCAAGAGCTCCCATCGTGTCCTCCAATTGGTGAGGCAACTGTCCTTGTGTCCGCATTGCCCAGGCAGGTGACCACGCTGCTCCCATGTCAGGATGACATTGGATCCCTAAGCTGTGATCTCATTCAGGCATCTGTCCTTGGGTCCTGTCTGCTTCTGAGCTGAGAACCCAAATATCAGCAGAGATCTAACAGTGCCTGGATACCCTTCCTGGCAACGGCTAAGCACACAACAGGTACGGTGTTGCGATTTGATCTGACAGGAAGCTGGCACACAGAGAGTCTGGAGGGCGGAGCTACCTGAGAGCACCCAGCCTGCGGGGTCTGACTTCGGCCTGTAAAACTCATCCTTCCTCCTTCCCCACCCTTGGTGATTGAGCCATGCCCCCTACTTGGTCTCTACCACGTCCAATGTAGGTGGAAATGTGTATGACAATAATAATTACATATAATAGATACCTGCTATGTACCTGGCATAGTTAAGTACTTTATTTTCATTCAATCAATCGATAATACTATTTATTGAGTGCTGGGCACCGTTCTAGGTGCTGGGGATATGGCAGTAAGTAAGGCAAACAAAGTCCCTGCCCTCAGGGGAGCTTACGTTCTAGCAGGAGAGACAGACTAAGCCAAAGAGAAAGTAAACGGAAAGTAGTCCAGATGGTGACAGATCAGTCAGGAGAAGGGGCAATCAGTGAAGTGTTTTGATTTGGTGACATTCAAGCAAATCCTGAAGGAGCCGAGAGAGGCAGCATGGGACCTTCTGAGGGACAAAAGTGCCAGGAACAGTAAGTGCAAAGGCCCTGAGGCAGGAACAGGCTTGGCGTTCAGGGAAGAGCTGGGAGGTGGCAGTGCTGGAGTAGGTGAGAGAAGAGTAGAGCTCGGAAGATGAGATACTGGGTTAGGCGTGTGTTGACTCATTTAGTATCACAGCAGCGCTGAACCCTGGGTACTCGTGTTATTTCCTTTAGCGGATGAGGAAACAGATACAGAGAAGGAAAGTAATCTGCCCAAGTCACAGAGCAGGCATGTAACTCTACCAATGATTCGTGACCCTCCGAAATGGCCCGGGGGACTGGTTCCCAGTCCCAGGTATGAATTAGAATCGCTCAGGGAGTTTAAGAAGAATCTAAATGACCAGGCTTCTAATTTTAACACTGACTGGGTGATCCTCACAGAACCTTCACGACCTTAGCTTTGGTGAACCGCTGAGTGCAGGCTGTGGGCAGGCACAGGTGGAGGAGTAAGCACTGGGCCAGGAGCTCTTCTTTGACCTCTGAGTGGCTGCAGTCTCTCTGAACCTCAGGCTCTTCACCTGTGAAATGAGAGGGTTGAACTCCAGCAGTGAGTTCCCCACTTGTTTTTTAGCAGTAGACTCCTCCATTCGATCAGTCTTAGGTGGAGCCTCGTTTGAAGGCATGGGGTGGGGTTCAGGCCATTACCCGCTTGGCAGCCTTTACAACATAACAGACCGAGTCCCTGAGGCCCAGTCTCTGGAGAGCACAGGCACTTGGCCAGACTTCTGAGTTCTACATATCTGTACTGTTTTCTCTGGTCCCAAAGCAGTGTAGCTTGGAGTGGCCCAAAGTCCCTGGTGTGGGTCCTGTAAATCCTGTTTTGGGGGCATTCCAAGGAGCCTGCTCCAAACTCTGGCTCTGAGTTCTGGGGAGGCCTGGTGCTGAGGACAGGGTTGGGGACCAGGTGGGGTGGGGCGGTGGCTGCGGCTGTGCGTACGGTGAGCCCCGTTCTGCTTTCCAGGTTCCTCAACCTGCTTGCTGTCCTTTCTGGGGAGGAGGAAGTGCTCCATCCCAGACACTTTGGAAGTATCCTTAGACAAGTTGTCGGGGACCAGAACAGCGGGTGGCAGCCATCTAGATGGCGGGGGCAGGAATTTGCTTCCACGTGAGCAGGGCCCTGCACATCTGGGTTTCACCCTCCTTCCTCACTTTGGAGCTGTAGGAACATCTCTGCCCAACTGGGCCCCTGGAATTGGCCGAGTGCTTCCACAGCCATCCTCCCCAACGCCCCTATTCTGTGGCCACTTCACAGCTGAGAAAAGTGAGGCTTGGAGAGATAAAGTGACCTGCCTGGAGTCACGTGCCTAAAAAAGTGGTGAGGCCAATCTTTGAACCTCAAATCCTCAAATTGGATGAGGAGAGAGATGCCCTGTGGACAGACACACAGACAGATATACAGACAGGCAGAGCCCTATCTTGCCAGAGCTTGAAGTCCTATACACACCCTCAACATCTAGTATAATCCCCTGCATATAGCAGGTGCTAAATAATTAATTGTCTGCTTTGGAGTTAGAAGTGAAATGAGTTTTTTATATGAGATGCCTTGGACTCTGTTTGAAATTTTAGCTTCCTCATCCATAGGATGGGGATATACCGGTACTGTTATCTCCCAGGCCTGGTGGAGAATAGGAGGAAGCCATGGCGAATGAAGAAACGTGATGCAGACACCTACTCTGTGCCATGCTTTGCCCCCAGTCCTCATGACAATACAGCACGAAAAAATGATTCTCCCATCTTACAGAGGAGGAAGCTGAAGGTTGGAGAGCTGAACCCAGGTTCACCACCGAAATGCTTTTTCTTCCCACTGCATCCTCCTGCCTCCCTGGTCTCATTCCTGCATCTGGCATGGGATTTCGTTTTTTTCTTGTTATTGTTTTGGTTTTATTGTAAACCCTCAAATGAGACAGGGCTAGACTGAAAAAGCCCACAGGACCTTCCCTTCCAGTTGCACATCCCCAGGGGCCGGCAGAGGAAAACACTGGGTTCATGCACTGGGCGAAGAGAAGCCCGCTGGCCAGCACGTGGAGATCACATGCAATCCTCAGTATTTCCTCTATGTGTGTGTTGTGGGGAGGTGGTCCATGGGATCCCCTCCCCCCCACCCCAGGATGCCGGCTGCTTCCGAAGACCTCACTGGGGTCCACTTTCTCTAAGGCCCTGGCTATCATCTCTGGAGTCTGAAAGCCTCTCCCCTCCTGGACACAGCCATGTGGGTGCTCGGGCCACCCACACAGGGATGTAGCCTTGGACAGGCAGAAGTCCAGGAGTCAAGAGGCTGGGCCTGACCGGGGGACAGCTGGCTCCTGTGAGGAGACCTTCCCTGGACCCCGGCATGGGGCTGCTCGGGCCTGGCCAGGGAAGTGGCCCAATGGTGGGTCTGAGCGTCGGTCCCCGATGTCTGCAGCTGCTTCTGGGACCACCCCATGAGACGGTGGCTACTGAGGCCCTGAGAGACCTGGGGGGCCTAAGGGGGTGGAATTCTCTCAGCAGGATTTATGTGTGTGTGCGGGTGTGTGCGGGTGTGTGAATGAGTATTTAACAAGGAGTGGGGCCTGCTTGACTTCTGAGCCTGGAATTTATACAGCCCCTCGTTGGCGGCTGCAGTTTATCTTGAGCGAAAGAATAATAAACTCAGTTGACAGGATGATGTATTTAAAGCATCTTCCCGTCACAGCACAGAGCCCTCCCCGCTGTTAGGATGTCTGGCATGGCGGGGACCATGTTATCGAGTGTTTAGCCCCCACAGATTGTCAACAAGCATTGTTTGCAGGTTTGGGGCCAGGCGGAGATGGGCCGGCCGGGGTAGGAAGGGGGTGGCGATCTGACCGCACAGGCGGCAAAGGGACGGCCTCCCAGATGGGGTCAAAGAGGCCTCTGCCTTTGACAGAAGCTCAGAGGCTCAGTCCCTCCTCCCTGCCCTGATGTTCCCTTTCCGCCTCAGAGAGTTCTCCCCGCTGACCTCCACATCGGCCCCCACCCAGCTCCAGAGGTAAAGGGCCAAACTCAGGCCTCACTGCCCTCCACAGTACTGGGGAGACCTCCCACACCCTCCACTTCCCATTTTTTCCTTAAGCAAAGAAATCAGCATTAAAACCTCAGCTTCAAAAAAAAAACCAAACCCCAAAAAACCTGACTTACTGAACCCTGGAAAGGGAGAGTGAAAGCTGGTAACCTGGGCTCAGTCATAAGTGAGCTATCACCCTAGTCCCTTGGCCCTCCTCTAGACGACCCTGGGCCAGTCCTATGAAATCACACCTGTTTTATAAATTACACTGTCGCCATAGATTAAAGGCTTATTGTGGAGATGAAATAAGAGGAGTAGGCAAATGCTTTGACAACTTGAAAGCAGATGATAAATTCAAATTGTCTTTTTTTCAAAGACCCCTAAATTTTAGTCGAAAGTGCCTTGGCTTCTGTCTTGGCCAATGTGTTCTCCCTCAACCTCCATTACTGGGAAGTCTTTTCTTGTACCTAACCTCAAATTTGCTCTCTTTTTTAAAACAAGATTCTTTTAAAAAATATTTATTTTTAGAGAGAGGGGAGGGGAGGGAGAAAAACATCAATGTGTGGTTGCCTCTAGTGCACCCCCTACTGGGGACCTGGCCCACAACTCAGGCATGTGCCCTGACTGGGAATTGAACCAGTGACCCTTTGGTTTGCAGGCCAGCACTCAATCCACTGAGCCACACCAGCCAGGGCAGGTTCTCCCATTTTGGTTTTAGCTCTTCCTTTGCAACGTTTCACACATGGATTCCAGTTTCAATTCTCTCTTAGGGCACCTCTTGTTTTCTGGCTTAATGGTCCCGATCCCTTCCCTGCTCTGGGGCAGAGGTCTCCCCTGAACCAGCTCCAGGACTCCACTTCCTCCCTTCCTGTAGGAGTCAGCCTTTACTCCTGCTCCCGGAGAGCAGGGGGCTCTCCCGGGCCCCACAGGGGGCTGCAGAGGCAGCAAGAAGGCAAGCTCCACACATCAAGTACTTGACCAAGCAGTGGGCTCCATTCCGGGAGTGAATTTGGAACATTGTTTAATCCTTTTACCAGCTGGTGTTATCCCCATTTTATGGATGGGAAAACAGCCTGGAGAAGATTCTGTCTCTTGCCCTCTGGCAGATAGCTGAAGCAAGACTATAACTCAGAAAGACTAGCTAGCTCCAGAGCTGCACTTGACCTGACAAACTCAAAGGAAAGCAGAGAAAGGCCACCCAGAGGCCGTGGGGCTCTGAGACAAATAGCTGGACAGCGGGGGACAAGGCCACAAGAAGAGCCATGGTGGGGAGGTCAAGGCTATGGGCATGAGGCTGGAGTGAGGATGGTGTGGGAGCAAAGGCCTGAAGGCTGGAGCAGGCTCTGGGGGAGACACTGGAAGAAGGGCTCTGATCTGAACACAGGACATGTGTCCTGGGCCAGGGAACAGTCTCTTTAGATCCCTAATGGTACTCAGACATTTATTCGCTCATTCATTCACTCGCTTGTTCATCTCTTCACTGCATTTATTTTCCCCCGGGGCGTCCAGCCCCTCAGGGTCTAGTAAGAAAGACAGACCTGTCAGCAGGTGAGGGACCCCAGAGGTCCCCATTCAACACGCATCGAATGCCTACTGCGTGCTAAGCCCTGAGTTCTACCGACAAGGGAGTCGGTCCTCACCCTCCAGGCACTCACAGTCTGGTCATGGGGAGAGGGGCAGACAGGCACGCATAAACCGTGTGTGTGTTCACTGAGTCAGCCAACATTTGGGAGTCCTCCGTGAAAGGAGCCAGGACCAGGACACACTCCTGCCTGTGGCAAGCTCAGGCCAGTCGAGGACACGAGGAAAGAGCACAAACAATTTAGCTCCAACTCACAGGCAGCTGTGAAAAATACTGAGCAAGAAGCAGAAGGGAAGCATGATCCTTCCAGAGGGAAGTGACGGCGCATGTGAATGTGCGTTTATGTGTTCATTTATTCCCTCCTTCGCCTATTCCCGCACATCTTTTGTGTGCTGGCCATTGCTGGAGGAAACAGGAGGGCCCATGAAAAAGGTCATCTTTCTGATGGTCAGATCACTCTCTTGGCCCCGCTTTGGGGGACAGGCCAGGCTTATGGTGGAAACTGCAGCCATGGAGCACGGACAGTCACAGACCCTGCTTAGCCATTCCGAGGGGGCAGTGGTTAAGCGCTGGAGGGCATTTAGCAGTGCAGCCTGGCTCAGGTAGAGGGAAGCTGGGCCCTGCAGCGTGCTGCATCTGGCCCATATTGTGCTCTGGCCCCAGCCCCTGAGTGACCTGGGTGGCTAGGCCATGTGATGTAAGCAGAGTAAAGGGAAGGAGTGGGACTCGAGCAGAGCAGGAGGACCCAAGCTCTTTGCAAGGACGTATTTGGGGATCCCCGGGTCCCATTCATTAGAACAGAGAGCCTCATTGTCAGGACTTTGTGGAGCCCTGATTTGCATGTATCCTCCCTACCCTGGGGTAGATTTGCCTGCCTATTTGCATATGTTTGTATAAAACATACTCCTATCCGTATTCATTTCAGGAATTTTTGATTTATATCATCACTCCTGCCTTCCCCGCTGGCTGTCCCCGTGTCTTTTGCTCCCCTTTCTGGAAGGGAAGACATTCCCAGCTGCAGACAATCCCAGTGTTTCTTTGTGGCATTGCCTGTTGAAAGCTAAACACAATTTCCCTGAGAGCTAATCTGCCTGCCTGGCCATTTTGTGCTTCTGTTGAAATTGCTGTAAGCTCGACAGGTCCCTGGGGACTGTAAGCTGAGCTGTGTCCTTGATGCTTTTGCTGGGCCTAGGGCAGCGCCAGGCCAGAATGAGAACCGCCTGTGGATGGTCAGTTGAACAGCAGCTAATGGAGTGATGAGCGAGTGTCGCCTGGAAGTCTGGGGGCTATCCCATGTGAGTCGCCTCAGCTGACCAGATGGTTAGGGCCCTGGACAGGGCTGGGCTTGGGACCCCTTCCAGAGCCTGTTGTGGCTACTAGGCCTGCAGAGCAGGCCTCCAGCACCCACGAACACACACAAGTGTACACACCCACAGAGCAGAGCGAGTTCAACTTTGCAGTTCTTCTGCAGCCTGGAACAGAGAAGACAGATGGAAACTCTCAACTCCTGTGTGACCCTCAGTAAGGCCCTTCCCCTCCTTGAGTCTCAGTTTCCCCTCTCTATCATAAGAGTCTTTCCAGTTAACTTTTGCCAATGCATGCAGGCAACCCCAGCTCGTTATCCGGGACGCAGAGAAGATCCTCCTGTTGTGGAAAGGCCTCCGCCAACTCCGCCAACCAGAGGCTCACACTCGTCCTCCCCTGGGAGCCGCCCTCTGGTCCCTATGAGCTTCAGTGAGCGTCCAGTGAAAATGCCTGCTGCCAGTCAGCTCACACTCATTATGATGTGACTGGGGGAGGAGCCAAAAAGCTGCTGGGAATCCAGACCATCCCCCACTCCATTCCATCCCCACCATCTCCATCTTAACGGGGACCCACTGGAGAGGCTCCTATGTTGGGGCATGGAAGAGCTGGGGAGCTGCCTCGGAAGGCCTCTTGTCCACCAGCCCTGACCTCAGGCGGAGAGCTCCTGAATCATGTCCACTCCCCCACCTCCCCTCCACACACATCCTGGGCCATGCAAGGCTCAGCTTGTCTCCAACAGGCTCTCTGCTAAATGAGGTGGCTTGATTGCCCCTTATCACGGGGGCTTATCTCCTGTGGTCATTTGCCTTCCAGACTCCAGAGAGCCACTCAGCAGGCCTCTCCCTACTTCTTGCTTCTCCAGCCCTGACTCTCTCCTGCCCCAAAGGGACACAAGATCCCATTGACCCTCCCTACTGGTCAGTCAGTCTGGGGACAGAAAAGGAATAGAGGGAACTAAGAGAGGACAGCTTTTCTCCATCGCTCCTTGACTTGAGCTTCACACACTCTCATCCTCACCCGCCTGTGTGATACAGATTTGGGTGGCCCACCCCACCCCATCTGTTGTGCAGTCATCTATTGACTCTCTAAGATTGGAGGTTTCGTAGACCAGAGGCTGTCTCCCCTCAGACTGGGGCTCCCTGAGGGCAGGGCTGTGTCTTTCCCTTCAGTGATACTTTCCCCATCATCCAGCCCAACTTGCTTTCAACACAGCCTCACCTGCTCCGTGCGTCAGTGGTCAGCACTCAAAGTCTAGACCTGGCCTTCCATTGCCTGAGGATCATAACCCCTACGGTGCTGCCTGATGCTGGACAGAGGGGCTAGAGCAGAGGCCATAGGGCGCCTCTGAGGGAAATGGGGCATCACCTATGGGGATCTATATGCAATTGCAACAGGAGAAAGGGGAATGGATGTGATGACCCTTTTATGGACTCCTTGGGTCAGTAAAACCTTTTATAGGTTCTCAGTGTTCAGCATGGGATGACTCCATGACGGGGGAGTTGCTTACGTTTTGTTCTAGTTTCTGATTTGTTGGGTGGGCTGTTACTTAAGACAGAAGGAGAAAGGAAGGAGAGAAGGAAGACAAGAGGGAAAGAGAGAGGGAGGGAGAGAAGGAATAAAAAAAGAAAGGGGGATGGGTGGGGAGGGGAGAAGAGAAAACTCACCAACTTTTCCTCTTTTAAGTCTCTTGCAGGGAAGTTTATTTGTTTAAAATCCTCTTATCACCAACACTTGTTTGTCCACCATTTGAGGGGTCTGTGGAGTGAGGATGGTTTTTCTCCCAGTGACAACAAAATTCCAGGCTCCATAAATGGCCCACGGGTGCCTGGGTGGAGGAGGGAGATGGGTCTAAGCTGAAGGCGCCGGGTACCTCCTGCCGCCCCTTTGCCATCCGTCCTCACCTCAGGGGCAGCTTTCGTCCAGCCGAAAGCCCCCATGACCCAGGACAGAGGACTTGGCTGTCCAACCTCTCTGGCAGGCTCCAGCCAGCTCAGTCTCCCTGTGGCCCCCTGCTCCCTGTCCCCTCAGGCCTGGCTCGGCTCCTGTCCTTGAGAGCCTTCCCTGATGCCAACCCAGCCAGAGGCCTCCCAACCCTCACTTGGGCAATTCTCCTCAATTCTGTGGGACCCTGTGTCCCAGTGCTGCCTCTTCCAGGAAGTCTCTCTTGAAGGCCTACTCTCCCTAATTCGCTTATTCTCGTGTTCATCATCTCAACACGTATTTTTCAGCCCCTGAGATGTGCCAGGCACAGGGGATAAAGGGCCTGCAAAGCTCAGAGTCCATTGGAGAAAACCAAATGTCAACAGTTAATAAAAGCCTTTTAGAGTGAGTTTCAGTTTACCCGAATCTATGACAATAATATCTGATGTTAACTGAGGTCTTACTGTATGCCAGACACTATTTCAAATGTTTTACATCAAGAAACTCGTTTACTTCTGATAACAGCTCTACCAGGTAGGCCGAGCAGCCTCCCTGTTTCACAGAGGTCCTGTTTGCCCACAGTCTCAGCTCGTGAGGGACACACCCAGGCCATCTGGGCCAGAAGCTGAGCTCTCAAACCCACAGCCACTTACCTCACAGCCTAGGGCCATTTCTGCACACCTGCAGGCCTACCCCTTGCCCCTCACCTTGTGGAAGTGCCCTGTGACAGTCCCGCTGTGTGCCCAGCTTCTCACCAGGGCCAGATAGCCCATCTTTGAGAGAAGT
Organism: Trachops cirrhosus; assembly: GCA_028533065.1. Lineage (NCBI taxonomy): Eukaryota > Metazoa > Chordata > Mammalia > Chiroptera > Phyllostomidae > Trachops > Trachops cirrhosus. The sequence goes on from CM052541.1 coordinate 104,141,198, forward strand.
GATTTGCATTTGACCCTGCCTGCCCCACCTCCTGAGCCTTAGCCTGCTGCCCATCTCTCTATGGAAGTGGGTGTCTCCCAAGCCAGACTGTCAGTCACTAGCAGGCAGAGCCTGAAATCTCTCAGCACCAGGCCCAGCAGGGGCCCAGCGAAGGGCTCCTTGAGCTGGCTGAGGAGGCCAGCCCTTACCCCAGGAAGGGTGCTGAGGGCTGGAAGAGTGCCAGCACTGAAGGCGGCCTGGGCAGGGGCTCTGCCCGAAGTGACCCTGAGGGAAGTTCTGATTCCCAAGTAGCCTCCCCAGCATCCTTCTCCCAGCCCCTCCCCGCAGGGAGTTGTCTCAAGAAGTTAATATCCTACTGGCTGGTGGGGCCTCCGTTTCCTCAAGGCCCAGATAGGCTAATGAGAAGCAGCCCTCAGTTTCATCTCAGGGATTGTTTGGGGATTTGCCTCTGATGGGGAAGCCCTTGGAAGCCCAAGTTATGCCACTCCCTGGGGGTCCTAATCAGACCCATCAGTGCTGGGGGTGTCCCAGGTCTGAGACATAGAGAGGGAAAGAACAGGGAAGGAAAATGAATACATAGAAAGGAACTGGGAGCAAAAGAGGTGCATCGGCACACTCAGTGTTCATGGAGCACCCACCATGTGGCTGGCACCTCGCTGGCCCTGGATGTACAACGCAGGGATAGAGGCCCCAGCCTTCAAAGAGATCTCAGAGCTGCTTGTAGTTTCTGGTAGCCTGTGGGCCCCCAAATTCAAGTGGGAAAGGGAGACTGGGGTGGTCAGTTTGGCTCAACCCCCGGAAAGGCAGGGCAAGATGACCAGTTATCACCCAAAGCCTTAGGCCCCAGGGCCTTTACCTTCCGGCCCAGCACTGCAGGAGCCCAGTCGCAGACCCTGTCGTGGGAGTCAGATCCGGTCTGAGGTTAACCTGGGGGGAGGTGCTGTGCAGTGGTCACTCAGGTCTAATCCAGACATTACTGCCTGACCCCCACCCAGCAAGACTAGTGCCCGTAAGACAGTGCTCCTTAAATGACAGTTTCATTCTTCACTTTGTGGGGACAGAGAAGACTTTGCCATGGAGGCTCCCCTTACCTCCTGAGGCTCCCTCATTGGCCTAGAAGGGAAGTCCCTCCAGGGCAGGTAGGAAAAGGAGAACCATTCAGAGCTGATGCTGGAGCCAATGGCCTCCCCTTTTCCAGTCCAAGCAGCCTAGGGAGGAAGCAAGGAGCTGGGAGACGCCCAGCCAGGGTGAGGCCTTCTCAGGCCAGGCTCTTCGGTGTCCCTAGCGGCCAAAACCTGTAAGAGGCCACCCCTGAGCCCACGGCCCCCTCTCAGGCCTGTAGCTTGAGCCTTAAGTGCATGTGCACACGGTGTTTGCATGGTGCATGTGCGCCTGACCATTCACACGTGGGTGTGCATGCATGTATGTACATGCTTGCCTGTGCAGGCTTAGGAATGCAGAGGCCCTAGGAACTCAAAGACTTGGCCTCCTCTTACTTCCAAAACCACAGGGCTGCTGGCCGGCCTTAAGCCTTGGTTTCCTTAAGGCCCAGAGAGGCTGATGAGAAACAGATCTGACTGAGCTGCCCATGGGTGTGGGTGGCCCAAGTGCGGGAACCTGTTGGTCTGAGGGTTTCCCCTCTCCTGGGACCTGAGTGGCCTCAGACCAGCCAAGGGCCCTCTCAGGACCTTCCCTGTCATGGATGCAGAGAAGCAATTCATGAGGCCAGGGCTACTGGGCTGGGCCCGAGGTGAGGCTGGAGAGGGATGCCACCCACCTGCCTGCCCGCCCTCCTACCATTTTGCTGTCTCTGGAGGGAATGCAGAGGCACCGAGTGTTCCTCAGTGAAAGCGAGGGCGAAGTGGCTGACAGGAACCCTCCTCCCCTGAAACGAGTGGGACTCCCCTGCCCAGCGTCTTAGTGGGTACCCTGGGGGAGGGGAGGAAGGCAGAGGGGTCTCCTGGGTCTGGGTTTCTCAGAATCAGACCACAGATCTCCTGCAGCACAGTCCAGTGTGAGGTCGTGTGGCACGGGACTCACTGAGAATGCAAATTCTGGGGGTTGTCCCCACCCCCCCAAAAATCCTGACTGAGCAAGCCTTGAGGGGCCTTGTTGCATTTGAAACAAGTGCCCCGGATGACCCAGGGTGGCACAGTCACAGCAAAGAGCAGTATTTGAGAAATCATGTTTTAGAGACCTGAGTTGCAACCTCCACTCAATTTCTCCCCATCCTTAAAGTGGTATTAATAACATGACTTTGTTGGGATAATGTCACATCATAGATGGTAGAAACAATAATAGCAATTAGAATAATGACAGTGGCTGACCTTACCCTGGCACGGCTACGTGCCAAGTCCTTTCTGCCATTACAGGACTCATACCCAGCAGGCCAGGTTGGGGTACTGAATGCAGGGCCCTGCTGTCCCCTCCCTTGTAAGTGGCAGACAGAAAGACTCCCTCTTCCACGTGTGCTGTGGGCTCTGGGCATGGCCCCACAGCAGCCCCGGTTCACCTAAACCAGCACTCCCATAAGCCCCTCTCTCTCGGGAGATGCAGCCCAGTGCCCCCAGGAGCCAGACCTGGTTTCCTCCAGGCTAATTGGCTAATCGTTGGCTGCCTGATAGCTGCGGTCTAGACAAGACTGCTCCCGGGGCTGGGCCCTCACTACGTCCTTCTCTCCGGCCAGCTCAGAGCAGGGAAGGATTAGCATGCAACCTGGATTTGCTCACCTAATTCTTTATCGGGGCCCTGTCTTCTGACAAGGGAGGGCAGATGGTTTCTTTCCCAAGCAAAGGACCCTGGGCGGCCTCTGCACAGAAGGAGGGAGGGAGACGAATGCAGCTTTTCCTCCATCCCTCCATCCCACCTTATCCGCCCCTCCCTCCCCAGGGAGTCCACACACTGGAACCATCTCAGCTCACCCCGAGTGACCCCATGGGAGCTGACCCACAATCTTTTCAGAGAGGAAACCTCCGTGAGGGCTGAGGCTGACCCAGCCATTAAGTGAGATGGAGTCCACCTGAACCTGGGTCTCTAGACACTCAGCTATGGTACCTTAGACCTCATCTCCTGGCAGTGGAAAGAGGCAGACAAAGAGCTCCATGGGGTCCCGGATGGGGGTCCTACTGGCAGAACAGTCGGAGAACACAGGGGGACCTTGGGCCACCTCAGGGAGAGGAGGCGAGTGGGGACAAGGTAAGAAGGAGCTGGCTGCTCAGGGAGTTAACTCCGATGGGGAGGGATGGTTTGGGCCACGGGGCACATCGGAGACTCCAGCAGGGAGAATTCTGAGGAAAGACAGGAAAGTGAGTCTGTGACTGGGAAGAGAGAAGATGTGGGTGAGGGGGTACTAGGACCATGCGAATCCTCTACATGCATCACTTCATTTATTAAACCTCATTATGTTAACAACCTCATGAGGTCCATATTATAATTCCCATCTTACACATGAGAAAACTGAAGACAGAAAGTCTCTAGAATGGGCCCAAGCCCACACAGCTGGCGATGGACAGAGCAGCGAACAGCCTGCCCTGGCACCCAGTCCTGCCAGGGTCCAGGCCTCTCTCCTGGGGCTGAAGAGACGTGGAAGTAAGTATCCCTCCTCATCCTTGCTCTAACCCCCGATCTACCGGACACAAGACTCAGTTAAGGATCCAAGCCTCAGCTCCCAGCCCCCACCAGCTCTCACCTCCCACATTTGCCTAGCCCCAGACTGCCTTCTCTTTGTTTCTGAGGCCCCCTGCCCACAAGCTGCTCAATCTCTCATGCCTCCAGGAAGCTTCTGATATCCCACTACCCTACTGCCTCCTCCAGGCCCCCCAAAACAGTCCTTATATGTGCCAAGATGGGCACTGGGTCACTTCGGTGGCTGTTTGGGTGGCTGTTTGGGTGGCTGCCTGATGTAGGGTTTAGCATGAGCTCCAGAGTCACACAGCTCTGGCTTTGAAACCTAGTTCTCAGCTGTGCATCATAAGGCCATCTGTGCCCTAGTTTCCTCATCTTTAAAGTGGGATGAATAATGATACCTAGTTCAAAGGATAGTAAAGATTTACTATCCTGAAGGTGAACGATTTACCCAGAGAGGGGAAAATGAGGTTTGGAAGTGTGTACACCTTCTCTGATGTCACAGAGCACACCAGTGGCAGTCAGACCAGAACTTTAGAGCTGGGAGATGTGGAATGAGGTCCACGTTAGAGGTCACCCTACACCAGGTCCTGGATGCCTGGTCCAGTGCTCCTGTCCCTTGGCCATGAAATCATAGGATCCCCATGGCTGTCGGTGCTCGGAGCCAGGCCCTGGGGAGGCTGAACAAGGACAGCTTCCCAGGCCAGGCCTTCTCTCGCCGGCTCTTCCGGCCCCCACGCTCCCTCAGAGACTGTCTCCACCTGACCCCGGTGGTCTGTCTCGGGCGTGGAGCTGTTGCAACAGGCGCCCATTGTCTGCCGTCCGAGTGCACCTGTAGCGCCTTGTCCCAGCCCGGTGAGTCAGCTCTTGGCAGGCCGTGGGGCAGCCACTCCACATCATCTTAAGCCTGAAAGAAGACCTTTCTTTTTACTTTTCTCCTCCTTCCTCTCTTGCTCTCCATGAAGTGGTCATCTCCGCAGGGCAGCAGGGAACAGCGTTCCCTGCCAGGATTTCTTGAGTCTCCTTGGCCAGGAGACAGGGCGGGGCTTCAGAAACAAAGAGAAGGCAGCCTAGAGCTGGGCAAAGCCCCTGGTCTGCTTTAGGGCACTGCTTGAGCCCCCAAACTCCCTGCTTGCAGTGGGGGCACTGAAGTCGGGGCAAGTGTAGCGGCACCTCACTCATCCAGAGACCGTACACTCGACAGCCTCTCCGGTCGGGCTGGGATCTGAGATCAAAAGGCTTCTAAGCAGAGACAAGATGCTCCTGGCAATTGTCTGACAAGAGTCTGACAATTAAACTTTAGAACTTCACTCATTGATTCTTTCCCTCCTTACCTGAATCTGCTCTCACCTTACTGTTCTGGTAGGCTTGGTTATGTAATTTACATGTGTATTGAAGGAATAGAATCAGAATGGGAAAAAGGTCATTAAAGAAAGATATTATCATTGACAGCAAAAGGTATCAGGTGGTGAAGCTCAAACAAAAAGTAAACCCAAGAACTAAAAAATTAAATCCATCTTGAGTTATTCGGGGTAGGGGCTGAAGGCATACCCCAGCTCCTGGGCAGTCACTGTGTTTCAGTTACAGTACAGGATATTCTTAATGGGGACCCTGAGTGAAATCAGATTATGGACAATCTCTGTTTAAGAAGAGACAGCGTGATATATTTTTTACAAGGATTTTCAAAGAACATGATTTCATACTTCTTTATGTTTTTGACATTGAAAGAATCAAGTAGACGAGAGGAATGATGGCAGACTTAGGGCGATGCTCCCACTGAGGACAACTAGAACAACTGGAGAAAATATTTTAAAAATCTGTTTGCAGGCCTCGGGGAGCTAACAGGATAGTGAAGCTTTTCTGGGCCGTAACTAAGATCTAGAGAAGAAAGAGTGGCCTTTGGGACCATTTTCCCCTTGAGGTCATTTGCCCATTCAGGAGGGGCTGGCTCAGAGTCCAAGAAGCACAACCTTTTTTTTGTTCTGCCTTGAGGAGCTAAAAGGACATGGGGTGGAGCTCTGGGCTTATCAAGAGACAGGGCTGGTGAACTCCCTCTTTTTGAGGAAACACCCCTGAAGGGCTGTCCTCTAGGAGTTAAGGGAGCAGAGTAGATGGCTCGGTTTCCAATCACTCAGTCTTCCAAACTGAGGTTGGTGGCTCTGTATTGTTAGTGGCTTAGACATCTGGCAGACACAGATGAAGGAAGGTATCATTATTCTAGGCCTCCGATTACTTCTACAAACTAGTCCTTAAATACAATGTTCAAAACATAATCGAAAAGACCCGCATACATGAGAAGTTAGGTAACATAATCTTTAAAATATCAGAAACACTTCCAGCCAAGATGGAGGCACAGGTAGATGCACTGTGCCTCCTCACACAACCAAGATAGGGACAACAACAATATAGAAACAGAATAACAACCAGAACTGATAGAAAATTGAAGTGTATGGAAGTCGGACACCCAAGGATTTAAAAATAGACACGTTCATCCAGACCAGTAGGAGGGGCAGAGTCGGGCAGCTGGGCGAGGGTTGCAGAGCAGAGAGCAGAGAGCATTGGAACCAGGTGTAAGGCAAACGGGGTGGGCAAGTGGCGGCTGGCAGACCCAGGCTGAGGGGTGGCAACCAGCAGACCCAGGGAGGTGGCGATTGTGAAGCAAGGCACTGTGTGCAACTTTGGGCGCCAGAGCCAGGAAATAGAGCTTTGGGTCACTGACTGAAAAGGAAGGTCCCGCGGGGTGCACAGGCCCACCCACGCCAGAGTTGGTGCCAGAGGGGCCCAGTTAGCTTGTGGAGAGTGGCGGAAGGTCTGGGGTCCTACAGAGAGCAGAGCAAG
>CM052541.1:104148159-104345685 GCA_028533065.1 Trachops cirrhosus
CACAATTATTAACAACCACACCTTAAACAAAAACAAGAAGAAACTAAGCAAACAACTAGAACAGGAACGGAACCACAGAAATGGAGATCACATGGAGGGCAACAGGGGAGTGGGAGGAGGAGAGAGGGGGGAAGGTACGAAGAATAAGTAGCATGGACGGTAGGTAGAAAATAAACAGGGGGAGGGCAAGAATAGTAGGGGAAATGTAGACGCTAAAGAACTTATGACACATGGACATGAACTAAAGGAGGGGAATGTGGGTGGGAGAGGGTGTTCGGGGTGGAGGGGAATGAAGGGGGGATAATAGGACAACTGTAATAGCATAATCAATAACTATATTAAAAAATAAATAAAATATCAGAAACAATAGACAATAGAAGTGCACCCATAAAAGCTACACGTATTAGAGTTATCAGCAAAGATTTATAGAAACTACACTTGTATGTTTCAGGAGGTCGTTGTGGTTACTATTGCTGTATAACAAATCACCACAGAATTTGGTGGTTTAAATGAAGATTTTGTTGTCTCATGATTTTGTGGGTTAGGAATTCAGGAAGGGCTCAGCTGGGCAGTTCTCACTGCGTGTCTCTATAACAGTTGCCGCCAGATGTCAGCTGGGGCTGGGCGTCCAAGACTCGCTCGCACGGCTGGCCATTGCTGCTGGTCGTTGTCTGGGGGCCCAGCTGGGGTTGCTGACCAGAGCACCTATGCATGTCCTCTCCGCATGGCAGTCTCAGGGTAGTTGGACATCTTACATGGCAGTTGGCTTTCTCCAGGGTGAGCATCCCAAAGGAGCCAGGCAGACGATGCAGGGCCTTCTCCGACCTAGTCCTAGAAGACATGCAGTGTCACTCCTAGATCCTATTGGGCACCAAGAAGTGACTAAAGCCAGCCCAGATTTAAGGGGAAAAATGCAGACCTCCTTCCACAATCTCTCAAGGGAGGAATGTTAAAAATTTTGCTGTCAAATTTTGAAACTTCCACAGAGATAAAAGAGTTAAGCTTCGTTGTTGAGAAAATGCTAGTGGATTGACAACCACTTCTGAACAATGAGATTTCTAGACTTTATCCAATTCAATGGTGTATCGCCTTCAGAAGGATCCCGCAGACACGTCCGGGCGACGTCGCACGGGCATCTTTGCAGCACTGCACACCGCTGAAGATGGTCACGGTGTAGGGGGTGCCCCAGCTCCGCGTCCACATTCACAATGACCACCTGTTGCCTTCTCCCTTCTGGAGGCCTCTGTTTTCCCTTTAAAAAGTGGTAAGGGGCCTTATCAGAAAGCCCAAAATATTAAAAGCGTGCAGTGGCAGAATTAGAAATGGTCTCAGGTAGCATGTATTTGCCCGGGGGCTTCCTGGACATGGCGATCCTTAGGACACCTGCTAAGACAGAAAATTCTCAGACTGGGAGAAGATATTTACAACTTAAAAACCTGCCAGGGATTAAAACTTAAAATGGTCAAGGATTCCCTGTTAATCAACAAGAAAAGTCCAATTAAAAAATGAGCAAAAAGCACATGAATAGACACATCACAAGAAAAGGAAGGGCCACAGCCAAGTATATGACGAGATGTGCAAATCTGCTCGTCATTAGAGAGACATACAGAGATGCACACTTCAAACAGCAGCATGCACCCAGCTGAATGGCACAAATTCGAAAGGTGGATTGTGTCTGACGTGGGGAGAAGAGACTCTTGTGTCCTGCAGGTGAAAAGACACACTAATACCAGCACACCTCAGGACACCATGAGTACAATTGCAGACGACAAAATAAAACGAGTATTGCATAAAGGGAGTCAGAATCTTTTTGATGGTGGAGGATCTTGCCTACAGTTTGTAAAAAAAAAAAAGAGAGAGAGAGAGAAAAGAGAAAGCAACATCTAGGAAGCACAAGAAAGCAAAGTGCAATGAACAAGGTATGCCTCTGTCTCTGTTCTCCAGGCAGTAATCTGGCTGTGTTTTATGGAAGGAAGTATGCATACACCCTGCATCTCAGAATCTCACAAATGGGCATATAGCCTGGAGAAATGACTATACAAGGCAGAAAGAAGACAGGTACAGGGTGCCCATGACAACAGAATTTAGGGTGGTGGGAAGCTGGGGGCAGCCTGAGTGTCCATCCCTAAGAGAACGAACAAGATGTGGTAGCCCCGTTCACGCGGCTCTGTTCGAAACCAGCCAGGTGCACGCTCGGGGATGCACAGGCCTCAGCAGCAGTGGTGAACCAAAGAAGTCAGAGACAGAGGAGAGTCACAGCGTCAAACCATTTCCATAAATTATAAAGCATGCAGAAAACAACACAGCCCTCTACAGCAAGAAGATACCTATCTAAAGACCTGTATAAGCATGCAGAATGGGGTAGGGAGTTGGGGATGGTGGGAAATAGCAGTGGAGATAAGGAGTGAAGGAGAACAATAAAAGAAAATGTAATGTTCAAGAGGTATTTGAATAGGCCAGTGTTATACTGTGAACTGGAGTGTAAGCAGTTCAGTTGTCTGCATCTGTGGTGAGAAATAAATAAGGCAGATTTCTAGACTTCAAGTACAGAGATTCAGCTTTAATAGGTCTGCGGGGGGGCCAAAAATACAGATCCCAGTGGTTCTGTTCATGTAGCATCCTAGAGAGATGTCATCGGTGACTACTTGATTACTTCCAGTGACATGGAACTCATTCCTGTACTGATTGTGAGAAAGTACTTCTTATTGTATTATATTGTAAAATTGTATGATATTATATTACTTTAATTATATTAACCCATTCTAATGATTAGAAAGGTCTTCCTGAGGCCAAAATTTGTCTCCTGTCCCTTCCAAACTATTGATCTGAGTTCTATTCTTTGGAGTAAATAAAATAACAAATAAAATTAAATAAAGTAATCAGATCCCTGCTACTTCCACATCCCAGCCCTTCAATGACCCTCCATGTCTTCGGCATCTCCACTTCATTCAAGTTTCCTCGCCCCACCCTGCTCCTGCTGTAGCCAAGTTGTCCCTCAGTTCTGATCCGGCTTCCGGTGTTTCTCCTCCAGCGTGGCTCCTTCCGACAGGCTCCACACTTGGGTACAGCCCGAACAGCTCAGAGTGTAGCCGGAAGTGTACCTCTCCAGCCAGGGTCCTATGCTCCTGTTAATATAACTTCAGATTACAGTTGCATTTTTTTAAAAAAGCAGTTTCAGTGGGTTTATGGTCGGCCAAACTTCCAGGGTTTTTTTCAATAAAACCGCTGTGAGACCTGCTCTGTCCATTCCTCCCTACACACACACATACACACACACACACACACACACGTATATGGCACAAAATAAAAGCACAAAGGATACACAGTGTAAAGCAAGATCCCAGCCACCTACTTGGTTCCTTGTGTACCCTCCGGAGACGACCTGTACATGCACAAGTACACACACACATTCTTGATTGTGTGAAGACAGCAGTCGACACTCTCAGAGTGTACTGTCATGCACCTTGCTTTTCTGCTTGACCATCTGTCTTGGAGAACTTTCCTTATCACTATGTAAGCCCTTGCCTGGTGCTTGTGCCAGCTTGTGGCCTGCCCTTGTGTGGATCCAACCAAGGAATTCAACCTGTCCCCAACTTAGGTTGTTTCCAGTCCTTTGCAGCATTCCAGACCGTGCTGCTTGGACTGCCTTTGCGCATAAGCCGTTCCACACATGTGCCAGCAACTCTGCAGACTCAACACCCATGCTTTTTTGACTTGAATTTTGTTCCCACCCCAGAGCTGGACTTTGCCATTTCCGCTTACTGCTGATCTCTCTCATCGGGTTTACCCTTTGTTGCTGGTACTGGCAGGCCGATTGGAATCCTCTTTGTGCTGCTGAGCCTGTTCCTCTGAGCTGTGGGTCATCAGCAAGCAGGGGAGGCAGCCACTCAAGCCTCCATTCAAGTCATTGATAAAATGTCCGTTGGGGTGGGGCCAAGGATGAGGGCCCTGAGGCGAGCCCAACCCAGGGCCCACGGGCCGCATGCAGCCCAGGATGGCTATGAATGCAGCCCAACACAAAAGCATAAATTTACTTTAAACCCTTTTTTTTTGCTTATCAGTTTTCACTAGTGTTTGTGTATTTAATGTGTGGCCCAAGACAATTCTTCCATTGTAGCCCAGAGACACCAAAAGTTTGAAACCCCTGCAGAGAATTTCAGGTGTCCGTCCATTCATCAGCTGTCAGCACAGGCTGTCCCTGCTGTTGTCAGGAAGCCAGCCTCACTGGAGCATCCCAACAGTCTCTGCGGCCCTCCTGGCAGAAACCCAGCACTCCCACCTCCGTCCAGGTGAGAGAGACCTGAGGCAGGTTAACACGGCATCATTTGCTACAAGCAGATCAGCTGGAGGGTCTGGAGAGGAAACGCCTGGTCTCTGTGGTCAGCAGAGCTGGGACGCTGATCTGCTGGTTTCCAGTTACATGGCTTTGGACAAACTGCTTAAACTCCAGAAGCCTCAGATTTCCTCACCTGCCAAATGGTGGAAACCAAACCCACCTCTCCATGTTGTGAGAATATATGAAATTACTTGTCTGAAGTAGGGTTCTGTTGCTATCTATCTGTTTGTCTGTCTGTTGGTCAGTCTGTCTTCCTTATCCATGAATACACATGCTAAATAATCAACTCCCAAGCGATTGGCTTCAAGCTCAGAAGTCTGTCGTTCCCAATTACAGAACAGTCGGCCCCGCCCCAGCGTTCTGCTCTCCCTCTGTAGGGGAGTCTGTGCTCCAGAGATGAAGCTCCTTGCGGCCCGACTTCAGCCCCGTGAAGGCAGCCAGTTCCACCCTGATATCACTCATCTTTGCTAGAAATCTTTGCTCACTCTTCTCTGCTTTGGTTTGTCCCCGTTCCCGAGAGTGGTGGGCCTATTTCCTACTCCAACAAAGCTAAAAGAAAGAACGCCATCTGAGGTCTTTATCCCTGAGATCTGAGCGCCTCCCGCCCCAGCATCATCACTCTGGGCAGGGTGAGCCATGCACTAGTATTAGGCCAAGAGTTCATTTTACCAGATTTTGAATACGGACTTTCAAAATGGGGTTCATTTCAGTACCTTCTCCACCCCTAGTTCCACCTGAGGTTCACCCTCCTCCCTCCACCTGGCCTGGCTGCAATGGTTTGAGAAGGGCTCCAACTCCCTGCCTTGCATCTTTCAATGTCTTCCAACGTGTAAAGCCCTGGGACCCTTCCTTTCCTGGAGTCCGGGATGCCCATCGTCCATGGGCCCACTGCCTTGGGCTCACTGCTGAGCAAGCCTTCACAGTGACAAGGCCACAGTCGTTTCTGGCTGGTACTCCCATAAGCAAAGACCCATTCACCTTGGCCAAATGTGTTCAACAATTCAGTGTTACGGATAGGCTGTGGGCCAGCTCCTGCACCAGGCTCTGGGAACACAGTGGAATGCGACCCAGCTCCTGCCCTGGGGGAGACACATGAAGATGTAGCCACCCCTGGCTGCCACGATGGGTTGGCTGTAAACGCTGCACATGCTGAGGCTGGGGCTGGCCGCTTCTGCAGGTCTTTTCTTGGCCAGTTTCACAACCTCCACCAGGAGCGTGCGCTCCCCTCCTGCCAGCTCTGGGTCTGAGACACAGAACCTTGGTCTGACGGTGCAGCCTGAGTACATGTCCCCGAAGGCATCACTTCTGTCCTCAAACATTCCAAAGGCAGGCAAACGGGAGGAAGGAGCAGTTAGGCAGAGCCAGGACACAAACCCAGCCCAGGTTCTTCCTATTGTTCCAAAAGCACCCCACCCACCTGGCCTTGGTCCCCACCCCTCACCCACTTTTGTCCTGCTATTCTCAGGAAGGAGAACTAGCTCTGATCCAGGTCTTGTTTCGAGCTGACTCACACCCAAGTCTTGCCTTCCCCCGGGCTTGTCCCTGTGCTCCGGGGGTCGGGCGTGAAGACAAGGGGACGGTGAGCTGCGCTGGGTGGGACGGGTGGCTCCCAGGCATTCAAGTTCCGTGGGGTGTGACACCCAGCCATGAAAGGTGGTAAAATTTTGTGAAAACCCAGTTTGCAGAGCACTTTGCTTCTTTGCAGTTTTTCTGCCTCTTGTCGTCTCACCTCCCATGAGCCGGGGGGTGGGGGGGCAGAAGAGGGCATCTGAGCTGGAGTGAGCAGAGCTCAGACAAGCAGGACCCCGCTCTCAGCCTCCTCTACCAGGGTGGGAGGCACAGGCTCCAGAAGGCTCCCTGGGTCTTCTCTGCGCTTGTGAGTCCCCCGGCTCTGTGTTCTGCAGAGAGGAGACCCGCCCTCAGCCTGAGTGGGGAGGCCGTGGTCATCCCTGCTGACAGTGCCTCTTCCCAGTGGGCCAGCCCAGACATAAAGGGTGAGCAGCAGCTGCCATGGCAGACCAGAGAAGCGCCAGCGTGCCCTGTGGGCACTGAGCCCTGACAGCCACCTCCATTCTCCCTGCAGTGGCAGGCAGCCAGGGACTGTGGCAGCTCACATCTCCCAAGCCCAGGACCCGGCCTCTCCTCTGAAGGGTGGTGCTGAAGCTTGACAGGCTTAGCTCAGGCCTCATAGGAGATGGGGTGCCTTGCACTGAACCCCCCTGCTGGGCTGCTCCAGGGCAGCAGCAGGTGGGGTATTTCTGGACCAGAGCCCTGCAGGCCCACCCTGACCCAGGACAGGCACCCAGAAGTGCCCCCCCAAGACAAACGCCTTGAACTCTTGAAGCCCCAGCCCCCTCAACTTGTACATGGAGGCCTCTGGAGTTAAATGGGATAATGCTGGGGGCCTGTTTCAGACAGGGTCAGGTACATGGTCAGTGCTTGATATGTGGGAGTTGCTGCCATTTTTGTTGTTGTCCTTAGTATTATTACTCGGCTCCAGGCCGGTCCCCACCACTGCCTGCGGTTGCGGTGTAGTGTGGCCCAGTCACAGAAATGCCGCCCAGCAGCCAGCAGGGACATCTCACAGGAAACTCCATGTGGAAAAGAGCAGGCAAGGCCTTGTCAACCACATCTCTGCAGAAGCCTGGTTCTCTCCGAGTGTATTTGAAAAAGGAGCAGAGACCAGGTGGCGTGTCCTTAATGTCCCATTGCCCGTCAGGGTAAAGGAAATGCCCCCGGTTCCTTCTCTGCATCCATGTTTGCTCTGTGGACCAAGTCCTGACAATGACCTCTCAGCTCCTACAGAACCTGGTCCCTCCTACCTCTCTGTCCTCATATGTTTCCACTCTTGCTCTCACTTATCCCACTCGGGCCCCTCTGCTGTCCCTCAAACAAGCCAGCTCTGCTACCACCCCCGGACCTTTGCTCACACTCTTCTCCCTCATGAAATGTTTCCCCTGGTTATGCACACGCACCCCCCACCCCCCACCCACTTTCAGGTCTTTACTCAAATGTCACCTCCTTGGTGTGGCCTTCCTTGACCTCTCTATGATAATGTTATTACTCCCTGGTACCCACACTCCTGTCCTTCATCCCTCCTTTATTTGTCTCTAGAATGCTTACTGCCCTCCCATACACTTACTTTGTTTGATATTTGAACCCTCCACTAGGATGCCAGCTCTGTACATTCTGGGACTCTGTCAGTGTTGCTCGCTGCTGTCTCCCTAGCACCTAGAACACCGCCTGGCACAGGCTCAGCACTCAGTCAGTCAGTATGCTGATCAGGAAAGGGAGGGAGCACCCAGAGACCTGCACACCCCGAGGAGACCTCTGCACTGATAGGGGTGGCAGGAGGCCAGTGAGTCCTAGCGGGGGCTGACCTGCAGCCCTAGGAGCACATGAATGAAAAGGTTGCTAGGCAGGATGATAAGCAAAGAGCCAGTGGTGTCATGTCCTTTACCTCCTTAGTGACACCTCATTCAGGCTACAGTTTCATGTGTCTGCAGTTTCATGAGAGGGAGCATCTCCCCAAGCCCCACTCAACTCTCATCACCAAAGGAAGCTGCCCTGGTTCGCCACCTGACCCTTGGCTGGTTTTCACTTCCACACACTCTCCTACCCCCAGCCCTCCAGAGTCAGCTCAGGGACATGCCCCCTGAGTGAAACAAAGAGGAATGGAATTAGGAGAAGGGAAGCTGCCCTAACTGGGCACCTACTGTGTGCCAGGCATGTCTCACACACTTTCTGCAGCAGCCCATTTTACAGACAAAGAAACAGAGGCCCAGAGAGATTATGTAACTTGCCTAGAGTCACAGAACTAGTAAGCAAGGAAGCAGAATTCACCCTCTTGCTTGCTACCTACCCTTGGGGACAGTGGGAAGATCTCTCTAGGCCTAGCTGAAAGAGGGTAGAACCTGTGAAGGGGTCTCTGTGGGGGCATACCAGCTGTTGGGGTGGGCCGAGGAAACCCGGGCCTCCATGTACGCTGCTGACACTCCAGCTCCAGCCATGGGGTGAATGCCCCACCCTGGGTGGGCAGCCAGAGCTCCTGAAGGCCATCTCAGGGGTCAGGGACAGTTTGCCTCAGCTCCTGCTGGCTGTCAGCTCCCTCTGCTGGACCAGCCCCGAGGACAGGCTCAGACACCAGGACGCCGCTGTCTGTCTGCACTTAGGCTCTGGCAGCCCCTCCCTCCTGCATGCCGGTGGTCACACTTGGGTCACCTGCCCTGTCCCCCTAGTGTCCAGGAAAGGGATCCTTCAAAGGATCTGCTCTAGGTGACCCGAAAGCCTTACACTAGAAGACAGAACTGGGGAGGGATTCCAACCACTGCCACCACCATGCTCTGCTCAGATGCAGCCCCAGTGTCTGCAGACGGGGACCATGTTTCCTCCATTGGGCCGGAGGCTCCCTGAGAACAGGAACCATCTCTCCCACCAGGCTGGTGACCCCCGAGGCCAAGGGCTCTATCTGCTCCCTCAGGCTGGGCGCTGTCTGTGGACCGGGCTGTTGCCCCTCAGAGTGGGAGCTCCTGAGTTGTGCCACTGCTCACCTGTGACAGAAACCCAGCTTGGCCCCTCAGGGCACCCTGGGACACCCTCTCAGCAGCCTGGACACTCCCAGACCCCAGACACCTGTCCCTGCCACTCTCCACATTCCCTGGGCTCCCCTTCTCTACTGTGAGAGCTGCGCGGACACTAGGCAGTGCTGGTCAGTGCCACGCTGACCTCAGCAGCCCCAGAGGCGAAGCAGTGAGCAGCCTGACAGCCAAGCCGTGGATGGGACGTGACTGCCCCCCTGAACTCAGCTGAGGCTTGACCATGAGGAAAGCGATACCTTGGGGAGGCGGAGTGACCAGTGACATCAGCGTACGTGACTGTCAGCCCAGTTTTCCCCTCTGCCCTCCACCCCTCCCACCCGCGCTCCGTGCCTGCCGAGCACACTGACCTTCAGCTCACTGGCACGGGCCTCTCTGTGTGCCCACCCCAAGGACAGGGGCAGTACCCAGGGGGAGGGCACTGCTCTCTGACTCCTTGTCTCTAAGTGAGAATCCAGGGGACAGAGGAAGCCACAGGCCCCAGCCCTCCCCAGCCTGGGCTTCTGGGGCAGGAGCCAGTCACTTCCTGGGTGACCCTCCTCATTGGCAGCCCTGCCTAGAGGGAATTGATCGTTCTCTTGGCTCCACTAAATCTTCCTCCTGAGTGCCTGGCAGGCTTCCAGGGACTGGAAGCCAGTGTAGAGGGCACCTGGCTCCCCACCCCAGGCCTGTTGACGGAGCAGCCAGGCCTGCATCCCTGTGGGAGCCAAGGCCTAGCCAGAATGGGCAGAGCCGGCTGTCCTAGAGAGGCAAGTTCAACCACCTTGAATGACCACCACTTGTCCCTGAGGTGCCTTCCGGAGAATCTTGTTGCTGCAACAGCTCTTCTCAAGTGGCCCCCCTCGCCCCACTGAAGGGGTGCCAGGTCCAGAGCTCAACATCCAGATATAGCCCCCAACAGGGGCAGACCAGTTAGAGGTACCCAAACTAGACCAGCGCCTGCCAAATTAGTTTCATGATGCACCCTTATTGCTGAGCATGCATCAGTTCTTTAAAATTATGTACATACAATAAGGCTAACACTGCTGCCAGCCCGAGGTATAATACTAGTTTGGGCAAGAAACAAATCAGCAGAACAGCAAGACATTTAACAGGGATATCCGGGAACAAGAAAGCCCTAGTGAGCCTTGATAAGCTCCCACATATCCCTGGGGGCATGGAAGGCTACGTGCACATTGACACTGGAGAGGGCCTTAGAGCTCTAACTCATCCCTGGCAAAGCACATAGAGAGTAAAAGTTGGGGCAGATTTTTAAACTGCCTAAATCTCGAATGTGTTCCACAGCCCACACACAGATGCACTGTCAGGGTAGAAAAGCCTTGCTGGATCGAGGTATTTAAGCACAATTTCTGACCAACCAGTGGCAGAACATTGAGCTATGCTGACCTGGGGCAACGCTGAGGAAGCCAGGCTTAAAAATAAAAACAAAAATTTGCCCCGGCTTGTGTGGCTCAGTGGGATGAGTGCCAGCCTGGGAACTGAAAGGTCGCTGGTTCGATTCCCAGTCAGGGCACATGCCTGGGTTGTGGGCCAGGTCACCAGTCAGGGTTGTGCGAGAGGCAACTGATCGATGTTTCTCTGTCACACATTGATGTTTCTCTCCCTCTCTTTCTCCCTCCCTTCTCCTCTCTCTAAAAATAAATAAATAAAATCTTTTAAAAATTTTTAAAAAGAAATTGAGCAGAGATATCAACAGCCTCACACTATG
The DNA here is from genome assembly GCA_028533065.1 of Trachops cirrhosus. Taxonomy (NCBI): domain Eukaryota; kingdom Metazoa; phylum Chordata; class Mammalia; order Chiroptera; family Phyllostomidae; genus Trachops; species Trachops cirrhosus. The sequence goes on from CM052541.1 coordinate 104,158,799, forward strand.
AGGAAGACAGATTCCATAGAATTAGTCTAGGCAAGTCACTAAACAAACTAACAACAATTCTGGTGATGGTGGTGGATCAGAATTTAGAATTGCTACAATGTATTATCTAAAATGTCCAGTTTTCAACAAAAAAACTACAAGATGTGAAAAGAAATGGTAAAGTGTGAGTCATTCAAAGCAGAAAAAAAAGTGAATAGAAACTGTCTCTGAGGGGTCCAGATGTTGTACTTAGCAGACAAAGACATCAAAGGAGCTATTATAAATTGTTCAAAGAAATAAGGAAGGCTATGTATAAATAATTAAAGGAAAGACTCATCAAATGATTCATCAAATAGATAATATCAATAAATAGATAGAAATTACATATTTTTTAAAAGAACCAAATGAAAATTGAGTTGAAAAGAACAATAACTGAAATAAAAGATTCACGAGAGGGATTCAAGAACATTTCTGAGCTGGAAGAATCAGCAAATTTTTTGAAGATTTTTAAAAATATATGTTTAGAGAGAGGAGAAGGGAAGAAGAGAGGGAGAGAAACATCGATGTGAGAGAGAAACATCAATGGGTTGCCTCTTGTATGCAACCTGTCTGGGGCACAACCCACAACCCAGGCATGTGCCCTGACCAGGAATCGAACTAGTGGACTTTTGCTTTGCGGGATGATGCCCAAACAACTAAGCCACACCAGTCAGGGCAAATTCAGCAAACCTGTATGTAGATCAGTTGAAATTATCCAATGTGAAAAACAAAATTGACATTGTGCTTACCGTCAAGCTGCATCATCCAGGACTGATGTCCAAGGTCTCCGTAGTAAAATTAGTGCTACATCTTTCTAATACAATGTCTTTTCCCCGCCTTCATCTGCACCTCAGGATCCAGGGATTTCCCTTCTATGTACACTTAGGGGCTTTCCATGGGCTGATCCAGCCTACCAAAGCACAAAGCTGACAACCACGTTAAAAACACACCTAGAGAACACGAAATCCCACAGCTTAAACAAAGGACTAGATTCTGGAAATGACTTAAAGAAACAACAACAACAAAAAAATCTCTCAACCAAAAAGTCCCGCCATTCTCAGTAATACTCACTTAACGCAAGTTTTACCAGAGCAGGAAGCAGATGCAAAGTAATATGGCCCAAGTCACTGGGAATGAGGTGGGCCATATTTTGGAAATCACTATAACCCATGTTTAAACTGAGAGTAACATGCTGCAGTCTGCCATTGTACTATTGTTAAATTAATATATTACATACTTTATAGATCCCCAAAACCTTGATCTTGAGAAATTTTGTTGATTGCAAGAGGAGGGGGTCATAAGGGGGCTAAATGGTAATACAATAAAATTTTTTTGGAAAAAAATAAACAACAGAATGGAAAAAAAGATGAACAGAGCCTCAGAAACCTGTGGAATATCATCAAACATACCAATATACACTTAATGGGAGTTCCAGAAGAAGAGGAGAGAAAGAGGTAGAAAATATTTAAAGATATAATGACCCCAAAATTCCCAAATTTGATGAAAAAAAACATTGAATTACCTATTCAAACTAAATCCAACTAGGAGAAACACATAAATATTCATAGACAGCATAGTAAAACTGTTGAAAGACAGAGTCAGAGAAAACCTTGAAAGTACTAAGAGAAAAATGATGCATCATACAAAAACCACAATAAAACTAACAGCTGATTTCACATAAGAAACACTGGAGGCCAGAAGGAAATGGAATGGAATACTCAAAGTGCTGAGAAAAAAACCCAACCCTGTCAACCAAGAAGTTTATATCCAGTAAAACTATTCTTCAAAAAATGAAGGTGAAATAAAGACACCTCCAAACAAAGAGAGAGAATCTGTTGCTAGCACACATGCTTTATAAGAAACACTGAAGTCGTTCAGAGTGAAAGGGAAATGACACCTGATAGTTACTTGACTCCACAGGAAGAAATACATTAGACGATATAAGCAATAATTGTAACACTATTATCAAATAGATGGAACACATGACAACAGTAACACAAGTATGGAGAAGGGGATGGGACTGTACCGGAGCTAAGTTTTAATAATTCACTGGACTTGAATTAGTATTCATCAAGAATAGATTTTGATAAATTATATATTACAATTCCTAGAACAACATCTAAGATAATAACTCAAAAATATAAAACAAGAACAACAACAACAAGGGAATTAAAGGTACATTAAAAATATTTAACACAAAAAAAAGGCAGAAAAGGAAAAACAGAGGAACAAACAAAAAGACATGAAACATATAGAAAAAGAGACAAAATTGCAGAGGTAAATCCAACCATATCAATAATTACAGTAAATGAGAATGATTTAAATATTATTAGACTGGGTTGAAAAAACAAGATTCAGTTATATGCTGCCTACAAGGAGATATTTTAGATCCAAAGACACAAGTAGGCTGAAAGTAAAAGAATGGAAAATATTTACCATGCAAACAATAACAGTTAAGGGAGTTCAAGTATCTATGCCAATATCAGGTAAAATAGACTTAAGACCAAAAAATGATGCTAGAGATCAAGAGAGATGTTTTTAATGATAAAAGGGTCAATTCATCAGAATAATATAAAAATGAAACACGTGTGCACCTAACAACAGAGCCCCAAAATACATGAAGCAAAAAATGATAAAATCAAAGGGAGAAATAGAGAATTCAACAATAATAGTTGGAAACTTCAGTATTCCACTTTCAATAATGTATAGAAATACTAGACAGAAAATCAGCAAGCATATCTAAGGCTTGAACAACACTATTAACCAACTTAATTTGCCATGTATAGAATACTTCACCCAACAACAGCACAAATACACATTATTTTCTTTTTAAAATTTTTTATTCTTTTATTTTTAGAGAGAGGGGAAGGGAGGGAGAAAGAAAGGGAGAGAAACATCAATGTGTGGTTGCCTCTCATGTGCCCCCTACTGGGGACCTGGTCTGAAACCCAGGCATGTGCCCTGACTGGGAATTGAACTAGCAAACCTTTGGTTCACAGGCTGGCGCTCAATCCACTGAGCTTCACTCAATCCACTGAGCCACACCAGGAAAATATGCATTATTTTCAAGTGCACAAAGAATATTCACCAGGATAGACCTTATGCTAGAACATAAAACAATTCTCAATGTATTGAAAAGAATTAAAATAAAACAACTATGTTTTGCACCACAATAGAATTAAAGTACAAATCAACAACAGAAGAAAATGTGGGAAATCCACAGATATCTGGAAATTAAACAACACATTACTGAATAACTCACGGGTCAAAAAAGAAATCACACAGCAAATTTTAAGACATTTTGAACTAAATGACCACAATGTACAACATATCAAAATTTGTAGGATGCATTTAAAGCAGTGATTAGTAGTAAATTTATAGCTTTAAAAACTTATACTAGAAAAAGATGGTAATTCAATAATCTAAACTTCCACTAGAAGAAATCAGAAAAAGAAGAGCAAAGTATTGTAAAACCAAAGCAATCAAAAGTAAGGAAATAATAAAGATTAGAGCAGAAATAAGTGAAATAGAAAACAGAAAAACAAAAAAGAAAATGGAAAAGCAGTAAGAACAAACAATGAAGCTAAAATGTGGAGTTTAACAAAATTAACAAACTTTTAGCTAGTCTGACCAAGAAAAATAGCAAAATAACAAATTACCAAAATCAAAACGTAAAAGGGAACATCACTACCAACCTCACAGCAATGAAAAGGTCAATAAGGGAATACTTTGAACAACTTTATGCCAACAAATTTGACACTTAGATGTTTAATATTATTAGTTATTTGAGAAATGCAAGTTAAAACCGCAATGAGATACCACCTCAGACCCATTAGAAAGTCTATAGTCAAAAGGACAAGCTTTGTGCAGTGGCAGTGTCGTAGCCAATGAGGTTTATCCACAGTGCGATCACTGCTCATTGCAAAGGACAGATGATAACAAGTATGGGTGAGGATGTGGAGAAATTGGAACTCTCACACACTGTTAGTGGGGATGTAAAATGGTGCAGCCACTTTGGAAAATATTTTGTCAGTTTCTTAAAAAGTTAAACATAAACTTACCATATGATGCAGCAATTCCACTCCTAGGTATTTATGTCCAACAGAAATGAAAAAATGTTTACACAAAACCCACAAATGTTCATAGTAGCATTATTTATAACAGCGAAAAAGTAAAAACCACTCAAATGACCCTCAGCTGGTGAATGGATTAATAAATGTGGTATATCCACACAGCAGCATACTGTTCAGCCATAAAAATAAATGAAATACTGATGCACATTAAAACATAAGTGGATCTCAAAAACATTATGCTGCATTAAAGAAACCAGAAGCAAAATACCACATATTGGATGATTCTATCATATGCAATGTCCAGGAAAGGCACATCTATAAAGACAGAAAGTAGATTAACGGTGGCCTAAGGACTGACTGCACACGGGCAGGAGAAATCTCTTTGGCTGGGTGACGTAAATATCCTAAAATTAAACTGCAGTGATGGTTGCACAGTTATCTGTTTTGACAAAAAATCACTGAATTTTACATTTAAAATGGGTGAATTTATGGTACATAAATCATACTCAGTAAAGCTCTTTTAGAATTATATACGTGTATTGTATATAAAATATATGAGGTCTATCTGGAAAAATTCCAACCATTGTTAATAAAACGAGAACAGTTTGCGTGACCTCGATGTAACTTGGCGGCCAAAGAGAGTGGACTGGAGTATGCATGTGTGAACAATGACGACTTCACTGTCCTAGTCAGTGGGGGTGGTAGATACCATTACGGGAGCATGTGTACTGTGTGGCTGTCACATTCAAACTGACTGAGTAGAGCAACACACCTGCATCAGATTTTGCATTAAGCTTGAACATTCCTCCGTGGAAACTATTCGGATGATTCAGAAGGCTGCAGCGATGGGCAACTGATGATTGGCAGCTTCAGCATGACAACATGCCCACTCATGTGTCACATTTCATGCAGTTTTTTTGCAAAACATCAAATCACCCAGGTGATTCAGCCCCCCTACAGCCCAGATTTGACGCCCTGGGACTTCTAGTTTCCCCAAAACTAAAATCACCTTTGAAAGGGAAGAGATTTCAGACTATCGATGAGATTCAGGAAAATATGACAGGACAGCTGATGGTGATTGGGAGAACTGTGTGAGGTCCCCAGGTGGCGACTTTGAAGGGGACTGAAGCATCATTGTCCTCTGTACAATGTTTCTTGTATCTTCTTCAATAAATGTCTCTATTTTTCATAGTATGTGACGGGATACTTTCTGGACAGACCTTGTATGTTTACCAAAAAAAAAATGTTAAAGGATGAGATAAAATAAATATATCTTAATTTCTAGTCATTTTTCCTGAACCCTACTTTGGAGATCACTAAATTCAACTACAGGAAGGGCATGTGGTCTAATGATTAGAGATGTGGGCCATGGAGCCAGACTGTCTGGGTTCAAATCTCATCCTTGCCACTTACAAGCTAAATGACCTTGGGGAAGCAATGTAAGCTCTCTAGGGGATATAAGAATAGTAACAATGAAGGGGATGTCCAGGGACAATGGGGAGGGGCCACTCCCATCCCATCCCCGGGTGACCACTGGACTGCAGGCCCATTGCCCCATTGCTGCTATGGTGTCTTTCTCATTCCCAACTCCTGGTCAAGGCAGATCCCCCAAACCAATCCATAAAACGCCTACTGTGTGCTTAGCTGAAATTCCCCCACCCACATTATGCAGACTGCCTCATCGGTTCCCAGAGTCTCATGACAACTTAGCTCTATTGTGTGGATAGGGAAACTGAGACCCAGAGAGAAGACACTTACTCTTCGGGACACAGGCAGGACTCGCCTTTCCCATGGCCAGAAAGAACTTTAAAAAGGAAACGTCAGAGGTGCAATGGCAATTCTGAGCTGTGCAAGGAAAAAAGGAAGTGAGGGGAGGTTGGTACCAGAGGAGCAGAGTGTGGATATGGGGATGGGAGAACTGTCTGTGTGTCATCCAGGGGTCTGGTGGGCAGGGCCCGGAACCCCCAGAGATCTCGTCTGTACCCCTCATCCCTTGTCAAGCCCTGGGCCAGAGCCCTATCCTTGCTCCTGCCAACCTGGTCCAATCTGCGCTGGGTCAGAGAAGATATCACCAATTCCAAATTCATCAACTAGGATTCTGAAGGGGGCGGGGTGGGCACTGCAGGGATTAAGATGGGTGCGGCAATCCCTGTAATCATCGGAGAAGGGTTCCCGGGCTGGTTGGGCTGCCCTGACACTCCCAGGTCCTTGCTGAGACGCTGGGCCTAGGAGTCACCTGCCTGGCAAACCGGGAGAGAGTTGCCATCACTTGGACTCTGACCCGGCACCCCCACCCTGCGACAGGAACCTGGGCTGGGACAGGGGCGCCTCGGGGCACCTTACCTCTGCCCAGCAGCCCAGCTTGTAGCATCCTCTCCCAGGGGCACTCGCCCTCTCCAAGAGGTATTTGCATAGTAAGATTATGATCACCCTCAAAAATTGCCTTCACCCCTAATTAACTTCTAGAGGTCACCCCCTCAGGATTAGGGTTCCAGGCCAGAGAATTTCAGACACCCCATCAACCCAACTTCCTCCCCTGACACTTTCCTCCCAGCAAGCCCATCCTCTGTTCATTATCCCCCCACCCCAACTCTTCCTCATCCCTTCCCTTTAGCCAGCTCACAGCCGTCAGGATGGAGGTTCAGGAGGACACAAGCATCATCCCAGGGCTGATTTGGTTTGAGGTCCCAGTTCCGCCCTTTATTGCTGTGAGATCTTAGACAAGTTTTTACTTCTCTGTGCCTCATTTTCTTCATCTGAGAAAGTGGGAATAATAATAGTACCAACCTCTCAGTGTCCCTGGGAAGACTAGGGGTAGGGTGGCATTCCTACTAATTCCTTACCTCTCCCTCCCCCCTCAATCCCTCCCCATTCATCCTTCACCCTCTCCCAGAAACACGTACGCGAGAGTTGCACAGAGAGGTGAGATACGTGCAAATGACCTTGGAACCACCACCTTTCTGAGACCTGTGCGGGAGCCATTTTGCTCCAGCTTGGGCAACTGTAACGTTGCTTAGGCAACATCTCATTGTTGACTTGAGGTTGGTGGACCGAAATCAGTCATGGTGTGGTGGGGTTATTTACACCACTGATAGGCTACAAATGAAGACTGCCCCCCAGAGAGCCAGTTGTTAATTAGCAGCACTTCACTGCGTGGGGGGTCAGGGTACCTTGAGCCCTGGCTGCTGCAATGAGCCCCTGGGAACGGGGAGAAGAGGCTGTCAGTAGAGCTAGCCTGCCCACCTCCTTCCTGCCCTCCAGCACCACTGTGGCCCCTGTGCCTGGACCACCAAGGTTGGCTCCTGACTGCGGTCCCCACATTCACTCAACCTGCTCCAACCTACTCTGAACTGAAATGCAAACCAACCTGAGGCCCTGCTCTCAGGATCAAGGCCGGTCCTCCAGGTTCTGCCGGCTTTGGCCCCTTTCCTCCTGCTCGTCGTCTGAGCACTTCCCAGCCTTATTTGTACGGCAGCTTCTGCCTCCGGGCGTCACACTCCTTGTTGCCTCTGCCTGGGCCGCTCTGCCCACTTCCGGGGGCAGACTTCTCACCTGCCCTCAGATCTCCATGTTGCTGGAAGACGCTCCCTGACTGTTCACCCCACCCCAGGAGCAATGCTTAGTTCCATTTTTACCATTTTTGTGTGACTGATTGCCTCCAGTCTTTATGGCTCACAAAGATGGTAAGCTTCAGGAAGGGACCAAACTCCGGCTTTTTCAGCATTAATCTCTGGCACAGGGACTAGAACAGAGTAGATGCCTGAGAAATATTTGCCAAATGGGTGAAAGAAGGAATCATCTAATTGGAACACTGGCTGTCAGGAGTAAGAAGCTGCTTTAAATCCAGAGTGGTTGTGAGGAGGCAGTGCTTGGGACATCGTCAGAGTCCAAGTCCCTGTCCTGTCTTTGACATACTGAGTGACCTGAAAGCCTCTGCCTTCTCTTCTGTATGACAGGATAATAATAAGGACAACTATGTACTTGGCATCACCCCAAGGTCGCTGTGAGATCAAATGAAACACCAGACGCTAGAGACTTCTGAGACCTGCCCATCCCAGTGTGCAGAGGGCTCAGGGTCGGATCCCAGCACTGTGGCTGCACACCTGGGTCAGGCTGGAGAAGGCATTCAATGTCTTAGAGTTTCAGTGTCCTGACCTGTGCAGTGCAATCCTACCTCCCAGGGCAGTGGGGGGTCTATATCTCAGCCCCAAGTTTAGCAGTGGTAAGCCTGGAGCTCTGTGAGTGGCCACTGCGACTGCTGCCTTCGGTTCCAAACCCATACAGGAGCTCTATAGAATTGCTTATTGAGAACAAAGAATGATATTATAGAACATGGTTTCTGGTACATTTGGGTCAGGAGGATGGGTCAGAGTTCTGGGAGAGGCCTTCCCAAGCATCTTTTCTGCACCAGGCACTGTGCTGCACATGGACAGGGAGGCGCAGGCCATCTGGGTCTGCTCCATCTGGGTCTGCTCCATCTGGGTCTGCACTAGGTGGTTCCTTCCATAGGAGCGACTCAGGAAGGGGGTGAGGCCAGCCACAGTGGAAGCCTCTGGGGCAGGCCCCGGCCACAGGCAGGACTGGGGAGGTCCTGGAATCAGGCAAAGTGGTTGAACAGAAGAAAGACAGTGGCTGCTCAGAGCTCAGCCTCAGACCACAGGGCAATAGGACTTCCCACTCGGATCAGCTTTGCTGAGCACTGGATTGGGGTTTAGGGGAGGGAGGTGCCATATTTGGAGCACCTTCTACAGGTCAGTCCCTGTCCTGAGCATCAAAACATCCTACTAGTAGGTGCTACAAGCCCACTTTTCAAAGGAGAAAACTGAGGCTCAGAGCAGTAAGGCAACTTTCTCAAGGTCACAGAGTCAAACTGTGCTCAGCTACAATTCTAACCCTAAGCTAGCAGCTTTCTACTACCCTATCTTGCTTCCCCAGGGACTGGGACTAGGCCCTGGGGGGGCCTGCCCTTGTCTTTCCTCCTGGGGGAGAAATAGAGCAGCTGGTCCCAGGGCCCTGAACACTCCCAAGTCTGTGCCACCCCCAAGTAGAGATGGAGTCCTCTGTGCGCCCCTAGCCAAGTAATATTATTGAGAATATTACTGGCTATAATTAAATGAGAGGTTATTATGTGCCAGTGAGCTTTCATTAACCCATTTAATCCTCGGAGCAGCGCTATGGCTGGGTTCCATGATTGTCCCCATATCCAGATGAGAAACCAAAGTCCAGAAAAGCTAACATCAATTCGTCTGGCACCTCTCTACTTTCTCGGAAAAGAAAGATGTGTCATTGTGGCACTTGGGAACATTGACCAGAGTCACATAATGACCAAGAGAGGAAATAAATGAGTTGGTTAGGAAGTCCTCCTTCATGTCTATCTCAAGTCCCCAAGGCTGCAGTGAGAGCTTGACATTCCACAGCTTCTCTGACCAGCCGGCAGCCACCCCCCGCCACGTGGCCTTGGCCCCTCCTCTGTTGGAGGCCAGAGAGGGGGCAGTCCTCCTTTGTTCCCCAGGCATGCAGGGAGCATCCTTACCCCAGAGAGGCTGGCGGAGGTCACGGGTCTGCGCCCCCTCCCCAGGCCAGCTTGGCCGTGCTGGCAGCCCCGTCAATCAGGGCAGCCGGCTCAGCAGCCAGCCTTTTATTTCTTAAATTAAAAGGGCTTATGATTCCTGATTGAATTAAAGGCGGGAAGGTCGGCTCTGAAAGCAGCAGGGAGCTTTCGATCATAGGAGACCGGAGGCAGCCAGGGTGGCCAGGAGGGCGAGACGCAGAGCAGACAAGGTCGGGGGCAAGAGGGGGACAGCCCAGGCCAAACCTTGGCAGAGCACGGTTCGAGGATGGCTAGTCCTCAGCCTCCACCCCCCACACCAGCCTTTCGAAAATCACTGGAATTTCGTCCTCCCTCCTGCCCCTCGTACAGCAGACAACGAGCCCCGCCGCACTAGGCAGCCAGCCTCCTTTGCCTATCTGTTAGCTGCATGCCCTTGGAAAAGTGAATTCCATAGTGCTTCTCACTTCCTACTGGCAGCGAGTGCTTTCTGGCTGCTTTCCTCCACCTGCGACTCCGGCTCTGGCATGCTACAAACCCCCATGCCTTCCTAGAGGCTCGGACAGACCGGAGAGAGGACTGCTGTGAACACCAGACCTCGGTCCAGCCTGTGTGTCCTGGGGGAAACCCTTTTTTCGCTCTGGGACTCAGTTTCCTGTCTGTACAACGGACAGCACAGGGTTCGCCAGAGACCTTGCCTTACTGGATCGCCAGGGTTAGGATGTGCTTTCTTGTTTGGGCTGGCACTGAGCCCACCTTGTGCAACCGTGGGCTCCCTACCAAGAGAAAGTCAGGAGCGGCGAGGCCTTGATCCCTGTCTCTGCAGGATGTGGAAGCCCTGGAGGAAATGCTCTGTGTCTTCCAAAGACGGGCAAGAAGAGACAGGCTTTACCCATGGTGGGTGGGAGTAGGGTTAGACATCAGGATGAACTGACTTCCAAGTGAGAGTGGTTTCTGGACGTAGATCATATGAAAGTCCTCTCCTGTGCTATCGACATGGGCAGCCTTAGGTACAAGGGTCACACTGCAGCTGGTGGGACTGAGGCCAGACTCGGGAAAGGACTTCCAAATGGCGGGAGGGATAGGGCAGCAGCATACACCACCAAAGGGGCGGTGCCGTGGGACATATCTGAGGATCTGGAGACCCATCGGCCCCACCAAGGCAGAGGCGGTGGTGAGCTCTAGGCCTGGCTCGAGAGTGGGGTTCTGCTCTCACACCTCGCTGGCCTCCAGCAGGTCCTCTCTGTCTTCTGCAGAAGGGAAGTGGCAATGTCATCCTAGCACACAAGGTCTGCAGGGTGACGTGGTAGCTGGGAGACAGCGTGGTGGGTAGCTTTTCCTGGTATGTTTGAGTTCCATCTGCCCTTCCACAAAGTACACAATGTCTTATTTTTAATGTTGTGGCACAGGCTCTACCAGCAGGCTGACAGGCCCTTTCCACATACCAGGTGCAGTTTGTTGTGAGTCCTTTACATGCATTTAACTCATGTAATCGGATTAATGACTATTGTTATTCGGATTTAGAGAGGAAACCGAAACACAGAGAGGCCCAGTAAATGGCCCGCGCTGAGCACAGCACAGCAGCCAGGTTCCAGAGGAGCGCTGACTCCTGAGGGGGAGCTTCCCGCAGCGCTGGCCACGTTCCGTGTCGTCTGCGCTGTCCAATGTGGTAGCCACTTGACCCACGTCACTTTCAAGCACTTGGATATGAATCATGAAACTGGGGAGCTGGATTTTACTTGTCCTTATTTTAATTTAAATAGCCACAGGGCCTATTTGGACAGCACAGCTCTGCAGACTCTGCTGAGCCACTGGGCCGGACAAGGACGGGGGCCACCTACAGGTGCCTCATCTGCACTTCTCCTGGCCACACCAAGCCCTGACTTTCAAGAAAGTTTTTTTCTCCCACATCCTACCGTGAGGGCTTCCTTGTCCTACCCGCAGCTGCCTCCATATTCCCTACCTGTCCCCAGAGGTGTGTTGGTATCAGGGGCTGAAGCCGGCCCTCAGGGTCTGAGTGAGCTCCCTGCAGGGCCTAGCTCTGTTAGTGCTGAGAGCCTCATGTGACATCAAGCAGAGAGCACTGCTTCCCTCACAGAGGGGACCCAACCCTCCTTTGCGGATGCCAGTAAACTGAGTCTGCTGTGTGAACAGCCCTGCTTTACCAGGCCTTCAAGCTGGAAGACCCCTCCTATGTCACAGATCCCTCCTGGGGCTTGAGAGGTCCCCGAGACTCTCATGAGTGTTCCAAGAGACCTCCTGCTCTGCCCCCCAGGGTGCTGATACGGTGCTGGATGCTAGAACCACAAGAAGGAGTCAGGCCCAGGCCCCAGGGGCCCATGGTGGGTAGGTGACCCCTTTCCCTTTTTGTGAGCCCTAGGGAGGCATCAGTGGGCCTCTGGAGGGCTGTAAAGAAGAGACAGAATTCACAGTGGACCTTGAAGTGGGACAAGTTGTCTGCTAGATGGGCAGGTGGAAGGGAAATATCTCCTGCAGAAGGAAAAGCAAGGTCAGAGGTATGGAGACTTGGATGCTGGGCTGCATGGCCGTGTTGGAAAGAGGCAGGGGTGGAAGCTGCAGAGAGCCTGGCGAGAGAGGGCAGCTAACTAACCACCCTGATGCCCATGTCCACTGTGGCCAGCTCATTTCTAGACCCATCACACCTATTGTCTCATTTAGTTCTCACAACTACCGTGGGGGCACTACACACACCCAACAAATTCAGAAATTGAGGCTCCAAAAAAGGGAAGTCGTCTGTTCGGGTCACACAGCCGTCGGGATGTGCACCTTGGCAGCCTGGCTTCCCTGACGTTAGACACACCTGGCTCCCTTCCTAAGACACTTGGACTTCATTCTGCAAACAACAGAGTTTAAGGAAGGTCTGGCCTGGTTTGTGCAGGCTGCTGAGTGGAGAAGCAATGGGAATGGGGAAGGCAGGAGGCAGGAGCAGCTCCATAATTGAGAAGCAGGAGGCCCGCCCTGCAGTGCTTAGGAAGCCAAGTCAGCAGGGAGAGGGAGAAGCCTCAAGATTGTGGGAGCCGGGAGGAGCAGAGGAGGAACAGGCTCGGGAGGAAGGTGACGAGTTGAGTTTAGATCACGGTAAGTTTGAGGGACCGTGGTGAGAATTTGTGGGGTCTGGAGCTCAGGGAAAAAGACCTATGGTAGAAGAAAGGATTTGGAGGCCAGCGAGGACAGCAGAGGCCTTGAGTGGGTTCAGGGAGAGCAGAGGCAACTGTCCTTCCTACATGGAGGACTTCTGACCTCTCCAGGACAGACAGAGGCGGGAGTCCTTCAAGGAGACGGAGGAGGAGACCCAGAGGAAAAAGGCATCCTGGGAACAGGGGAGGTCAGCATTCAGAGGCTCTGAGCAGACCAGGAGGATCAGAACTCAATGATGTCCAGCAGATCTGGTGCCCACAAGGTTCTGGCAGGATTTGCAGAGGGCAGAGACCAGGGCCAGGCTGTGGGGTAAGAGGGACATTGAAAAGAGGCCATGGTGAGGGGGGGGAGGAACATTCTCTAGGAAGAGGAGAAAGATGGGACAGTGGCTAGAGGGGAGGTGGGAGAACTGTGGGGGACCCCAGACACGACTCACCATGTCTATAGTTCCTGGAGCTTCAGGTCTGCCTGTCCAGGCTCCGCTGATGAGCGTGTTCTCTGACCTCCTTACCCACACCCTCCCAGAGCTCTCCGAAAAGTGCTGAGCCCACTGCAGGCCCTGGGAAGGGTTTGCTGATTCACTGAGGTGGAGAGCCTAGAGCCAGAAGATGGCAGAGCCCCCGCCCTAACCCAAGGAGGCCAAGCATCACAGAGCCCAAGCACGCAGGGCAGCCTGGAGGGTGTAGGAAAGGCCTCAGCACACCTACCATCCTTCATACGTGTTCTATGATGGGGTAGAGGTGGGCAAGGGCCAGCCCCAAGAACGAGGGAGAGAGACAGACCCACAGACAGACATCCTCTGAGGCAGAGGAGCAGAGAGGGCCAGATGAGAGTTCTTAGGACAATAGTTCTCTAGGAGAGGGCACAATCCCTGTCAGCTAGGGAATCAAGGAGGGCTCCGTGGAGGAGGTGGCTTTGTCACTGGGCCTATGGAGGTAGAAGAGAAAGGACATTCCCAGCAGCAGGTGTACAGGCAAAAAATTGAGATGCCTTTTCAGCATCTGGCAAGGGGCCGGGGTTGGCTAGCTCCTTGGGCAGGCTAGCCATGAGGTTGGAGGGACTTGAGGCAAAAGGGAAGCTGGGTTGCAGGTAGTGAGAGCTTTGGATGTCCAATTAAGGGTTTGAACTTTATCCTGCAACAATGAGGAGCTCATGCAGGTTTTGCAGCAGGAGAGACACCTGGGACAGAGGTGGCCGTGGGAAGGCAAGCTGGTCCTCACAGGGAGGAGGGATGAACATGCCCATTAGGGTCTCCCACGTGAGCAGAAACCCCAGCTCTACAATCCAAGTTTCCCACACAGCTGGACTGGTAAAAATAGCTGGGGATCCCGCTAGGATAAAAATAGCTATGGGCTGGGGAGCTCACCTGCATGGACAGGTAGGAAAGTAGGTCATGGCTGAGGGCCACCTGGGAAGTGAGCAACAAGGAGCAGGATCTCTATTCAGAGCTGAGTCTCCTCCTTCACCCATGAAGACCCAGCTCTTCTGGGCATTGCTGAGCCAGGGCCCACACTGGAGGGGGCGTCTGAAGTCAACCCTTCCACGCCTGCAGGCCACCTGCGATGTCCCACCCTGGGAGCAGTCCCCTCTCCCAGCTGTGTCGGGGCAGGTCTGGCCTTGGGCATCTTCTGGCACCTTGCCTTTACTTCAGGAATCTGCTTCCCAGAAGAATTTTGTGCTAGTTTCTTGGTGACATTACTTCCTAGACTCACTGAGTTTATGATCCATTTGATGCTTTATCACTACTGTTTATGTATTGAGCATTTGTTAAGTTCTACGCGCTGTGCCAACTGCTCCACGCAACATGGACAACCCTTCAGAAATATGAACCGGTTTCCCAAGCACATCTTAGAGCCGTGTTCATGCTGTTCTTTTAAAATTATCATTATCATACAGTAAAATTTACTTTCTTTTCCTTCCAATGTACAGTTCTAGGAATTTAACACATGTATAGATTTGTGTAACCACCACCCCCTCCACAATACAGAACCATTCCATCATCCCAAAAAAACTCCCCCGTGCTAGGCCTTTCTAGTTACACCCTCACCACACCCATAACCCTGGCAACCACTACTCTGTTTTCCATCAATATAATTTTGTCTTTTTGACACTATCAAACAAATGGAGTCATCCAGCTTATAACCTTTTGACTAGCTTCTCTCATTCAGTATAAACATCTGAGATCCATCCAAGTTGTTGCCTTATCACTGTTGTTCCTTTTTATTGCTGACTAGTATTCCATTGTGTGGATGTACCACATTGTATTTAACCATTCACCCACTGAAGGACATTTAGAATTGTTTCTAACTTTTGATTATTACAAATAAAGATGCTATGAACATATATGTACAGGTTTAATATGAAGAAAAGTTTTCACTTTTCTGGGGTAAATATGTAAGAGTGGGATGGCTGGGTCATATATAATTATGTTTAACTTTACAAGAAACTAACAAATTGCTTTTCAAAGTGCCTGTACCATTTTACCCTCCCATCAGTGGTGCGTGAGGTTCCTCGGCGTCTTTTCCAGCACTTGGTTTTATCTATACTTTTATGACGCTCTTCAAATAGGGGTGTGGAGTATCTCATCATGGTTGCAATTTGAACTTCCCTCATGGAGAACGGTGTTGAATATCTTTTCCTTTGTTCATTTGTCTTCCTTATACCCTCTTGGGTGAAGTGGCTGTACCTGTCCTTTGCCTATTATTTCATTGCATGGCTTATTTTCTGCTGAGTTTTGAGAGTTCTTTATATAGGGTGGGGCAAAAGTAGGTTTATAGTTGTGAGTATGCAAAGCACAGAGTTTATTCTTGTATTACTATTTATTAATTATTGTATTATTTTCTATATGAACAACTGTAAACCTACTTTTGCCCCACCCTGTATATTCTGGATAGAAATCTTTTTTTAGATATTAGTTTGCAATTTTTTTTCACATTCTATAGGTTATCTCTTCATTCTCATGATAATGCCTTTGGCAGAGCAAAAGTTTTAAATTTTGATGAAGTCCAATTTATCAACTCTTCCTTTCATAAACTATGCTTTTGATATCATTTATAAAGCGCTCTACCCAAGCCCAAGTCACGAAGATTTTCAAATATGTTGTCTTCTGAAAATTTTGTTTCACATTTAGATAGATGATCCATTTTGAGTTCATCTTTGTGTTTACCTCAAGTTTTTGGGTTTGTTTTTAGTTTTGTTTGGGTTTGGCTTGGGTTTTTTGCTTACGAGTAACCAGTTGTTCCAACACCATTTGTTGAAAAAACTATCATTTTGCCATCAAATGCCCTTGTACCTTTGTACATATTGATCACATTTGTGTGGATCAATTTCTGGACATTCTATTCTGTCTTATTGACCTATGTGCCCATCTCTCTGCCAATGCCACACTGTAGTTTTATACTAAGCCTCAGAATTGAATAGATTCTTCTTACTTTCCTTTCTTTGTTTTTTCAAAATTGTTTCAGCTATTCTTGTTCCTTTGCCCTTCCATAAAATTTTGAAATTTGCTTGTTAATATTTACCCCTCAAAAAATCTTGCTGGCATTTTAGTTGGTATTGTGTCAAATCTATCATTTATTTTGGGAAAATTGACACCTTTACTCTGTTGAGTCTTCCAGTCCATGCATACAGTATATCTTTCCGTTTATTTAGATCTTCGTTGATTTCTTGAGGCAACATTGTGCATTTTGCAGCGTGCAGATCCTACAGATCAGGCTGTGGTCTCTATTTGTTCAGCTAATGCTCATCTCTTGCATTAGATTATTACCCACATGGGAGCAGAAACCACGTCCACGTTGCACACCAGGCAGCATGCAGCGGGCCTCCCCAGATATTCTGAATGAACGACAGCACCTCTGTACATGTCATCTCATTTAATTTAATATTTCCACAGTCCCGACAGGGTGGACATTATACTGCTTACTTCACAGAGGGAAAAAGTCAAGGCTTGGGAAGAACTGTAGTAAGCATTTTTCTAAGATGGTCTTCAAGACCCCTGACTTTCGGTGTACACACCCCATAAACCCTCTCCCCTTGAGTACGGGCAGGACCTATAAATATAAATGTAAATTCCTGGTTTTAGATCACATTCTACAGCACAATGAAGAATTTTGCAGATGCAGTTAAGGTCCTTAATTTGTTGACTTTGAATTTATCACAAGAGAGATTTTCTTGGACGGTCCCGACCTAATCAGGTTGCCTTTTAAATGAGAGTCTAGAGGACAGAGATGGGAGACGTCAGAGAGATTCCAAGCAGCAGAGGTGCTCTTTCATTGACCTTGAAAGAGCCAACTGCCCTGTTGTGCAGACGGTCCAGTAGCAGTGCCTCTGAGTTGAGGCCCTCAGTCCCGCAACAGCAAGGAACTTGGAAGAGGGGAGCTCCAGCTGAGACCACAGCCCCAGCCGCTCCCCAATTTCAGCCCGGTAAGACCCCGAACAGAGAAGCCAGTTATGCTGCACCCACACTTCTGACCTACAGACACTGTGAGAAAAAAAAGTGTGTTTTTAGCTGCTACGTTCGTGGTCATTTGTTACACAGCAATAGAAAATGAACATGGCACCTTTCCCAGGGTCCCAGAGCTGGAGCCCGTGGGCCTCCAGACTGCCAGGCTCTTGTTCTCTGCCACTCAAGCATTTCCCGATGCCTCCTCCTTTGAGGGAAAATGGGGCGTCCTTCCCAGTTCATGCCTTTGTTTTTGTGTTTTGTTTTGTTTTGTTCCTCTGTTTAGATCTCAAGCGTGTAGAATCCTTGGTCCGTGACACTCGTTCAGGGCCATGCACAGCTCACTTTTATTTACATTGGTTAGTTGGTTTTAATAATTTAATAAGTATCCACAAACCCACCACACAGAACAATAGCTAGTTCTTGACAAAAACCACATCTAAACATGGCCCCACATTCCACTTCCTATCCCTACACCTGCAGTAACTGTCATCTGAATTCCACGGTCATCATTCCCTTACTTAATGAGTTACAGAGTTGAAGTGCATGCACATGGACTTCATGAAATTAAAAGAACACGTGGTACATAATCTCCTGGGACCTTTTCATCCCACTTCTACGTTGCCGAGATTCATGCGTGTTATTGCACATAGGGTGGGTCGCTCTCTTGACTGCTGCGTAGTATTTCAGCGTGTGGCCCCACAGCCGCAGCCCGGTCGCCCGCTGAGCGGCTGACGGGCACTTGGGCGGTCTCCAGGTTTTGCTGTCATCAATAGTGCTGCTCTGAACATGCTCATACAAGTGTCTTGGTTCAGTAACTCACTTCATTGAGTTTAATTCTGCCTAAATAAACCGAAGGGGAAGCATTTTGTTTCTTTGACATAGAAAAAACAGGAGCTAATGAAACTTCTTACCAGGGCTCCAATCTTGATTGCTCCACTGCACTCACCCCAAGCGCTGCTCCCAGCAGATCCATCCGAATGCCGCCAGCCCCAGGCACCCAGATCCAGGGCCATGGCCCTCCTGCCACCCACTCAGGGGGCCTCAGGGGCACACAGGCAGCTCCTCCGAGACCCGGGTTTCGACATCCAGAGCTGGCTCTGAGGAAGCGCGCAGACCGCAGTGGCGCTCACTCACAGTTGTGGCCAGGGCCTGGAATGTGCTGTCCCGGAAAGGCTCCCGGGCCTAGGCCACCGCAGAGCATGTAACGACAGCAAGTGTGGTGACAATCTGGCAAAGTGGGAAGTGAAGGGCAGCCCCAGGCAGGCCCCTGCCCTGCCAGGCTTCACGGGAGCCCCTGTTTGAGTCACGGACCCCTCTTGGACAAAAGTGCCCTCACACAGCCTAGAGGAGATGCACACCCAGTGAGGTAAGATGTTTCACATCTGGTTAGAGGAAAGTAAAAGTGGGTGCAGAGGGCTGAGAGGATGGCCACGTGTGGCAGCTTGTGGCCCTCCCTGAGGAAAAGAGTCCCTGCCCAGGACTGAACGGAAGGGTTGCTCATGCTCACGGCCCCCAAGGCCCCTAATGGCACTGTCACCATCCAATTGGAGGGATGACAACCCCTCTCCAGGCTGTGATCCTGTCTCTGTGTCCCCTGCCTGCACTCTCAGCAGGATATGATGACACCCACGTGCACAGACTGAGGCATGACAGTCCCCGCTATGGGAAAGGAGCTCAGTGGTCGGGGCGCCGACCTTTGCAGACAGAACCAAATCCAAATCTCAGCTCCACCCTTCTTATCAGCTTTGTGACTTGGTGGCTTGCTTAAGGTCTTCAGTCCTCAGCTTCCTCATCTATAGAATGGGAATGATCAAATGTGCCATAATGTGGTGGCTAAGAGCACACTCCTTGGATTCCAATCTTCTCTCTGCCATGCAAGCTGTGTGATCTTTGACAAATAACTTAACCTTTCTGTGCTTCAGTTTCCTCAGCTGTAATGTGGGGTTGAAATACTGCCCAACTCAAAAGGTTCTTTTGAAGGTTAAGTTGATGTTTGTAAAGATGTTAGCACAGTGCCTGACACATAGTGAGTGCTCAATAATGACAGAGCGATGGTCAACATCACTCATTCATTCATTTAACTAGCTTTAATAAGGAGTAAGAGAGGAGGGTCAGCTATGCACCAGGCACTGGGTCTAAAGCTGTGGAGGAGGACAGCCCTTGCAGTTCAACCATTCACCACCCTTTTGGAGAAAAAGGCCAATTTCCTAATATCTGTGGCATGGGACTCAGGCTCCGTGGAGTGGGGCAGAGGAGGGGCCGGCTGTTCTGTGTGCTGGGCGCCCTGCTAGAGAACAATGAGGGAGCTTGTTAAAGGACGCGGTGCCTGGGGGCCTGGACCTTCAGGAGGAGCGGGCTTCGATGTGGAGGATGCAGTAATCAGTGAGAAGTGCGCTATCTGGACTAGTTACTGTCCCAGCAGTGTGGGGAACAGCCTCAGGGTACAGACAGTCAGGGCCTTTTGCTGTTCAGAGAAGAAATCCATGTCCACAGTGGGGAAGCCACGTGCCTGGAGTCATGCAAGGGCCGGGTGGCAGCAGAGACATTCAAGCACCAGGCCAGGAAGCACTCTTTCCACCCCCACCACAAAGAAGCTTCTACCACCCGACCTGGTTATCTGCTATTGCGGAGCGGATCATCCCCAAACTGAGTGGCTAAAACAAATCATTTTATAGCTTCCCTGT
The DNA here is from genome assembly GCA_028533065.1 of Trachops cirrhosus. Lineage (NCBI taxonomy): Eukaryota > Metazoa > Chordata > Mammalia > Chiroptera > Phyllostomidae > Trachops > Trachops cirrhosus. Next base: position 104,178,725 of record CM052541.1, read on the forward strand.
GCCTCCTGAGAGGCCTCAGCGGGAGGGGGAGGGGAGGCTGAGTTTTCTGTGGTAGTTTCAGTCAGACGTGGCTGGAGCTGGGGCGGAGGGGGTTTTCCAGCCATCTCTCTCTTCACACATAGCCTCAGGCCCTTGCCACAAATTTAGGCTTCCTCACAGCATGGCAACCTCTGGGCTCCAGCCAACAAGGTGGAAGTTTGCTCATCTTTTCTGGACCAGCATATGCAGTGTCTCTTCTGCCACTTTCTACTAGGTACAAACCCATCCAAATTCAAGGGAAAGGGGACTAGACTTCACCCCTAAATAGAGATGTGCCAAGGTTTTAGAACATGTAGGATGGAAAATTGTGTCATGGCCATTTTTGGAAAATAACATAGGCCACTTCTACCCTCTAGAGCAGTGGTCCCCAACTTTTTAGGCACCAGGGACTGGTTTTGTGGAAGACGGCACAGGGTGGGGGCTCCTGCAGGAGGTGGAGCTCAAGTGAGCTTCACTCACAGCCCAGGGGTTGGGGACCCCTGCTCTAGAGCACCCACCTCTGGCTTTGCTGTCCCCTTCAGGAGGGAGTGGAGGCAGCAGAGGCCATCAGGGTGATGAGGCCCCGGGAGTTAAGACACAGGGAGAGGAGATGCCTGGACTATGAAATCATGGGGTGGAGAGGGCTGGACAGTGGAGAAGAGATGGCTGTGGGAGGGACACTGGGGCAGTCAAAATCAGTCCATTCCACCTGCCTTGGAGCTGCTAGACAATCAGAGGCATTGGCCTGGCAAGTAGAGGGGACATTCCTGACCCCAGAACAGCCCAAGCTTAGGTAGGTGCCAGGTCCCAAAGTGTGCAAACCTAGGGTCCCACTCCCTCCCCACAAAAAGGAAGCACTCAGAAAAGTCTTTTGGTCAACATACAGATTGAAGAAGACAAATTGAGGTCAAACGCAGGGGGAGCCGCTCCCACAGCTTAGATGCAGCCGAATGGAGTCAGCATTCCACCAGTGGTGAGGTACAGATGGTGTGTTCCTGCTGTCAGGTCATGAGACAGGAAATGACAGGAAGTGAGGGAGCAAGAGGCCTGGCCTTCACCCAAGAAATGAACATCAGAGGGAGGCCTGGGCCTGACCAAGTTGGGGGTCTAAGGGTCCATCCTGATGCATCCCTGAGCGACCCTTCTTCCAGTCTTACTCCTGTCAGTCACCGTAGAGGTGGCCAGCAGCAGCCTTGTCATTCACAGACCCTTGTCAGCCCAGACCCTTCCCAGAGCACCCTCTGGCCACCAGGTTGAGGACAGGTGGGACCTGGGAAGGAGGGGGACGAGCAAGGTCACCGCCCCTCTGTATTCAGTGAGTGTGTCATATTGCAAAAAAGACATTGGTTCCTTGGAGCGTACCCAGTGGACAGGGGTGGGACCCCGGTGTGGCCTACACGGAGGCCTTTTGTGCTCATTACATCGGCTACTCCTGGCACCAACCTTACTCGTCTCGCATCACTACCCCCACTTCGCAGCTAAGGAGCTGAGGCTCAGAGGCCACACAGCCTAATGGGAAAACGAACCTCAGATCTGCGTCCCGGCAGCTTTTGGCCCACATTTCGGCCCAGACTCTGCACTTTTCATAGTTTAAGGGGAGGAGACCTTGAGGTCACCACAGACACTGTTGCCAAACCCCTGGGGTCGGCCCTGGGCTCTGGGGGCGGACTCCTCCTCAGATCTGCGTCACTCCAACCTCATGGCAGTGGGGAGGGTTCAGCTTGCTCAACACCGAGGCTCCCCCTCCAGAAGTCTGGTTCTACGGAAGGTTCTAGCCCAGTGTTGCTCCCTACACAACCCCCCCAGAGCAGGAGTTCCCTCACTCCCCATCCTCTCTCTCCTTTGTTCCCATTCACTCAGAGCACCTTGAGATGTACAGTGGGTGAGGTGCGGGGAGCTGCGGGGAGAGGTTTGTAGGGTAACTTACACAGAAGAGGAAGAAAAACTCGGGATGGAGATAGTGAAGTTTCCCCTCACGCTCCAGTCAGAAGCTGCGCACGTGGAGATAGAGAGGTCTGGTGGCCCAGTGCCAGCCAGAGTCTGCGGGAGGAGGAGGAAATCAGCGCTTCCTCATATTCCGGAGGTCGGAGCCGACGGGTTACCCCTGGAGTGGGGTCGGAAGCAAGGCCCCAGGTCAGTCCGGCTTTTCGCAGCACTCCTGCATTCCTAGGTCCCGGCTCCAGGCTACCAGCCCTGGACACCAGCCCTGGACACCAGCCCCGCTGCCCCGCAGGCATCAGAGGGTGACAGAGTCGTCTCAGGGCCCCATCTGGGATGGTATCCATGGGCAGGGTCTTCACCTGCATGAGCCCTGAGCAGGAGCCTGCGTTCTGCCAATCAAAAACCTGTGCTACTCGCAGGAAGGGTCAGATGAAGGAGGCCAGGCCCAGCCCGTAGGGGCTATCGGAGGCCAAGCTAGGCAGACGCACCACCACTTAGGGACTTTCCCTAAGGTAGATCCCACTGGAGAGTGCGTGTTCTTGAATCTGCTACTGGTGTAAAATATGCTAACTATTCGGAGCACCAGCCATGAGGTTCTTCCTCAGGGTGTCAGGGTCTTGGGGAGTTGCTCAGGCCCAGTAGAGTCCATGGGAACAGCAAGGCCAATGTCAACTCATCGTTACTGTGGGCCTCTGTACGGGGAGGGGCCGGCCTAGATCTCTGCCTTATAATACATATTACTCTTATAATGTGAAATCTTCCATAGGCCATGCTCTCGTTCACCTCCCTCACTGGCCCCAAGGTTTAGATTTCAGAGAATGCGCCTCTCTGTTAGCCCTGTTTCCCCTGAGAGTGGAGCGTGAGTGGGCTTTCAGCTGGGATGCAGAGAGTTTTTTCGGGAAGTGGCGCCAGGTAACAGGGGTGACGGATGAGGGCAGGGGACAGAGTGAAACGGGGAAAGAGGATCAGCTAACCTCAGGATATTTTATGACATTAGCCACCCCTGTGGGCAACTATCAGCCCTGCAGGGACCTGTTTAAGAACTTTGTTGAAATGTGCCTCGAAGCTGTCTGCCCCAGAGTGCAAAAGGGAGAAACACTTATCCACTGAGTTCTCTGCTGGGCAAAGATGCTCCCACAGGCCTCCTTCTGGGGTGTGCACGTCGGAGCGCTGAGTGGTCCCACAGGTGTCCACTCGCAGGACCTCGGAGAAGCATCAAGCAGGGGGTGGGAGGCCCCAGCCAAGGCATGGCACAGTCTGGCCGCACCTGCGTGAAGCTCAGAAAGCCCTGTGGAGCGGGTCGCCGCCACAGGGGCCGCAGAGAGTGGAGGGGCGAGGAGGACCCTGGACCCGAGTGTCCAGTATAGGCCTCCACTTTGCTGCCTTCATCAGGCCATCTGCAGCATCAGCAGCTTCCTGCAGGGCCAGCTTTTCAGAGTGTGAAAATATTTTCCTACAGCCAGAGAAAGCTCAGAACTTGGACGTCAGCGTGGAAGTGAGCAAATTCCAAGTACGCAGCAAGGTTTCAGACTCTGCTCTGCTTTGTCCGGCTTAGGACCAGTCTGGCTTGGCTCCTTAAGTGCTTTCCTCTCCAGGGGGCCTCGGCCCGGAAGGAAGGAAGCAGAGTCCATTCTGCCTGGAACTGCCGCCAGAGCCCTCCCTGCAGAGCCTGGCTGCTCCCAACCCTCCCCACCCCCCAGCCTCTCCACACGAATTTATTTCCTGCCCAGCCAGCCTCACTTCATTTCTCAAGCAGCTCATTCGGGCTCCTCCACTTTCTCCCTGCTCAGCAACCCAGCTCTTTTCCCAGGGCCGCAACCCCAGCACCCTCCTGCCCACCTACGCCCAGGCCTCAGACATTGGCACTGGCTTCCCAGGCCCCCTGTGGCTTGGCCCTTTCTGAGCCTGTTTGGGGCCTTGCCCAAATCAGCAATTACAAGTACCCACTTTTCCTTCTCACTCGCACAAGGTAGGCATTGTCCACCGCACAAGGGAAGACCATCCACCCGTGTTCATGCCGCAGTGGAGAGAGGGGGTTTGTTTACCCAGGGTCATTGGCACCACCTTCATGCGGCGTCCAGACACTACGTGTCACAGGCAAGTCAAACACACACTTCACATAGGCCCTCATGACATGGGTAGAGAACAGGTGTGCAAGTCACGCAGTGTGCATGCAGGCTCAGAGCAGGCTCAGAGGGGCGTGCAGGTGGCCCACCACTTGCAGAAATGAGGCCGAGGCAGGCCTGACGGTTTCTTAGCTGCAGGTTCCCTCTGCTCAGGCCCTGAGACACTCTCCCCGCCTCCTCATTTAATGCTCGCAACCTTGCAAGCTCGGTATGTTGAGTCCCACTGATAGATAGGGACACTGATCTCCCCTCAGAGAGGAGAGGGCAAAAGGGAAGATGGAGGGAGGGACAGTGAAAAGGGAGGGAGAGAGGTACCTGTGAGCACCACTTCTGCAGAACCCTAGAACGGTAGCGATGAGAGAGCCAGCTCTGAGGAAGTTTCTAACCTCCCTTTTAGAACAAGTGACAGTGTCTTGCTCAAGGTCACAGGGAGAATCCCCCACTGATCTAGGGCTTTGGGATTTGGACCCTGGTGTGGGTCGGGCCACCCAGAGGGCTGAAAGGAGTGGTAGGGGAAGAGGGTGACATTATGAAACAAACACCCCTTGCAGAAGAGAAGGAAGATTCTCAGCCAAAACACACGTGTCCGCCCCACAGCATACAACTGCCCTGGTTGGGCTTCCAGGTCGGGAGAAGGGTGGTGGGTAGATCACCTGCGTGAGAGGCAGGAGCTCTTGTGACAACCATAGCCGTGTCCCAAGGCCCAGAATCTCCCAGGAGGGGCCACAGGGACTTTGTCTTCAGAGGCCAGAGGCAGCCTAGAAGGGGCTGTTTGGGCCCCGGAGCTTAGGGGATAGTCCAGGCACTGTTTCTTGGGAAACCCTGAAACTGAGGTCCTGGCCGTCCAAAGTTACCTCTGGGGTCTTGTTTCAACACTCAGGTTCTAGTCAAACACTCCAGCCACCCTGAAGAAGCGGGTCAAAAGTGAGGAGGACTTACCCTGACCAGTGTGGCTCAGCTGGCTGGGCGTTGACCCACAAAGTGAAAGGTCTTGGGTTGGATTCCTAGTCAGGGTACATGCCTGGGTTGTGGGTTGTGTCCCCAGTCAGTGCATGTATGAGAGGCAACAGATTGATGTTTCTCTCGAGAGTTGATATTTCGCTCTCTCTCTTTCTCCCTCCCTTCCCCTCTCTCTAAAATAAATAAATTTGTTTAAAAAAGAAAATGAGGAGGACCCCCCTTCCATGCAGTCCCCAGGCCAGTTAGCAGAACACCTGGGGGTGGGCATGGCATCTGGGGGTCAGGCTCAGACCTGCCCTGCCCCGCCCTCCCACCCCTTCAGGACTGCCCCAGCTGCAGGAGCACAGGACCAGCAGGCTCTGGGGTGGCCATCACCCTCGGTGTTGTCTTCTCCATTGTCCATGCCTCACAGCTTTCTCTGTTCCCAGCTGCCAGACTGAGCACTGGGCCATCCCAGAGCAGGAAACAAGCATTCCCTGCCCCACTAGGCTCCTGCTGGTCAGACTGGCTACTCTCCACACCATGGCGTCTTTTGGTGTCTCTGGGCCATGTTTGGAAAAGGACGTTTCACAAATGGCCTCTCCAGAGCAGGGAGCACACTGAGAGAGGGGGACTGACTGCCAGCCACTCCAGACACCTTCACTGGCTCTGCCCCTACCCTCTGTCCAGGCCCTAGAAGCTAGGCTGGGACTGAAGCTGGGCGGAGGCCTGTGAGCAGAGAGGGAAACTTTCTGACGGAGCAGAGAAGAGGCTAGGCACGGTCTCCCTGGACATTTAAAATCTCAAAGTCCTGTCAGTTCAAGACCTTGCATCTGCAGAGTCTGGAATGTGTGCCTCTTCACACTCCCTAGGGAACCAGCTTCTGGCTGAACCTCTCAAAAGTCCTATCATGTCGAAGTCAAAAGGGCCTCAGAGATGCAGCCCTCCCAGGTTTTTATGGCTGCAAACAAACCACTCCCAAACTTAGTGGCCTAAAACAACAATGGTTTATTAATTTCTCATAGTTCAGGGGTTGTCCTGGTTGTTCTCTAAGTCTCAGCTGGCATTAAGTCACTTCATCGGCTGCATTTGACTGGAAGGTCCTAGTGGTCTCGCTCACAAATCTTAGGCCTCATTGAGAGCTGAAGCCACCTGTCCCTGGGTGGGAAGGGTGTCCCAGGGGACCCCAGGTCTCCTTCTCCTCTTCTTCCAGATGCTCCCTTAAACAGGTTCTGAGGTCCCGCCACGCTGAGCTGGACTCAGGTGGCCCAGATGTTCGGCAGCCAAGTCGGTGCTCTGAGGACCCATGCGCCATCTCCCCACATCCACTCCTGCATTCCTTGCTTTCATCTAATTTATTCACTCAACTATTTGACAAATATTTATTGAGCACCTGCTATATGCCAGGCAGTATGCTAGGCATGGGATTTATTAGTGAGCAAATAGAGAAAAATCCCTGTCTTCTTGGCGCTCAGATTGGGGGGTGGTAGGATGAGAGGAGTGTGTTGATAGACAATAAAAAAACTAATGAGTGTATTATGAGTGTTGCATCTGTTTCCTGTGGCTGCCATAACAAATTGCCACAGACTTGGTGGCTTAAAACAAAAGAAACTTATTTTCTTACTGTGCTGGAGGCTGGAAATCTGAAAGCAAGGTGTTAGCAGGGCCACGGTCTGAGAGGAAAAAATCTCGCTTGTTCCAGCTTCTGGTGGCTCCTGGCAGTCCTTGGCATTCTCTAGCTTGTGGTTGCATCCCTCCAATTTCTGCCTCCATTTCACATGGCCTTCTCCCTTGTATCTCTCTGTGTCTTCTCTACTTTTTCTCTTTTTAAGATTTTATTTATTTATTTTTAGTCAGGGCAAGGGAGAGAGAGAGGGAGAGAAACATCGGGGTGTGGTTTCCTCTCATGCACCACCTACTGGGGACCTGGCCTGCAACCCAGGCATGTGCCCTGACTGGGAATCCAACCTGCGACCCCTTGGTTCACATGCCCGCGCTCGATTCACTGAGACACACCAGCCAGGGTTCTTCTCCTCTTCTTATAAGAACATTAGTCATTAGATTTAGGACCCACCTTAAATCCAGAATGATCTTAAGAGCCTTAACTTAAGTGCATCTGCAAAAATCCTATTTCCAAATAAGATCACATTCTGGAAGGTTCTAGGTGGACCTGAATTGGGAAGAGGGAGAGGTACTACAGTCATATTCACAAGTTCTAGGGGTAAGGATGGGGACATATGTTTTGAAGACTGCCCTTCAATATGCTACAAATATATTAGAAGACTGAGAGATTTGGAGCAAGATGAAATGTGGTAAGATAGAAGGAGGGATGCAGGGGCTGTGGTAGGGAGGGAGGACATATTGTAGTATTACTTAGGATGACCAGGAAAGGCCTCACTGAGAAGGTGATCTTCAAAGACCTCGAGGAAGTGGGGGGCAGTGAGCCATCTGGGAAAAAAACATCCAGGCAGAGGGAACAGGCAGCGCAAAGGCCCCGAGGCAGGAGTGTGCCCAGCACATCCGAGGAATAAGGAAGCTACAGCAGAGTGAGTAGCTGAGTGGTAGTAGAGTAGGGGTCACAGTAAGGACCCTATTGGTCATAGTAAGGACTTTGGCGTTGACTCTAAGTACTACTGGAGGGGAGCAGAGAAAAGACAAGAACTGACTTTGTTGTCACAGCAACACTGGCTGTTGGGTTGGGCATAGACTATAGTGACCATAGATTGAGGTAACTCGCCCTCCCACTCCCCCACCCCCACCAGGGTGGCCCACAGCAGCAGGCCATTCTGGGAAGCTCTGGAGTGGCTTCTGACAGGACTCTGTCACAGAGAAGGGCCTCGGACTCCCTGCCTCTGGACCCCCTGTCTGCCCACAGGGCTCAGGTTTCCCCTCGTCAGCTGTACCCACCCGAGCCTGGGAAAGTCAGCTTTCCAGAAAGATTTCATCATTTTCCATTTGGAAAAGTTTGCTGCTCCTGTTACCAGCAGTATTGGCGGCAAAATTGGATCTCTGTTCTTGAGTTTGGTGAAGAAAGAATTCAGAGCCAAGAACTCAAATTATAAGAGAAAGTTTATTTAGAAAGTTACAGACGTAGTAGCAGTGAGCCAGCTGGGCTGGATAGGCTCAGGAAACAAGTTACAGAGGCAAGAGAAGGGCCCGTGCAGTTTAGGAAAGAGAAAGCAAAGGTAACTCGCCTGCGGGGGAAGAAGGGGTGGAAGAGAAAGGCAAGAGGGAGAGTGAGTGCTGGGTCCTTCTCTTGGGGATTTTAAAGGCTGGGAGTTTAAGGGAGGTTTTAGGGGAGGATCTGAATAAAATATTCATCAGCTTTATGCTGATGCGACAAAATGAGATTTATTCCCCTGATTTCACCCATCCTTGGGTGTGGTTGGCACAAATGGCACTAATTGGATTTCTGGTATCTGTCTCCCTCAGTAGAGTGATTTAAGCTATTTACCCTCTGGCTGGGGAGAAGTGTAAACCATTTACTTGTACAGGTCTGGGGTTGGGAAAGATAGGATTTTTGATTTACAAATGACTGTACAGTAGTTGGCCATTTAACTATCTGTCTCACTTTCCCTATACCACTAGTCCTGGCTTACTTGCCTGTCTCATGGCCTGCCACTCCCTCCCCTGCTCCCAAGGCTGAGGTTGACAGAGTAAGACATTCTGGAGCTCAGGGGTCATGGGCCAGGGAGGACTGGTCTTCCAGCCTGCCCCATGGCTACCTGAAACCAGAACTATCCCATTCCCCAGCTGGCCAGGCTTCCACATGAGAGAACTTCCCCATTCAGCATGCCTACTCCCTCCAGTGTCCCTCAGGGACTACCCAATCATAGTCCCCTGCCCTGGCTCCTCTGTAACCAGCTAAGGGGCAGGGCACCAGGCAGAGGGCACTGGAGAGAGCTGTGAGAGGAGGGGAGAAGGATCGTCTTCCTCCAGAACTCCCTCACCAATGTCAAGCCACTGTTGGGAACCAATCACTGGTTCCCTTCTAAGGTAAGTGGAAACTTCCCTTAGTGCCTCTGGATCACAATGTTTCTTCCCCCCAATAATGCTCCTCACTCCCATTGAAATCAGAAAAGCTTCTGTTCTTGCTGCCTGTCACTACCAGAGCAAATAAGTAGAGACAAGGATTGGATCTTTATGGGTGATTTATCAGACAATCTGAGAAGACAGTAGGTTATTTACCCTAAAAACTGTCTTCACATCTCATCACAAGCTGACATTTTTATAAAGAGAAGAAAAAGGTAGGTAGGGGGTTGGAAAAAGGTTTATCAGATACAAGTTGCAATCTGTCAGAGATTTTCCTAGTATTTCTTTACCCTCTGATCAACAATTCTATCTGCGTCACTACATTCCCAGGGAGTTCCCTCCCTGGATCCCGTGGCTCAGATACCATACTGATGGCTCACAGAAAACCTAAGGCACAATGTTTGAATTGCTCCTCAACTCCTGGAGTCACTGGTCATGCATTCCAGTTCCTAGAATAACAGCTTTCCAGTGCATTAATCATTTAAGCCTATCAACTATAACTACAGGTAAAATCTTTAACTCCTGAGTTCCCCACTGTTAGTTTTTAATTATCTCATTGCTTTGAGATTAGTTTCTTTTTTTTTTTAAATTTATCCCATTCTTTTTTTTTTAAGATTTTATTTATTTATCTTTAGAAGGGGAAGGGAAGGAGAGGAGAGAAAGGAGAGATGGAGAGAAATATCAATGTGTGGTTGCCTCTCATGGGTCTCCTGCTGGGAACTGACCTGCAACCCCGGCATGTGCCCTGACTGGGAATCGAACCGCGATTTTTTGGTTCGCAGGCCCGCGCTCAATCCACTGAGCCACACCAGCCAGGGCTGAGATTAGTTTCTTATGGAAGTAATTATTTTGCTGTTGAATAAGTAGTCCTTCCACATACTAGAAACCATCCTGTAGGTAATTTGACATGACTAAAAGCATAATATATTAGTGGTGGTGTTGCAATTTATCTCTACATCTGCTGAAAGCACAAAACAGTTTAAAGTACAGTTGACAAATTTTGCACACTCTCCAGCTGGGGCTACATTAGCGATTTTTAAAGAAAACATTTCCCCATCCTTTACAGTTACCAGAGGACCCCAATGATAAATATCAGACATCCCAAGGTCCAGTCCACTTTTCTTCTAGTTGGCACTATGGGGATCCTGTCTTCCAAGTCTTGAGTAGCACCTTATCTCCAGGCTCAAAAGAAGGTAGTGAGCCTGTGGGGGAGAGATCTCTAATACAAGAAAGGTTATTAATCACAGCTAAGGTCTGACTTAGATGTTGTACATAATTCTTTACCTTCACTTCTTGATCTACATACGTGTCTCCCACCCCAATTATAGCCTGAAATGGTCACCTGTACACAATTTCATAAGAACTCAGTTGAATCCCACTTCAAGGAGCCACCCTTATCTTGAGCAGGGCAATAGGTAAAACTTGATCCCGATAGAGATGAGTTTCTTGACACAGTTTGGCTACATTTTTCTTCAAGGTGTGATTCATCGTCTCTACCTTCCCAGCAGCCTGAGGTCTCCGTGCCGTGTGGAGTCCTACTTGATTCCTAAAAATTTACTAACTTTCCATGTAATTTCTGAAACAAAAGTAGGTCACTATTGCTCTGGATGCTGCTAGGTAGGCCAAAGTGAGGAATTATTAATATTTCCTTCATTACCTCTGAGAACTTCTCAGTTCTAGTAGGATAGGCCTCTACCCACATGAAAAGATATTAACAGAGACTAACAAATATTTTCATTCTCGGACCCTCCGCATCTGGGTGAAGTCTATTTGCAAGTCCTGAAACAGGCACTGCTCCAGGTTTTGCTTCCCTTCTTTTTTTCTGATGAGGATCTGTCTTAGGATTTTTCTTCGGGCACGCATGGCTTTAGAAGTTCCAGGACCTGTGAGCCGTGGTTTAATATGGGTGGTTTAAAACCTTAGCTCTTAGTTTTCTCTAAGTCTGCAGTCAACTATTCAGGGTTGAATTGTGACAAGTCCAGAACAGGTAGCCAAGGCATTATAAACATTCCTTTAGCAGCCTCTTTCACTGCTCCATCAGCCAGATTATTTCCTTTAGTCACTTTGGTGTCTCTTTCTGATGCCCAGGGTAGTACATAACTGCCACCTATAAAGGTACCTGAACAGCCTGTAGTAATTTAAAATTTTTGTTGTGTGCTGGATTTCCTTTTTACTGGAGGTTAATGGTCTTCTTTCCTTCCAAATACATAGTCATTGTCTTTTAAATGAATTCTCCTAGAATAAACTTCATGAAGTATTTCAGCACAATCATGCGTTAGCACGGCTGAGTTGGGCTCCAGGAGAAGGGAGGCAAGATCTAACTTACTCACAGTTTTGAATTGGTTGGTACCTGCCCATCCTTCTGGTAGTGAGCCACAAATTTCATAAATGGTGATAGGGTATCCCAAGGAAAACTTTTCAGCTTTCTGTAAAAGCTCACAGGTGGCTGCCACAGCTCTGAGGCAGGCTAGCCACCCCTGGACAGTGTGATTTAGCTCACTGGACAAGTCCAATAAGAGTCTTTTTGCCAGGTTCAAGCAGGAACCCAAGAAACCTTACTGCTTGTTGGCAAATCAGGGCTTTCTATGCTGATACTTTATAGCCACAAGATGACAAATGGTTAAGTGTTCTTTCTTCTAGTTTTATTAATAGACCTTTTAAGTCCTGGTTCAGGGTCTCCCCAAAATTCATGAGGGAGTTCTTGAACCCTTGTGGTAAGGCTGCCTAGCAGTACTGAGACTTGACCTGAGATCCCGGGGTTCTGCCATTCAAAAGGAAACAATGGCTGAGACTCTTGGTCAATTGGAATGCAAAAGAAAACATCTGTTAAGTCCAGTACAAATACCAGAGGCTGTCCCCCGGTATACTATTCCATACAATGTCATTTATGGTCCTTAAATCTTGTACTGTATGAGGAGCAGCAGGGCTAAATGAGTCCATATTCCTGAAACATCTGAATTATTGAGCGTATTCCTTCTGGGGTCTCCTTTTACAAGGGATACTGCCTCTTATTGGGAGTCCCACCCTCTCGTTGGAAGCCAGCTTTAACAGGGGTGGCTCGCTTAGCCCTCCCTGGCCTTCCAGCAGCCCACACGAGGGGTTTACCTGATTCTCAACTTCTTCTGGCTAGGTCACTTGCCTTCTTCCCAAGGGTTCATGAGGAACTGTCAGGCGTGCTCTGGAGGGACCTGTGGATAGAGCTGTTGTTCCAGAGAGAAGGTGATTTGAGCGTGGAATTTTGACAACAAATCCCTTCCTAGAAGAGGAAAACTATCTCCCACAGCACATTCTAATGGCTCCAAGAAAAATCGGCTTTCAGGTCTTCCAGAAATTCCAGTTACATTTCAGTTAGAGGTCTATTGACCATGAATATGTCACTCCAGTGTCAATAAAAAAGGTCTATAATTTGTCCTCCCACTCTTAATTTTACCCGAGTTCTCAGACTCTGGCCTCCTGTCCTCTCACTTGGGGCATTTCTTTTTCCAGTGCCCTCTTCCCTTACAGTATGACTGCCCTGCCCTCATGTGGGCTTGTCCTCCACCAGATTTCCTTCCTTGATGGGTTGGGGAAGGAGACACCAGTTCAGGCTCACCTCCTCCATCTCCCTCAGCCGAGTAAGGAGGAAGGCACCCCAGGTCTGGAGCGGCCGTGGGAACACTGACCATGCTCATAGCACTCATCCTCATCATCCTAGTCCCTCTCTTCTGGGCTTCTGCTATCTGCCATAGGCAAATTCCCTTATTTTCTGCACCATTAACCTACTGCCTTTTAATTCTGCATCTTCATTATGTAAAATCATAAAAGCCTGTACATAAAGTATTTCATCCCATTTCCCTAACCTTTGACAAAACAACTCTAGTTACAGTATAATACCATAGTTTAAAAACGCACTCAGCCTCCAGAATTCTCCTGAGTCCAGATTATACATAAGCCAAGCAGTATTACAATAAAAAAAAAAACCATTTTCTTAGGTTCATAAGCATAGGTTAATCAATCAGTCAGAATTCACCCCAAAGTGTTATTTCTTGGAACAGAGGCTTCCCCGCCCATTCTACCAGACAGAGCTCTGTAATATCACACAAAACAGGAAGCACCTTAACTTGTAACAACTATTCTAAGTTGTAATATGGGACTGTAATCCTGAACCATAAATCACAGTGATTCCATTGAAGCGAAGGCAATGTGCAGTGCCAAGAACTGGAGGAGAGTCCATAAGTGGAAGCAGTTGGCAGTTTCTAGGGACCCTCCATATCCCCACCCAAGGGACCCCCAGTCCAGGCAACCAACAGGACTTCAAGGAGCCCTGTCACCATCGCCGCTGTGGGACCTGTCAACAGGTAGAGTCTATCCATGAATGTGGAGACTGCTTCGTCACAGAGCCTGTTGCTATTTGCTGAGATTGTTCCTTTTGTTCCTCCAGGCAGCCCCCAACCACTGCACAATGGTGACCGGTAACGTTCCCTCTCTCCTCTCTTCCCTACCCTGACTCACACCCCTCTGTGATGTCTCCCCAAGTATCCACAACGCACTTCCCAAAGGCCCCAAGATTCAGACCTCCAGAAACCCCACAGCTGATCCTCACACTCCCCAGTGGGACTGTATGCGCCGGGGTGGAGGGAAGCAGATGGAGCTCTGTCTGCACGTGAGCAGAGGAGAGATTCCCTCCCCAGCTTGGGTCCCCTTAGGGTTGAAGCCAAACACAACTGTGCTTCTCTCACTTCCTAGGTATGGGGCTCCAGGCATCCTCTCAACTTTCTGAGTCTTAGCTTTTCCATCTTTAAAACAGAGATACATTATGACATGTGACTGTGTAGGATTTACTTGATATAAGGGATGGGAAAGGACTGTGACTAATCAAATGGATGCCAATGACAAGCGTCTCTGTGCTTCAGATGTAGGACTTAGCTCTTCAACAAAAAAAAAATTTCCAAGGGCTGAAGAGGCCCCAGGCATTCCTGTTATCAGCTTCATGAGGTGAAATAAGCCCATAAGGGTCTGAGCAGAGAGTTCATCTCACCCCATCCTGGCTAAGGACAGAAATCTGTCAGGAATCTGAAAAGAGTCAAAGTAAATGAAACCAGACAAGTCGGCATTCATGCTGCCTGTCACTACCAGAACCAATAAGTGGAGACAAGGATCGAATCTTTATAGATTCTTTATTCAGAAGGCCAGTAATCTGAGGACACAACAGGTTACGTACCGTCAAAAACCATTTTAACATCTAATTTCATGCAGACCTTTTCATAAGGAAAAGAAAGAGTAGGTAAGGGGTTTGGGAAAAAAATAATTGGATAAGAGTTGCAGTCTGCTGGTGATGTTTTTAAAAAGATTTTATTTTACTTTTAGAGAGGGGGAAAGAAGGGAGAAAGAGAGGGAGAGAAACATCAATGTGTGAGAGAGACATAGATTGGTTGCCTCTCACACGCCCCCAACTGGGGACCTGTCCCACAACCCAGGCATGTGCCCTCAATAGGAATCGAACCAGTGACATTTCAGTTGCAGGCCTGCGCTCAATCCACTGAGCCAGAGCTTTGTGGAGATTTTCCTAGGAGTTCTTTTTCTGTTGGTCAAGGAGCTTTATCTGCATCATAGGGGTTCCCTCCCTGGAACACAATAGCTTAGATATCATCTCCATCGCTTGCAGACCACAAAGGTTGAATTGCTTGTCCACCACCTAAAACCATGTGGTCATGCATACCAGTTCCCAGAGCAATAGCTTTCCCCGCGCCTTAATCACTTAAGCCTGTCAACTAAGGTTATAATCTTTTACTCAGAGTTCCCCTGTTATTAGGACCCTAGCCATTAGACTTCCCTGTCCCCAGCTCCCAATGTTGCTTTGATAGTGAGTACAGGCTGAAAGGGTGTCTCCCTTAAAGACTGTAAACTCCCTGAGGGCAGGGCTGTATCTCTCCCCTCAAACTGGGGCTCCCTGAGGGCAGGGCTGTGTCATCCCTCAGACTGGGGTTTCCTGAAGATTGATCAACACAAACGTTCCCTCGCCATTACCTCTAGTTGCTCCAGGCTGCCCAGATATGCTGACTGTGGCTCCTTTCAGAGCACAGCCCCAGCTTCTCATTGCTCAGGATCCCAGGGAAGAGCCGAGAAGAGAAGTGTTTTACCTTTACTTTGCTGAGAGGGAAACAGTAGGGGACAGTCTTGTCAGGGCCCACTGTCCAGTGGGATATAAAACCAGCTTTCTCGAAGGGTTTTGGGTGTGACCTCCGACGTGGAGGCAGGAGGTAAAGAGAGGGCCTCCTCCAGAGCTCCTCCTTCCTTCTCTAGAACAGAGGTTTTCAAATGGTGTGCTGCAAGAATTTTTAAAACATAAAATACCTAACTAGTCAGGGCCACTGACCTCTTTCCCCTCAGACTGACAAATAAAAAATTATGGCAGCAGCCGTCACAACAATAGCCGTGTGGTGTGATGAAGAAAAACTATACCTATTTTTTATCAGATTGTCAAAAATGTGTATTTTTGATGTGCTGCAGAATTCTAGTGATTACTTTATGTATGCCAAGACATGAAAAAATTGAAAATAGCTTCGATAGAACACCCAATCTACCCCTGTAGTGAGATACTCCCAGACAAAGAGGGACTTTGGAATCAGATGTGGGAGACTCAGGAGCTAGAAAGTAGATCCTGAGAGGCCTTTCCATGGTCTGTTGAAGAAGCTCAAACAACATCCCAGCCCAAATATGGAAAACAGCCCTAATCTGGGGAAACACCCAGGCCTGCCCTCAAGAAGAGCCAGTCTGAAGGGAAATATGGCCCTGCCCTCAGGGAGCCCCAGTCTGAGGAGAAATACCGCCTCTGTTTCCTCTGGGTTAGGTGTGGTGGCCTTGAACACCTAAATCCCATCCCAGGAGTGAAGACCAAACCACCCAAACCATCTCTTCCTTAGTTCAGTTTCCCACTCACACCAAAGGCTAAAGGCAGGAGAAGCAGAGAGTAGGAAGGGAACTTAAGAACCACCTGTTAGGTAGGCCCCTTCATGGCCACTTCTGTAGCCTCAGGCTGTCCCCAAATCCTGTTAAAGTGCATTGTTCTCCGTGCAGAGGTGGCCTTGCCCTATCCTGTCAACCACTTCCCTCACGAAAGAACCTGAGAGTGGTGAAAGGCAGGCCCTCGGGGTGAGGGAGTAGGGAGGCCCGATAAGTTGACCTTCCTCCAGCTTTTGTTGTGGCTGAGGCAGGCCAGTGGGCTGTTTGGTCTGTGGGCCCAGAGTGGAGAGGGGACCCTGTGGGGGTGGGGCTTCCAGGCTCCCAAGGCCCCACTGGGTTGGGACAGCCAAGACCCTGGCAGGAGAGCCAGTGCCTCGGATCCCCTGCTGAGGTCCCCACTGCCAGGCCCCGGCTCTCCCAGGCCCCTTAGGACACTCACATCCCCCCATCCCCATCCCAGGACACAAGGGGCTCCCCTACGCTTCCCCCACGCCTTCCACCACCCACCACAGTCCCTCAGGTCCTTGTTACTCTCCTGTCTAGAAACCTTGCCCCCAGCAATGGGACAAAGAAAAGGAAGGGATTGTGTCCCCATGGGAGAGTAAGAGACAGCAGCTGGCAAAGACCTCCCCTAAACCCGGTCCCCTCACTCCTCAGCGGCGGTGCGCTAGAGTGACAAGAACCCAGGGACGACTTTGTTTAATTGGAGGGAGTCTAACATGGTCTGTGTATCACACGATGGGGGAAATTAACTTGTCAGTGTGCGAATGGCATGCAGGTTTGTATAGAAAATTGAGGTTTTTTTAAAGACGCATTCTGAAGTGGTTGAGGGCATCATGTCATAACATCTATAATTTACTTTAAATTATTTCATCACAAAGGATGAACAAACCTGGCAAAATGTTCACTGTTCTAACTTAAACGTGGATACTTGCAAGTTCATTGTTGTATTCTCTGTCTGAATGCTTAAAGTTTTTTTAAATAATAAAACATCAAAATAAAAGAGAGAGAGAGAAAAAAAAGAAAGCAAATGTCCTAACCTGGGTCTGAATAACAACTCTACCTCTTCCTTGCCAAGTGTGACCTTAGGCAAGTTGCTTAACCCCCCTGGGCCTCATTCCTTCTCCAGTTAAATGGTACGATGGCACTCCACTCAACAGGGCGAGGTGAGGATTGAACATGGTGACTCATGGGCAGCAAAGGCACAGTGCCTTGGACATAGTAAGAGCTCAGTTAACATGGCTGTAAAATGAATGGAGGGGAGGCTGAACGTGTGGGAAGGGGGCATCTTCTCAAAGTTGGAACCTCAGTTTCTCTGCCCTCAATAAGCAGTAGTTAATGATATCCCTGGGGTCAACTCCCACCCTCAGCCCCTACTCCATGCCAGGGGTTTCACTGGATGCTGGTGGGGGTGGGAGGAGAAGAGGGTCAGGGGACAGCAGGGCCCTTTCAATAGGACCAGCAGATACTGTTTTTTACAAGGAACACTGAAGTTAGCAGGTCCCCTCCCCATCTGGTACCCAGCCCAGGAACAGGACAATCCCTGCTTTGGTTACATCCATTCGTCCAGCTCTGAGCACAGTCAGGATGGGGGTCAACCCCCTCCACATCCTCCATGGAGGAGCAGGGCAGGGACGAGGAAGAGCCCCATCCCAAGGACAAGGGCAGTGGAGCGTACAGCTGGTAACAGGAGAAGGCCAGTGCTTTCCTATTTTGGGAGGCAGGAGGCAGCAGGTGGCTGGCTGGTGCTGGGACATGTGAACCCCCCAGCAGCAGGGCAGCCTGGTCCTGCCAGGCACGACCTAGGGCCCACAGGAGCCCACCAGCCAAATGCTCTTGTGGCCACAAGGGGAGGGGACCCAGTTTCTCCTTCACAAGGGCATCCCCTCTAATGCAGCCCAGGAAGGAAAGGCCACCTGGAGCCCACCCATCCCCTATTTCCACAGGGAAGCAAGTCCCAGGGACCCGAATATTTTGTGGATCCTAGTCTGAGAGGGGAGAGGCAACTTTTGCACTTCAGAGCTCCTATCTGATGAGAGACATAGCGTCTGCCCTGAGGAAGCCCCCAGTTTGAGGGCGGAGACAACCTCTGCGGGGAGGGCTCCACCAGCGAGCGGGAGGCCCGGTCTGAGGGCAGAGGTGGCCTGAGTGGGGTTGCAGGGGTTGAAGCACTCCATTGGGCTGGCGGCAGCCCACAGTGCAGCAGGTTCCTTCGGGAGCCAGGTTATTTTGGGGTGGGCAGTTGAAGCCGGCAACTTTCCAGATTAAAATAGCCTTTCCTCCTGGGCGTCATTCCTGAGACGTGCTCAGCTCCCAGCTGAATGCTTGTCACACGGCTGGGTTCCTCCTGCCCCTCCCAGGCAGGCTGCGGGGCCAGGACCCCAGTCCTGCCCAGGGATGGGCGGCTGGGGTGAAGGAGCAAGGATGAGCCTTGTTCCCTAATCAGGGCAGTGTGGAATGCAGCTCTAGACTCCGGGGCCACCAAGAGCTGCCCACCGCTTGCTCAACTCCTCCTTCCTAAAAGGGCTGCAGGTCCCCTCCCTCAAGAAGCTTTCCCCCACTGAGTCCAGCTGTATGAAGCCCTCTGGCTCCACCTGCCTCCCCAGTGCTATGGACAGTCGGTAATTTCCCGTGGTCTGGGGTTCCCCCTCAGATGGCTCCCTGGGATCCGTGCTATGTCCTCCTCAGACCGGGGCTCCCCGAGGAGGGGGCTGTGTCTCCCCCAGATCTGCTGAGGACAGGTCTGGGTCTCTTCATCACCCCATTTTTGGCACAAGGGGAGGAAAGTTGACCCAGGACTCAAATAGCCCTGGATTCTAGTAGTGACTCTGGTGTCACTTTGCCCTCCAGGGCAGTGGCCTGCCTGGCATGGCACTTAAGAGCAGAGATGCTCTGGTCACAGATCCAGATTTTAACTCCAGCCTCGGCACCTCCAGGCTCCATCACCTCAGTCTGCACTTCTCCCTGGACCACACCCTGCCTCTGCACAGGGTCAAAGGACAGCCGCGGCTCCGGCCCCAGGCGGCCAGCCGGGCTTAAATGAGATAATGTGCGAGAGGGACTTGGCACAGTGCCTGGCAGAGGGTAATGAAAAGTAAACCAAAGAAAGGCCCAGTGGGCCAATTCTCAGGCCAGTCGTGAGTTGGGCCGAGTCCTAGGCTCCATGACCCCAGAGTCTGGGGCCACCGCTGGCCCTGGAAGGCCACACAGTGACCGTGGTCTGGCCAAGCCAGGGATATGCTCGGATTCCGACCTGCCATTCTAGGAACAGGCACTGCTGAGTGCTCACTGTGGCACTTGCTCTTTCTCCCCTCTTTGCGATTCTCTCTCTGATGTCTGCCCCCCATTACCCTCCCCCACTCCACTCCCACTCCAGCCTTTTCCTGACCCACCATCCCCACCACGTGGAGGAATGGAGTGACTCTACACATGTGACATTTGGCATGGTGTGACCTCTCTGAGCTGAGCAGGGGACCGGGCCCAGGCCCAGACAACGTAAATATGTCCCAGTAGTTTATATTGTGGGGACCAGGAATATACACCAGCCAGCCGGTTGCTGCCCCTGTTTATCCCCTGGGGGTTCAAGGGCCAGGGCGCCACCGAGGAGGAGTGCACAGGCCATTCTGAGGTGGCCGCAGCTGTGTAGATGTCAATGTACTGGGGGCCCCAGGGAAGCCCGTAGGCCTCCCAGGCCACCCCTGCCGCCGTGTCCCAGCAGCCCAGCCCTCCCATGGACCACGCTCAGGTGCCCGAGGGGACCTGAGCATGGAGTGGCCTCCCCAAGCGTGCCGCTGGGCCCGGGGCCCCTGCCCCACTCCAGGAGCCCCACTCAGACCTCAGTGTGTTTTCTCAGGTTGAGCCAGGCTGGGGCTCACTCGGGTCAGTCATCATTAATGCAGCCCCTGGAACTGCTCCAGGGTTTTACTCTCCTGAGCACTTCCCATCACTCAGCATCTGCTCCACGCACTCTGGGGAGCAAGCCCCCTGCCCGGGATTGTCCACTGAGCGTGCGGGAAGACTCAGTCCCAAAGGATATAGCGGCCTGCTTCCCCACCACAGCTGCTTGTGGCGCCTGGGTCCAACGCCTATGGTGATGATAGGCTCTCAATGGCCCCGCACAGTGATTCACTTTACAGGTGAGGAAACTGAGGCTGGAAGTGGTTAAGTGATGACTTACCCATGAATGCTGGTGAAGTCCAGATTAAAACTCAGCTCTGCCTAGTTCCAACCTCCCTGCCTGGTCCTTCCCAACCATTGCCCATCCCTTAGCCAGAGAGTGCAGGTGCCTTGGGAACAGGCAGGGGTCTATGCAGTTCTCAGAAAGGCTCAAGCCTCTCTTCCCTCCCAAGATGTTCATATTGGAAAGTCGGAGTGTATCCATTAAGGTATTCATTTTCATTGACAATGCAAATCCTTGTGCCAAAAATTGGTGGAAGGAAGAACTACTACTAATAATAACAATAACGACAGCAGCAAGAACTAATATTCATCAAGCACTTGCTATGTGTCTGCTTCTGTACTAAGTGCTATATGCACAGCATTTCGGGGAATCCCTGTTACAGTTCTATGAGACTATATGAACTCTTATTAATCCAGTTTATAGTTGGGAAGATTGCGACAGATAGAAGCAAATCAGCTTGTCACAGATCACACAGCTAGAAAGAGGCAGAGCCAGACTGGGACCCAAGCCACTATGCCAGGTGTAGAAGATCAGGGTGGAGACCGACTTTACGGGCTAGTTCAAAAGGTGTGAGTGTGAGCACACACACATAGCCCCTGGGAGGGGATGGGTGAAACTGAGCCGAAGCACTCCACAGTCCCTGAACAAGTGGGGCGCGGATTCGGGGGGTTTCGGGCAGAGACGGCCATGCGTCAGGGCTTCGGGGATGTGAGAGACACAGGCCACTCCCCATGTGTGGGACCCTGGGCAGGAGCAATCTCCGAAGGGCCCCTCACATGACCGTGAACGTAGTGGGTGCAGAATGAATGTTCTTGAAGTGATTGAGAGGTGACAGTGTGGCGGCCGTGATGGATGTGCAGGTGAGGAGTGCAGGGAGAGGGTGCTGACGAGGACGGAATGGCGTCCGGGCTAGAGGAAGTGGTGGTGGGAAGGAGTGGTGTGCGGGTAGTGGAGATGAAGGTGGGAATGGAACCAGTGCTAGAGGCAGAAACGTGAATACCGTCTACCCTACATCCTGCACAGAGCTTTACAGTTTGTACCTGCCTTCACACACTCCTCATCCTCACAGCTACCTCCAGGTGGGCATTTTATCCTCACTTTATAAATGACAATAGTGAGCCACAGGCCCGTCACATTCTGCTCACCCAGGGTCTCCAGGCCAGTTCGCTGGCCTAGGCTCTCCGCTTTCAGGGCTCGTCCCCACTCGGAGTGGGATGCCACGGCGGTGTCAGGATGCCATGCGTGGGAGGCGTGGCCATTCTGCACTCCCTACAGAGCAGGCTCAGCCGTCCTCAGTTTGGGGGACAGGGAAGTAGCAAGAGTGGATGACAGAGGAAGTGGTTCTAATCCTGGCCCCACCACCGACTCCCTGTGACCTTCTCTGGGCAGCAGCCCAGGCAGATGTCAGCTGCCAGGTGACAGCGGGCCCGCTGGGCAGAGCCAGTGGAACCTGGCAGGAGCCCCGCACACCAAGGGGATGAAGTCAGGGGTGAGAAATAATCCTGGAGTCAGAGGAAGGCTTGCTTTGGGGTGGCATTCCTGGAAAGTTGTGCTCTGATTGGCTTGAGGTTGGGGCTTCTGCACAAGCCTTTCCAGTCAGGAGTGAGGTTATTAATAAACCCTGTCCTGCCCCATACCCTTACCTTGGGGAGAAGGCAGGGCTTCCTGGGGCTCTTGGCCCCTCACCCCCAGGGTGTTGAGCCCCATTGTGGGGAAGCAGAGACTGAGCCTGTAGACCTAGGCATGGGTGCAAATGCCCTGTAGGCCCCAGACTGCCTTCCCCCTCCTCCTGCAGCCCCAGTGCTCCCTCTGCTTCAGCCGCAGACTCTGCAGACTGAGGAGAAATAGCAAACAGGGTGGGGGGTGGGTGTGTGAGTGTGGGGGGCAGCAAGCCTGCGTGGGTGTCTGCATGCATGGGTGGGCGTGTTGACACGAGCACCTGAACAGGGTTATGGGGGTGCTAATGGGTTCTCGGGGGTGCACATGTGCAAGGGTGCATGTGGTTAACCTCAAAGAGTGTAAACCTTTTCTCAGCTGCCAGTGAGTGTGCTCTGTGTGTGTCCTTGTGAGTCCTGGGGGATGTATGTGGGTGCTGGTGCCGGGCAGGCTGAGTATGAGGGGTGCTCAGGCCTGAAGGGCAGGTGGCCTCCCTCCCAGGCGCTTCCCTCTGCAGCACATCAGCACCCAAGGCCTAAATTTACTTCCTTAGCTCCCTCACCCGTTGGCTCTGACCTCATTAGGCTTCTGCCCCGTCTTGCTAGGACAGTGGGATGGGGGAGCGGAATGACTCCTTAATCCGCAGCACAGCATCCCTTGGGGGAAGAGGGAAAGTCCTGGGGGTGGGGGAGAGTGGAGATAGGGCACAGAACTTAATATAGTCACAGGGCAGCCAAGGAGGATGCAGCTCTTATTACACCTGCCATCTCACCCCATCATATGACCCTGCCCCTGCTGGCAAGGCGTGGGCAGGGTGAAAAGCACCTGGTCCCGGGAAGCGCTCAGGGACACAGCTCAGCGTGGCGGTTCTGACTCCAACTGGGCCAGGCCAGGATGGGAGGAAAGGGGTGGGGGCCTCCAGCACTGATCCCAGCACAGCCACCAAAAAAGGACAGGCCCCTCTGATCTCCCACCTTCCTTTGTCACCCCACAGACCCATGACCCCAAACTATGGAACACCTGTGGGAGCCCTGCACTAGGCTTAGGGGTGAGGAGGAGCAGGACAGCCAGCTCAGCAGCCCCTTCTCAGCCACTCCAGGAAAGCCATTCCTGTGCTATGAAATCAAGGCTCAGGACAAGCTCCTTCCCCATACCCTTCCCAAGCCCACACTGAGGGAGAGACACGGCCCTGCCCCCAGGGAGTCCCCTTCTGAGGAGGAGCTATTGTACCAAATACCCTCTGTTGAGTTTCTGGTACGACCTTGGGGGTTTACTCAACATCTCAGAGCCTCAGTTTTCTGGTCTGTGAAATGGCAATGCTGCCGTGTCCGTTGAAGATGTTTAATGAATGTCTGGCAGTTGGGAAAGCTGAAGAAAGGATGCTATTTTTCTTCATTGCAGGCTTTTTGTGGAAGAAATCTTTACATTCGGTCTTTAACTGAGGACGTAGATCGCACTAAGACCTTGTGGATCCCCCATTTGCACCCAGAGATGGCTCATCTCTGGAGGGTCTGGCTACTTTGACCCCAAAGTCTCCACAGGCAGCACCAGGTTCATTGTTTACAGTCAACAGATATCTGGAAAAGTCAGACACACAAGTGACCCCAGGCCCGAGGACACCAGTGCAGCACAGGGACAAAGCAAGCCCTGCAGCCACCTGCCCCAGAAGATGCTGCTGTCCAGTGGCTTCTGGTCATTGACTTCCAGGAAACCCAGTTTTTTGTTTTATTTTGTTTTAAAGATTTTATTTATTTGTTTTTAGAGAGAGGGGAAGGGAAGAAGAAAGAGAGGAAGAGAGACATCAATGTGTGGTTGCCTCTCGAGCGCCCCCCACTGGGGACCTGGCTTGCAAGCTGGGCATGTGTCCTAACTGGGAATTGAACCGGCAACCCTTTGGTTTGCAGGCCTGCGCTCAATCCACTGAGTCACACCAGCCAGAGCTCAGTTTTTTTTAAATTTACTTTTTATTGAGGTGTAAGTTTTGTGCACCAAATTGAACAGATCCTAAGGGTACAGTGTAGTGAATTTGTGCTTACGTATATGCCCATGTAACCATCATCCATATCAAACACAGAGTATTCCAGCATCCCGGGAGGATCCCTCAAGCCCCTCCCAGTCAATCCGGCCCCCAGGGGTAACCACCATCCTGACTTGTATCACCAAGGCCAGGACCACATACAAATGAGCTAGAGCACGCACTCCATGTCTGGCCCAGTGTGGTCAACGCGAGGTCCGTGAGGGTCGTCCATGCTGTCCTTGCAGCATTAGCTCTTCCTTTTCCATGGCTGAGGAGACTTCCATTAAGTGGCTAAGCCACAATTTATTTATCTAGTCTGCTGTTGATGGGCATTTGGTTGTTTCCGATTTTAATTAATATGACTAGATCGGTCATAGCTTAGACATATCTTGTGGTGCACAAAAACACAGCCACGCACGCTCGAGGCAGATTGCGAGGGGGATGCCTCTTTCAGAACTCCAGGGAAGAAAGGAGAAGAAGCTCGTCCCCTGGGTCCTGAGTTTCCTGGGCCCAGCAGACTGGTCACAGGGAAGGAGGACAGGGACAGAGAAGCCCCCAAGGGGAACTTCCCCAACCTCATCACTGAGCATAGAGTCGGCCCCTGTGTGTGTGTGTGTTTGCATTCATCTCCTGTGGCTGCTATAACAAATCACTGCAACTGGGCAGGATCTCAGCAACAGAAGCTTATTCTCTCACAGTTCCGGAGGCCGGAAGCCGGAATCAAGGTGTCAGCAAGCATGGTTCCTTACGGAGGCTCTGAGGGAGGGTCTGCTCCAGGCCTCGCTCCCCGACTCTGGAGGCCACCAGCAGTCCCTGTGTCCCTTGGCCTGCAGATGTTCCCATTCCAGTGTCTCTCTCTATCATCACAGGGCCTTCTTTGTGTGTCTCAATAACTGAGTCTACAAATCTCTCTCTTCCTAAAGGACACCGGTCATTGGATTTAGGGCCCACTCCAATCCAGTAAGATCCCATTTTAACTTGGTTACGTCTATAAAGACCCTCTTTCCAGCTAAGGTCACATTCCCAGGCACGAAAGGTTAGGACTTCAACACATCTTTAAGGGGACGCAATGCAGCCAGCAGCGGTGACTATGATTGTGTGTTTGTGTGGGGGTGTACACGACTGTTTATGTGGCTGTGTACAACTGTGAGGGAGCACTGAGTGTGTGTGTATATTGCAAGGATGTGTCCGCATTGGTTGTGCTTATGTGGCTTGGCACACGTATATGAGAGTGTGTGTATGGGCCCCTGTGTCACGGCTCAGACAACCTGCCAGACAGGCTGAGGAGGGTGACAAGGCAGCAAGGTGTCAGCAGGCCTGACTTCTTCCTGGGGTCGACGAGGTGCTTGAGGCCAGGGGGCGGGCAACCCCGGTCTTGCCTCGTGAATCTGGAAGGGGAACTGTGAGAAGCAGGAACGAGGCTGTTGGTTGAGCTAGGCACAGACTGGTAGGTCAAGGCTGTGGCTCTCCCGTGGCGGCGCCTGTTCCAAGGTCCTTTTCCAGGAATGTTCCTAGAAGGCCCCTCCACCCAACCTCCCTTCCTCTGCACCCCATTTGCCGGGACTGGATGATGCTGGCTGACTCATCCCCTCTGGGATTGGAAGCCAGCACTCAGCTAACTGTTGTGTCAACCACCTAGGGGTGGGGCAGATAGACAGCCCCTCCCAGGCCCCACCCCTAGGCCAATCCAAAGTAGCACCCAATCACTCGCCATGTCTGGGCTGGGGTTGGACCCCAGGAAATGGAGAAAGACATAGGGCAGCACCAGGCCAGGTTAGGCCAGGATCATGAGGGCCGCCTATCTCTCCAGGGCAACTCTTTTAGGCAAACCTGTCACCCAGCAACAGGACCCTCGGAGGGTCTCCTCACTAGTAATGTCATCTTGGTGGGGAGGCGGGGCTGCTGTGAGTTGGTTATCTCATTTAAACTTCACAGCTACATTTAAATCACCCCTACTTGACAGATGCTTTCCTAAGGCCCTAAGGAGTTAAATTATCTGCTTAAGATTACACATCTATTTATAATGGTTGGAATGTTTTTATTTTCTCTGAATATCTGCAGCCTCCCCACTCCTCCATGCTCAAGACCAGTGCTTCTCACACTGCAACCCACCTTCCCCCCACAGCACACCCTCCCAGCGCAGTCTTCCCGCAGGAAGACCCCCTGGCCAGCAGGCTTGGGGGTGGGGACAGGGGATACATTTGGGGCATTCTCTCCTCTCGTTCCACCCCTCTGGACCTCTCTGTGGTTTACTGGCTTTGTTTTTGGTGTGGCATCAAGCATATTGCCTTTCGGAGTGTGTCGCTGGGTTTGTGTGCCACACCACATTTGGAGGAGGAGTGTCCGGGCATGCAGGTGTACCTCTGGGTAGGCTCGCCCACCAGCGACACGTGAGGGCACACACTGTCAGGCGTGCCTGGAAGCGTGCCTAGGCAGGGTGTGAGCCCCTGTGAGTGTTCATGAAGAGCCTGCCCCCCTGCTTGTCTGGGCGTCTGTACAGCGGCCTCCCATCTCTCCACCCTTACCAGACAACTGCCACCATCCTCCTTTCACAGATTCCTGGGCCCAGGTGAGAACCTGGTGAAAACCGCCTGTGACTGTGGACAAAGACACCTGAGTCTCCGGCCCTGTCAGCTTGTGCTGCTCGTGTGCCCTTGAGTCCACATTGCCCCACCCAGGCAGCGGGAGTGTCCTTACCTTAAGGGATGGGGTGACATGAAGAGGGGGAGGCTTCTCCCGACCTCTGGAGCACCCAGCTCCCTAGATGGGAGGTTCATTAACCCAGAAATCAGTAGTTTATGGTGGGGTGAGTGCCAAGACTTGGCACTAACTACAAAGTGTGGGGGCACCCCCAGCACTCCCGCTGCTGGCTGGCAGGGGGAGGGGCTGTGACGTTCAGTGGCCTCATGCGGAGGAGAGGAAGTAGCTAATTGCTGACCTGATGACTGGGCGGCCTGAGGAGTGGGGTGATGATGCCACTGGCTGCAGAAGCAGGCACCCCAGTCCAAGGAGGGGATACTGCAGGGATGGGGTGGGCCAGGCCTGCTTTCTGCAGAGGCTGAGGTGGCTGTGGCCAAAGGAGCAGGGGTGGGCGGGGGGATGGGGTTGTTGAGGCTGTGACCGTGGGAAAGGACTCCTACCCGACTTCCCTCAGCTTCCAGGGAAAAGAGTTCAGAGGCTCCAAGGGGGTTTGGGAAGGGGCTACAGAGGGTGGAGGAGGAGGAGATGGTGGCAGAGGGTTCTTTGCTGCCCCTCCCCCTCCACTCCCCGCACCTTCCCATCTTCTCCACCCCTGTTTTTGTGCCATCTCTGGCCCCTGTGGCTCAGGGTGGTGAGGAAGGAGGAAGTAGATGGATGGCTTTTAATACCAGAAGACCCCCAGACACAAAAGCCTACTAGGCCATACCTGCTGCAGGCCAGAGCATCCAGGAGAAACAGTGATTCTTCTATCAGCCCTCTAGGACAGGAAGAAAGGGTGCTTAGGCAGAGACAGCA
This sequence comes from Trachops cirrhosus, assembly GCA_028533065.1. Classification (NCBI taxonomy): domain Eukaryota; kingdom Metazoa; phylum Chordata; class Mammalia; order Chiroptera; family Phyllostomidae; genus Trachops; species Trachops cirrhosus. The sequence continues at coordinate 104,206,071 of CM052541.1, forward strand.
GCCCAAGCAAAGGCTGGGCGGTGCTGAGGTTTAACGAGGCTGATGGAGGTTGGGGACTTGGCTGCCATAGTTATGGGGGGAGAGGATGTGAGCAGGGTCCTTCTCCACCAAGGGGCACATTGTCCCTTCCTGCCAGAAACTGAGGGTTATCAGACTTGGAGTTTCTCCTACATGCTGGCCACAGCTTTGGTTGGGGCATAACTGCCCTTCCATTGCCAGATCAAGGGCCAGGACTGGGTCAGTATCCACACATGGTGAAGATCCCATCCCCCAAGTCTCCAGGTGTACCGACCCCAGAGAAGGTGCAGTCCTGAGTCCTGAGAAACAGGACCCATCCATCTGTAGGTCAGTCCTCTGGGCCCCTAGCGCCCCCTATTAGGCCAGAAGCTACACAGTGGGGGAGGGGCCACCACTTGGCTGGAGAGAGGAAACCAGACAGACTTGCCCTCCCAGAAGCACACTGATCCCTCCCCCAGGGAACCCCCAGACATTGACCTCCAAATTCTAATCTGAGATTCAGCGCAGGTCCTCAGGAAGCACCTAGTTTGATGAGAGACACAGGTACCACCTCCATTCCGAAGGGTGAAACACAGCATCCAGCTTCAGAAAATTAGTGTGAGGGGGAAGATACAGCCCAACTGAATCTTTAAGAAACCCTCAATGTGCTGCAGACATGGATTCGACATTTTGGTGACTCCAAGGCTGCTGGGAAAAAAAAATAGAAGAATTTGAATTTCAAATAAAGAACTAATAATATTTTAGTGTAAGTATATCCTATGCAACATTTGTGATATACTTATACTAAAAATTTATTCATTTACTTATTTGAAATTCAAATTTAACTGGACATCCTGCGTTTTTATTTGACAAACCTGACGACCCTAGATGTCTCCAATCTGAGGAAGGGGAGAGGACACCCCAGGTAGGCAATGAAGGTAAACACGTCAGCATGCTCATGCTGGTGCTCAGGTCAGCAGTGGTGGAACGGGAGGGGAGCCCTGGGGCGCCAGCTCGCTGCAGTTTAAAATTCCTTCCAGGCCAGATCCCTAATCCCTCCGCGCACAATGGCAGCCTTCTCCCCCGCCGTCCGCGCCCACGCCCTCCCCCCTCGGGGCCGTGGCAGTGCCACCACCAGCCTCTTTAAGCCCCTTTGAAGCCGCCAGAACCCCGCGCCGCGGGAGGCCCCGCCGCTATGCCAGTTATGCCAGCTATGTCCCCGCCGCCGCCGGCCACCACCGCTCCCCCATTAATGCTGGCTAATCTGGCTAATAAATAAACTCCCCTCCCAGCCTCAGTGCCTGATGGCTCCTCCCTGTTCCTCCAGAATTGATTTCAGGGCCCTTTTAGAACAAGCGTCCCACTCTCTTCAGATGTCTTTGACTTCTTTTTTCTAACGCAGTCCTAGGTCTGTTGTCCATCTCTAACGGAATTCGGGGAGCGGAACTCGGTTTCGAGCATTACATCTACATCTCTTTTACAGTCCACCTGCGCACAAGGGAGCAGGCCACACGGCTGGGTGCAGGGGACTCAAGGCCAGGGGAACGTCCACTGGGACCGGGAGCGCCCCCTGGAGGAAGGAGGAGGGAGGAGGGAGGAGGCACAGGCCACGCCCCTTCTGAGCACGCCCCCTTTGTGCGCGGAAGTGGGGTGCAGCGCGGGGAGTCCCGGGACAGGTGACTCCGCGCCCCTGGAAGGCGCTGATGCGCCCCCCCTTGACAGGAGTCCCTTCTCCGCAGCCTCTGCCGCCCCCTACGTTCCCACCCGGGCTTTCAAGAGTCTGACTCAGAGCCGAGCCCGCAGCCCTTCACCTCCTACAACACTCCCGGAGCGCGGGGAGAAATTACAGGATTGCAGGGGCACGGCTAATACGCTCTAATTACCCACCGCCACTCACCCCGGCGCTCCGCGGCGCAGGGCCAACGCGCCGTAATTAGGCCGCCCCTCCCTAGTCCCGGAACAGTCCCCCAGTCTCAGGAGCGCTCGCAGCGGCTTCGCCCCCTTCCGCCTCCTGCTGCCCTCCCAGACTGCCCCTTGGTCCCAGGAGAGACCTGTAAGATCCGCATATAGGGTGTGTGATTGGGAAGATGCAGGACTCAGGGAGACAGCCCCGCCTCCTCCCGGCCTGAAGTTGTGGCAGCCGCCCCTACCCTCCTCCTATAAGCCTCCAGTTAGCTTTCAAGAGTTCTGCTAGAAGGATCTGGGATAGTAAGTAGAAAGGGGGTAGGGGCCCAATTTGTTGACAGAAACACCGAGGCCTATTGGAAAGTTAACTGTTAGGGGGAGGGGTGGTAAGGGCACGAGAGCAACAGTATCTCCATTTTGCATATGAGGCACAGAAAAGTAAAGGCTCTCAGGAAAGGCACCCTGCCAAAACTTCCGGATCAGCGATTTTAACGTGGCTTTACGACCGCCCCAAAGGCTCCCTCCCTTGGCAGGGGAATTACTTTCCTGCAAAGAAAGGTGATATCCTCCCATCAGAGACCTGAAGCCCTGGGCAGCAGACCAGCTGTGGCCTGTTCGTTACAAGGGAGCTTGTGAAGAATGGCTGGAGTCTGCCATCACAGAAAGGGTTCGAGGAGGCCCTGAGGCACAGAAGCCAAACCCGGTGGCTGGGACTGAGCGGAGCCACTTGGCTGTCAGCTTCTTTCTCCAAACCAGGCTCAGACCTCTCCTCTCTCAGGAATTCTTTCCTGATATCCAGGGGGTTGCAAACTCGTGGCCTTGGCCAAGTTTAATCTTTAGTGAGGTTTGGCCTGCAATGAATATGTGGTTTTTATACTGAATGTGAGTCTGCAGACAGTGCAGGCTTTCCGGTTGCCCTCCCTGTTGGAAAGGTCAGTGAGGCCAGACTAGTCCCCAAAGGCATTTGGGTTTAAAACCCCTGATTTAGAGCAGGCGTTTCGGTCTGTGCCTGTGCCCTTTTCCTCAGCTGCTAGGACCTCAGACTGTGCCATTCCCGCCAATTTGGAATCTTTGCATGTTTCTCGGTAAGCGGTGCCAAGGTGGGTATTTGTGGGAGCCCCTCTTTAGGCTCCCCATTTAGGGTGATGGCAGTGACAGCTGCACATGCTTCTGGATACCCCTCTGGTACCCCCTTTTTTCATCTTGAGTTTCAATCTCTCCCTTGGGTATGTGCCATATCTTCTCCAACAGGATGACAGCTGGTTTTCTGCCATGAGGCCAGAGGTTACTTGAGGGCAGGATATTGGAATTCTCCCTTCAGACTGAGATCTCACTGAGGGCTGGGGAAGGAGGGTGTAAGGGTACCATCCTCTGTCACAGGGAGATTTGAGGGCAGGGTTGTGTCTGCCCCTCAGACTGGGGCTCCCTGAAGGCACTGGATTCTCCTCCCCTCAGATGGGGCCTTTGCACCGCACCCCGCTTCTCTGGCTCTTCTTGGTGCCCAGGCATTCCTCCCGGGACAGTTTGTCATGCTTTGATGAATGAAAGCCACTAAGAATAACTCAGTCCTTGCAGCCTCTAAAGGACAGTGTTGTGGGGAGGGGGGTGTTGTGGAGGGGTTGGAAGAGGATGGACACATCCATTCATTCCATAGCGTTTTCCCAGGTGCCCAGCTGGACACTATGGGAGACAGTGAGTGCCACAGAGCCCCCTACTGTGCCATTTTTGCTGTTGCCAGTGGGGTGGGGGGTTGTCCACAGGACCCCTGAGACAGAAATACCAACCCCCTTCATAGCCTTTCTACCCCAGAAGTCATCACCTCAGAGTCACACAGCCCCATCCATACCTGAACACCCGCTCTCTTTGCTCGGCAGTAGGTGCATGGGGTGGGTGGGGTGGGGGCTGCTCCCAGTGGGACGGGGGCTGCAGTGGAAGTGCACGTGGAGCCTTTCTTCCCGAGGAGAACTGTCAGAGTGACCACGGTGGGATGCAAAAGCTCGATGGAGGGCATTTGGTGCTTTAATTGGGGGAGGGAGTATGAGTGACCCAGAGGATGAATCCCTGGCCCCCCACTCTTCCTCCATCATCCTGCCCTTCTCACTCCAAAACCTCAAGCCTTCAGTTAAAAACTGAGTGACCTTTCCAATGCAACATTCTCTCAGGCACTTCACAGGAGAACCAAGGGAGGGGAGGCTGTGACCTTAACCTGCTTCTCTGGATGGGGCCACCCTGGCACTCCGCCCACACCTGCCACCTCCTGAGAGGGACATTTCAGCCTGGTCTTGGCAAAAACACCAGCCTATGAGCCAGGTGGTGTGGTATGATACCAGCTCTGCTACGGACCCCGCCGTGACCTTGAGAGGCCATTTGCTCCCCTGAACCTCAGTTTCCCCATATGTAATATGAATTTTGTCTAGTTTCCATAGTTTTCAAACCTTTTCAAAAAGTAATGGCTCCTTTTGTTTAAATAGTAACTTATGTGAAGTCCCCACTGGTAACAAAGAAAAAGTTTGAGGTTTTGTGGTCAAAATATGAGTAGGGGACCAGAGCTCCAGTGTGTAGCCCATTACACACACGCACACACACACAGATCAGCTCCAGGGTACCGTGCAGAGCATACTTCACAAACCTCAGAGCCCTGAAATCCTTCCCTGTGCAAACATTCGGGGGGCCCTGCCAGGGCTGGGAGCTCTAGAACTGGGGGTGCTGACAGGTCTGCGGATGAGGCAGTGATTATAGGCAACCCAAGTCTAGGGAGCAGGGCCAAGGTAACAGGGTGGGGGGCTTGATCTGGTAGAGGAAGCCCTTTCAATGCTGGGTGACCCTACTGAGACTGAGCAGGGGCCTGGGTCCATACAAACCCTCCCTGCCCTCCCCTCAACCTGAACCGGAGTCAAGTAGGCTTCTCTGGCACTGGGGCCCCTTAGCCAGGGGCAGAGGAGACGTGTAGAGAGCTAGAATGCCCCTCGGCAGGGATAGGTGGGAGCCGCTGACAGCTTTCCTCTGGACCCCCTCTCCGTATGCTCAGGACAATGGGACAATGGGACAACGGCTGGGGTGGAGGTGAGGGCTGACAAACCCTGAAGGTGCCGGGCCTTGGGGGCCCAGCACCATGAGACAGGGACCCTCACAGCACCATTGAAGTTGGAGGTGTGAAGGTTTGGTGCCCACAGAGAGTGAAGGTATAAGGCGCCCATCAGACACTGGGTGCAGGGAGGCAAGAGTGAGGAGAGGAGGAGGCAACACAAGGGGGGGGTGCGAATGGCACCAATGGCAGGCAAGCCTGGGCTTAGAGCAGCAGGGGGGTCCCTCCAAAGTGGGGAACAGCAGAAGTGCCCCAGTCCGTCCTTGCCAGCTGATGGACTGTGCTCAGGGGTTCTGAGAAAGCTTGTGTTCAGCCCCAGCGTCCTGGGGTTACAGGGCCGAAAGTGCTGCCCCCTCTCATGTGCCTTCAGGTGGCCTGCGCCGGCACAGCCCTGGACGCACCATCGCTCCCAGTGTCCCTGCGGGAATGTGGGTGGGAGCCCCGGAGCCTTCCACAGCCATCACCTCCCCGAGGGTTACAACGGGAGGGGGAGGGCTACCTCGCCATCCTCTGTCCCATACACAGAGGTATGGCGTTTGTCCCTGGTGTTTGTCCCTTGGAGGAGTCACAGCCTCGGCCCTGGAAACTCCCGGCCAGTTGCTCCGTGCCAGGCACGGCTCTGGACACTGGGGCCCCAGGCATGGAGAAGTCAGCCTAGGTTTCTCCCCTCACGGTGCTCACATTCTGCAGCGGGAAAGACAGCTGATCAACAAGTAAAGAGTAAAGCTCAGTTTGTGATAAGACAACTATTGGAGCAGAGTGTCGGGGCGGGTGGGGCTATTTTAGATGGGGTTGTCAAGGAATGTCTGTGTGAGGAGGTGACATTTGAGTGGAGACCTGAGCTACAACAAGCCAGTCATACTTTGGGGCCAAAAGGACTCCAAAAATATGCAGTAGTTTTAAACAGAACAGAACGCACACCCATAAACATTAAAGGGCAGGGGCATCTGCTGTGTGTCCATCACAGAGAGAGGAAATTCTCTTACATCCTCTCCCAAAGCCTCTTCAGAATCCTGTTTGTTAGATAGTATTTTCATTTGACAGATTAGAAATAGGAAGCCCTCTGAGGTTATATTGTTTCATTCATTTAAAAGATGTATTGAGTTTTAGCCTCTGGAAATAAATCCTGTGATAAATCCCACGTGGGCCCTGCCCTCGTAGATCCTGCAGGCTGTGAGAGTACAGAGGAGGGTCAGGGAGGACTTCCTGGAGGAGTCCACGTCTAAGCCGAATCTGAAAGGATGAGAGGGGGGTGATAGGAAAAGTAATGAGAGGAGGAGCGCCTGATGGGGGTGCCACCAATAGCCAGGAGACCTGTGGGCAGAAGTCAAGAATTGAGAAGGGGGGCCTGCCTGGCTGCCTGGTTCGCTCCCTGAAGGGCTGGGATGGTGCATGAGGACCCTTCAGGCAGGTGGGAGGGCAGGAGGGCAGATGGGGCCGCCTGGTGCAGCTGTTAGGCAAAGCAGGTCTGGTGGGGCCTCCTCTCAGGCTCTGGTAGCTTTTCCAGCCCTGAGTGAAAAGGTTAATCAGGGGAATGGTGGGCGCCAGCCAACAGCAAGTTCTGGCAGGACCACCCACATAGGCTCACACACTCCACACGCATGGACCTATGCACAGCACACACGCACAAACACACGTGGAGCCGGCCTCACCTCTCTCTGTGATAAGGGGCTGGGGAGAGGCCGAGGATGGGGGTCGGGAGATTGCAGAACGGCATGACCCCAGCATAGCTTAGGCCTCGGGCCCTAGGCACCTCTTTCTAGAGGCCCAGGGCAGATGTCCCTCTATAGCCCCCTCCCAGGCTCTCAGGCCCCTCGCCCTCCCCTCCACCGTATGCCATGAGACCTGGCCTGCTGGCACCTTGTCCTTGTCTAGCATATGCAGGCAGACGTGCAGGCTCCTTGCACCGGCACCCTTGGGCATTGCATCCAGACTCAGAACAGACACCTCCAGGCTGTAGTGAACCGGCCATTCCTGGAAGATGACATTTACACAGCCCTTGCAAGGACTCAGCACTCAACAGTTCAGACACAGGCTGGGAATGCACATGTAAGCTCTGGGGTGAGCATTCCTGGAAGGCGACTTGTCCCCCCAGGAGCAACAAAGTGTGCAGGCTTAGGCAGCGCCCAGCCGAAGAGAGGGCTGTCCCCAGGCTTAGAGCAGACCAGTCTCTCCAGGAGCACTGAGTCCAGACCCAGGAATCTCCCTCTGAAGGACAAAAGAGACTGATATGGTTGGGAGAAACCCCATTACACCGGGATGTTTAGTCCCAGGAACAAAAGGCCCAGACACCTGGGAGTACCATTCTCCATCCGTGGCCTCTGGGCGTGCCATATCCCACTCTGGCTAGTTTCCTGCTTCTCCTCAATCAGTTAAGCCCTGCACGTTCTCCATATCAGCTAAAGCACCACTTTCTCAGGGAAGCCTTTTCTGACTTCTCTTGGATTGTCTCCCTTTGATGTGCGCTGGCCTCAGGTTAACACTTACCAGAGACAGCTTACAGTTTTCTATGCAATTGTTCCATTCTCCATTGGTAGTATCTTCCTAATGTAAGCACTGTGAGGTGGGGGCAGTACAGCTGCTGCTTAATATTGTTTTCCTGGTGCCTAGAACATCGCAGAAGCTCAATAAATGTCCACAGAGAGGACAGGGAAGGGAAGGGAAGAAGGAGGGGGAGTTGAGTGTACCTGGAACACTCCAAGAGCTGCCATATAGAGGAGGATTAAACTGGTTCTTCACGGGCAGAAGAACAATCAGCAGGTCAGTTTAGAAAGTCGTATTTTAAATCAACAGTTAGATTTTAAAAGTCAGAGGGTCACAGTGTGGATTGGGCCACCCCAGAAGACTGAGCTTCTCGGATGAGTTTAAGCAGAGCCAAGAGAAATACATGCTTCTCAGAGGTGCTGTTATTTGAGCGAGTGAAGGAACCAATGAGCAATGAATAAGGGAAAGGAGGAAGAAAGAAATGGAGGGAGGGAGGAAAGAGAGAGAAACGTGCAGGAAAACACATTTCTAATCCATCCGGCAATACCAGAAGTGTCACGCTGGATGGCATTTATAGCGGGACAAGCAAGGAGAGAGGTGTCTTGGAAACAACTTAGTCCTAACTCCCCTCCCACAGCTTCCAGCTTTCCCAAACTTTCCAGATCCCTCTTTGGGGCACTTTCTCAGGAGTTAACCCCCTAAGCCTAAGTCTGTCCTGAGGTCAGTGCCTCTCTGACAGCTTCCTCTTCGGGGTTGAGGGTGGGAAGGAGGAGCTTGGCACCTGACCTCACTTAGCAATGACCCAGTCTGCAGAGGCTGAGGGGCAGGCAGGCAGGTGACCTGACTCTGGAACCCCCAGCCTCCCCACCCTCCTGAGCTTCCGGAAAGCAGGGATTGTCTTAACCTGCCTCTATCCCACTCCTGGCACAGAGGAGGTACCCACTGAGTGTGAGGTGAGTGGCACAGGGGCCAGGAGGGGCAGAGCTGAGATAGAAAGGGATGTTCCACCCCAGAAAACAGCTGCCTAGGGACTGGACAGGGACTTGGAAGAGCACGCAGCCCCCTGTGGCCCCTAAGGCTGGAACTAGGTTGGACTTGTCTTCTGTCCATGCTCTGGGCCTGCCTGTCTCCAGCAGCCCCGCTGTGGCCAATGACCTGTCCATGACTCACAGCCAGCTGTGGGCATGGAGTGGAGAAAGTGGCCCCCAGCTGAGCTCAAGCACTCGTAATTAGCCCTCAACGCCCCCTCACCACGGAGAGCCTCCCAGCATCCACGCACGCACGTCCCAGGCTGCCCTTTTCCAACCACAGCGTGCCTCTTGCTGCTTATTTTAGCCTGATGAAGCCTCTTGAAATGTCAGAGCTGGAAGCAAGCTCGGGATCATGCGGTTCAACCCTTTCATTCAACCAGGGAAAAAATGGGGATTCAGAGAGAGCAGGTGATGTGTTTCAGGTCACATAGCTAACAGTGGTGTGGCCAGAAATTGACTGTAGGCTTTGGGGGTCAAAACCCACCTGTCCTTAACTCTGGGGGGTGGGTAATAATCTGCTTCAGGTGGCCCCTCACCAGACATGCCTAGATTTGAATCCTGATTTGCCAGTTACCAGCTATAAGACTATCAGCAAGTTACTCATCCTCTCCGAACAGCTATTTCCCTATCTGTGAAATGGGGCTAACAATGGTGCCCCCCTCCCAGGTTGATGCGAGGGCTCAGCAAGTTACCAGGTCTGTGAGGCTGAGAGCAGTGCTGGGCACAGAACAGCACTCAGAACGCATTAGCTGACATTCTTAGGTGCTTGGTGGAGTCACCAAGACTTGGTCCTTGGTACAGAGATTTCACAATTTTGTGTTATCAGGAGAGCAGATTCCAAGGGTGAGCAGATTTCAAGAGGCTGGCCATATAGCCAGGCTTGCAGCAAACTGGCGTGTGGTGTATCAGAAGGACCTCAGTGGGCACAGTGGCTGCCCCCCATTCCAGCAGCCGCCACCTGAGGTCCAAAGATTACAGACATCACCGCAAGGGCACTTGGAGACCCTCGGGGCCGTTCAAGCTGCCCTTCTGAACTCAAGAGCAGGCCTCTGTGCATCTGCAAAATGGGGGAAGTCGTAGCCTCTAACTCACAGGGTGGTTGAGTGCATGAGATCAAGTGACAGTACCTGGCACCATCCTGCCGGCCCTCCTCCTCCCTCGCCCTCTACCCTGCTTACGTCACTTGCTGGAGGCCAGTTGTCTCATCTCAATGCAGAGCAGCCTCCCCTGGACCCGGTTGGATAAATATTGACAAATTCTTCTCCTTCCAAGTTCCTTTTTTATCAGTCACCAAAGCTCTGACACCTCACACCAGATGAGCTATGGTTCCAGAACACATACAAGCCCGGGGTGGTCTCATTCCAGGCCCAGAGATGCTGTTGAATGGCTGACTCAGTTAATCAAGCAATAATGCAATTCCCAGAAGCTCCTGAAAACTCACCCTGGGCTCTCAACATCCTGGGGTCCATAGGGCCTCCAGCCACAAACCACCTCTGAGGAGGGGCTGCTCACAGTCGTCTCGCTCTCCCTCGCCATCTCTTCTCTCTTAATAACAGTCACCTTTCTCATCCCTGATGCCGCCCCCACCCTACCCTCCAGTCTATACAACCAGGTGTGTTGGCTGCCTCCCCCAGCAAGAGCGCTGTCACAACCATTCTGCCGCCAGTAACCACAGCCCACATGCCTGGCATTTAGTCTCGAGCCCACTCCTTCTCTCCAAGTCACAGCTGCCCCCACTCACCCCACCCAAACTCCTATGATGGTCTGAACAAGAACACTCAGTTTTTAAAACTTGTTGTTCTAGCTCCATTGATAGTCCATGATGCTGACCAAGCCCCAGCCCTGGCCCTGCCAACCCAGGTGGCCCCCAGCCATTGAATCCTACGATGGGTGGCCCACTCCTCACCAGGAGCATCACCTGCCATCTGGACTCCTGCACATCAGGCAGACTGGAAATCCTCAGACCGGGAGGCCAGCCAGAGGCAACTGGGATTCTGTGCCTCTTTGAAAGCTGGGGCGCTGGGCACTAGTTCTGTCCTCACATGCCAGGACATAGACTGGGCATTGCCTCCAGTTTGGTTCCAGCTTTTTCCCCATCATTGACCCACTGGCCAGGCCTGTGCATGGTTCTGGGCCATGGGTCCCTACATACCAACAAGAGAATTCAAAGTCTCTGAGCTGTAAGATCTGATGGAATCACCCAGTCTGGGGCAGAAGTTCCTAGGGTGTTTGAAAATGTGTTACAGTCTCTTTCATTGCAACAATGATTAGAGGTGCTCTGGCACTGGGTGCTGGGGCTAAATGTCCCACAATGCATAAGGCAGTCTGCACAGTGAAGAATTGCATTCCTTCCTTTCTTCTTTCTTACCTTGGAGAAACACTGATTCTGGTGAACAGTGTTTACTGTGCAGTTGTAGCAGCTAAGATCCAGAGAGGATAAGGAACTGACCCAAGGTTACAGCAAATTGGTCTTATAGGCAATTCAATGAGGGGGACCCAGGAGTTCTCATTCTTGAGGATTTCAATGTCATCTGTTCTCAAAGTCCACTAGCAGTTACCAGGGCTGCGACACGTAGGGAGAGTCAGAGACTGATGGGAGACATCAGGAAGGCTTCACACAGGTTTTATTTGAACTGAGCCTTGAAGGACAGCTCATGGACTTATGACTTCTGGAGGTGGTTGGGGGAAACATAATGGGCAATCATAATGAGGACTGATACCAAGGGGTGAAGGTAGCTGAGAAATGAACACAGGCTTTGGGAAGAAAGCACTGGAGAAGGGGTAGTGACTGAAAGGTCAATTGACACTAGATCACAGAGGACTTTGCATGTCAAACTAAGTATTGACATTTTATTTTTAATAGTGGTCATTAGAAGCCACTGACAATATCAGAGTAGAAGGTGTGCTTAATAGGAAAGTTATTGCAGCTGCCTGTGGAGAAGCAATGGGAGGAAATTATGGGGACAGGAAACCACTATCAGAACAGTCCAGGGGAAACACACACGAGGTCATGGATGATGTCAGAATCAAGGGGGTGGGATGAGGGAAAGGAAACCACTTCAGAACCAAGCCACATTGTGGGGATTGGTGATGTTCTTAACATTAAAACAAAGGATATTTTCTTGTTTGAGTTCCCCTGGAAGTAGACCCTAAGAAAAGGATTTGAATATAATTTATTTGGAAGATAATCTCAAGGAATAACAGTAGGGGAGTGGGAAAATCATGCAGGAAAGAGAAGATAGCCAAAAAAAGTTTATTAGCCCTGGCTGGATGGTTTGGCTGGTTGGATTGTCCTCTCATACACCAAAAGATTGCAGGTTCAATTCCCAGTCAGGGCACATACCTAGGTTGTGGGTTTGATCTTCTGTCAGGGCACATATGGGAAGCAACCAATCGATGTTTCTTTCTCACATGAATGTTTCTCTCTCTCCCTCTCATTCTAAAATCAGTAAACATATCCTTGGGTGAGGATTTTTTTAGTGTATTTTATGAAACCAGTTACCCCTGAGGGCAACTGGAGATCAATCTTGCTGGAGATTTCTGGGAGACATAGAGAACAAATACCTCTGAGTTAATCCCTGAAAAGCAATAGAGTAGGGGTATTTATGAATTGACTCCTGGGAGTACTAACTCTGGCACTTTTGGAATGCCCCCCATGCAGGAGCCAACTCTGCAGCCAGAAGAAGGCCTGAGGTATAGTCTTGGGAGCTTACAATTGGAAGCTACTACATAGCCATGTAGGAAAACAGTGAGCACCTGTAAAATGGGACAAGGCATCAATAGTATTCACAACACACATTCTTTACATACAAGTGGAGTGAGTTAGCCCAGTTGGCTTCCTATTAAAAAATGACACCATATGGGAACCAGATAAGATATTTCTGAGAGAGGTCTTGGCAGTGAAATGCCTAGCTTCTTGACCCCAGGAAGGCAGAGAAGGAAACTGAGGTACAATAATGTGGTTTTGTCAATTTTGTTTTATATATTTTATGCCAAGTTATCAGGTGCATACACATGTAGAATTATTGTATCTTCCTATGAAGTAAATTTTATATCATTATGAAGTATCTGTCTTCACACTTGGTAATGCTTTAAAATCTAGTGTTATTTTAATGTGGCTACACTAGCTTATATCTTTTGTCATCCTTTATCTTCATTTTTCTTTGTCTCTATATTTCAGGTACATCTTTGTAAACAGTGTATAGTTGAATTTTGGTTCTTAACCAAACAAGTCTGAAATGCTGAAAATCTTTGCCTATTAATGAGAAAATTTAGTCACTTTACATATAATAAAATTACTTTTATATCTGGGTTTATATCTAGCATCATACTGCAAGTCTTTCCTGTATGTATTACCTGCTCTATGCTTCTGTTTTTCACTTTCCCTTGCCTCCTGTTAATATCATCTTATTCAATTATCCTTCTCTATTAATTTGGAAATTACTCTCACTCTTTTACAACTTTTTAGTAGCTACTCAGAGATTACAGCATGAATTCTTAGCAAATTCTGTACTAATTGATTCTTTTACTCTCTTCCCCCATTATAGATAAGAACCTAAGCACATTGACTTCCATGAAACACTATAGTATTATTATTTTTATACAGCCAATATTATTTTATATTTATCTACATGTTTACCATTTCATTGGTCGTCATTCCTTCCTGTATCTCTGAACTTCCCTTTGGGATTATGACCTTCTGCCTGAAAAAATATTCTATTAATGTGGGTCTGCTGGTGATTAATTTCCTCAGTTTTTCTCAGTGTGAAAATGTGTTTATTTCATCTACACTCTTTAATAATTTTTTTCTTGGTATTAAATAAATTGGCCATTGTTTTCTTTCAATCTTCTGAAGAATTGCATGTCTTCTGGCTCCCATTGTTTTCATTAAGAAATTATCTGTATATCTAATTGTTGTCCCCTTGGAAGGTAATCTGTTTTTCTTTATTTTTAAGACTTTCCCCTTATCTTTGATTTTCAACTTTTAGTTTTACCCTACTAGAAAGATGTACTCTATAGTTTTATTCTGATAGACCTAGATGTAGATTCCTTTTATTTATTCTGATTTAGATTCTTAGGGCTGTACGTATAGATTGATATCTTTCATCAGTTTTTGAAAGTTTTCAGCCATTATCCCTTTATATATTGCTTTTGCCCCATTCTCTTAAAACTTTTCACTGTTTCTTCTATTTTATATTTTATAGTTTTCCTCCTTTCGCTCTTCCATGCTTTGTTCTTTCCTCTTACTTCAAATTAACTAATTTTTTTGTTCGCCTTTGTGCAATATGCTGTTCAACCTATCCTTTGAATTCTTAGTATGAGATATAATTTTTAGTTCTAGAATTTTCATTTAAAAAAATAGTTTCAATTCTTTGCCAAAATTTTTAATCATGTCTTTTATTTCCTTGGTCATGCTAAGCATTGCATTTAAAATTTTTTTAAATCTGCATGCATAACTCCAACATCTAGAGAGGGTGTTATCTTATATATCTGTTCATATTGTCTTGTCTCATCATGTGTCTGGGTTTTGTTTTGTAGTTCTGAGGTTTTGAGGGGGCATTGTTCTTTGCCAGGTTATGTGTGTGTGTGCCCTGAACATCATAGTTGCAAAATTATTTGTAGAAATATCTAACACCAGGATGACAACTTCTTCCAGAGCGGATTTACAAGAGCCTGATGACATTAGCAACATAGAATCACCTTAAGCCAATTTCGGGAATTGAGGTGAGTCAAAGCTGGGCTGAAGCCCTTGCGAGAACCTGTCTACTTTTGGTTTATCAAGTGCAGCTTTTTGGCGTCCCAACAAAGCAAGAGGGTTCACCAAACATTCCTCTTGATAGGCCTTGTCTCTCACCCATCTTTTCCAATCAATCTTTCAGCCCCTCAGTTGCTTCCTCCTTTCCCAAAGGAAAACATTTTCAAAGCTAGGGTCACCTCCCTACTCCCAGTCCTCTCCATATCCTGGCCCAATAATTCTTCACTACCTTATTTCTCTTATTTGCAGACAGACCTTCAAATGGCTTTTTGTTTTGTTTTCATTTGTTTTAATATAGAGTTTTTCTTGTTGCCTGCAGCAGAAGGGTGATTCCACATCACCTAGCTGCTGTTTCTGAAAGCAAGAAAATGGAGTGTATGAAGTTTCCGAGGCATTTGCACCAGTGTTAAAAAGGTGTTTTCTTTTCAAATCCAACAACTTACATAACACAGATTAACATGTTATAGATCATCATAACTGAGTTTATTTTTTTGGGTTAAAAGAAAAGACCCAAGATTTATATAATTTACTGGCTTTAATGCCAAAGAGGGTTAATCAGGATAATACATTTAAAAGGAGCAAAGTTAAATGATGACCTGGTTTTGTGTTTTGAAAATAAAATGAAATTCTGTGTTCATTTTAAAAGAACCATAACCTGGGAAAATTGACAGGATTGGTAAATGGGTGGAAATTTGAATGAAGGGATGAGGAGTCTGGGCTGACAGGGAGGGGAGACAGCGCGTAGACCTGGGAGAGCGTACTGAGTTCAGCAATGGACGGTCAGTGCTGAGCATGCCGGAGGGAGTCCAGCAGGGGAAGTCAGTCAGTGGTCAGAAGTGGGTTCTAGTTGGGCGACCTGATAAACCAGAGAAATGGATTTGGGAGCTGTTGTGCAGGCTGCACTTGGAACCAGGGGAGCTAAATACTCTGATGGAGAGTGCACAGAGAGAGGAGGTTGCCTCGGAGCCTTGACCTTTGGGGACAGAAGGAAGCAGAATGAGGTGGTGGGGAGGTGGAACATGCAGGTCTTAAAGGCCCTAGGTGTGGTTCAGTTGGTTGGAGTGTTGTCCTGTCCACCAAAAGGCTGTGGGTTCGATTCCTAATCAGGGCACATACCTAGGTTGCAGGTACAATCCCCAGTCGGGGCGCATACAAGAAGCAAAAGATCTCTGTCTCTCTCTCTCTCCCCCTCATCCCTCTTCTCTCTCTAAAAGCAAATAAAAAATGTTCTTGGGTGAAGATTAAAAAACAAAGAAAGAAAGAAAAGGAAGAGACTCTCTTGAAGCCTTGGGGATCATAGGGCCAATTCACAGAGAGTTTCTCCCAAGAGGCTGAGGCTGAGATGTGGGGAGAAGCCTCTGCTGACTTTGAGAGCAGTTTCCGTAGAGTTTCAGGAACCCAAGGACTACTGAGAAGGGGTTAAGGAGCGAGTGGGAGGCCAGGAAGCAGAGGCAGTGTGTACAAACATCTTTTTTAGAATGTGTGGGGCTCTGAAGGAAGGAATTGAACAGTGATTAAGGAAAGAGCCAGTGAGAATGACTAGGGGAAGTTTGTGGGCAAAAGCAGGGGAGCCAGGGCAGATGGAGGAACCGGAGAATCCCAAAGATGCAGCAGAACTGAGGGAGTCGGCGTCTACCCTAGGAAGCCCTGAACTCCACCAAGAGCTCCTATTATTCTCACTTTTCAGATGAGGAAAATGAGACTCAGAAAGGCTCACACAAGTGACTACTAGCGAGAGATGGGGCTAGGTTGGGACCCAGGTGTGTCAGTGACAAAACCTCCACCCCATTCCCATCATGATTTCAAGGTTTCCATGACCGTGACCACCCCTGTCACCACCACACTGCCACCGTCATCAGCTCACCCACCATGGCCTCTACCACTATGACCACCGCACCACAATAATTACACTCACCGATATGAGATTTCCTGCCAGGCCCATGCAGTGTTCTCTCTTCAGGGCCTCCTATTCCGAGAACATGCAAACAATAAAATAAACTAGCCAAGATAGCCAGCTTTTTGATCACACAGCCAGCCAGGGCCCTGCTGGTTCTCCAGTCAGAAGGCCAGTATTCCTGGCTGCTTCTTGGGGGAAGGGACATGTCAGAAACTTGTCTTCCCATTTGCTTGTCTTTTCCCAAGGCACACTCCACAGGCCTCCCCCATCATGCATTCTCGCCCCACCCCAAGTCCTCCATTTATTGTCTCTGAGCTGGGAAAATTAAACAGATTTTTCTGAGGGAAAATCCTTAGGGAAGGGAGTGTGTGCAGAGGGATTAGGGCTGAGCTCTGGCCCAGTCATTCTTGGTTCTCCTCTGAGACTCTGTGCTCCCTGCAGGGACAGGCTCCCTGCCCACCAGCGCCCCCTTTCCTCTCCTAATTCAACCAGGGATGGGAAGCCCAGGGCTGCAGCCTGGTCCCTCCAGCCCATGTGCCCGTGAGCCCAGACCCTCCCCAGCCCTGCTCACTGTTCCTCTCCCCAGGCTTCTGGGCCTCAGGCCTGGAGAGATGGAGCTCTTGGGATTTAAAAGAAATGACATGAAGAGGAGGCAGGCCTGGGGACGCTCAGGAAAAGTTTCCGTGTTGAACAGCTTGTTCTGAGCTGCTCTGCCAATTCCCCCTCCTCACTAATCCCGGATTTAGAGTAAGTGGGGTCCGGGAACACAGGAGCCAGAGTCTGAGGATGAGGTGCAGTGTGGTGAGGGGAACCAGGCAGGCTTGCACCGAAACCCTCCTTAGGCCCTACGCACGCACTCGCTGTGTGGTCTCGGCAAGCCGTGACCTCTCTGAGTTTCACTTCCTCAGGTGTCAAATGAGGATCATCAAGTTTGACCACAGTGAGAAAGGATGTGTGTAATAGGTGGTGTTCAGTGACTCTTGCCGTCGTGGTTCCGAGTTCTAAGTGCCAGGAGTAAGAGGAAGGAATGGGTATTTCTTGCCTCTGACTCTTGAGCCCAGGAAGACCAAGTGGTTCAATGGAGAGATTGTGTCATTGCATCAGATAGGCCCAGGGGACCTCCACTCTGTTGGGTAATCCCAGCAGCGACTCATCCTCATCAGACCGCCCTTCCACTTTGATACACCAGGTCCCTTACGGGTCCGCTTCAGGGACTGAGTGAGAGCTAACACAGGCAGGGGTCTGGCGCAGTGACTGTTGTGTCTGCCCTATTTCCCTTTGCCTCTGTCTGAACCCAGTGAGTCCCGGTCCCTGCCTGGTCCCATCCTCGGCACTCTTCAAAGGGACAGACAAGGGTACCAACTGTCCTTGTCTTGCCTGATTTCTGCCACATTCCCTTGTTCCTCTTCTCCAAAACCGTATTTACCTGCCACTTCCCTTACTCAAGAGCTTATCATAGCCCCCTATTACTGATCACATCTAAACCAGCCTACTCAGCCTGGCATTGAGGCCCCTACACCCCACCTTCCAGCCCCATTTTCTCTCCTTTTCTCACCTGACTCCCCTTGCCCTGAGCTGACGTGGCCCTGGCTGACCTGTCCCCCAACTTGTCCCAACAATGTTCATCTCAGGCCATCTCCCTCCTCCTGTCTTCCTAGACTTCCGAAACGGGCACAGCTGATACATTTCCGAGCTCCAATGCCTATAACAAGTCACAAATAAACCAAATTTAAGTAGCAGCCAGGAGGAAGCCTATCAATAATGGGCCCTAATACAGTTACAGGGAGGATTGGCTTTGGGAAGAAGCAGGTAATCAAATCTCCCTCCGGTTGCCATCTGTCTCCATTGCCCCAACCTCACCGGTAAAATGCCTGCCCCGCATCCGGCAGCCCAAGCAAGCAGGTCCCAGACCATAATGTAATTCTGCTAAAGAGAGCTTAGCTTGTCTGGGGACAAGGGGAAGGTTTTCAGAAGGATGAGACAGAAAGGACAAGGTCAGAGTCAGAGGGGACAAGTTTGGAAACAGTACACACCCAAGATTGATCTGGAAAAGGGATGTGGAAAGAACCTATTGTTTTCAATATTCTTATTCCTTTGGTATTTTTACCCACATTTTATTCTTTCCCAGTTTCTAGAATGGCAGGTTTGTGGGAGGGTCCCAAGCACATGGAATATATTTAGGCTGTATAACTCTCACCCAAGGGGGCAGAGGGACTTAGCCCCATACTCTGAGTGCCTGGGATGGGGTCCCCAACCTGTCCCTGGCCAAGTGCATGACCTGGGCGGGGGGGCTATTTCGCCTCTCTGTGTCTGAGTGGGCCCCTCTCTGAAATGCACAGGGATGGGAGTAGTAGTGCCAGCTCACAGCTGGCTGTGAGGACTGAGTGAATGGATCCAGGTCAAGCCTGAGAACAGGGCCTGACCCCTGTGACTTCTCCCCTCGTGTTAACTCTCACAATCACTCTGCATGTGCAGGGAACGGCTGCTCCTCAGGGGCTGCCTTCGGGGGCCACTCTACCTGTCTGCAGCAAAATGTATGGGGATGGTAGCTCTACAGCTGTCAGTGGCCAGGAGCAGCTGAGACCCACACCCAGGATGGTAACTGGGCCGACTCCTTGCTGGACCTCAAGGGCAGTTCATAGGAGCTGCAGCCTGATCCTTGCCCTCAAAGTCAGGCACCCCAGAGCTTCTCATTCTACTACTGTGGAGTGAGGCCCCAGATGAAGCTGACAAGCAGTCAGGAATGGGGACCACCCCCTCAGGTCTGGAAGACACCTAAATGCAGTTGCAGGGCCTGGCAGAGACCAGAGGGAGAGGTCCGCAGGGGTAGGAAACACAGGAGCTGGAGGTCCCCCAGACTCTCATGGGAGCAATGTGAGTCCTTGACTCTCCCGTGGCCAATTCTGCATTTGTTATTTCAGGAATGTTTACTGTCTGCCTGCTCTGTGCTGTGGCAGAGGTGAGGCCCTGGGGCTCCAGAGAGCACAGGCATGGGTCCAGCCCTTCAGGCCAGGAGTTCCAGGGGGAGGCAGCAGCAGATGAGATGAGTAAGGTGGCTCCTTCTGGGGCGCCCCGTGAGAGAGCTGGAGACAGGGAGATGGGGGTCATGTATACATGTATTTTTGACAAAATTGGAACTACACTGAGCATACTCACAATTTATCATTTTCAGCGATAACTTCCCACCTTAATCAACAGCCATCCACTAGGCTACATCATATCGTATAATGTGGATGTGCCGTGATTTACTTAGCCATTCCTCCGATATTGGATATTTAATTAGTTTCCAATGGTAATCACAGTGCTATGGTGCATGAATATTCTCACGTAGAAATAGCTGTTCGTCTCTTTGATTAATATTCTAGAACAAAGGCCTAGAAGCCGAATTGCTAGGCCTAAAGGGAGCTACATTTTTTCAAATCTTGTGCCACAGGGCAGGTCACCCTCTTCAGGACGCCTTGGGATGAGTGCAGCAGAGGAGGGCTCACCTGGGCAGGACCCTTTCAGGAATGTGCAGCTGGGGTTGGTGCAGCCCGGGTTTATCCATCACGGGAGCATCAACCCCTGTTGCTTACCAGGGACAGCACAAAATTTTAGTCTTGAAGCTTGTGCCTCGTAAAAAAAATGGGTCTACAGTGCAAGCTGCTCGTGCCTAAGGAATAGCAAGTACTGCAGAATCCTTGGGGCATTGTATCAGTTAGGGTTGCTTTAGGCTGCAAGTGTCAGAACCTGACCTCAGACGCTGAACCAACAAGGGCTATTTTCCTCACACAGTGAGAAGCACAGAGGTAGCAGCAGCCTCAGACTGATGTTGTCCATCCACACTGCCCTCTGTGACCCAGGCTCCTCTAGCTCTCCTTCCTTGCAGACTGATCATGTGGCTTTCCCCCTCATGTGCAGATGGTGGCTGCTGGACCTCCAGGCATCACATCCACATTCCAGGCAGGAAAAGAGAGAAGAGGGAAAGGCAGAGCATGCTGCCTGCTGAAGATCCTCCCTGCTTTAATCAGGAAAACCCCCAGTCAATCTTGACTTACATCTGCTTGGCCACAACCATGTCACAAGGCCCACCTTAGTAGTGAGAGCCTAGTTTTTGCTGCCCTGAAGAGAGCTGGACTTGTGTAAGTAAGGAGAGCAGGGAAGGCAGACACCTAACATCGTCTGCCACCTTGCTCACAGAGCATGACACAGAGCAGGGGTGCCTGAATGCCTCTCTCTGAAAGGTACAGCCTGGAGGCAGTCCTCCAGGCCTGGAGACATTCAAACAGAAGTTAAATGATGATTTGGCCAAAATGCCATTAAGGGGATTCAAACAACAGGAAGAAATGAAGAGGTTCCCTAGCCCTCTGGCCTCAGGACTTTTGGGGAGAATCCAAACCCTTAATTAGGTTGGTTATTTCTAAGTTTGGTTTAATGCAGAAAGTGTTGTGAATCAAAAGTCCTAGGTTGAAACCTCCCTCTTCCCCTTACAGTGTAACCTTCATCAAATTCCTAAACTTTCTGAGCTTCAGATTCCTCTACTAAAAAATGGAAATGAGCTTGTAGTTATTTAGTGCTTAATTGATTCCAGGCACTACACAAATTATATGCACTAATTATCTTTTTTAGTTTTGATAATAATCCTATGAGATGGTTATTACTGCAGATGAGAAAACTTTAGCACCAAAGCGTTAACAGTGAGGCAATGCTCTCTGCCCCTCCCTGCACCATCCCTACCTGTCAGGGTCTCTGAGGTGAAATGAGTGTACATTGTAAACTGCAGTGTGCTTCACAAGTAGTCCACATTGAAGTTTTGTGCACTGGCTCAGGGCTGTAGCCTGGAAGAAACATACCAATTCATTTACTCATTCAACAAATACTTATCCAATTTCTGGTCAAGATGGAGGCATAGGTAGACACACTTTGCCTCCTCGAACAAACAAAAGAAGGACAACAACAAGTTAAAAAAAAACAGAACTGCCAGAAAATTGAATTGTATGGAAGTCCAACAACCAAGGAGTTAAAGAAGAAACATTTATCCAGACCAGTAGGAGGGGCAGACAGGCAACCAGGGCAGAGAGGATGCATGGCAAGGCAGGGCTGGAGGACTGGGCAAGTGAGATGGTGGCTGGCGGTCACCATCTGCATGTGGATAAACCTGGAAGAACAGCTGACCAGTGAGACAGACCATGCAACCCAGGGTTCCAACACAGGAAAAGAAAGCCTCAAAACCTCTTGCTGTAAAAATCTGTGGGGGTTGCACAGCGGGAGAAACTCCCAGTCACACAGGAGAGTACGTTGAAGAGACCCATAGAGTTCTAGAACGTACACAAACCCACCCATCTGGGGAATCAGCACCAGAAGGACCCAATTTGCTTGTGGGTAGCAGGAGAAGTGACTGAAAGCTGGCAAGAGCTGAGGAAGTGACGTTGTTCCCTCTCTCACCCCTCCTCTACATACAGTGCCACAACGCAGTGATATGAGTTACCCTGCCCTGGCCAATACCTAAGGCTCCACCCCTTACAACATAAGGTGCACTGAGACAAAGGAATATGGCCCAAATGAAAGAACAGATCAAAGCTCCAAAAATGCAACTAAGTAATGAAGAGATAGCCAACCTATCAAATGCACAGTTCAAAACACTAGTAATCAGGATACTCACAGAAATGATTGAGTATGGTTACAAAATAAGAGCTATGCAAAAGTGAAATAAAGAAATATACATAGGGAACCAACAGTGAAGGGAAGGAAACCAGGACTCAAATCAACAATTTGGAGCACAAGGAAGAAATAAACATTCAACAAGAACAGAATGAAGAAATAAGAATTCAAAAAAAAATGAAGAGAAGCTTAGGAACCTCTGGGACAACTTGAAACATTCCAACATCCAAATTGTAGGGGTGTCAGAAAGAGAAGAGGAAGAGCAAGAAATTGAAAACTTATTTGAAAACATAATGAAGGAGAACTTCCCCAATTTGGCAAAGGAAATAGACTTCCAGGAAGTCCAGGAAGCTCAGAGAGTCCCAAAGAAGCTGGACCCAAGCAGGAACACACTAAGGCACATCATAATTACATTACCCAAGATTAAAGATAAGGAGAAAATCTTAAAAGCAGCAAGAGAAAAGGAGACAGTTACCTACAGAGAAGTTCCCATAAAACTAGCAGCTGGTTTCTCAAAAGAAACCTTACAGACAAGAAGGGTCCAGAAAGAAGTATTTGAAGTCATGAAAGACAAGGACCTACATCCAAGATTATGCTAACCAGCAAAACTATCATTTAGAATGCAAGGGCAGATAAAGTGCTTCCCAGATAAGGTCAAGTTAAAGGAGTTCATCATCACTAAGCCCTTATTATATGAAATGTTAAAGGGACTTATCTAAGAAAAAGAAGACCAAAACTATGAACCATAAAATGACAATAAACTCACAACTATCAACAACTGAACCTAAAAACAAAAGCAAAAACAAATTATGCAAACAACTAGAATAGGAACAGAGTCATAAAAATGAAGATCACATGAAGGGTTATCAGTGGGGAGAGGGTGGAGAGAGAATGGGGAAAAAGAAACAGAGAATAAGTAGCATAATTCGTAGGTACAAAATAGACAGGGGAAGGTTAAGAATAGTATAGAAAATGTAGAGGCCAAAGAACTTATATGTATGACCCATGGGCTTGAACTCCCCTTCAAGGGGAGGGGAGGGGTGTTGGAGGGGAGGGGCGTGCAGGGCAGAGGGGAATAAAGGGGAGAAATAATGGGACAACTGTAACAGCATAATCAATAAAATATACTAAGAAAAAGTACTTATCCAGTGCCTGCTGTCCCCAGTACTCTTAAGGGATATGTCAGTGAACCAAACAGATGAACAAAGTTTCCCACCCTCAAATGGGAAGAGATATAAAATAAACAAAATAAATGAATTTTATATTTATATATTCAATAGATAATGTTATGAGCGTTGGAGAAAAGTAAAGGAGAAAAATGGAGTGTCGGGGTGGCTAGGGGTTTTCATTTTATATGGGTTGTGGGGGTCAGAGAAGGCGTCATTGCAAAGACATTTGACCTGAGGAGGCGAGGGAGCCTGTCATGTGGACATCTGGGCAAGGTCCCCTCCAAGCAGAGGGGACATGTGGTACAATGACTCAAGGTAGACGCTTGCCTGGAATGTTTGAGAAACAGCAAGGAGGCTCCAGGTGCTAGAGTGGGTTAGATAAGCAGAGAGCGGGGGCGGAGGTCAGCGGGTGATGGAAGGAAGCTGGTTAAGGCTCGGCAGACCACGATAAGGAAATGGGCTTCTACTGAGGGAGATGGAAGTCCCTGGAGGGTTCTGAGGAGAGAAGCAATTATCTAGCTTATGTTTTAACAGGATCACTCTGGCCACTGTTGAAAACAGACTAAAAATGGGGGTGCAGGTGGAAAGAGGGGCAGAGAAATGTTATAGTTAAGGAGCCATTTAGGTGACCCAGCTGATGTTGAGACCAGGTGGTAATGGCGGAGCTGGTGAGAAGTGGTTGGATTATGGATGTGTTGTGAAGTTAGAGATTATAGGATTTGCTCACGAATTGGACAAATCGTACGAGAAAAATACAGGTGTCAGACTGACTACCAGGTGTTTTGGTTTAAGAAACTTGGAGGGAAGAGTTGTCATTCACTGAGATGGGGAAGACTGTGGGGAAAGCAGGTTTGGGGGGCCAGGTCAGCGTTCAGGGTGGGACGTACTGATTTTGATATTCCCATCGAATATCCAGGTAGAGGTGTTGTGCAGGCAATTTGAATATACAAGTCTGGAGTTCAGGGGAAGGGCTTGGGCCTAAGATGTAAATGAAGGGGTCATCAGCATACGAACAGTATTTAAATCAATGACAGCGAATTAATTTACCAATGGAAGAAGTGCAGATAAAAGAGGAGACACACATGGGCTGAGTCCCAGGGCTCTGCACTGGTTAGAAGTCGGGGGGTGGGAAGAAACCAGCCGAGGAGGCAGAGGGGCAGAGCCAGAGAGGCTAAGGAGAACCAGAGGAGTGTGGCGTCCTGGGGGCCAGGAGAAGGAAACATAGATGACTTATCTGGAAACGTTCATAAAAGCTGTCCAGAAGTTAATGCCTGTAACTAAAATTGCACTTACTATATTCTAAGTATAAGTAGATAGTTTTAGCTGTGCACAAAGATTCACGGCCAAAGATGCTCTTGAAGCGTGGCTTATAAAAGGGAAAAACAGGAAACAACCTAAAAGTCTAACAACAGGGGGCCGGTTAGATAAATTACGATGTATCCGTACGCTGGGCTAGGGCACAGACATGGAAACCCACAGTTTATCGAATGTTTTAAGAATACTGAATAACCTTTGGACAGACTTATCTTGATGATCTATTATTAAGTGGAAACAAACAAGTTATAAATTGTTACAGTCTCCCTGACAGGGTGGCTCGGTAGGTTGGAGCGTCGTCCCGAACACCAGGAGGTTGCAGGTTCGATTTCCAGTCGGGGCACGTAGGGGAGGCAACTGATTGATGTTTCTCTTACACGTTGATATTTCTCTATGTCTCTTTCTCCCTCCCTTCCTCTCCCTCTGAAAGTAAATAAATAAAATCTTCTTTTAAAAAATCAATAAAACATACCCTCAGGTGAGGATTTGAATAAATAAATACATTGTTATGGTCAACAGGATCCCTGAATCAGTCAGCTAGAATCACAGAAACCACTCCAGTCATTTCAAGCAGACAGGGACTTAGTACAAGGAATTCGGTGTGTACAAAGCTGTGGAAGTCTTATTATGGACTGTCAGGTTCATTGCTAGCTTTCAGGGCATAGGGAAGTCGCTGTAACTGCAGGACACCTGGGCCTCCAGCACCAAAGCAGAGAAAGTGCCTGAAGGCTGCTCCCAAATCTCTCTGCTGAAGCCCACATGTCTGCCCACGGCTGCCAGAACAATGCTATGATTGATGCTTCTCTTCCACCTGCCAGATCAGATCTCATGGAAGTGCCTCTCCTTGTCTGCTGGGGATTATGTCTGCTGGACATTCTGAGAACTGTAGTTCCCTGGCTTCCGGCCCCTGCTGGACAGAGGAAAGCATGGACCAGGGGAAGAAAACGATATTGAGTTGCCAGCAACCGACACTGCACACATTTACGACTGTTCCCTTACAAAGGTAATACGCCTGGAGGAGAGACTGGAAGCTTAAACACAAATAGTGTTCCTTCAAAGATGTCTATACCCTAATGCCCGGGACTTGGGAATGTATTATGTTATCTGGCAAAAGAGACTTGGCAGATGTGCTGAAGGTTGCAAACCTTATCATAGAGAGGTTTTCCTGGATCATCTGGGTAGATCCAATCTAATCGCATAAGCCTTTAAAAGCAGAAAACATTCTCTGGCTGAAAGTAGAAGGAAGACGTGGCAAAGGAGTAAGGCAGGAGAGGTGCGACAGAAGGGAAGTCAGAGAAAGCCCGAGTGTGAAAAGGGAGCTCTGTGCCGTTGCTGGTTCTGAGACTAGGGTGCCACGGGCGATGGACAGAGAAAGGGCCTCTAGGAGCTGGGGACGCCCGGGTGACAGCCAGCCAGGAAACAGATCCCTGCCTCTAAACCTCAGTGCACACAGCATCACGGCCCAGGCCCAGGCCCAGGCCCAGGCCCCGGCGGGCGCCGCAGTGCAGGGCCCTCCAGGCCACCCCAGGACCTTTTCCAAGTACTTTTAAGATTCAGAGCTCAGTGTCCTCGTATAAAGGACCCTTACTCAGCAGCCCCGTCCGTACTCACAACAAACAAATCAAAGTTAGAGGCCCTCTTTGGTTGTAGCTGGGAGTTGGGAGAGGATCGGGGTGGTACCCAGGCCCTTTCGGCTCAGCCCAGGGAGGCTCCAAAGAACCCCTGAAGCCCCTGGAGCACAGTGCGGAAAGGGGCCCTCCAGCCCTGAGGGTCTCTGGCCTTGGGGCGGGGAGGGAGAGCTCTTCTGGTCTCTTTAAACTGCTAACACCAGGTGGTGTCTTCCCGAAGGAGAAGGCTGTCCAAGCAAGTTGCATTGTTATTCCAAGAAACAGTCATCTTGCTATCTTGGCTCCATCTCACACCACACATCTGAGGCGTGTTTACCAGCAGCTCCCCTGAGGGCGTGGGCCTGGTGCAGAAACTGAGAAGACTGGAAATAAGTACTCAGAAGTAAGTTTCGCTGGTGGCTCCTGCTGAGTACATGCCAGGGTACTGAACAGTTCCCACCAGTGAAACTTACTTTTCCACAGAAAGCTACATCAGAGAAGAATACATCAAGATTTTGCAAGATGATTCTAAGGAAAACCCACTTGCATTGTGGCTAACTCAAATGCCCCAAGGGCTCCTCATTCTGCCATGTACCCCTTCATATTCTGGAAGCCCAGGTCCAAACTCCAGGGTCCATCTTGCCTCTTTCTTTCCAAGCCCCTGCTTCCAGTGTCTATCCAGGGTCCAGGTTCCCGCGAGGCTAGGATCGGCCTTGCTCTTACTGTCTTGCCAGAAGCTGAATCCCTGCCCTGAGTTCCAGTACGACCGAGCCCCTTCCTGCTAAGCAACCTCCCCACTCTATTCCTGCTTCCCATGGCTAGGAAACCAGGTTAGCTCCACTTGACCCTATTAGGATGCACCAACAGTAGCAGGAAGACTCGGAATACGTCAATCCTCACAGTGTCAGCAGCATCCAGAGGATATCGCTTCAGTCCTCTGCCTCCAGGCAGGCTGCCCACCATTCACTCCTGCTGGCCTCCTGACAATGACCGACCGGGCTCTTCCTCACTTTGCCTGGACCTCAGTTTGCCCACACACTTGTCTGTATGCTCTTGGTCTTCTCTCATAAGAGTAGGGGGGTGTCTATACCCATGTGAGTTATATAAACGGAGCCACAAACTCACCTCCCTTCCTCTGAAACGGCCAGGTTCGTTAAGGGCCAGAGGGAGATGGTGCGCCTGGAGGATGGAGGGATTCTGGGCCAAGGGCTTGTTCCTTCTGAGCTCCTGGAGCCAACAGCTGTGGCAAGCAGAGGGCAGCCAGCTCAAGACACCTGAAGGGCCCTCTTGTCTCTTTCTAGCTACCTGGCTTCGGGTCATCATCTACAAAGAGCCCCTGGCCACCTTGATGCCTGTCTGGTCCACACCAGAAAGTCTCCTTCCCCTCCTCTGTACAGCAAGCCCTGGGCACAGCAACCATCCCCCAAGGGTGCTAATGAAGGTCAGGTTCCTAATAAAGGGTCATGGCCCGAGGACCCCACTACTATATCAGGATAGGGGAAGAAGGTGGGGCAAGGTCAGGTGTTTAGGATGAAGAAGAGCCCTCAGGAGCCCACAGGAGTTGGGTGGAGAAGAGACGTGGTCACGGCTCTCAGAAGCCACTGAGTGAAGTCCAAAAGTTAGGAAGTAGCCAAACCAGACTAGACATCTTCCTTGATCTGAGAGCCTCAGAGGACTCCTCTGGCCTGCCTCACCTCCCCACGCATAGGAATATCCACCATACCTGGGAGAATCCCAAGGTTCAGAACCACCTTTTCCCCAAAAGACTAGGGCTCAAGGTAGCCCTGAGGGTGACAGAGGGGCCGGAAATCCTCGGGAACAAACAGATTCTCTGATTTTCTTCCAAAGCCCTCTGCCCCCCGTTCCTTAGTCCTCACTAAGCTCCCTCCCTTCCCTGGCCCTCCTCACCCTCTGCTCAGCTGTTTCCTTCTCCATGGGAGGAGGGGGCATGTCTTATGGATCCCCATTCCCTTGGAGACAGAGAGATGAGATCCCACATCCTGAGCTTCAGCTCTTCCCTGAGACCACATCCCTCCGCCCGTCCCTCACCTCCACCTGCCTACCTCCTTCTATTCCCAAGGGAGGGCTCATCAGCTAAGGAGGAAGTTCTGAGCTAAGGAGGAGTGTATTTGTTAGGACTGTATTAATAAAATCAGAACACATTAAGACTAAGTATGGTTCTTTCCAGAAGAGAAAGAAGGCCAAATACTGGGAAACACAACATAACCCACTATCTTTATATATGTTTAAAATACAGAGATTAGTTTTACTCCATCCTGTTTGATGGAAGACTCTAGACATAGTCCCATATTAAAAATGCTGTCAGCTGCCACCACAAACTGTCACCACCGGCACTTAACACTGTCCTGGAAGTACTTCACAATGCAATTAGATAAAGAATAAAATAAGAGGTATAAATATTGTAAAGGCAAAGCATTAGATGATATTATTCTATACATGGATATTCCAAGAGAACCAGCCAGAGAACTTTTATTAATAATCAGAGAATTTAGCAAGGTGGTTAGTTTTAAAAGCAAGATTACCCAAATACAAGAAATGGGTTCCTATCCACGAAAGTAACAAAACCATAACATGAAACAGGATGACACTGTGCGGGTCCGCCTGGGAAGAGCTACAGACCCAAATGAGGGACTAAACGCAGACCCTCACCTTGCTCTTGGATAAAAACTTCAATAATATGGTAAGCGTGTTGGTGTCCCCACACTGAATCTATAAATCCAGTGGAATTTTTTGCAGATAACTTGATAAAATGATTATAAATTCATGGGAAAATAAATATAACAGAATAGCCACAAAACTCCTGGAGGGGAAAAAAGTAAACCAACAGGGGAGGAGCGGCCTCATAAAACACTTTTTAAAATATTGTACTGCTACAATAATTAAAACAGTGTGGAACTGGTACCAGCAGACAAGTCAGTAGTAAAGAATGCAGAAATTTTAAAATTGACCCAAATAAACATGAGTATTCAATTTAATAAATTGAGACATTAGCCAGATATTTGGAACAAAGTAAATAAATATGCATTCCCTACCTGAAATAAATCCCAACGGCATCAACAACTTAAAGAAAATTGAATAAAGCACTTGAAAAATAAAGCCATACGTTTTCCAGAAGGAAATGCGTACAAATGTTTTTATGAGCCTGAGGTCGGTAGCAAAGGCTTCTCTAGCCATGAAACAAAATAGGGCCGTAACAATTTAAGAAGATTAGTAAATACATCTACCTAGATATTTTTTTTAAAACTTCATAAGCAAAATCAAAGGACAAAGGAAGAGGAAAGATGCCTGCAACACATATGACAAAATGCTCATCTTCCAAATTTAAAAAATGACATGTTTAAAAAAAACAAGGAGAGAAAGACACCACTCTGGTGGGGAAATACGGGCAAAGGGAATAAACAGGTCACTCACAGTTACAACTGGCTGTTAAAAATATGCAAAATGTTCCACCTCCCAATTTTAAATGCAAATGAAAACAAGAGCTAATTTCCCCCTTATCAGATTGGCAGAGATGAAGACGGTCCATGACTTTCGGTGTCGAGAAGGCTTGGCTGTGCAGGCCGTCCGGAACAAGGCTGATGGGAGGGACATCAGTGCTTCCGGAAAGCGATGAGGGCTTCTCTACTGAAATGTAACTGTTCATACTCCTTGACCTAGCAGTTTAAATTCGAGAATTTTATTCTACAAAAGCATTTATACAAGTGTCCAAAGGTTAATGAACAAGGATGTTCATTGCAGCATAGTTTATAATTTTTGTAAAAACTGCGGGGAACAACCCAGAGGTTCATTTCATAGGGAATTCGTTAAATAAAGTATAGTACATACATAGAGTGAAATACTATGCAGCAATTAAAAAGATTAAGAAAGCTATCTATACTACTATGGAAAGAGGTCTAAGATAACAAGTGAAAAAACAAGTTGCTAAACTTACATGTAATATAATCTACATTGGTAAAATAAAATTTAAAACAATGTGCTTTAATTATGATCTTGGCCCAGCCACTCCTCCCAGAGGTCCCTAAGGAAGCTTAAATGTATAAGAACAGTGGGAAAGGGAGGCAAAAATATCATTTTAGTTGGGGCCCTGGCCTCAAACCAGAACTCCAGTAGATGGTTCGAAGGCCCCTCTGACAGCAGAGGACCAAGCAGTTCACAAGGCTTGTGACCCCTCTTCTTTTATGTCCGTCACTCCACCTGAGGCCGTACCCTTGACCCTGAGGACAGCCCAGTGGGACACGGGTACACAGATGCATCTACTTCGCTCAAAGACACCAACTTCTTGTGAAGTTGGTATGTTCTAGTATCTTTCCTTTCTGAGTGTGTGGGCAGAAGGAGACAGACTGGGGAGAGGCATAGAAAGTGGTTGACCCACCTTCTGGGGTCAGAGGTGATGAGCCCTCCCGGATGCAGGGGGTGGACCAGAGCCAGGAATTGCAACAGCTGGCGGCTGGGTTTGTGGGCGAGTGGGCAGGCGGCCTGCTGTGGTGAGGAGGGGAGGGGTTTGTGGGAAACACGGTTAGCAGAAATAGCCAGCAGTCTCTGGGGAGGGGACCCTCAGCCAACTCCCCCAGGGTCTGTCCCGGGGCACCGCAGGCCACCTATCTGCCCTATAGCCTTGAGTCACTTCCTGTGTTGTTCTTTATCCACAGGTAGACTCCTGACTCACAGCCCTCCTCTCCTCTCCCCCACCCTCTGTGACTCCGGGGCAAGGACAGAGGTGACCCGAGCTTAGGTAAGGTGCCCCCTTACCTCTGTACCTCCTGCACTTTGGTCTCCACATCCCTAACACAGAGTTGGTCCCAGCACTAGGAGAAGCCCAGGGCAAAGGTCAACTCAGTGAGTCTCCTGCATCAATTCCAGCATGAAAAGGGAATCTTCATTAATGCCTTCCTTTAGAGAGAAGGGCTAGAGCACTTCCTGTCTCCAGTTCCAGCCGATGCCTCCTTCCTCCCGTGGCTCTGTACCCTGGCTCTGCTTACACCCGCAAGGGCGAAGCCATATTTCATTCCCTCAACAAATGACTTCTAATTGAATCAGAGTCAGGCTACGTCTCCAGGGCAGGAGCCACAGGCCCAGGTGGCTAAGAAACATAGAAACTGAGTCCTCGCCATTGAGGAGACTTTCTCCACCAGCCTGAATGACCGACACTGTGGGTTCTCCCCTCAGCTTCTGTTCCCATACCCCTTTTCTCCTTTAAAATCCAACCCAACCCTTCAAACAGCCTCATGACTTGCCGACCAGGGAAGCCTCATTCTCCCTACCAAGGGTTAACAGAGGAATGCGCATGTGCCCTACTAACCTTGGCCAATGAGAGCCAAGGGTAAGTTTGCACTCCAGGGGAACGTTTTCTTGATCTGAAGAATAGACCCACAGAAAGCGAGGGCCCCTCTTCAACCATCAGATATATCATCTTTGGATGTGATGTCTGGAGCTTTAGCAAGCATCCTGTAGCCACGAGGGGAGCTGTAGCACCCGAGGAGAGCAAAACAGAAAGACAGGAAGAGCCTGGAAGCTTGACGATGTGGCAGAGCCACCCATCTAACTGTCCTGGAGCCATCCTACCTCAGGAGTTTTTTCTTATGAAATAAACACTTCCTGTATTGTCCACAGCATTTTGAGTTGGGTTTCCTGTTACTTGCTGTCAAATGATTCTTCTGATACAGCTGGGCGTTCGGAAAGCCTGGCTGAAGAAACCAAATAAGTCTTTATGAGAAAGAGGGGTATGTGCCCTGAGGAAGAAGATCACATTTTCCAAACCTCTGGCTCATGTTCAGCCCCACGACATGAGGCGTGGCCATCTGGGAGCTGAGAGGGACAGAAGGAATGTGGACCATGTGTGGACAAAGACATGAGAAACAAGAGGTGGGATGATGGGACCTCGGGGAACCAGCAGCTCAGATGTGGCAAGGGAGAGGCACAGCGATGTTCATTGCCACATTGTTTATAATTGTTTATAATTCTTTTAAAAAGCAGATCTTAGAGGTTTGTTCATAGAGAATTTGGCTTAATAAATTATAGTACATCCTTAAAGTGGGGGCGGGGTATCAACAGGGCCCTAAAAGAGGGGGTGACAGCTAAGCAGGAACCCTGGATGGGATCACGTGGTCTCCAACATGGAGAGCCTTCGGGGGAGCCAGGTCCTCTCCTGGCCCAGCCTGGGGAGGAGCCTGCGGCTGGGTCCCAGGCTCAGCTCCTATCGCGTGTCCCTTTACATCATGCGTTCCATTCCATGAACCCCTAGTACAGCTCTGACCCCTAGCGCAGCTGCTCCCTTCTTGAGGTCAGGGCCCCCCTGTTCTGTGTCTGAGGGCTGCCCTGGGCCCAGCACAACATTTGGGGCCTAATTATATGGGGCCCAGGAAGAAGGGGACATTGGGGGAGGATGACAGAGGACGAGGACCATCCAGAAACAAGAAACAGCAAGTGGAGGGGCCAGGTTCTCCCGAGCAGGGTTACCACCCTGGGACCAGGAGTGGCACGGACGTGGCCAGAGGAGGAGACGAAGGACGAAGACTCTAGAGAGAGGGACAGAAGCGTGGTGATCGTGGTGTCGTGGAGCAGATTCAGTCGAGGCAGCGCTGTGGGGCGCGGCCAGCCACCGCCCTCAGGCTTCCGTCTCCCCTCCCAGCCCAGTACCAGCCCGCATGCGCGTGCCCGCACCCGAGATGAACCTTTCACAAAACCACGCTTCCCCACCGCAGGCAGGTCACTCTATTTTCTACTCTCATCTGTTTCATGTTTTTAAAATGCTGATCCCAACCTACTGAATTAATTTCCCTCCCAACGAACAGGTCATCTGCAGTTTGAAAACTCTGTTCTCGAGCGGCGTCACTCAACGGTGATCGCCCCCCAGGCCCTTCCACACTGCTCGCTGAGGTCTCGGAACCGGGACCGGGACCAAGCCCAAGCATTTAGCATCTTTAATAGCAGTTTGACAGAGTAATTTTATATCCGTTGAATCTAACAACAAAACATTGGCACTTGCACTTTCTATGTCGAATTTTATTTTTCTAATTCCTTTGTATTATACTTTTATAATATTATCGGTCTATGACAAATTGGGATTTAAAACAAAACACCGGACCCCACCCCAGGCAGTCTGAGAAGCACTGCTTCAGAGCATGCGGGTCTTGCCCCGGAGTCACAGTTCAGGATGAAATCTGGAATCTGGGGAGTGTCCCAGCAGTGCTCCCTTCCCCCAGATCAGCACCCAAATGCCCCTTTTTCCTGTCAGAGCCCTTCAAGGCTTAATGCCACACCATCTCTGCAGGACAGTTAGCACCCACCTCATTCATTGTTTCTCCCCAAGCTCCTCAATGCTTTGCTTGGACTCCTGTTATATTAGTTCATCTTTTTGTCTGGTTACCTTTGCACATGGTTTGTGCCCCGAAGATAAGAAAGAAGAGCAGAGTCCAGGTGGGGAGAGGGGGGTGGGCTCTGTGTGCGGTCGCAGTAATAGGAAGTCTAAATCCAGGCTCTTCTCGGATCCTGTGAATCATAGGCCAGGTGGTCCAAGAAAGGGAGCAGGGGAGCGGGGAGGGGCGGGCAGCTGGAGCAGGAAATGAGCAGGCTGCTCTGAACCAGGCCTCCGGGCATCTCACCCTGAGAAAGGGAGCCAGAGGCAGGGCCTGGGGTTAAGTGGGCAGGGCCTGAGAGAGCAAGGGAGGGTGAGCCTTCCGCAGGGGTGCTGGGAGGTCTTCACAGGAAAGGCAAAGGGAGCAGACTAAACCCAGGACAGAACTCAAGGGGCCACTTTATCTAGCCTCCTTCCTCCACCCCAAACTCTGGTAGCAACACCTCTACTTTCTATCCCAACACAGCTGGGAGCTGACACACCATCTCCTTTTTGGGGAGGTGGGTGCATGTTCCTCCACCCTGGAAGCTCCTGCCATTCCCATATTGTTGTGAGAGTGTCTTAGTTTGTTTGCAGAGTATTATTGTGTGATTTCAGGCAAGTTGGTTAATCTCTTAGAGCCTCAGTTTTCTCATCTGTCAAATGGGAATAATAAACTCTATCTGAAAGGGCTGCTGTGTGAACGAAGTGGATAATGCACAGGAAGTGCATAGCAGGTGGTGGGCGGGGGCCAGTACTGGTGCCTTCCCCTTGCCTCCAGCTGTTCCCTAGAACAGCACTCAGCCAGGAAACTTGGGTGTCAATGATGCAGTGTGTCTGCTATGGGCCCAGCAATTTGGCAGAGCCCAGGGGGAATGAGGTGTCTGAGACAGAAAGGGAGCAATCAAAGAAGGCTTCTCAGAGGAAGTGATTTGCAGCCAGGAATCGAAGCCTAAGAAATAGAATGAAGGAAGGGTGAGCTGTGCACACATCTCATGGTAAAGGACAAGCTGGGGTGGGGATGCAACGTAGACCAGCCTGGCCAGATCCTGGAACATGGCAAGGTGTGCAGGGCGGGCAGCTCGCAGGGAGGAGTGCGTGTGCCATTCCTGAGGGTCGGCAGGCCCAGCATGCATGTCCCTGCCCCAGAGTGGCCCCTATTTCGGCCACCTGCCTGGGGACAACTGGTAAGCAGGGAAAGAACCCCCACCTAGCCAGGTGGGCAGTCCAGGGCTCAGAAAGTGAGCCTGTCAGCTTGCCACCAGGAACTGGCAACAAAGTTGACAGGGAGAGGCAAAGGCCTAGGAGTGGAACAATATGCTTTGTGTGCGCTGGCCACCATGGGGCTGGCTCTTGTAATTTTCCTAGAATGAGTGGCATCCTGGGGTAGGGCTGGGGCCACCTCTGCCAGGAGCCTGATTCTGCCCTCCACCCAGAGGGACAGCAGCCCTGCTCCAGCCCTCACCCTTCCACACTGATCCAGACGCTTTGCAGCGGCCCCACCTTGATTCAACCAGCAGCTCTTCACACACACACACACACACACACACACGCACACGCACACACAGAGGCTTCACACAGTGGGTGAAATGTTTATGGAGAGAGGGGGTTCTCCCTGCATCAGACAGCACAAAGAGGCCAAGATGGGGGGCTGGAGAGAAACGGAGGCAGAGCAGGCAGGACGGCCTGATAGCACAGTCAGGGTCTGAGAGAGACTGGACAAGAGAAAGAAGAAAGTGACACAGACAGAAAGAAGAGGTACCCTCAGTCACCCATACTTAGTTTTTCACCAGGGAAATTTCTAAACATTGTCTGCCCCACTATTATTCCCAGAAGGAACCTTCTGGGGCCCACGCGCCCCTTTGAGGGAGGAGGAAGACACTTCCCTCTGCGAGCCCTGGCTCTTGGGCTCGGTCTGCAGGATGCAGACTGCAAGGCCCCACCAACGGTCCACCTGCCGTCTGAACAGAGCTCACCAGGGGCCCAGGCCCACCGGGCTTCCAGGGGCATGAGCACCTGGCCAGCTCAGCGTCTGTCTTTCCTAACATGCATTGCCTTCCACTCGGAGACAACTCCCCTCAGCCTGCTTTTCTGGCCCCCCACACCAACCTCAGGACCCTCTAGAAATGTGTTTCCATTGTTTTGGCTTGTCTCTTCTCCAGGAGCCTAATTTCCTCTGTAAACAAAGCACTTTCCCTCTCCTGTCTCCTTCAGATGCTCATAAGGAGGGCCTGGGCACACTCAGCTGGGCTGGATGTACTACAGGTCGGCCAGGGAAGAGGCTGGTCAGCTCCTCCTTTATTTCCGGCCTCTAAACCCTGCCCCTCCCCACACTGAAACAGTGTCTGCAGTCCCACTGACAGTTGGGGGGTGGAACCTTTGCAGGGGAGACGGTGTTCAATTATTGTATGTTCGTCCCTCCCTTGACTGGACAAGCAAGGTTTCCAGCTTAGAGAAGCAGCCATATCGCCTTTCTTCTAGAAAGTGCTTGGGGCTTTGGTGCCTGGCCCTCTGTTATGAATTCCTCCAGAAGCCTGGGAGGGAAGCCAGGCTGCTGACCTGAGACCTTGTTCCCCAGAGCTGACTCTGGAGAGGGCGGCCGTGCACCACGCCCCTTGCCAAGCTACCCGCACACGGCTGGGCACCGACGTGCCTGAAGCCCCACAATTTTCCCTTCTCATCCTCTGACACTGCCAGGGACCATCGGAAAGAGACTGGGGCATGGGGACAGAGATAGACCTAGCAGAAGGAAGAGAGGCTGAGACAAAAGGAGACTGGGAAGGAGGGAGATGGAGACAGGACCAAGGAAAGATGGGGTGGGGACGGAAGAGGTGGAGAGAGAGATAGGAAGAGAAAGAGACAAAGACAGAAAAAAAGGTTAAAAGTCAGGGTAAGAAAGAGACAGGAACAGAGGGTGGGCTTCCCCACCCCCCCCCACCCCCCCTGGGTGTTAGCTAAAATCTCGGTCCACCCTAGAGATCAAGGTGGAGGCTTGGCCTGGGCCTGAGGGTGAAGCTGTCCCCCAGGAACTAGCCCCATGCCCTGCACATAGCTCCTGTGACCCATGACAGCACCTGGGGCAGGTAAGGGATGAAGAGGACCTCTGCCAGGGCCTTGTGAGATGGGAAAGAGAGGCTGCAGGCCCCACTTGGGTCCATCTCCACCAAGGATGGGCAAGAACACAGTGGGAGAGATGTGATTAGAGGGGAGGGAGAACTTGACCTCCAGGGCCTCAGGATGCATTCCCCACAGGGCGGGGAGTTTGAGGGGGCAAGGGAGGGAGGAGTCTGTGGAAGGGGGCTTAGCAAGCAGGCGGGAACTGAAGAGGAGCAGCTCAGCCTCTCCCACCTCCCTCCTGTCTCAGCTGGGGGTCAGAGATTCTGCAAATTTTCCTGTGTCCTTTGGGCAAGGACACTTGACACTCTTCTGAGTTTTATCTCCAACTATGGTAGTGAAATATCCAACCATTCTCAAAACCTCCTTTCTCCATGGTTCCTGGGGCAGACTTTCCCATAGGTCATTGCAACCACAAAGCCCCTTCCTACATCATTCCAGGGCCTGCCTGCAATAGCCCTCAGGTTCCTGGCTTTGCACATCCTGCTTTCTCTGCCTGGAACTCCCTTCTCAAAACCAGCTTCTTCTTATCTGCTGAGAACAGGTTTAGACAGCATCTGTACGACGGGCCAATAGGCAAGAGCCCAGCACATAGTAGGCACCCTCTGAGTGACTGAATTAATAAACAATGAATCCATCGGTGCAGGAAATGAAGGGGGAGGTAGCTCAGGTCCTGTCCTCAGGGAGCCCACAGTCTCTGGTGGAGACTCAGACTCTGCCTCTGGGAGTCCCCAGGGAGCAGAGCTGTGAAGCTCAGAGAAGAGGAAACCCCTCCTGGTTCTGCAGCAGGTTTTCCTCTGAATGAACCTCCTAGCAGGGCAAGCCTTCGTTTATGATCAGGCCTAGCATATACCTGCTACAGTGGAGAGGCTCAGGAACCCACACTAGGAGGGAAAAAAGGGAAGCGAGGAGTTGGAAGGAATCCCATGGCCCTTTGAAGGATGTGCTCTGGTCCAGAAGCTCCCTGGTGATCAGGAGCACCTGGGCTTTTTCCATCTCTGCGCCCAGTGCCAGGCACAGGACAGCACAGAGTGGGTGCTCACAATGTAGTTGAGAGCAGAGCTGAGACGAAGGACTCCGAGCACCAAGAAGCCAGGCTTCAGACAGGCCCCAGGCCCAGAGCCACAGGGAGCGCAGCAAGAGTGAGGTGGTGAGGGAGTGGGATCTGAGCCTGGCGGGGAGGGAGGGGCTGGGTGAGCGGGGTGGGAGGACAGAGAATCCCTCCACCACCCTTGCAGGGCAGAGGGGAGGCCTGCGCACTGCCGCATCCCAGCACGAAAGGTCGGTAAGGAATCAGGATCGTTGTCACAGGAAGGCAGGTGAGTCTCCATGAGTGAATCTTCTCCATCCTCGAACCAAACCCTACGTCTCCAGCAGGCAAAGCTGCCCGTCCCCTTTCTAGAACAGCAAAGACCAAGAAGGTGTCGGCGAGAGACCTGCCATATGGGCACCTCTTCCTCCTGCAGGCCACCTTCTGGGGATGTTGCTGTGGCCGAAGAATAGTGAGGAGACAGGTCAGGGTTAGAGAGACTTTCTCCTAAACCCCATTGCTCCATGTTCTGACCCAGGAAATGAAGAGCTTGGGTCAGGGCGAAACAGTGGGGGTGGGACTTCAACGCCGAGGAACAGGCCAGAAGTCAGAGACTCCTTGGGTCCATGCAGGGTAGGAGCCATTACCAGGGGAGGAGTAAGTGCTGAGACATGAAGCTGGAGGTTAGTGGGTGGGTGTCCCACCCGACCACCTGTTCCTTAACTGGCCATCACAGGGAAGTGATGTATTTAGATAACCAACACTTACAAAGAGCAGGAAAAATCACTAGGCCCTTATAAATATTACCTCACTGAACCCCCAGAACCAACCTGTGAGGACGCACTATTGTCATCCTCAGTTATAGACGGTGAAGCTGAGGACCAGATGGTGTCACACAACTGGAAATGGCGGAAGGAGAATTCAAACCCAGGCACAGGGCCCCAACTGATCCCTGCTGCTGCCATGGTTTCAAGGCCTGGTAGGGGTTAGGGTCAGTCAAAGGTCAGGAGTCCGTGTCAGGAATGACATTCCTCCTTCGGGATGAGCAGGTCCTCTCTGGGAGCAGGTGAGAGGCCTCTCCCAGAGAAGCTGGCGCTGCACAGAGAGCAGCTGATGAAACTGCTCCCCCTGGTGGGGGGGTGGCCCTGGCCCAGGCCCAGGGGGTGTGCCTTCGATGACAGGGGCCTGGGCCAATGGCAGGGCCTCACCTCCCCCCACTGGCCAACAAGTAGAGGAAGCCCTCCCCCGTATTTCTATTACCTTGAGAAGAAAGGAGGGAAGAAAAGCTGGCCTGAAAAGCCGACTGAACTTGCCACTTGGTTTAATAACTAAATCCTAGTTCTCCCGTGGGCCAGAGCTCCCTCCCGCCGTCCTCTCCGGGGAAAACCAGGCTAGGCCTGGGACTGGGGACAGGGAAGCCTGTCCTCACAACCGAGAGCCCCAGAAACGGGTCCGGGTCGGGTCGTCTCCCTCAGAACCTGCAATCGCCCCTCCCCAGCTGCCCAGCCCACTCTGGGGCCAGGTGGGCGGAGAGACTGCGGGCCCTCCTCTGGCCCCAAGTTAAGGAGGCTCCCAGGGATGCAGCTGCATTTTCCATCCTGAATAAGAGTGTGTGCGGGTCAGAAAAATAAACAGCACTCGTGGGGCAGGGGTAAACGGTTTACATGGGGGCTGTCCTAGGAAATGCCTGGCATGCATCCCTGGAGGAGAACTTAGGGCACCCACTGCCCAGTCAGGATAGCTGGAGGAGAGGTGGGGCGGGGGGCGTGGGCACAGCCCTGAGTCCTCATTGCTTCCCCACCACTCACTCACACACACACACACACACACACACAAACACACTCAAACACACATTCACACGCACTCATATGCATTCACATGCAGTTATACTCACACACAAATACACACACCCGCCCACAGAGACACCCTCAAGTACTTGTATACACACACTCCAACACTCATACACACACACACTCACTCATGCCATTCACACACACACATGCTCATATACACACATTCACATAGCACACTCAGATACGCATATATACCCACACTCACACACACTCGTCCCTCAGGGGTTAGGATGGGGCTGGGTAGGAGAGAGGCTTTGTGGGAGGACGGCATGGCTTGAAGTGCCAAGGGGTGGGCGAAGCCTGGAACAGGGCAAGGAGCCCAAAAGTGAAAGGGAGGGTGCGGTAGGCCTGTGCAGGGGCCAGAACTGTGAATGGGGTGGGCACTGCTCATGCCTCTCCCCGGGCCCGCCTCTGGCCAGGCCGGCCTTCATTCCCAGCATTGTCTCAGGCGCCTTGGGCAGGGTTCCCAGGCCCGGCTGAACTGGGGGCCTGGCCAAACAGCCCTCCTCTGCCCTCCCATTCCCCTCTCTCCTTGGGAGGACCGGTTGAGTGGGGAAGTGGGGGAGAAGGAAGCTTCCCGAATCATTGGCATCCCAGCCCCCAGCCCACACAGGGTGCCTGCAGAGGAGCTCAGACATGGGGTATAGCCCGAAAAGCCCATATAGTCCCACAAACCCCCTTCTTTCCAAAGCACGCTGCCCTGGAAATTGAGCCCATGCCCACCTGTCGCCTGGGCCATGACACTCATTTCCACCCCATCCCTGGGGCCCTGTCTGTGAGCTGGGGCTTAATCTGGGGCCAACTATCTGTCTCCCAACAACTCCCATCCCCGGCGATGGAAACCTCATGTGTTTTACCTTTTAAGGAAAAATGAATCACCTCACAGGTGGGGGAATGCAGGTACTGAATTAATCTGATGGTTTCTCTGAGAGTTGGCTCTTCCCTCTCCCCTCCAAGAGAGTTCCCCACTGGAACCTGGCAGCCTCTGCCCAGAGTGCAGCCCCCTCCTCTTCCCGATGGTGCCGGGAGAGTTGGGCCATCATCACACTGGCTGTACCCCAGCCAGAGGAAGGGCCCTATGGGCAAGAAGACGGCATCTGGCCAGGGCCCTGCGGTGCCTTGTTTAACAGGATTTGGACAACACGCCCCGTGGGGCCTGTATGGTGAGAGCAAGAAGACCACCATCCTGCTTCATGGCACTGTGTCCGGGGCCCGGAGCTGAACCTGGTACAGAATTTCCCTCAGGTGACCTCCATCCAGCCCTTGCTTAGGTTCCCCCCATGCCCCCCAGACAATTCCTTTAACGTAGCACAACTTGGGGATCCTGCCACCACCGTGCCCCACCTCCACTGCCCCCCTTGCATTCTCTGGAAGGATCACCCACACACCCAACCCCCAGTTCTGGGATGCTCTCATCTCCTTCCAGGCACTCATCATCCCAAAGGGTTCTGCTGCACCTCCCCTCCGAAGCCTTCCTGTAACCCACCCTGGGTCTGAAGCCAAGCCCTCCTCTCCGCTCTCAGGGCCCCCGCATCTCCTCTCTCCCGGCACTGAGCACAGCGTGCAGGAGAGCCGCTTTGCTCTTCATCCTTTCCAGCTGAACCAGGAACTCCGGGAGGAAAGGAGCACATCCATCCTACATATCATCAAGCCTTCAGCCCCAAGCACAGCACCCGGCACAGAGGAGGTGCTGGATAATTGTGAATGAATGAATGAACGAGTGAATGAGTGAGTGAACGAACAAATCAACAGCCCATAGCCCACAACCACTCACCTTTAGGGCCATGATGCACTCACTCGTCTTCCGGGGCTGCCAGGGCGAGCATGCACACAACCCTCTGCTCTTCCCACTGAGCACATGCTTCGTACAGCTCCCTAGGGTCAGCTCCCCACCCTCTGGGAAGAATCCCCTGGATAGTCCCTCCCCAGCCAAGCCCCATACCCTTCCAGGCTCAGATATAGGTAGGCGGAGACCCCACCCCAGGAAGTCCCTGACTGCTTCCACTCCTGCGCCAAACCTCACCCCTGCTGGGGCAGCTCTCAGGCTGCTGTCATGATGCGCCTCTTTCAGAGGACTCGCTGTCACCCCCAGGGCTCCTGCACTCCCATCAAGACAGTACCAACAGATCCTGCACCAAGAGGCAAGCCCGAGGCTGGGTCCCCTAGAAGGCAGACCATCCTGTTCTGGTGTGGGTGTCGGTGGGTGGCAGGGGGCAGGGGCAGGAATCCAGGGGCTCTACCATTTCCTTCCTCACCCCCATGCCCTGCCTGGAAGTTCTGGGACCCAGAAAATGAACAACAGAGGAGGAAGCCTCCAAAGTGGAAGGGAAGTGGATGTCAGCCAGTCAGGATTCCAACAGAGGAAAGAGCTAAGACTGGGGC
This sequence comes from Trachops cirrhosus, assembly GCA_028533065.1. NCBI lineage: Eukaryota > Metazoa > Chordata > Mammalia > Chiroptera > Phyllostomidae > Trachops > Trachops cirrhosus. The sequence goes on from CM052541.1 coordinate 104,247,688, forward strand.
ATCAGCAGCCAGATTCCCTGGGGCAGAAACCAGAGGAGACTGGAGGAGCCGGCAGGAGAGGAAAAGCAGATGGAGGCTTCTCCCCATTCTCCTTGGCTGCCGCTCAGCTGGAGGCTTCCAGAGAGGCAAAGGGCAGAGCTATGGGTACAGCTCCCGGACCCTGGAGCCCTGCCCCCCACACACACCTGCTGGCAGTGGCCCAGTCAGCCTCCATGCAAGTCACGGCTACTCTCAGAACCAGTCAGAAGTTAGATGCCCACCTACTATGTGCTGGGTGGGCCGGCCCCTGGCAGTGAGCCAGAAGTGCGGCAGACCCATCGCTGGCCTGACAAGGGAATGGGGCTGGGTTGGGGGCGGGAGTCCTTGCCCAGACGCCCTCATCCTCCCCACACAGCACACACACACCTAAGGGCCTGCCAAGCCCGAAAGATGAGGCCCAAGCCGCCTGACAGGAAGAGGACATAAGGATGGGGCATGAGCAGGTGGTCTGGTTCCCCTGGGCAGCCACGGGATGGGGACTTACCTCCCTCCTGGCTCTGCCATCAACCTGCTGGTGACCTTGGATGAGTCTCATCCTGCTGTCTGTAGAGCGGAGGCGATAATCCCTGCTCAGCTCACTCTCGGGGCCGCCATGGCGATGAAACCGCAGGTGCGTCTGCCCATGCAGTCCGGCCCCCAGTGGACTAAATAACCCACAACATGGAAGGCTTCTTATCGCCATTCTTATTGTTACTGTTCTCATCTAGGGAAACTAACCCTGCCTTCTCATTTAAATACCGCAACTTCGTCTCCCTGCAGGATCCCCTCGCCCAGCAACCAGCTGTGACCCCGTTTGCCTACAGGATAAAGGCCACATTCTGTGGTCTAGCAGTTTATAAGGCATAAGCCCACTTTCCAGTTTCATCTCCCCTATGCTTTAGTCTCTCAGGTATTTTCAGACTTTTCTCAATGCATCATTTGCCTTCCCGCCTCCAGGCCTTTGCTCAGGCCATTCCCTCCTCCCGGAATGCTCTCCCCCATTGCCATCTGTGATATTTACCTTCATTTTTCAAGACCAAACTGTGGTACCCACTCTCCCATGAAGCCTCTTCCCTCAACCAAGGCAGAAATGACCTCTCCTCTTCCTTATAAGGAATTTAGTTTATACCAAATACCACGGCAGAGCTGTGTTTATAAAATGAAAATTGTAATGACCACCCTCGGACTCTAAACACTGTATGTTCGCTGACTCATTTAATCCACACTACAACCCCGTGATGGAGGTACTATTAGTACACCCATTATACAGATGGACAAACCAAGGCATAGCGGTGCTGAGAACAGTGCCCGAGGGAGCATCAGACCAGGGTTTAAATCTGGCAGACAGACATCAGAGCCCACACACATGCCTCTAAGCGCCACAAGGAACAACTGTCTACCCGTCTTTGTCGCCCCCCTGTCTGACCCAGGACCTGGCTCAGAGCAGGTGCTCCGTAACATTTGGTGGCTGCAGCACTCACAGGTGCCAAGCTTCCAGTGCTCGCCGACCTCACTGCGCTGGGAGCCCCAGCAGGGTGAGTGAGGCACAGAGGCTGGCTCAGAGTGGTCCTCGGTTAAGGTGGCCAAACAGCTCGGCTGGCCTGTAGATCCACACTGTCCTCAGTGCCAGACTAAGGCTGAAAGAGATGGGGCAGCAGCTCTTTGGGGTGGCTGCTGCTCAGTGATTAACCCACCCATTGTGGTCACGATAGGGTGCCAGGGGAGTCCAGAGTAGGGTGGAAAGGGAAGCAGACCAGAGCATCAAAGTCCAAGTGCAAGGGACTCAGGAACCCCCAAACCCAATTGTTCACACCCATTTAACAGATGAGAAAACCGAAGCCCAGGAGTTGGAATGTCTTGCCTGAAGCTGAAGAGCACAGCAAAGGCTTACAAAGGCACCAGCATTTTCTGAGCCTTTTCTCCTCACCCTGCAGGCTGACCTGGACACCCTCCCCCTGGAAATTTTGATAATTAGCTTCATACAGCCCCGTAACCAAGAGGCCTGAACTCTCGGGTGATCCCAGCAGAGGAAAATGTGCGCTCGGAAAGCTCAGCTGGGTGGCTGTGCCCAGCCAGCCGCAGGCCCTACAAAGAAAACCGAGAGAGAAGTTGGGAGAAGGCCAACTGCTAATTGTGGAAAATAAATCAGAGGCATCTAAACCACACCATCGAAGAAGGGCCGGGTGCACGTAGACGTGTTTCCTTTTGTGTGCTCGCTCACCAAGTTTAATGGTTAATTGAAAGCCGTGAGTTATATAAGTTTCTTAGACACCAAAGAAGGAGTTGAATGAGCTCTTAAAAAGAACCCACTTGCCAAGTGGTTTTTGGAATGAGGAGGGTCTCGGGACAGCAGGTGGCTGAGTAGCGCAGCTGACCTCAAGAGGGCAACCAGAACAAAACTGTACCTCAGAGACAGCTCTCCAGGTCTGCGAGCACATTATTCCTGGGTTTTTAGAGCACGGGGGAGTGTGTTCAAGTTTCTGATTCTTCGCTAAATACATAAGAAGTCAAAAGTGATTCCATTATATTGATCTCTCAGTTTAATAAGACAAACCCTCCCCATCTCTGACCCTGAGCTAATTAAGGGCAGGGCTGTCTCCCCCTCAGACTGGGGACCCTGAGGACAGGGCCGTGTCTCCCCTCAGACTGGGTCTGAGATGCATTGCCTCCATGAGACTAAGGTCTCCCTGAAAACGGGGACTATGTTTTCTTTTTCTTCAGACTAGGGGCTCTCTGAGGCAGGGGAAGGGTCTCTCCATTAAATCAACCCCCACTGCTGCTAACCAACCTGGGCTGAAGAACGGAGACCTGGAGCCACCGGACTTGGTGGGAAAACCTCAGGGCACACCCTGGTGACAGGAGTGGGAGGGACTAAGAAAAGCCTGGCTCCTGGCTGATGTGGCTCCATGGCTGAGTGCCGGCCTGTGAATCAAAGGGTCACTGGTTCGATTCTCAGTCAGGACACATGCCTGGATTGTGGGCCAGATCCCCAATGGGGGGCACACGAGATGCAATCACACATTGATGTTTCTCTCCCTCTCTTTCTCCGTCCCCTCTAATAAATAAATAAATAAATAAATAAATAAATAAATAAATAAGCTTGGCTGGCTGCAGCCAGCAGGGACCCCTTTCTCATCAGCCACACGACCCCCGCCCCCGCTGCCAGGACTTGGTTTGGCCTTTTATGGGTTCCAGCTGACCTCTGGGGCTCCCCGTTCTGACCCTCAGGTGGCCATGTCCTGGAATGACCCCAACACAGCACCTCCAGCCGCAGGAGCCAGGGAGGGCTGACATCGGGTTGGCGTGGGATGCAGGGAGGGATGATGCGGGCCTTGGTTGCCCTATTGACTCCCTCTGGAGGCCCGCAGTGGCGTGATGGGGTTGCCTGGCACCCTTGGGAGAGAGGCCTCCACATAGCCTCCAGCCTAGGCAGCAGCCCATGGCTACATCAGCTTCTCCTTGGCTGTGAGCCATCCCTGGCAGTCTGAGGGAGCAGAGACAGCAAACCCCTTCCCACAAGCTGAGGGGAGCAGGGCACCAACTGCAGGGCCGGACAGACGCAGGGGCCCAGTGCAGGAGCCTCCAGCCTGGCCTGGAGGAGGAGGCTGAATCTCACACCTGGAGAAGGCCCTGATTTGATTTCCCAAACACTGTCTCCTTCCGCCCTCCACACCCTTCCCGCCTGCTCTTTGAGATGCTGGGGCCTTTCTCACTTATACCCTTGTCTCTCACCCAGGCTTCCTCTCAGCATCCTCAGGACTTCCAGGACTCAGCTCAAATGTCACCTCTCTGAGACACTCCCGGCTCTCCCAGATGGGTTCTCCTTTGCGCACCTTCATCGCCACGGGCATCCCGTTGTCTGCTTTCCCTGTTTCTTCTTTGGCTGGACAAGCAAACACAAAGGACAGCTGGTCTGTGTTATGTCCCTCTGTGTATTCCCAACACCCTGCACCATGCCTGGCACATAGCAGGTGCTCCTGTTAGTGTTTCCAAAGATGGATCCAACCTGGAGTTAAATAAAATCACTCAGACCCTAATAACCAATACTTGCTGGTCCAAGCTTTTTCCAAAGTCCCACTGACTATTCCCTGGCAGGCCTAGGAGGTTCCTCGCCTGCTGCGATGACTGGTACCAGGAGTCCCCCAGGTCCAGCCACAAAGGGCATCGTTAATGTGCCTGGCACCTCAAGGTGCCAAAGCCGTACAGTGGCGTGTGGTAAAGAGGGGGAAATGCATCTCCCTCTTCCATGCCCATGAAGAGAATCCAAAAACAGAGCTGCTTGCACCTGGCGTCTTATAGGAGCTTAGGAGCGAATGTACAGTGGACTAGCTTTTAACATCTATTCATTCCACCCTTTGCTAGGTGCCTTCCTAGACTGCAGACACAGGGAAGTTTTTTAAACTACTTTTCCCAGTACCTTTCACTGGTAGGATTCAAGATGTAGCGTCAGATTTAATCAGTCAGATGCCCTTGCATGAGATCGGCAAGACTGTGCTTCCGCAGCTCCTGCTGCTTTCTGGGGAAAAAGGGGGAAGGGTGCCATTTCTTGTTGCTGCTGTTTTGCTGCAGTTCTGACACGGGTGGTCAAGAGGTGAGGCCCAGTGGTCCTTCTACTAGTGAGGTCCCAGCATCTGCAGTGTGGGGCGGGCAGCAGTGGCAACTTCCCAAGGATGGTACTGCATGGGGTCCCGGAGCTGGCGCCCTCACGATTACCAAACAGGCCACAGCTTCCTTGGTGGCCCATTTCCGCCATGTGGCTTTGAGAGCTGTTTCTGAAAGCTCAACCTCAAGCCTACATCTTTGGGCCTCCCAATAGTTCATACTCTGTGATAAATTCCTTCCTTTCAACTCACAAGAAGAATGGGTTGGGTCCTCTGTGCTCTGCAATGGAGCCCTGATTCGCCCTGCTTTGTATTCTACTTTCAGCTCTCTCTCTCTCTCGCTCTCTCTCTCCCCCCCACCCCACCCCCAGATACGAGTCTACCAGAAAGCCAGACCAGAGCAAGCCCAGTGACAATCTCAGCCTGGCTTGCAACTGCCCTTGCCCTTTGACAGTAAAGCCCTGTCACTCAGCCAAGATTGTCTCTACTCTCTTCCCTTTGCATGAGTTTTGTTCCAGTATTTCCTTAGTCCCTTAGATCCCAATCCAGGGTGGTAAATACATTTTCATTTCCTCTGTCAACTCCGGTCAGTTAGCAGTGTTGGCGTGGACCAGTGTGTGAGAAACCGTGTGAGGCTGCTTCTGGGCTCAGGAGGAGTGCGCACCGCGATCGGCAGGTGACGCCGACACGGAGCAGAAGTGGGCACGGACAGGTGCACACTCACGTATTCGAGGGAGAAATGAGCGAAGGGGCTTTCCGCTTAAGCCAGACACGGGCCCACCCAGCCATGCGTTCCCCAGACGGCTCCCCAGCCCTGCTTCCACCCCTGCTGACGCTACCACTGATTTCCCCAACTTGGCGTTTTTCTGTTGACCCATTTTACCAACAATCCCTAATGCTTCCTGATTCCTGTCCCCAACTTAATCCCTCTCTAACACCAGCTCTCACGCTCACCAGGGTTCTGGCCTCAGAACTTTACCTCGAGAAAGAGCTGGAGCTGGAATGGGCTAATTTCTTGAACTAAAGTAGGCCCACACCTACTCCAGGAAGAGCCTGGACCTCTAGGTTCCCAAAAACCGCATCCTCATGTGTCGCGGTGCCTACTCCGTGCCGGGCACTTGGGAAGTGCTCGATAAACCTGTGGATCAGTGAAAGAATACCGGGATTACTCAGGAGTGACCTCACCAACCACTGGCTTCCCTTTTCCATTCTCACCTCTGCCCATTCCCGTACTCAGACACCTTCGCTAATACCGACACCTGGCCTCCGCATCTCCAGGAAGCTTCGTCCCACCTGAGTCACCACTGCACCCCAGTCCAGCCTGCTGCAGAGGCTAGCTACTGTGGGACAGAAAATTGCGCCCTTTGGGGGCAACTAGCCTCCCCTTTGAGGGAAGAGAGGCAAGGTAGAGGCCAGGTGGGTGGTAAGTCCTCTTCCGGGAAGGCCAACAGCCCCTGAGCCCACCCCGCAGCACCCCACTCTGGGCTCTAGCTCACCAGCCACACTGTTTCCACTAAAGAGAAACAGATGGTGTGGTTAATTGGGGTGTTTTAGCAGGCTCTGGCCCTCGTTAAGGCCAAGGGTAGGGACAATGAGTGATTTATCGGGTCATAAACAGCAGCTCAATGGGGGCCAGTGCTCACAGCCCCCAAGGATTGAGGAAGCAGTGGACAGAGGCCACTGGTCTTGGGCTGTGGGGTCAGGCCGGAGCTCAGAAGGAAGCTCCTCTTCTCTTGCTGATTCTGGGCTCTGAGCCAGGCAGCCTGGGACAGGCAGAGCCCAGCGACAGCTCCAGGAGGGTCCAGATGCTCACAGCTGGAGAAAGTGTACATGGACCTGGGAGTAGAGGAAGGAGGAGTGGGGTGGTGGGGGCAACCACACAGAAGCAGAGGTGCACAGGGGAGGGTGGGCAGGGCTGCTGGAGTCTGGGAGACCCCAAGACATGCAACAGGGCCTGTCTTTTCCCAACAGAGCCCAAGAGCCCCGTGCAGACAGCCACAACCCAGATTACCCCAGAGAGGAGTGATTGAAAAGGCCAGCCAGTCACTCTCCCTGGGGGACCCGTGCTAGAGAAAGGGGGTGATTCAGATCCATGCTGCCTTAATTCAAGCCCCTGCCCTGCCAGTCACTGGCTGCATCACCTTGGTAGCTTTCCTAACCCCTCTGTGCCTCAGTTTTCCCATCTGTAAAATGAAATAACATTGCTTCATGAGAACTGTATTAGTTAATGGACTCAGGAGAGTGCTTGGCACATAGTGCTGTTTGGTTTAGGTTATTATTTAGGTTATTATTAGGTTATCTCATCTAAGATGAGACTCCCTGTGAGCTGGAGTGGAGAGAGGGAGTGAGGAGGGGTATTCTCACCCTTCCCACTGGTGGCGGCGGCAGCCTTTGGGGAGCTCCTCCTTGCACATCTATTATTCCCAATCTCTGCAACTGCTCCCTCATCCAACCAGGATCCCCACGTGGTGGATCCTGATGAATCTGACAAGAGGATCTGACCAGATGGATCCTGGTCGGGCAAGAGGCCCCGACCCTGGCTGGAGACTGTGTGAGCCAGCTGCATTAAGACAGCCTGGGTAAATAACCAGAAAGAGCACTGTTTATTGAGCACGTTCTGTGAGCCAGGCCTGATGCTGGTGCTTTACCTGCACTTGTCTGTTTAATCTTCAAGGTAGGTCCCCCTGCACAGATGAGAACACCAAAGTCTCCAGAGGAAGTGCCCAAAGCCACCCAGAAAGCAAGAGGAGCTGAGGTCAGGACTCAAGACTTCCTGCCCCCAGAATCTGAGCTCTTCCCTCCAAAGTGGAGAGGGATCCTCAGCCATTCATGTCACAAACACTGAGGAACTTTTTAAAATGCAGAGTCCTCAGATCCCTTCAGACTTCAAGAATCAGGGTCTCTGTGAGTGGGACCCAAGAGTCTACATTTAAATATAACAGCTGCTGTGGACCTTCTCCCGCCCCACGCAGCCCCTGTCTTGAGAAGCGGGACCCAGAGAGAGAAAAGGGAGACAGAGCACAGCATCTGCACTGGTCCTTTCCGGGGGGACGGAAGCATCTCTGTCTCGGAACTCCTGTAATCCCAAGATCCCTCAGTTGCTCACTCCTGGAACTGGGGCCTAAAGAGGCAGAAGGCCAAAGAAGGCAAGACAACTCGTCTCCAACATGTCGGAGTGAGAGGTCCAAGGCACGGAGGCTGAGAGGAGCAGCACGGCCCACAGGCCACCTTCTGTCCATTGCAGGGGTCCAAGTGGGATGCAGAGGGGACTGGCACCTTGGACAGAGCCCAGGAGCCCCATCTACTCGTGTAAGGAGGGTGGTTCTTTTAGACTTGCTCACCTGCCTGCGGCGTAAGAGGAAACCTCTCCCCACTCTGTCTCCTCTAAACACCCCAGACAGGATGGGAGAGTTACCCCAGGCTCCCTGTGCTGCAGGGGCAACAGAGGCTGGTCTTCAGTGAAGAGTGGAAAGCGATCAGCACACATCACATCATGCTTGGCACGGACCCCATTGGTGGGCACCATGCCACCGTGCAGGCCAGCCATCTCCCTGCAGGACCTTTGTCGGTGGAAGAGAGGCTGCCAGGGGGGTCAGCGCCCACCAGGAATGGCCCAACCTTGGGAAGCCCCCTTACCATCACCCCCCATCCTAAAGCCCTGTCTTTCCTCGGCCCAGTTTGTAATTCTTTTGTATTTATGTGACCATTTACTTTCAGTGTCTCCTCCTCCAGGCTCTGTGAGACAGGACTGAGTCCTCAGAGTCCACCAGTGTGTGTTCTGAGCCCCTGGCACATTTGCTGAATGAATGAATGAACGAATGAACTTGAATGAAAATGCCACATTCCTGTCCATACCCTTGTTCCTAACACAGCCCATAGGTGCTCAGTACTCAGACTTGGCAGGATGTAAAGTAAAAAGAAACACTTCTCGACAGAGCTGGGAACTCCAGGTCAACCCCAGGGCAATTCCACAGCAGTTAATCAAGGAAGACTTCCTGGTGGAGGGGGCAGGGAGCAGGGGCTTCAAGTCTCACATCTTTCTTCCTATTCACCACCTGTTTCCGGCAGGAACTCCCGGAGGGCAGAGGTCATGTCTGGGTCTCAGGGCCTTCCTCAGCACACCGCCATGGCAGCCGTCTGCACGTGACCTTTCCAACTGTCTGCTGCCAGCTGTGACTCACAGCTCCTGAGCCTTTCCTCTTGGCTAGAAATGGGGAGCACATATTACAGTAAAATTACTAACTGCATGTCACAGCTGTGACCGCACTTACGTGCAGAGCACCTCCCCCAAGACCCCAATGCCAAAACAATGATCTCACCTTTAGGGGTCAGCAGCAAGCAAGGACTGGCCATCCCAAAGGCAAGTGGATGGCCTGTATGACCCTGGTCTGCCTGAAAAGCCCAGAGTCTGGTCCCTTCCCCTCAGAGCTGGTTGTACACCGTATGCCCCTTCCCACAAGCCCCACTCAGTCCCTCCTGCCCCTCCCCAACCAGGGTGAGCAGGAGGGAGAAAGGGGAAGTGGTAGAAGTGGCCTATCCCTGCCCTTCCTCCCTGCTGGGTCCAGGATGCTCATGCTGGGGAAAGTGGTATCTGAGGATGTGGCTACAGTGGCCAGCTACTGGCGCCAGCAGAAATCCCCAGCCCGTCAGTAGACCCTGTTCATACGTGTTCACTGACCAAGCACTGAGTAAGTGCTGAGGAGATACCTGTGGAGTGAGGTCACACCCCTGCTTGCCCTCTTCTCCTAGACAGGCCACTCTTGGGACCCAGGCCATTCCAGTTCCTCCTGTCAGACCCTAAGAGAACCCAGGGCATCCACTCCTACAGAGAAGCTCCACAGGAAAGAAAGGAACACATAGGAACTGGACTCGCAACCCAGCTGGGTGTTCTTAAGAAAGTTACCCAACTTCTCTGGGCCTCAATCTCCTCAACCATAAAATGAGACTAAGACTAGCTGCCCTGTGGGCTGCCATGAGAACAGATGAGTGCAGTGGCCTAGAGCTGCAGTGGGTAGACAACAGCCAATGGCATCCATTCTTGGCATTGTGCTGCTGCCATTAACAGATCAGTATCAGGGAAGAACTGAGGCTTCAGGGAAGGGAGAAAACCAAGGTGCTTGGGGAAGGAGGTTGGGAAGGCCCCATCTATGCCATGCCAACTGCAAACTAAAGGGCACAAGGGCCTTGTGGCAGACATGATCTCCCAACATCCATTTGTCCCTTCTTCCCCATTTGCAGTCAGATATCATCATAGAAAGACTCTATTGCCCAGCTTCCCTTGCAGCTAAGTGTGGCAGCGTAACTGCATTCACCAATGAGATATAAGCAATGTGTATAATTTCCAGGAAGTTTCCTTAAAAGGAAGGAACATGTCCTTCTTCAGCTCTCTTTCCTCCTTCCTGCTGGCTGGAGCTCCAGCAGCCAACTTGAGCAATGACGCAGCCTTGGAAATGAAAACTACACCCAGCAGATCAATAAGAAAGAAGAAGACTGGGTCCCTGACAGCATGTATCTGTCAAACCAGCCTGGGGATTTACCTCCAGACTTCGAGTCCATGAGCAAAAAAACACATGTCTATCTTGTGTATACCAAACTTAACTCTGAGCTAAGCCCCTCAAAACCCATGTGTGGCTAGGTGGAGTGAGACACAGAGGGTGCCTGGACAAGAAGACATCCCCTGGAGAAGCCTGGCTTCCCCACACCCTGCAAGGCCAGGAGGGGCCCTATGGGAAAGACTAAGCTCCAGGAGGAGCTGGGGATGGATGAAAAAGGAAACAAAAAGCGCAGGGAGGGAGGAAGAGAGGGGAGAATCAGGTAAGTGTGTGAGATGAGGAGAGATATCCAGAAGGAAGAAAATACCCTGGGAAAATGCTTCAGGTGACAGCCAGCCAGGCTGGGGAGGGTTGAGAGAGCAGGATGGCTGACCTGACCCACTGTCCACTCTTGACTCTTGGCTTTCCTGTCTGTGCTTCAGTAATGGGTCTTTACTGACTCACTATTCTAGGCAGGTGTAAAGTGATTTTAGAAATCAACAACAGCAAGGCACTATACCAATACCTCCTCCAGCCTCTCTGTGCTTGAGAGTCCTCACCTGAGAAGGAGGGATAACAATGGAAACCGTCTCACCAATTGTCATGAGAATTCAAGAAGACAAGCCTTGTGATGTGCTTCTCACAGGGAGTGGCCCAGTGCAAGTGCTCAGGAAACATCCCTGTTCACTATCGCTGATGTTGAAATCCTGCCCTGAGTGTAAGAAACCAAATGCTGCCACCGGCTGGCCTGCGGTGCGAGTTTAGGGAAAGAGCTCTGGGCTCCTGACCCCAGAACTGCAGGCCCAGTCCTTGGAGACACTAAAGATCAAGTAACATGAATGCCCTGGGAGAGCCGCACCTTCCACCCTATCAGGATCCTGAGGGCACAGGCGGGGGATGAGACCAGTAGGGAGACATGGTAGGTGGGGGTGGCCAAGGTGTAGCCTGCTGTCCCACTGTAGTCAGGTCGGGCCTTTGGCAGGTCCGTGTTTGGTCACAAGAAGCTGGCAAGAGACCAGAGAGGGCAGCAGAGGCCACACGGAGGGCAAACACAGGCCTGAGAGGCAGGGGAAAGGATCGGCCTGTCCGGCCTGGGGAAGGGAAGGGAAGGGAAGACTCGGGCTGACCTCAGTGCTATTGCCGGTGGTTAGATGAGCTAATGCACAGGGACGCCCTTCCTAAAACTCCCCGGACAAAGCAGGTGGTTACGTTACGAGCGGGACTGCTGAAGGGTGAGACGGGACTTCATGAGGGGAACTGGGGGCTGCCATGTCTCCTTGGACAGCAAACAAGAAAAAAATGATTTTCCATTAAAGTCACCATGATTCCGGGTGCTGTGAGGGTGTTCTGGCTGCCCACAAGATGCGCTCTGATGTGGAGGGAGCTGCAATGAGTCAGAACAAAACGGCCCACAACTCTCAGTGCGGCCTCCAACCAGCGGCGATCCCTCTGAGACTCTGCTCCCAGCTCCGCAGAATCAGACCAGGGCAAGGGCATGATTCTGGGCGTGGGGCTGGGACTCATGCAGAGGTGAGTTTGAAGCCACCTTGGACAAAATTACCTAATTGCTCTGAGTCTTTGTTTCTTCTGTTTAAAGAACAGAAAACCAGAGCTGGGCTCAGAGGGCCCCTGGGAAGATTGATTCAGTGGCTGCCAGCTGAGAGCCTGGCACCCAGGACAGGCTCCATAAATATTCTCTAGTGAGCTGCTATTTTTCTCCTGTCTGGGCAGGGATTGGACTGTCAGAGTCTCTGAGTTCTTTTTGCATCTAGAATTCCTTGATGCCACAGTCCCGTGGTTCTCCGAGTCCGACCCTGGGACCCGAGGACCGGAGACGACTTGGCAGCAGAGCTCTGCCCCGCGCAGCCCTTGCCCAGCACCTGACAGCCCCACCGCGTCAGGTCGCTTCCGCAAGTGGGCTTCACCCTGCCCATCACGTACCCCCAGCCCCGTGGCAGCCCCGTGGCCACAGGTGGCCTGCCAGCCATCCCTCACCCCTGCATCACGCCCTCACCTGGAGTCAGGGAGCAGCACGAGCCCCTCGGCTGATGTTCTCACACCTACGGTCCCCTGACAGTGTCACATGCTGTGGAAGTTGGCAGGGCCAGAGGGGCCGCAGATGCCAACACAAATACCATTCCCGTGGAGGGAAAAGAGCCCATGGGGTTATTTTTAACCTGTTGATCAGAGGCCACAGCTCTGGCCCTGGGTGGCCTGGGGCTGGGGTCTCCGAGGGGTAAGGGAGCCATCAGCCTCACCTCAATGACTCCCAAGGGCATTGGGCTGCAGGGACTCCAGCCCCTACCCCACTCTGATGGAGAAGGAGAGAGGGAGGCACAGATCAGGACACACCACGTCTCGTCCATTGGTCTCAACTGGGGTTAAGTGCTCAGCCAGGAAGGGCAACGGTGCCATGAATCACTGAATATTGAACTTGGAGATGGGTCTTCTCCAGTCCCTGCATGGCACAGCTAAGGAAAGTGAGTCTTAAGAGAGGAAACCCAAGGTTATACCACTGGTCAGCGCCGGCTCCCTGTTCCACTGTCCACCTCCCAACCTCAAATCCAGCATCCACTTTTCAATAACTCTCAAGGCCACATCGAGGAGGTCACTTTGTCCCAGCTCCTCTGCCCTCTTCTCAGTCTGTCCCACCAAAGACCCCATGGACCGAGCCCATGACAACCCCAGGATGAGACTCCAGGCCCTGGCTCACCCTCCAAGGACTTCCCAGGGGCCCAAGCAGTGCCCCGGGGGGCCAGCAGCAGGGGCCAGTGCAGTGGGTAGCGCCATAGTGGCTAGAGGCCCAGGCGAGGACGTGCAGGCCAGGGCGTGCCTGCGTGGGGGGAGCAGGACCGAGCTTCTGCCAAGAGCCTGTTGCCGGCTGCTGCTGAGTCTGTGTTTGCCAGAGGGAGGGGCGCGGGCAGCAAGCAGACAATGGACCCCACAGCCTAGCCTCTCGGCCTTGGCCCCTTGAGCTGAGCAGGCAGCTGCTGGCCCAAGCAGCCGCCTCCGCTGGCCTCTCACGTAGTCCACGTCCTGCCTGCTGGGCGGCCCTTATCACCTGGTATGTGCCAGGAGCCCACAAGCTCACACTCTGCAGTGGAGAGGGAACTAGAGGCCTGTGATGGATGGCACCAGTGGGGAGTAAGGCTTCCCGCTCCTCCCCAACTCTCAGAGAGGGACCCCGAGCAGGCTGTGTGTACATTTTGGGGAATATTCCATCCCCAGAGAGACCTTACCCCCATCTTGCCAAGTCTTGTCTCTCAACTACTCTTCTCCTTTTAAACTGAGGGGCTTGGGGTGGGAGAGAAGGAAGAGGCTTTATGCTTACTCTGAGTCACCAGCTCACAAATACCAATTATACTTCAATATGATAAGTACTGTTACATTATAGCCATTTAATACACAGGGGAACAGAGGCACAGAGAGATTGCATAGTTTAGCCACAATCACACAGCTGGTAGAGACAGAGTCAGGATTCGGATCCAGGCAGGCTGAGTCAAGAACCAAAGCGCTACCCGACAGAGTGCAGCGGGAGCAGGGGCAGGACGGGACAGTGCTTGCCTGCTAACCCTCAGAACAACAGCTGTGTGGTCAGACTGACATGGGCTCAACGGGTAACTTCTTGCTCTCAAGTGAAGTCCTTCTCTGAGCCAATGTTTCCTTGTCTATAAGGTGGGCACAGTGATGTCGTCAGGAAGTACAGTAGCAGGAAGGTGCTACTGCCCTTCACCTAGCAAAGCTCAAAGTGTCCTTCCATTCAGTGGTTAGAATGTTCTCTGTCTGGCCAGTTGAATCTACCACCCAGCCTCCACTTCCCTGGGCCAAACCCACAGGGCGTCTGTACTCCCTGACCCTCAGGTTCTGCTGCAGGCCACCAGCATACTTAGCCAGGTAGCCTTGGTGTCTTGGCTGGCTCAAGCACTATCATTTAACCCCGGGTCCTCCCTGTCCTCTCCCCAGGAAGACTGCCAGTGCTTGCAGTAGAGCTGGGAGGACAGTCTGAGGGCAGAGGCCTTGTCCCCCTGTCAGATTGGAGGGTCTAAGGAAGACAGGAAAGGTGACAGCATACAAGTGCACAGTGTCACTCAAGCTGGGCCCCCTCAGACATGGACATCCCAAGCTGGGCCCCCTCAGACATGGACACCCCAAGCTGGGGCTCCCCGAGAGCAGAGGCTGAGTCTGTCATCACACTGGAACTTCCCTGAGGTGGATGTCAAACAACTTCCTGGTCAGACTGGTGTCCCTGAGGGCAGACCTTTCTCTCCCTGCCAGACTGGGGCCTCCCTGAGGACAGGGCTGTATGCCCCATCATCCTGATTCCCCGAGGGGGCAGGGCTATATCTGGCCCATCAGGCTGCTTTCTCCGGAGTCCCGGGAGCTGAAGTCTGTGACAGTTCCCTCTCTTGTCCTGTTCGGCCACCTCCCCAGTCTTCGAGGCGTTCCTGTGTCTTCTGCAGTGCCTCCTGCAGTCACTTCACTTTCAGTGGCCGGGAAGGCAGCAGATTCCCAGCATCTGTGACGTGGCTGGCAACTCAGCCCCCTCAGCCTTTCTCCCCGAAGCTGGTCAGCAAACACCTCTGCTTTCCTTCTTCTCTGGAGTCTCTGCCCATCTCCCATGACTTTCTGGTCAGGCCGGCTCCCTCCCTGCACCCCCAGCCCCCCCGCCCGCCGCCCCGTCCTAACCCACTAGCATAGATTGTGAGGAGCGAGTGTGTCACACATGTGGCTTCATTTCACCTTCACAAGCCTAGGACACAGATCGGGAGTGTGATCTCCATCGGATAGGTGAGGAAATTAGGGCTGCACTCACAGAGCTTGTAGAGACAGAGTCGGGATCCAAACCCAGGCAGGCTGAGGCTGAGGAACTGCTCAGGGTCACACAGCTCCTGGGTAGCAGGATGGGGCTGGAAGCAGCGCCTGACTTCACATGTGTCCTGGCCAGCTAGCCCCGCCGGGACACTTGCCTTGCTCAGCCTCTGCTCTCAGGGAGTCACGGCTTGGGGTGTCCGTGTCTGAGGGAGCTCCTGCTTGAGCAGCGCTGTGCACTTGTGTGCCGCCACCTTCCACATCTTCCTTTAGACCCTCTAATCTGAGGGGGAGAAGTAGCCTGAGCTCTGTTTCTGGGGCCAGTGTACCCAGGAGCATGCAGGCTTAAGGAGGGTGGGAACATGTAAATGTGGGGAGGCCCTGTCCTCACTTCCTCAGGACCACCCTCCTGGGGGAGAGGACTCCTCACTGTAAGGAAAGAGAATCCCCCGGAAGTGCTTTCTGAGAGGCTGTAAGACAGAGAGGGTAGAGGGAGACAGAAGTGCCGTCGCATCTGTTCTGTGGGTGGCTGGGCTCGCTGCCCCGGACAGCTGGGCCACATCTGGCTTCCAGACATCCACTTCTTGTTCCGTGATTCACTCTGTGCGAGGACGTGCTTGGAGCAGCCCGTGGTCTCCCACACGCATGCACGCTCCCGCTGCACAGGAGAGGGCAGCCAGGACTGGGAGTCGATAAGCGCCCCTTCTTTTCCTGCCCTTGGCTCCAGTGTTGCCTCTCACACAGCCACAGGCAATGGGAGGAAGGGGTCCAGTCGACTCTTGACTCACCATGACTCAGTCTCCCCTCCTGGAGTCCTCACACTCAGGCTCCGCAGGCTTTATGCAAACACAGTGAGCAGGCGTGGAGTCAGCAGGGAGGAAGCAGCAGACCAGCCAGGGGGTCCGATGCCCCCCACCCAATCCTTCCTAGGGAAGGAAACCTCCAGGAGAGCTGAGGATGGGGCTGGGGAGGGAAAATAACACTCCAAGGAAGGAGGAAATAGGGAGCACATGGCATTTCCCCATCAAGTTGGGGCTCCCTGAGGGCAGGGCCGTGTCTCCCTCAGACTGGGGCTCCCTGAGGGCTGGGCTGGGTTGGGTCTCCCTCAGACTGGGGCTCCCTGAGGGCTGGGCTGGGTCTCCCTCAGACTGGGGCTCCCTGAGGGCAGGGCTGAGCTGGGTCTCCCTCAGACTGGGGCTCCCTGAGGGCAGGGCTGGGTCTCCCTCAGACTGGGGCTCCCTGAGGGCAGGGCCGTGTCTCCCTCAGACTGGGGCTTCCTGAGGGCAGGGCTGGGCCGTGTCTCCCTCAGACTGGGGCTCCCTGAGGGCTGGGCTGGGTCTCCCTCAGACTGGGGCTCCCTGAGGACAGGGCCGTGTCTCCCCTCAGACTGGGGCTCCCTGAGGGCAGGGCTGGGTTGGGTCTCCCTCAGACTGGGGCTCCCTGAGGGCTGGGTTGGGTCTCCCTCAGACTGGGATTTTTATGAGGGCAGGGTCTGTGTCTTTCCCATCAAAACGGATCTGAACTGAATCCCCTTTAGATCTAGTACAGGTGGTTCATCCACCATCTACATCATTCGGGGTTTTCAGACTGATTTGAGTCAGGAGGAATCAACTTCTTCAGCAAAACCCCATCCTGAGAAAGGACAATTACACACACTGACAGGGGCACCCCCCAACCTTTGAGCAACCCACTCAGTTCACCCACTCACCCCTGTAAGTCGTCCCTCCCACAGTCTAGCTCCAGTCTCTCATGCTAGCTAAATCATCTACAAGGCAGGATGGACCCACAGGATTTGTGTGCGGGGCCTGCGAGGGCCTGGTGGGGTGGGGATCTATCAGAGAGAGCTAGCATTCTTGGTACCAGTCTCTTACATCTGGCCACGCTCAGCTGGAGGGGTCTGCAGGTCCAGTGCCCCCTAGATCCACCATTGAGCATGGGAATGGGCAGAAAATCCTGGGCCCCTGTAGCCCAGGGAGGCCAAGCTAGGCGGGCTCTTCCTTCCATGAGTCCAAATCAGCACAAGAAGTGGGTCTCAAACCCTATCAGCTCATCCTTATCCTGAACCCTAGCCCTACCCTGAAATTAGAGGACAGGGAGGCTTCCTATCCCAACGGGTCACCAAGAGGTACAGCCCAACCTGGAGTAGATGCATCTGGTAGTGAAGGAGGCAGGAAATGGTCTGGACGAGCCTGGGAGTCCCTCCCCACATCCTTAATCACCTGTCCACGTCAGGAGCTGGGCAGACTTCTCCCCCAACACCCCCTGTCTCCTCTGTGCCTCCCACACTCCTGTCAGGGACACAAACCACAGGGACATGCAGCGTCAATGCTGGTGTGACCACAGTGGAAGCAAAGACTCCTGGGCCCTCCTTGTTCCACTGACAACCCCACGTCCAGGCAGGGTCAGAGTGGGCCTCCCCACACAGCACTAGGACTGGGCATCACCCTGACTAACGTGCCCTGAGATATCAACCCACCACACAGATGTGGGGCTGAGGCCTTTGACTATTGCAGAGCCAGGGTAGATCCAGCCCTGGAGTGAGCCAGCCAATCTGTGGCTGGCACTCGCTCTGCCTGAGTCAGGGCGGCCCCTCTCCTGGTCAGACTGTGAGCTCCCTGAGGTCAGGGTCTGGTCTCCAGCTTCCTGAAAGGAATTTGCTGAGAGGGTGCAGGCTAAGTGCCCAGCCCGAGCTGTTCCTGGGGGTGGGGGTTGGGGGTCAGGCAAGAAGCCTCCAATCTCTACAACGGGGTCTCCTCACGCGTGCGTGTCTCCTGTCCTAGTCCTAGAGAACCCACAGAAGTTCAGGAGATTCACCTGATCCAACCCTGTTTCCTTTGCTGGCTGCAGGACCTCACCTCTGGGGCCCTTCTTGCAAGCCACAAGCCCCCTCCACTTGGCTCCTTGCAGCCCTGGACTCCTGGTGCGGTGGGGAGGGAGGGTCTAGGCTAGGCAGGCTTCCAGATGCACAGGCAGACGTGCATCCAGGCCAGAACGGGCCACCCGGAGAAGTCCTCAGAGTCCGGTGCAAGAGCCCTCTCCCCCAAGCTGGCAGAAGAGCGGACAGAAGTCAACATGCCTTCCTCTGCCTCTGAGCCCAGCCACTGGCTGTGCTAGCTCCAGTTTAGCACTACCCCCTCCTCTCCCAAACCCCACCCTGGTGTCATCCCTCTTTCAAGCACAGTCCTTGCTCCAGCCAGATGTCTAAGCACAGGCTTGTCCCCAAGAAACCCATGCCCTACCTGCCAGTTTCTGCTCATCCTGACTTCTCTCCCTCCTCTCCCCACAAGAGCCAATTCCCCCCAGGCTCCTGGGCTCACCACACTCTGCAGAGCTCTGACCCACGTGGAAAGCCAGCAAGGGGCAACAAGTGACCCAGCTTCTCTAATAACCTAGCATGCCTCTGCACCTAAACAACTCTCCTATCTGTCCAATTGCCAGCCTCTGCCATCTCTCATGGAGGCACGTTCGTCAGGTCTGCTTCCCACAGTGTAGCGAGGATATGGCCTCTCTCTTATGGGACGCCAAGACTTGCTGCAACCAGTCTCTGCAGCAGAAAAAGTTGCCATCAAGCCCAACCCTCAAGTTCATAGTATGTAATCTAGAGGGAGGTTCTCACAGAACCTGACAGCTTCAATCATTTCCCTACTTTACACACCGTTTTGA
This sequence comes from Trachops cirrhosus, assembly GCA_028533065.1. Lineage (NCBI taxonomy): Eukaryota > Metazoa > Chordata > Mammalia > Chiroptera > Phyllostomidae > Trachops > Trachops cirrhosus. Next base: position 104,266,310 of record CM052541.1, read on the forward strand.
GCAGGTAGCTTTTCTTTAACATTTTTTAAAACTATGGTAAGTTACATAGAACATAAAAGTCACCATTTTAAGTGCACATTTCACTGAAAATTCACCATCTTAACCATTTGTAAGTGCATGCATCAGTGGCATTAAGTAATTAACACTGTTGCCGGACCATCGCCCTCATCCATCTCCAGGAGTAGTTCTATCTCTCCCCAGCAGAAACTCTGTACCCTTTACATAGTAACTCCTCATTCTCCCCTCCTCCCAGCCCCTGGTAACCACCATTCCACTTTCTGCTTCTCTGAATTTGGTACCTCATCACAGTGGAGTCACGCAGTATTTGTCCCTGTGTGACTGGCTGATTCACTCAGCACATCTTCAAGATTCGGCCGTGTTGTATCATGTTGGAATTTCCTTCCTTTACAAGGGTGAATAATGCTCCCCTGCTTGTACCAACCATTTTTTGTCTTTTTGGGTAGCGTGTTTATTACCCACTTTTCAAAAAAGATTTATTTTTTTATTTTTAGAGACAGATGAAGGGAGGGAGAAAGAGAGGGAGAAAAGCATTGATGTGAGAGAGAAACATCAACTGGTCAGCTCTCGTACGCACCCCGACCCCGATGGACCCACAGCCTAGGCGAGTGCCCTGACTGGGAATCAAACCCCCAACTTTTGCTTTTTGGGACCATGCCCAACTAAGCCTCACTGGTCAGAGTCCCCCTTTTTTATTTTTAAGAAAATCAAAGTAATATACTTGCAGGGTAAAAAGTCTGAAGAGTTCAGAAGTGAATAAAGTGAAAAGTCAAAGTTCAGCTCGGCTCCACCTCATTCTGCTCAAGAATCTCAAATCTTTCAAGCAGAGGGCAGATAGATTTATACATATTTTTTACACAAATTATGTCACCTCTCACCAGGACTTCTGAACTGTGATCTATCAGAGCCTTCCAGAGAGAATGTTAAAACAGGCTGCTGACTCCCAGGCCCATGGCTCCTGACCCAGGTTTTTCTGAAGCCACCCAAGATTCCGAGTGTCTCACAGCCTCCGAGGGAGGCCGGTGTTGCCTAGAGGGCATACCCTTTTTTGACTAGCAGCATCTAAGCAAAGTCCTGCCATCCGCTTTTCTGCTTAGTATCTCAAGGCACAAAGATGGACCTCATTCTTGCCCTGGCAGAGTGTCTCAGTTGGTTGGAGCCTCATCCCGTGCACCAAAAATGTGCCCTGACTCAGTCCTCAGTCAGGGCACAAACCTGGGTTGCAGGTTCGCTCCTTGGTTCGGCATGTAAGAGAGGCAACCGATCGATGTTTCTCTCACATAGATGTTTCTTCTCTCTCTGTCTCTCTCTCTCTAAAAAAAAAATCAATGAACATATTCTCAGGTAAGGATTAGAAGTAAATAAATAAATAAATAAATAAATAAATAAGATGGATCTCATGCCTTTTCATCACTGCACACTACTCTCAGTTCAGACAACCTGTAACTTAGCTAATCAGTCTCCCTTTGATGGACTTGATGTTGCTTCCAGTTTTTCAGATTTGGAAATAATGCTGCGGTGAACACACTTGCACGTATAGTTTGAACAGCAGTTTGTGAATTCATTCTTCTCGTACACGAGTGCATCGCCACCCCTCGGTCCCGGGGCGATTGTCTGCCCGCCCATTCCAAGATGCCTGTGTCTAGTTGTCGTCATGCCGATCAGGAAAAAGAGAACCTTATCATCGCTTAATTTTGATTTCTCACATTCTGACTGAGGTGGGTATTTTCACCTGTCTGTTAGCCCTTCTGTGTGTTCCCTTTTCTGTTTGTGAGCTTTGCCCAGTTTTCTATTTGCTTTTCTTTTCCTTATTGACTTGTAAGAACTCATCTGCCATATATAGAGAAAATATTTTTTTCTGGTTTGTTATTTGCCTTTAGATTTAGGATATTACATTTTTACATAGGCAATTTTTTAAAAAAGCTTTCCCTTCGCGACTACTATATTTTGGGTCATAGTTTCCCCAATCCAAGAAAATATATTTAAAAATTATTTTGTTAATGTTTTCTTTTAGTAAGCTAATGATTTTCTTTTTACATTTAAATATCTGACCCATCTGGAACTTATTTCAGACTAAGGAATGAAGTGGAGAACTGGCTTTATTTTTTTTCCTAAACAGCTAGCCAGTTGTCCATTTTGATTGACTAACTCTTCTTTTCTCCTCTGACCTAAAATGTCTTTTTTTCATATATTTAATTTTCATTTGCCACGGCTGTGTGTCTGTGCTCTCTTCTGTCCCTTTGATCTGTCTGTCTGTTCTTGTGCCAGCACCCAACTGTTTTACTAGTGGAGCTTCATACAGCATTTTAGTAGCTCTGGCTGTCCCTTATAAGGCCACTCTTTCAGAATTTTTCAAGCTCTTTTTGCATGTTTATTTCTCCAGATGAATTTTAATATAATTTGTCAAGTTCAAAAAGATCTTGTTTTTCACATCCTCCAACAGATGTCACCTTCCGATCCCTTAGCCCGCAGCGGGACAGGGACACGCTGAGAAGAATGAGGTGGGGTACTGGTCCCCCGAGGCAGGCAGACTGATGGCAGTGGAAGGGACAGCTAATGGGGCGGCAGCAGACAAAGTGATGAAGAACCATGAAAAGTAGAATAAGAACTATGAAAATGTAGCCATGACGGCATGAAGCTTCAGTGTGGGGGAAAATGAAATCTTGGGTTTTTACTGTGTTACAACTGGGACTCTTGTAACCATAACAACTCTGAGTCATAAGACTCACATGTTCTGTAACCTCTGATTAAGAAGGCAGGAAAGTGTGTAATATCCACTAGTGATTTCCACCTAAAATATCTCTCTTTAAAATCTTGGATATTAATGTCTGGAAAACTAGCGTGAAATGTTTCATTCTTGTATGATGACAGAAGTGTGACATATCACTGGTTTCTCAAAACCCACCTCCAAATTCCAAGGAGCTGTCAGCTCTGGGATTTGAATTCACTCTGTCCATGATACACATCTTAGGGAAATGCCCCCAGCCTTTTAGCCAGTCCACACATAATAAAAATAAAATAAAATAATGCTTTAGCTCTTGCTGAGCATCTGCCTTCAACACGTGAGTCATGCTACACGCAGACTACATTATACTCCTCAACTAGGTGAATCCTGTACTCCCAGCAGACAGAAAACTCAGGCTCAGACATAGCAAACTCAGGCAAGTTCAAGTTAATATGTGACAAAGAACGCTCAGCCCCCTTCACTCCCCATCCATATGCCACTGACCAGTCCCCTTCAACTCACTTCCACTGCCACCACAGGAGGTGCAAAGGACAACCAGTTCTATTCAGACACCCCTTGGCAAGGCCTTGCACCTGCCTTGTGCATGGGCCGCACAGCCAGGAGATGCTTCATCCCATGCCCCTGAGTGGCAGAGAGGGTGGGTGAATGGCAGTGGCCCAGAGGAAGAGGAGGGCGAGGGAATCAACTCATTTCAGCATCCAGTCATCATGAAGCGCCTACTACGGGCAAATGACTGTGCTATTGGGGTGGAAGATGTAAAAGGCCTGGGTAGATGTGTGGCTCGTTGCAAGGGGAACAGAACGCAGTGGCAGAGCTTGGGAAGAGCGAGAGCACCAACCCGGAGCATCCCCAACCTACTAGCGCTTAGAAGCTGCGCGCGCTCCGGAGCTCGGAGCTGGCACGCGCTCAGGGCCCGCACCTCGCGCACGCGCGCACGCAGCCGCTCCCCCCCCCCACTCCGCCCGCGCGGCTCCGGCTCCGCGCGCGCGCACTTGAGGCCTCCGTTGTGCGTCTCCTCCATTCGCTACGTGCAGAATGGTCCGTCGGCAGCAGCTGCAGCGCGGGGTGGGAGGAGGAGGAGGAGGAGGAGGAGGAGGGGAGGAGGAGGCGGCGCCCAGGTCTGGAGGAGGGGCCGCAGCCGGCGGGGCGAGGGAGATCTTGGGGTGAGGGGTTGGGAGAGAGCCCGGGTAGACACAACGCTCCTCCTTCACTTCCCCTCTTCACGGTCGCTCCATTCTGCAAGGCCATTACAGCCGTTCCACTGTTCCTTGCCCAGGCGTCCTGGAACACAGCCGACCAAAAGGGTTTTTCATTTGTTCACGGGTGTGTGTCTGTACCCTCCCCAGAACCCAAACTCAGGAAGAATCACCCCTTTTTTCCTGTCCCAATCCCATTCCCAGGCTTTTGTGAGAGGTGACCCAAGAGCAAGCCCTGCCCCATTCCGCTTTTCATGGGGTGGAGTCCCTAAGGGGAACCATCGCTGAACTCCCCTTCTCTCTTTCTCTCTCACCTGGAGGAAGGGGCATGAGCAGATGGACACCAGAGCCTATTTCCCAGTATTTCCACGAGGAGAAAGCCAGCATTTCACCATGCGCACTCAGGACAGCAGAAAGGCTGGGTAACTCAGAAGAACAGGCTGCTGCCCAGGCCCCTAGGGCCATATTCAAAGAAATGTGTGTCAGGAGGGACCCTCCTAGATTGGGGTGAATTCGCTGAATTATGGGGCTGTGCCTATACACCTGTTTGTAAAGAGCTCCCGAGGAATGTAATGGTGACAGGCCACCAAGGGGTGGATCTTATATCCCTGTAGAATCCCAAACAGACCAGTTCCCTCGTCCTGCCAGGAACCCACCTGTGGCCCAGATGTCACAGCAGCCTAGACCCCAGCTATTCTATGCAACTCCTCCCAAAACTTCTCCCAGCGTCAAGGGAGGAAAGCTGGCAACTTCCAGTGCCCCTTTCCCACTCAACTATTGGGAGGGAGCCGCCCCCTCATCCTCTCTTCCTGCCCAGGGTCACCTGGGTTCACCTCCAAGGCAGCCACCTTGGTTCAAACTGTGGTCTAACCACTGGCCACTGCTGACAGGTTAAGTCTAGATCCCCAGGAAGAAAGGCGGCCTGGGTCACTTCATTTCACACAAACGGACCCATGAGCACAGTGCCTGGATCCAGACAAGGGGATTCGCCTCCCATCTCTCGTGCCTCCTTTTTGGGGAGGCGCCCTCTGCTGGCCACTGGGAAGTGCTGGAAAGCACAGTCCTGCCCACGCGTTCACTAAGGGTCTGGAGATAGGGACAAGAGGCAAAGAAACAAGAGAAAACTGGGAGCCAGCTGAGAGCGGTGGCCAGCTGGACACAGATCAAGGAGGCATGCCGAAGCCTTCCTGGAGGTGGGAGCTTTGAGCCAGCTTTCAGTGGGCCAAGGAGGGCAAGCCAAGCTGGCAGATGGGGGCTCAAGACACCCCAGGGGCAGCCCTTCCTGTATGCAGAGCCCTGCCCCTGCGCTGGACAGCTCACACACCTGCTGACTCTGATGCTGCTGTGCCCTGCCAGGGGGCCTTCACATCAGCCTCTACCGGGGTGGTGGGCTGGGAGGAACAGCCGTGGCTGAAACCTCTGAACCTTCCCTTCCTGGCCTGGCTCCTCACGGCTGGGAGAGAAGGTGACTCCAGAGGAAAGCCTGCAGTTTTACAAATCTCTGCCCCCACCCCCACCTCACATACACAAGGATGGCCCAAGCCCAGGTTTTGGCATGGCAGGGCTCAAGGTGGTGTAGGGGCCTGAGTCATAGACTTGTGTGGTTCTGCTGTGTCTCAGGAAAGGCCAGCTCTGCCAGAGGTGAGACCCAGGTCAACAACCCATCACCCTGAGTCCAGCCACCAGGCATCCTCCCAATCACGTCTCACACGTGGGCCAGGGTGGTGTCAGGGTGGTGTCAGGGCAGGGTAGGCCACGCTCGCCCTAGGGACCGTGCCTCAGGGCCTCTGAGGGGGAGGGAGAGCAGAATGAACAGGTTCTCACTGCTATGGAAGGAGGGGCTGGGATAGAGAGAGGAGGGACAGGACAGATTACCCACCCCCACCCCCCCAGGCATCTGGGGTCTCTTCTGATATTTTGGGTAAGGGAGGCAGCAGGTGCCACGAAAGACTACAGCTTCTAGAACCTGACTCTCAAGTTGCTCCTCCTGAAGAGGGTTGTCCTGAAGAGGGCCTCAGCATTGGAATAGGCCCTTCACGCAGGTCTTACCTCCAAAGGCAGCCCTCACTTCTGACCTTCACCAGCCTCACAAGAATCCAAGTCCCCAGACCCTAAGGAAGACAGAAGTCTCGGCTGCCTGGACCACTCTCAAGAAGTAAATGGCACTGAGGGCTCCCTCCCTCTCATCCCTCTCCCTCCTCCACTCGCTGGTGCACTGACTTCCACCTTACTGGCCAGGCACCCCCCAGACCCAGCCAGGGTGAGCAGAACTCCCCCGGGGCAGAGACTGAGGCCTAGGAGGGAACAGAGAACAAGGCACTTTAATTGGAGGTAATTAATTTCTCTGAAAGCAGCGGGGAAACGAGGGTCTGTGGCCTGATAGGACAAACTCTGGTGAGTCTCTGCAGACCAGAGCTGAGCTGAGAGAACCCACCCAACTAGGAGGTCCACTCTTGGGCCCCAGGTCAGAGCAAGGCCCAGAGCAGATTGGGGTGGCCCTGCAGAAATAAAGCAGGTACCCTGGTATGCTAGGCACAGGCCTTTTGAGGATAAGCTGGTGGGAACTAGCATGAGAAGGAATGGGGAGGTACAGGGCGCTCTGGGATGAGAGCTGGTCCCTCTCCTACACCTATACAACCCGGCCTCTGGTCCTGCATATCAACCAACTACAGATGGAAGATTCCTTTAAAAAGTGTTACCTCGTTGCCGGTGATGGTTAGGCCTGTGATGGCGGCTCTATACTGAACATGTACAGACTCTTCTTGTTATAACCTAAATAATATAGCATAACAACTATTTACATAGCATTTACATTGTAATAGGTATTACAAGTAATCTAGCGATGATTGAAAGTATATGGGGGGATGTGTGTATGTTCTGTGCAAATACTTCAACATTTTATGTAAGGGACTTGAGTATCTGTGGATTTTGGTATTCCCAGCAGTCCTGGAATCAATCCCCCACTGGGAAACACAGGACACCTAGGGAAGACTATATTTCCAGCCCACCCAAGGTCATTGCTACCACCACCGGAGTTAAGTTAGGGGCCCACCCCGCCCCTGTGGTCAGTGACCTCCCAGGGCTGCTCACCCTCCGGGAAACAGAACCTGAAGGCTAACTTCACTCCCTCCTGTGTCAGTGACTATTCCGAAAACCGGGAGAAAGAGGGCTCCAGGGGGTGTGTTGTCCTCCCAAGTATCACCGCCAAGGGCGGTGTGGCGGGGACTCTGGCCGGCAGCTTTCCGAGCGAGCCCCATCCGAAGCAGCTGACCGGCTGGCGGCAGGCCAGGTCGCAGCCAGCCGGGAGGCAGCAACGTGCGGCTCGGCATGTCGCAGGCGCAGCGTAGGGAAAAGTAGGGGCGGGCCAGCGTGCAACCCCATCCCCCACGCAGGCCCATTCATAAAATTCGCAGGCACTGCCTGGGCATGACAGCCTCAGTCTCCTAATTGGAAAGTCATTAGGGAGTTTGCATCTCATTTACATGGAAATTATTTCCTGGTCCCAAACAGTGAAACTCACTCTTCCTTCAGCCCCCTCTGCCCTGCTCTACCTGTCCACAGTTTGGGAGAGGAGAAGGTATAGCTCTGTCTGCGCCCAGGTCTGTGCCTCACCACCCCATCCCCCTGGGGAGGAGTGGGGGAGGGGTTGGCAGAGTACCCGCCTAGCCGGAAGCCCTGGCTGTGCCCCAGGTGATCCTGCTCTTCCGCAGTGGGTCCAAGCACGGGGAGATCCCCACAGAGTCATTTGCCCCCAGCCTGGCCCTGCGAGGAAGGGAGGAGGCGGACGGCAGGCTGTCACAGCAGCTGGTTGTACCAGGCAAGAGTAGAGCTGGTGAGTGAGGCTGTTCGTGCCCGGCTTCACGTACATGCCCAGCCACAGGCTGTGCCCCCACCCCCACACCCCTCATCCCACAGAACAAGCGCCCAGTGACTGCAGAAACAGATAGCCAGTCACTGCGCACAAAGGCACCCACACCACCCGGCCATCATGGCTGCTGCCCTGGCAGCCACCCTGGGAGCAGACAGATGCTTTCACACGCCATTTGGTCCTTCTCCAGCACAGTGCCATGGCTGGGGGGGAAGGGTCTTCTACTGAGACTTTTCGGAGTAAGGGGGCCTCTTAGAGGGGCTCCCTTCTGTACCTCAGATGCTGCCTCTTGCCCCTCCTCTCTTGCAACCCGTATTCAAGAAAGCTCCCAAGGCCTGGGTCCTGCAGGAGGACTTGCCCAGGCAAGGGGGTCACAGGGTCCTTCGACCCAGGAGGGGCAGTGGAGGACGAAACCCCTGAGAAGGCACAGGAAGTGCCTCCCCAGCTGGGCTCTTTCCTTCCTGTCCCAAGTGTGCATGGTATGGGGAGCCACCTTCAACTTCCAGGGTGGAGGATGTTTTTTAAACTGTTGGAAATGAAATAGAACTACCTCAAGTACTTGAAATCAGATACCACTTGGGACATGACGTCCTGGTTCTGTAAGCCCTGGGACAGGAGATAAAGTAATCACAAAACTTTCAGTATCAGGGGCTAACATAAAATCTGCCTCTTGTTCAGGTCATCTGGGTCTCTCCTTACTCATGGCCCTGCCTATCCCGCCTGCTGCCTCCTGTCCCTGGAGATTCTCCCTGGCGTTGCTAGGTGGACAAGGATGTTCTGGGACATTGACTGCACACCCATCCTGAATGGGGTGGGATTGCCTTCGCCCTCCCATCTCCTGGGACATTGGGTCTTATAGTCCTGTGTATGCATGGGTACAGGGGTGCAGGAGAAAAATATCAGGACATCATTTTTTCTCATCTTGTCTTTCTTTTCATTTAGTGAGTGTGTTTTACAAGGCAAACAACAAAAAGATATGCTTGTATTACAAGTGAATGCTCAACAGATTTTTTTATTGCTAGGGGCATAATCAAAAAAATTTGGATACCACTGATCTAGGCTTAAGGTGGGGTGGTTGTGGGTAGGAGTGGCTTGTCTTGACCACCTTAGTATCTATCTTGAGAAGTGGTCAGTTCAGAGCCTGGCAGAGGGCAGGGGGCATGGACAAAGTGTTGAACAAACCAGGTCTACCCCTAGAATTGACAGGTGAGGAAAGCGTAATACCTCTGAGGTGGGGAGTGTGTCCAGAGGAGCACATAGACAGATAGAGAAAGCCTCTCATTGCTGCTGTGTCTGCAGCCTGCTCGTGCCTACCAGCCAGCGTGCACCCAAACCCCACCTGCACCCACCCCAATGAGCACCGCACCCTCCACGCCCACCAGCAGCACAGCCTGAGCTCCTCACTAGCTCCTGATTAGCAGAGGTTAATTAGGTAGGGTTGCCAGCTGTCACATCTTCCAACATGGTGCAGGTTTTCTGTCCTAGAACTTCCTAGAATTTAACCTGGTGTAGGAGAAACAATTCAGTCTCTAGGTAGACCTCAGTCCTTGTCCCACTTGGGCCCAACATATACCAGGTATGAACATCGATTTCCTCATCTGTAACACAGGACCAATAGTCACGCTTACTATACAGGGTTGTTGTGAGTATTGAATGGTCTACTGTGCGCACATGGTCTAGCACGTAGTAGGCATTCGATAAGATTCTTACCCACTGTGTGCAGCAGATGCCCATAAAGAACCTGTTGAATTGTGATGTGCCATCAGCATGGGAATGAGAATTCTGAGAGCAGACATATGAACCTTTGCAGATCACCTTCCTGAAGAAATTAACAGCTACCCCAGCAGACTGGGCCCTCTCCAACCTCACCCACTCCCTGGAGTGGTAGTATCCCTTTTCTCCACCCAGTTTCTCTACTGTTTCCTTCTCTTCAAGTATGAGCTGAGGGCGACACCTCGTGGCCATTCCTGGAGCTGCAGGACTGGTACCAGTGACATCTCTCAACAGGAAGGGCCTGGTTTCTGATGAGTGAGGGAGGGAACCATTCGCTCCAGCACTTTCCTTGGACTTCACGACTTCTTCTAAGGACCCAGAGAACCTCCAGGGAGCTCCCTACTCCACCTGAGAGAGGCTCTAGCCCTGACTGTTGTACAGCCTTTCGGGCAGGATAATGAAGAAAGCCTCTGCCCAAACCCTGCCCAGGCCCTGCCTGGTTCTAGTGCTGCTGGTGCCTTATATGCACCATCTCGCTCACTTCTTACCACTCTGGCCTGTGACCACAACAGGAAGTCAGGCACAGTGAGGTTCAGCAGCTTGCTCAGGGTCACACAGATCCTAATGCCCAAACAATGGGCATTACTCTCTGCCCCCATCTTGGGGCCCACTACTGGGCAAAAAGCCCCAAGTTCCAACCCAGTCTTGCCCAACTAAACAGAGTGACCTCCCTCACAGGGCTTCTGATGCCTGAGCATGAATCTCCAGGGCACCAGGGGGTGTTGAATGGAGCAGCAATTCTCAAACTGGCTGTATATGAGAATAACCTGGGGAGAGTTTTTTAAGTATTTGCCACTGCCCTGGCTGATGAAATCAAAATTAGCAGGAGTGGGGCTGAGGTATGGGCATTTTTAAAGATTGTTCTAGGTGATTCTACATGAGCCTGGGTTAAGAATGGGGCTTCTGGGAGTTTCCCATCTTCAGCCTTCCCTGCCCTCCAGGGGTCAGCGCCCCTGGGATCCCCCTGCCCCAGGGCTCTCCAGGGAATACCCCATCCAGCCCCTAGCATTCCCTGGACACCTTAATTTGTCCACCATGACCCCCAGGGCAAGCTGCCTCCTCACCCTCCCTCCAGGACCCCCAGAGAGAATACTGGCTATCAGCTCTTCCCAGAGGGGACCTAGCAGGTTTGAGCCTCCTGAATCTCTGAGCCCAGGCCTGGCCTCTGGAGTGGGGGCAGGGAAGGCCACAGGGAGCTTAACCCCAACAGGACGAAGGCGCCATAATTAGGGTCAGGCGGTTGGCTCAGCCTGCAGAAATCCCCAGCTTAGTAGGGATGGAAGGGGGGCTTCAGCCTAGAAGGGGGTTCAGGGCAGAAGTGAGGAGGCAGGTGAGCCCAAGCATGCAAAGACCCCAGGGCCTCGCCCCCAGCCACCTTTTCAGAGGGCCCACTGCAAGCTCAACACAGTCCACCCCCACCCTGGGGTCACTGATCCCAGGGAGGAAGGAAGGGGCTGACCAGCCTCCCAAATCCAGAGGCCCTGCGGCCCCCTCAGCCTGGGAGTTCCAGGGCCATTGCCCCACCCCGGCCTTCGGTGGGGGGAGGGTGCCAGTTAGAAAGGGCCACGTGAGCATTCCCAGGGCAACCAGGCTTCTCTCCGACCAGTAATCCTCCGGGCCTTGAGTGAGGGATCACTTTCCTCTGTGGAATGTACCACCAAGGGGAAAATGGAACAAAGGGGCCTGGAGAGGGGCAGATGCCAGGAAGTGAATTTTGCTGTGTGTTCTTTCCAGCCCCCAAAATGCCCTCCAGGAGGTGGCAGCTGCAAAGAGAGGAGTAACCCCCATGCCCGGCTCACCCCTGGGCACAAGGTCTCAGGCTGACCTGACCACGTAGCTCCCAGTAGGCCTCTTCCCAGAGTCCTAACACTGGGGGGCCTGGATGATCACCTTTACGAACCACTGATCTGTAAGGAAGGAAATGGGTTTTGAGAGATTAGAACCGATCCAGATCAGGCAGTGTCAGAACCACACCTAGAAGCCCCAGCTTCCCAAGAGACTGCCCAACTGAGTCAGCAAGAACTGAAACCTGAGGGCTTGGGAGTTCTCACAGTCACCTGGGTCAGAGACCCTCTGATGCCACAGCAGAACGTCCTGCCCTCCTGGCCCCCAGGGCCATGGACTGGGCATGTGGTGGGGCAAGAAGAGGGCAGGTGTATCCTAGTCACCACAGGCTGTGACTGCTGGGGCCAGGGGCCAGCCCAGTGTCTTTCACATTGAGATTCAATACTGATTCCTCCAGGAAGCCTTCCAGGCTGATCCACAAAGGGTTGGTGGTGCCACACACACACAGCCTTGCTGCTCTAAAGGGTATGCTTTCCTCCCCTGCCTCACCCCTGGGCTATCACGTAGGTCTTGCCTGGGTCTCAGCTCCACTGGCTGTGGGTTTTCCCCATATCTTGACCCAGAGATGCCCAAGGGAAGGACCCTGTGGGCACAGAAGGTACTGCGCCCAGCTCAGCACCAGCCACAGGAAGGCTTGAGAGCAAAAGGCTCTTCGAAAGGGTGCAAAACTCAGTTCAAATCACAGAACCTGAAAGGGACCAGGAGTGGGAAGTTACCTCAAATATAAGCTGATTCAGCACCCCCGTGATTTCTCAGTGGAGGGCAGCCTTCTGCCTCAGCACCTGAACTAGTGGGTGTCTCTCCACGCATTCATTCATTCATTTATTTATCCAGAGAACTTCCCCCAATCATCTTCTACATCTCAGGGGCCGAGGTGGCCCAGCTCATTTTCAAGGGCACGAGCTAAAGGGAGTCAGGGCTCCATCTGTCAGCCTTCGAGGCCCAACACAGTGCTCGGTGGAAGTAAACGACACTGACCCGCCTTTACGTTGTGCTGTGGCGTTTACACAGTTTGCACATGGGGTTTCCCTTCAGAGTCAGAGCTGCCCTGTCAGGTGGTGCTGGCCCACCTGGAGGGGTGGAAGCTGAGGCTTAGGGAGGTGGAACAGTTTTGCACCTGGAAGGGAGGCGGAGCCAGGGCCCAGCCCGAGTCACCGCAGGCCCAGCCTAGGGCTCACTTTATAGGCCCACTCCCAGCACTTCACCAGCTGGGGTTTCGTGTGGAAAGCAGGCTTTGCCCAGGGGGGATGAAAATGTGATTTAGACTCCTAACTATAAAAATAATAACAGTGCTGACAGATCAGAAGCCTGCTGGGCCCCAGACAACACTGAGTGTGTTAAACGCAGGAGAGCCGAGTGTTAAAACTGGAACTCCCAACCCCCTCCTTGGGGCCAGGCCTGCAATGCCCTGGGCTGGCACGGCCGGCACACACATGTGTGTGCACACACCCTCAGGTGGTGTGAGTCCCTGCACGCCCCATGTGTCCCGGCCCCTCACTTCCCTCTGATAACCCAGCAGCTTCCAGCAGGACAGACTCGACCCTTCAGGCTGCCCCCGTCCATCCAGCTCATGCCAGGCCAGTGTCGAGGACCAGGTTTCCAGCCCCTTTGGGCCCTAGAGGGTGACTTCCCTGAACACTGACCCTTCTCAACCTCAGGAAGGGGGGTGACTCCCAGGATGTAAGCCCAGGGCCCCCACCCAAGCCCCTCCTCAGTGTCAGCATGGGCAGCAGGGCTGCAGCTTAAGGAGGAGCTTCAGGGATCCCCCAGCTTCATGGGCACCCAGCCCTGAGCACCCTCCAAGGAGATACAGAGAAACAAGGATGCTCTAGAGGGTACAGCGGGGCTCCAGCAGGAAAGCAGGGATTTGAGGGTTGCAGAGGGCAAAGTAGGAGTGAACCTGGAAAAGGTGGAGGTGTCTGTGGGAGGTTCGGCTTTGGAGTCAAGGAGACATATGGGGAGAGTTTAGCCAAGGGATGCTAACAGGGCATCTGGAATTTAGGAAAGCGAAGACCCATGGGGGCATGGGAAGAGGTGATTAGGAAAGGTATTCTGGAGCAGGCAAAGCTGGGGTGAAATCTTTGTCCTGCTGCAAATAAGCATGGTGCCCTTGGGCAGGTGGCTTACTCTCTCTGAGCCCCTCTGCAAAATGGGGGTAATAATGGTCCCGGCCTCACAGACTTGTGGGAAGTAAATGTGGGTGTGGGGTACAAGACACTAGGCAGGGTGCCTGGCACACGGGACCTGCTCACTTTCAACTCACAGGGGCTGTTATGAGGAACATCCAGAAAGGCTCTAAGAGCAAACCCTGAGAACGAAGCCCAGCCTGTCCTGGGGCCAGTGGACAGGGGATGTGCGGAGCAGAGAGGCAGGGAGGGTCAGGGGTCATGGACTCAGGGCAACCTGTGCTTTCAATGCCCCATCCCTTGAAGGGTGTGAAGGGGCAAAGAGAGGGCAAGAGAGCCACTACCTGCACGCTGCCACCACTCCCGCAGATTCCTGTGGGTTCCAGAGGGTCTCGGGGGAGCTTCTCTCCGCCCTATGCCCTCATCGTTACCACGAGGGCGCCAAGGTCCACAGAGGTAAAGGGACCTGCCCAAGGTCACTCCCAGAGTGAGGACACAAGGCAGGTCTGCTGGCCCCCATTCCATCTTCCTCTTCCCTGTGATGTACCCGGGCCCTGTTCAGAAGGAAAGGCAAAGACCCCTCAAATGCCATGAAAAAGAAAGACCTAGAAACCATGTGCCCTGGAAACAGAGGTGAAAAGCTCCACTCCTCTTCCCATGCAGACCTTTAACTGAGACCTTGCTGAGGCCTGCAGGGGCTTGTGTCTCCTCTGAAGCTCAGACCAAAGATGCCTCCTCCAGGAAGGCCTCCCTGACCAGCCACAGTGGCAGTCCACACAGTGTCTCACAGAGCTCTCTTCCTGATGCCTAGCTGCCAGCCTGGTTAGTGGATGTGTTGTTTCCCTCCACTGACTGGACTTTTTGAGTCAGGGTCAGTCTCAGTCAAGTGGGCGGGGGGGGGGGGGGCGGGGGCGGGGGCCCAGGTCTGACAACATGATCCATCCTAGTGCTGGTGCATGTAGAATGAAGGAACCTTGACCAGTTGGGCCCAGACCTGCCAGAGGCAAGGACGCCCAAGGTGTAGGGACAGCTGCTTGTCTGCCCTGGCCAGTCTCTCCCTCCCCCATGGCTGGGCCCCGTGCTAAGAGCAAGTTCCTGGTGCAGGCTGTACCCTGTTCCGGGCGCCTGGCATTTACCAAAAGGGCAGAGACAGTGAGAAGGGCCTCACCTGTGCCATCCACTCAGAGAGGACCCAGCAGGCAGGCAGGAGGGAGAGGAGTTAGGTTTCAAAGTGCTTGAGGATGACAGAGTGATGGCGCAGGCTTGCCGTGTCAAACCCACAAAGGATTGTCATCTAGACCAGATGACACAAGAAGCATCTACAGAGCAGCAAGGGGACGGCGACCCTGCCTCAAAGTGGACAAGAGGGATGAGCAGGCAGTCTAAGGAGACAAAACTCAAATGCTAACAAGCCTGAGAAAAGGTGCGGAAAATCTGACATCACTTTGCGTCCAGTAGACGGGCAAAAACGAGAAAGCCGGAGGAAGCCCAGCGCTGGCAGGGGTGTGGGGACACAGAAGCCCTCTGCTCGGCCGGTGTGGGCCAGGCAGCACTCGGGTTGGCCGTGCGTAGTGAAACGAAATACCAGCACGTCCTGTGACCCAGCAGCTCCGCTCCTGACTACACCCCGGAATCTCAGCTCAGTCCCACCAGCCAGGCCAGGGGAGTCATGCAGCACCTTCATGGGGGGGCGGCGGGGGGGCGGGAATTTGTGGGTCTGCACATCACAGAGTGCAGTGAACTGTTTGAAGCAACGAGGCTAAATTTTTTAAAATGGTGCCAAGTAAAGGAGATCTACTATACAACATATACCAAAGTAAAAAAAATAAGAAACATATTTACAAAACAGCAATACCCATTTGCAGGAAACCTGCAAACAGAAAGCTCAGCGGTAAGTACTGAAAGAAAGGAAGGGTGTGGGAAGGGGATGAAAAGGAATAAACACACAAACAGAACAAGAAAGGCCAGCGATGCCCACAGGCCTGTGGTGAACTGAGTGAGACTAACGCTGCGCCCGAGGGCCATGGTGGGCGATGGTCCCCGAGGACCTGGGCAGCAGCGCACAGTTGGAGCCTCGGGCAGGAGGGTAGGAGCTAGGCTGACCTCACTGCCTGGAAGGGGAAGGTCTTGGCCAGAGTCACTCCCTGCACACTCAGCCCCGCCCAGCTTGTGCAGCTCTTGCCCTGGAAACGGAAGCTGAAGAAGCCTCAAACCTGGAGCAATGGGGCCTGCCTGAGCTGGGGGTACACAGACGGTATGAGAATCAGGTCCTTGGCTTTGAAAGTTTCTATAACTGAGGGCTTTTTCCCTTTTTCTTGAGGAAGAGTCTTTCTCTCTAGACACACAGTGAGAAATATCAGTGAAATGATATGCTGTCTGAGGCGTGCTCCAAAACCATCCATGCGTGGGGACATTGGGGAGGGGTGGGGGTCGGCGAAACCAGACTGGCTGTGAGTGACAGCTGCTGCATCTGGCTCTGGGTGCGGGGGCTTTATTATGCTTTATCTCTACTTACATGTATGTTTGAAAGTTTCCACAGTAGAAACTTTTTAAAAGGTTCCCAGGGAGAAAGCCTCCCATGTGAGGAGATGAGCCCCTGACCTCAGGGAGCCCCCACTCTGACAGGGGAAACTGTCCTCTGCCTTCTTCGTGGCCAAGGCCTCCCCACTGCATCTTCTCAAGCAGCTTCGCTGGCCAGGGGCCACATGTGGGACAGAGTCCTGGTCCCAGCACCCTTCCCACCCTCCGTGTGACCTGGCTCTCCTCACTGAGGTCCAAGGGTCAGGCCCTGGACCAGCCTGTAAGCAGACCTGGTTCTGGTTTCGGCTCCACCTGCTGGTGACCTCAGGCTCTTCACCTTAACAGCATGTGCCTAGAATAGAGGAAATGACAGTGAATCCTGCTCCTGTCAGTGGGGAGAAGCCCAGCTTCTTCCCAACCAAGTCTTTCTGTTCTTATTATGGTTTCTCACCTCTTGCCGCCCCTGTTTGAACATCTGTATAATGAGAGCCAGAATCACTGAGGAGTTTAAGGAATAAATGAGGCAATGTTTCATACGTGCTCATGCTGTCATCGGGACCGAGGGGGGACCCAAGAGCACACAGCCAGCTAGTGGTAGAGCTGGCTCATTCACAGGTGCCAGCTGTCCCTCTGCACCACCACAAGGCCTCTAGGCTGGTATGGACAGAGTGCCCTGGTTCAGAGTCCAGGGGGGTATCCCTGGGACTTTCCCCTCCAGCCCCCAGTCCCACGCCGAGACACCAAGAACCCAGCGTTGGCAAGATGCGTGCCAAGGAGAGGAGGGCTGAGGAAGGAGGGAGGCAGAAGCCTTTTTTCCTGCCCCCAGGAAGATAGAGGGGTCCAAAGACCTCGGTCTGGGGAGTATCCAGACTCGGGGCTCTGTCGGGGGCCACTGGGTGGCTCTGAGTCAGGAAACTGAGCCGGGCCTGGGCTCCCCTTTCACGACAGCAGCGATGACGGCAACCAGCACGTGCAGGGCTCCTACTGTGGTAGCCCCCTCCCCGTGGTTTTGCTTTGTGGTTTCAGTTGCCCACAGTCAACCATGGCCTGAAAATAGTAAATGGAAGTTTCCAGAACTAAACAATTTATAAATTTTAAATTGCATGCCACTCTGAGTACCATGCTGAAACCTTGCTCCATCCCCCTCTGTCCCACCCAGGACGGGAACCGCCTTCGTCCAGCACCTTCATGCTGCGTACACTGCCCGCCCGTTAGGTCGTCGCGTGGTTGTCGGAGGGACTGTTGCCGATCACAGTGCTGGTGTTCAAACTACCCTATTTTACTTAATGATGTCTCATTCACATAGCTTTTATGGCAGTAAACTGTTATAATTGTCCTATTTTATTATCAGTTATTGTTAATCTCTACTGTGCCCAATTTATTAATTAAGTTTAACCAGGATAGGTAGGTATGTATGGGAAAAAACCGCAGCACGTACAGGGTTTGGTACTATCTGCAGTTTCGGGCACACGCCAGGGGTCTTGGAACATGTCCCCCAGCAGATAAGGGGGCTAGTATGTACAAAGCAGTGTTCTATCTGCCTTGTGCATACTATCTTAATTAATTCTCACAATGATCCTAAGAGACCAATGTTATTATTGTTTCCACTTTACAGATGGAGGAACTGAGGTACCAGGTAGGTAAATAACTTTCCCAAAGTCACTCAGCTTATAAACAGCAGAGCTAGGGAGATCCAAGATGGCAGCAGAGCAGGTGGAAGCTATACTAACCTCTCCCCAGGACCAAACTGGACTTACAAATAAATTATAGAAAAATCATCCTGAATAACTAACTGAATACTAGTTGCAGAGAGGCCTGATAACCAAGGACTTGCAGAAGAAACCACATCACCACAACGAGACTGGTAAAAATTGCAGAGGCACGAGAGGGCTGGCTGGGGTGCTACAAAGGCAGCTGAAGGTCTGGAGGGGTATTTCAGTGGCCAGGTTGGGGGGTTTCCCCTGAGAGGTGTAGGGTCTAAACTCCAAGCTGGGTTCTCCAGCCTAGATCACCAGAATTGAGGAGGGCACCCAAATAACATCCTGCTGTGAAAAGCAGTGAGTTTCTATCTGCAAGAGAGAGACAACAGGAGACAGAGAGAGCTTCTTAAAAGACCAATACACAAACATTTTAAAAAGATTTTATTTATTTATTTTTAGAGAGCAGGGAGGGAGGAAGAAAGAGAGGGAGAGAAACATCAATGTGTGGTTGCCCCTCAAGCACCCCCTACTGGGGACCTGGCCTGCAACCCCCAGGCATGTGCCCTGACTAGGAATCGAACCGGTGACCCTTTGGTGCACAGGCTGGCATTCAATCCACTGAGCCACACCCACCAGGGCAATACACAAAATTTTGTTTGCAGCCACTTACCCTGGGCTCTGGCAGAGAGAGGGCAGAGCCCTCTAGACTAGAAGCATGAGAGGAGATTCTGAGGGTGGTGGCCCTGGGGGGAGACCTGAAGGGTCAGCTGCCAGGATCCCTATGCTAAGTCATCCCCCACACTGCAAAAGCCATCTTACTCAAGCACAGGACTCCCCACATGAGGCATCAACCTGGGCAGAAGCAACAGCCCCACCCTCAGGAATCTCTCTCATTCCACCCTGTGGAGCTTCAGCCAGACTGCTGAGGGTGCAGCTGGAGGCACTTTCACTGATTAAGCCTAACAGAAAGCCGCAGGAGGAGGTGGACCTCTGGGAGTTTTGGGGAGCTTTGAGACTTGAGCTGACCAACACTGGCTGAGTGCTGGAAAAAGCCAGCATTTGTGCACAGCTTGGTTCTTTCTGCACTCGTTGTAGATCGCTGATCCACAGAGGGAGCCACGCTGTGGATCGCTGATAGCTCCAAACAAGTTGCCCAGGGCCAGTGCTCATGGAGTGTCTTCTAGGAGAGACCACATATTAGGATGCAAAACAAGTCTCAATAAATTTTAAAAAATTGAAATCATATCATGTGTCTTCTCCGACCATAATGCTATGCAACTAGAAATCAATCATAAAAAAAAAACTGAAAAACACACAGAGACATGGAAGATAAATAACATGTCATTAAACAATGAATGTGTCAACAATGAGATCAAGGAAGAAATCAAAAGATACCTTAAAACAAATGTAAATGAGAACACAACAATCCAAAATCTGTGGGACACAGGGAAAGCAATCCTAAGAGGGAAACTCATAGCATTACAGGACTATCTCAAGAAACAAGAAAAAGCTCAAATAATCGATCTATCTTTACACTTAAAGGAACTTGAAAAAGAACAACAAAGCCCAAAGTAAGTAGAAGGAAGGAAATAATAAAGATCAGAGCAAAAATAAACAAATTAGAGTCTAAAAAAATGGCACAAAAGATCAGCGAATCCAAGGGCTATTTCTTTGAAAGATAAACAAGATTCACAAACCTTTAACCAGACTCATCAAGAAAAAAGAGAGGACCCAAATAAATAAAATCAGAAATGAAAGAGGAGAAATAACAACTGACACCAAAGAAATACAAAGGATTATAAGAAAATATTATGAACTATATGCCAACAAATTGGACAACCTGAATGAAATGGATAAATTCCTAGAAACATACAATCTTCCAAAACTAAATCAGGAAGAATCAGAGAATCTGAATAGGCAGATTACACCTAGTGAAATTGAAGCAGTAATCAAAAAACTCCCAAAAAACAAAAGCCCTGAACTCAATGGCCTCACAGTTAAATTTTACCAAACATTGCAAGAACTAACACCTCTCCTCAAATTATTCCAAAAAATCCAAGAGGAGGAAAGACTCCCAAGCTCAATTTATAAGGCCAGCATTATCCTACTTCTCAAACCAGATAAAGACAGTAAAAAAAAATTATAGGCCAATATTCCTGATGAACATAGATACTAAAATCCTCAATAAAATATTAGCAAGCCAAACACAGCAATATATCAAAAAGATTATACACCATGATCAAGTGTAATTAATTCCTGGGATGCAAAGTTGGTGCCACATTTACAAATCAATAAATGTGACACACCACTTAAACAAAATGAAAGATAAAAACCACAGGATCATATCAATAGGTGCAGAAAAAGCATTTGATAAAATCCAGCACTCAGCAAAATGGGAATAGAGGGAACATACCTAAACATAATAAAGGCCATAGATGACACACCCACCACCAGCATCATACTCAATGGGTAAAAACTACAAGCATTTCCCTTAAGAGCAAGAGCAAGACAGGGATATCTGCTTTCACCTCTCTTATTCAACATAGCACTGGAAGTCCTAGCCACAGCAATCAGACAAGAAGAAATAAAAGGCATCCAAGTTGGAAAGGACGAAGTAAAACTGCCATTATTTGCAGATGACATGATACTGAACATGTATCTTTAGGGTACATAGAGAACCCTAAAGATTCCAAGAAACTACTAGAACTGATAAATGAATTCAGTAAAGCAGCAGGATACAAAATTAATATCCAGAGATCAGTTGCATTTTTTAAATGTTTTTAAAGATGTTATTTATTTAATTTTAGAGAGGGAAGGGAGGGGAAAAGAGAGGGAGAGAAACATCAATGCATGGTTGCCTCTTGTGTGTCCCCTACTGGGAACCTGGCCCTACAACCCAGGCATGTGCCCTGACTGGGAATCGAACCCTTGACCTTTTGGTCTTCAGGCTGGCACTCAATCCACTGAGCCACACCAGCCAGTTGCATTTTTATATGCCAGTAATGAACTATCAGAAAGGGAAATGATGATACAATCTTAGACCTGACTGGTGTGGCTCAGTGGGTTGGGCATTATCCCGCAAACCGAAATGTTGCTGATTCAATTCCCAGTCAGGGCACATGCCTGGGTTGTGGGCCAGGTTCCCAGTTGGGGGCATGAAATAGGCAACTGATCATGTGTCTCTCACATATTAATGTTTCTCTCCCTCTCTTTCTCCCTCCCTTCCCCTCTCTCTAAAAATAAATATCTTTTTAAGAGAAAAGAAAACAATCCCATTCACAAGTGCTTCAAAAAGAATAAAATATGTAGGAATAAATCTAACAAAGGATATAAAAGACCTATACTCAGAAAATTATAAAACACTAAAGAAAGAAATTGAAAAAGATACAAATAAGTGGAAGCATACACCGTGTTCATGGTTAAGAAGAGTTAACATCATAAAATGTCCGCACTACCCAAAGCAATCTATAGATCGCTCTGATCTGCTAAATAAATAAATAAATAAATCACAAGCCTACCAGACACTGTGCTGCCACAGATATGGGACTCAAGTTGTTCTTAAACATGTCTTCGCCTTGGCCCGCTGGAGAAACAAAACCTCTGGCTCTGAGCTCAGAGAAACCTGGATTTTACACCAGTTGGAAGTGTGACCTTGGCCTCACACTGTGCCTTCCTGGGCCTCAGTCTTCTCATCCGGAAAATGAAGACAAGAAGCAGCAGCTCTCCGTGTGTTTGGGAGAATCCAGTGAGCTGACACACGTAGAGCAGCCCCAGCACAGCACCTGACACGAAGTGGGGCTCAGCCATGGCCGGTCCGTTCCTCCCTCGCCTTACGCACACGCGCCCTTGGCGTTTCTCCCGACCAGGTTTCACCCGCACAAACGCCATCCCGGCGACCGTGCGCACGCACGCAGCACTGCGTCCAGCTCCCTGATGGACGGGGCCCTGCCCCTGGCGTATCCGCACTTTCAAAGAGAAAACTAGTCAGTCCACAGAGAGCCTAAGTGACACCGGGAAGTAAAGAATTTCTGGATTCATCCCAGAAGCATTTGGGGCGGGAAGCACCCCCTTTTCCCTCCAGTCACGCCGCTGAGGCAGCTGTGTGCGTCCGCACCACTTCCCTACACACCCCCAAGCCCCGGTGCCCGCGGTTCCCAAGAGCCGTCCCTGCCCGTGCTCTTGCCTGTTCACAGCTCGAAATGTCGGTGTAAGAATGCCTGTCAGCCTTCTTGGGAAAGGACTATCTAATATTTATTTTAATCATTTTGGCATTAAAATGCTCATTTTAGGGGATGTAATAATGGCATATGTTAAAAAATTATCCTTATGTCTTTACTTAACAAAATAAGATGCCAGCAACCCTTACATCAAGTCCCAAAATGACTTTTGGAAATTTTATCAGAAATTTTATCTTTAAATCTGAGGTGCATGGCTCTACCTGCCCGTCACACAAGCCTCCCTCTTCACCCAGGGAGTGAATTCTGCCTCCCTTGCTCAGCCGGCAGGGGGAGGGTGGGGCCCTGGGATCTTTCCCTGCAAGGGTGGCTTTTTCCCAGGTCCTGGCACCACAGGCCTGTCCTCCAGCCACAGAATAGGTGACATGGACCCATGTCATCCTCCCATTTACCAGATCTCCCAGTCTGGCTTAAGAAGGGACAAGTCATGTTCAGGGACTAATTTTCCTGTGAACCGAATGAGGTTTCGTAGGACTGTGTGAACCCCATGCATCCTGGGCAGCTCACACCCAAGCTCCCCACCTGAAATGGGTCCAGGGGCAGCACTGGGTCCTCCTGGCTTTCTCCAAGTCTCTCAGGTTAAGCCAGACCATCTAGGTCACTGTCCCAAGGGCATGGCCAGGCCTCTATAGCCAGGAACGTACCCCCAACTCCCCCCTTCATATCTTGTCTTTGGCTTGGAAGCAAAGTCAGCGGCTGAGACCTGGGGCCTGTCCAGCCTACCCTCCCCCCCACCCCCGGGAGATGCCAGGCTCAGCCTGACATGCGTGAGAAGCCATTGGTTGACTACAGGGAATGTGAAGGGAAGAGAGGGGAGACAGACGGGATGAAAGGGCAGGCAGCAAATACAGACGTAGGGCCCACTTGGGCCAGGCCCAGTGCTTGGGGCCAAGAAGGCAGACACAAGAGACACAGCCCCCATCCTGAGAGACTCCCAGATGATCGAGTGGAAGAGGCAAGTCCAGGACTGACATTTATCAAGTCTGTTCATCCTCCATAATCCTAGAGACATTAGCCCCATCCGCACAGAGCTGACAACCAATTTGAAAAGAAGGAAAAGTACAGACGAGGGTAAGCCCTAGAAAAAAATAAAGAGAAGATTCGAACAAAGGTGACAATTTAGAGGGTGGTTACAAAGGACCTCTCTGAGGAGGTGACATTAAAAATGAGGTGGAGGAGGAAGAGTGTTCTAGGTAGAGAGCAGCAAGCCAAAGCCCAGGAGACCGGAAAGGTCTCGGCATGGGCAAGGAAGAGCTGGGAGGCTGGCGAGGCTCAGCACGGGAACCACGGGCAGAGAGGGAGGAGATGGGTCAGGCAAGGCCTTGCAGGCCGTAGTAAGGAATGCAGGTTGTGTGATAAGACATTTATCCCCATTTGGCAGATCAGAAAACGAGACTCAGAGAGGTTAACTACCTTACCCAAGGTCACACAGCTGGTGGGTGGTAAAGTTGAGATTCCACCATGCAATCTGACATCAAAACCCACATGTTTTCTTTCCTCTGCCCACTGAACAGGCACCGGGCTGGCTGTTCCAAATGTGGTAACTGATAAGTGATTAATGACAACTGACTAATAACAGGGGCACGGGGTAGCCAGTTTGCCAGGGAAATCTACGCGGAGGAGCAGACAACCGTACCGGGCCTCTAAGGATGAGGAGGACCTTACCAGGTGGAGAAGTAGGGAGGAAGCATGTTCAACGCAAGGAGAAAGCACGAGCAAAGGCAGAGGCGGGGGGGTACACAGCCTGCCAGGGGAGTGAGAGGCAATGATCTGCGAAGAATGGAAGTCAGGTGAGACAGGTGTGAGAGGGCAGCTGGGCCAGATGACAAGGGACCCCGAATGCCTATCAGGGTGTCTGAATTGTCTCACAGGCAATGAGAAGCCGAGGAAGGTTCTCAAACAGGCTAAGCTCTTCTGCGCTTTAGGAAGATGCCTTTGGTGCTGGAGCCAGGAGAGACCGGGGCTCGGGCGGAGAGACAACTAAAATAAATCAGGAAAGGAGAGAAGGAAAGAGGGAAGTGGTGAGTCATTAACTGCAGAGGGAGTGGGGGGAGGCAGGGTGGGCCCCTCACACCCCAGAAATAACCGGCATTTTTAGTCCCTCCCCTCCCCCACAGTGACATTTTTATCCTGATCACACTTAACCTCCACAACCTGGCGGTGGGTGGGGAGGGGAGGGTGGAATTTGAGGGCACAGAGGAGCTCACTCAGTAGATAAGGAGGTATTTTGCAGACCCTAAAAATGGGGTGTCACAGCCCGGGGCCCCACCCGGCACTGCTCCACCCACCCTCTCAGGCCTGGCCTAGGTCCTTGGTCCATTCTTGGCCAATAGCCCCACACCCTGCTGCCAGTGACCCCCCACCAGCAACCTAGGGCTGTCTGTCCATGCCCCACAACCCTCAGCCCCCACTATCTGGGGAACATAAAGGGTGAGGTGTGGGCCTCACAGGGTTGGGTGACCTTCAGGTGCTGATAGCAGCCAACCCTTAACCGCCTTCAGTGAGAGGGGCCCTGTTCTGATCTTCATTTCTCCTCATGTCATCTTCCTGACATCCCCACAAGGTGAGTATCGGGGTAGCCAAAAAGTCTGTTTCGTTTTCTCCATAAAATAAAGACACATTTGTCATTATCACCAATAACTTTGTTGATTTGGATATTTTAAGTATACTGGCTATCTCTCGTGTGGTATTAACATTGATTGTTGTCAATTAACGTCTCTCTTTCATTGCTATTAACTTCAGCTGGTCTACACGGCCATGGAGCTTTGTCCAGTGAGAAATCTCCAACATGAAACTTCCCAAACCAATTTTGACGGGTTCGATCAGTCACAGCACCTTCTCCATGCACTGCACAAGTCTTTTTGTTTGTTTGTTTCAGTTGTTTTTACCTTTCTATAGTAAAAACAACTAGTTTTTAAATAGTAAAGCACAATATGCCAAAAATGTCACATATCTTCTTCCATCTTCAATATTAAAATGGCTACACAAAAATTCACCAATTTTGTTTTCTTAAAATGTACGCTGATATGACAGCTGAAACAATCTAACAAAATTGTTTCAAATGAAGTTAAAGACAGCTAAGCACTACTAGAGCCATCCTATGGGAAAAAACAAACCACCTTTTTGGCCAACCCTGTGTTCCCAGGAGGGCAAACTGTGGCATGAGGGAAAATTTGAACCCTGGCAATCTGGTGCAAGGGCCTGGGTGTAGACGGTCCTCGCTGCGGGGTCTTCAGTGAGTCATTGTTCTCTCTGGACTCTGAGCATCTCTACCCTCTCTCCCTCCTTGCTACAGCGGGCAGGCACAGGGCCCCTCTGGGGAAGCAGGGTGCCTGTCTGCACCCTCCCCACCCGGCACTACTGCAGGGCCCGCCCGGACCTGGAGCCTGCCCACAGCCAACCCCAGTGAGGCTGCCCCACCCCCTCCGCTCCAGGGGCTCGGCCAGACAGCCCCTGCCCGGGATGCTCCGGCTCTAGGGTTGTGAACCAACTCTGGGACCCAGGGAGCGGGGAGCCCTCTTGTCCACTAGATGGCGAGATGTACACAAAAAATGTAGGTTTGACCCAATGGACCGCCCCTCTCACCCAAAGAGACTAATTCACCCAAATAATTTTCACCACACACCCTTTGTATTTATCTCAGTTTTATCCCCATTCCTCACGCACACCCCAGAGCCAAACACTTGTGTCTTTGCAAAACATGAACATGTATTTTTCAGTTTCATACTTAATATATTTATAACCCATCCATGTTGCTATGGGCATATTTAGTCCCTGGTGGGCACCCTCCACATTTACCTCCCCCACTCGGAGGGTGCTGGGCACCACAGTTCCCTCCAATATCCCTTAACAATCTGGCCACGAGCACCGTTGCACGTGACCCCTGTGGCCCTGAGAACTTAGGGAGTGAAATTTCCAGGTTCCAGGGCACATGTCAACTTAATGTGATGTAGCACCCCCTGCCAGCTCTCAACTCACCCATTCTTGAAGGGTTCCTACGGAAAAGACCACCAGCCTGCCAGGATGGTGCAGCCTGACATCCCTCTCAAATCCATTCTACTTGGGCCTTTGGGGCATTGGAGAGCTGCTGGCCAGTGGCCTCTGTCAAATGCTCCTTGCAAATATGACCTTAAGTCCTGCTCTCTCCTCTGGGCCTGCACTGCCCACCTTGACTGACTGCTCACTCAGGCCACACTGACCTGTTAAATGCCCCGCGTCCCTGTCTTCAGGAGTCTTTCCGGTACCAAAGCCCATTCTTTCCCTCTTCTCCTGACCACAGAACCACCCATTTTCTGCATTTTCCCAAGTTCTCTTTCTAAGCCCATTCCTTCCCTGGGACCAGTTCAGCACTTCTTTGCTCTGTCTAGGGGCAACTTATTTAATCTCTCCAAGTGTCCTTATTCATGATGTCCCTCCCAGCCTCTGCACTTAGCCCTCTCTCTGACTCATAGCTGCCCTATTCCTCACACATTCAAGTAGCTCAAACTCCTCCTCCTCCAGGAAGTCATCTTGGATTGAATCAGATGTGGCCCCAAAGCCCTTAACCCAGCTGTCACCTAGTAAGAATTCATATCTTTTGGGCTGAAATTTGAAATAACAATAATGGCTATCAAGCACCTACCATGTGCTGAGTTATTTTTCCCACTCCATCCTCCTAAGATCCCTGCTAGACATACATTATCACCCCATTTCACAGATGAGGAAGTTGAGGCTCAGAGAGTTCAACCTCAAGCCTCGAGAACTCAGAGTTCAAGGTTAATGACTTGCCCAAGGTCACTGTCAGGTGGCTGTCAAGGTCAAGACGAATACAACATTGTCTGACATGAAGGGTTTCCCCACCACCTCCTTCAGAACCCCTTCTTCCATCCCTCCTTCTACATAAGCCCAGTGTGTGCAGCCTTTCAAAATTAGTTTTAAGTAGACAAATGATAAAGGTGTATATTTTCCTGATAAAAAAATTAAAGCACTATAGCTAGGGCTGTGCACCTTCGACCAGGACCTTCTACCCTCCCCCAAATTACCGCACTATTAGCAGTGTCCTGGACAGCACTGCAGCCTTTATGCGTGGGCTCACGTACGTTTTTCTAAGTGTGTAGGAGATAAACACTACTGTTGAGTGCTCTTATTTTGCTTTATTTTGCAAATGTGTGTGTATATTGCTCTTCAACACACTTTTCCCCACTCAACAACATGCCTGGGAGAGTTACATCTACTCACACCTGTGCCATCCTTTCTTGGAGCTGTTGTGCAGCGTTCTGTTGCATGGAAGGCTTTGTTCACTGAAGCAGCCCACTACCGACGGTCGTTCAGGTTGTTTCCGGCTCTGCTATTAACAATGGGGCTGAAAAGACAAGTGCATGGACAGCTTCCCTGTGCACTGTGGTGTGTGTCCTGTGCCGGGCACGGACAGTCCCTCTTCTCATCTATCACACTGCTAGGGGACACCTCTTGTGGGAACGCGCACAGGCGGGTTCGGGAGCCTCAAACCCCTGAATCGCACCCAAAGGTATATGTGCACACCTCAGCGTGTGCGGACTATCCTGGGAGAGGGTCCATAACCCTCACCAGGTCTCAGGTTTTCAAAGGGCCCCGAAAAGCTAAGAAGCACTGGCCCATGTTAAACCATGTGCTTTTCTTTAGTAATACCAAGTTATGTGAGTGGAGGAATACAGTGGGCCACGCAAAGCCCCCTCCCTCCCAGGGGTTTGCCAAAAAGAATTCCACCTAGGGCTGAGAGGATCTTTGATGTCAGGCCTGGGCCAAAATCCTGGCTCCATCCCTCGCTGTGGACAACTAATTGACACCTCAGGTTCTTCTTGACAAAGCGAGGTGAGTAACACCTGCTTCATAGGTATGAAGAGTGAATGAAATCACCTAGAGCACACAGTAGGTGCTGCTGCGTGTCCCTGCTCTTGGCCTCCTTCACTTCTGGCTAAGCCCTTTGGGCAACCAGAAACTTCTGACAGGCAGATGCCAAGGCTCACCCAGCGTCTAAAACCCCCTTCGACTCAGAGTCTAAATCTGCCACAGACAAATCTAGGAGCGATTATGCTGAGCAGAACCCCTGCCCACCCTCTCTGGGCCACACCACAGCAAAGCCCTGCCCGCAGAGAGGTCCTGCTCAGGGGGGTCTGACGGGTGTGTGTGTGCGCGCGTGCACGTGCTCACACTTGTGTTTGTGTGTGCATGTGTATGAGCTCGTGTGTATGAATGTTGTGTGTGCATGTGTTGGTGTGAGCTCATGTGTATGTGTGCATGTGTGAGTTCGTGTGTATGAGTGTGCATGCATGTGAGCTTGTGTGTGTGGGTGTGAGCATGTGTAAGCTCAGGTGTGTTTGTGTGCTTGTGTGTATGAGCTCAAGTGTGTGTTTTGTATGAGTGCACATGTGTGAGAGCTCATGTATGTATATGTGTGAGCTCGTGTGTGTGTATATGTTGGTGTGAGCTTGTATTAGTATGTTTGTGGAGTGTGAGCTCGTGTGTGTTCATGTATGTGGGTGTGAGCTCTTGTGTGTTTGTG
This sequence comes from Trachops cirrhosus, assembly GCA_028533065.1. Lineage (NCBI taxonomy): Eukaryota > Metazoa > Chordata > Mammalia > Chiroptera > Phyllostomidae > Trachops > Trachops cirrhosus. The sequence goes on from CM052541.1 coordinate 104,294,857, forward strand.
TGTGCACGTGTGAGTGTATACAGATGTGTTGGGAGAGGCAGAAACCAGAGGAGGGTCAGGGTTTCTAGAGAGAGAGGAGCCCAGGCCCCTTTCCTTGAGGAGTTTCCAGGATGGTGGAGCGAATTTGGGGTCACCTACTAGGCGCCAAGCACTGCTCCTGTCCTTGACAGACTGACAGGGGCCGAAAACAACACAGTTGGGTTCAAGCAAGATCCCCAGGTGCCAGCATTGTATCAAGTGCTGGAGACTGAAAAAGCAGTGTCTGTTGTTCTGTTGGTGCTTTTGTTTGTTTTTATTTGGGGGGGGGGGTTCTTTCTTTCTTTCTTTTTTTGCCTTCTAGAGTCCAATGTGCCAGTCCTGGAGTCAGACTCACAACTCAACAAACACAGTGCCATGCATGGCACCCAGGAACAGAGGCATAGTCAAGACCCAGAGAGAGAAGCGGGTGGCATTAACTCTGTCCTGGGGCCACAAACCTGTTGGGAGGAAGGGGGCACTTCCCTTGCGGGGCCTTCAGACCCTGACCCAGGATGACCCCGCACTGCTCTCCTCCCCCACGCCCCCAGGCCACCGAGCGCTGCTGGGCAGGCTGCTCCACTGCACAGGTGGGAGAGCCTGGGCAGTGCACTGACCATCCTTTCTCCGCCCTCCGTTCTGGGCAGCGGATCCCCACCCTTGCCCACCCCCACTGGAGGACACTGTCAGTGGACAGCCTCCCTACACTCAACGGGATTCACTGAGCACCCAGTCTGCCTCCAGGCTCAGGGACTGCTGCGCCCTATGCTTGTTCAGGTTCCCCTGCTTCTCCCTGTGCTGGGGCCTCCTCCCGCCTCCGGCAGCACTGCAGACGCTGAACACCCCAGCACCCTGTGTCCTGGGCCTGGGATCTTAGACAGTCACTCCACCAGTCTGAGCGTCAGTTCCCTCCTCTGTACCCAGCGAGACTGACAGACAGACCTACCTTCTATGGCACTGGGAAGACAGGGTGGTATCAGCACACGAAATGCTCAGAGGGGAGCGGCAGGCAGGAGTGTTCACTGAACGCGACCGCTGTTGCTTTAGCCCCTCAGCAACGCCCACCACATCTGAAAGGGCACAGGGCCCATTAAATGACCGTTAGGTGATCAAGGATGCAGAGTCTGGGTTGTTCCATTCTGCAAATGGCTGTTTACTTTCCCCATCAAATCACCCTTAAGTCTAAGTCAGATGAACCCCCAAATCCGTCCCTTCTAGGATCTCTGCCACCTCCACCCAGGGCTGGCCCTCCGTCAGCCAGTTTGGTTCCATTGTCCTCCCAAGGGTCAGCTTCCTCTGCCCGGGCGTCCTTGGAGGGAGATCCTTCAGAGTGAAACACGGACCGTGCTAACGGGCCTCCTTGTGCGGCCGGTGCCGACCTGCCAGCACTTACCGTGTGCCAGACCTTCAGAAATCACAGAAGCTAAAGCAGCGAGCTCTCCAAGCAGTTATTAGTGAAAGTTTATTGTGCACGCACCAAAAAGGCAGTGTACCCACCAGGAGCACTGCAGCCGGAACGTGGCCGCGGCTCAGGGCGCACTGCTGAAAAGCAGCGCCTGCCGTGAGAAGGCAGTGACTGCTCATCCTTCACGGATTCGGGTTATAATATTAGAATTTTCTTAAGCAGCAGGGAAATGGCATATCAACCTTGGGCAACAGTTTACGTTTTGCTTACGATTCTCAGAGCACAAACAAGGAGTGGCACAGGTCAAGTTGGCCTTGCCCAGTGAGCTAAATGAAGTTTGCTCATATGAAACTGGTTTTGTCCACTCAAGGGATTTTCAAGGCTGGTCTCCATTTGTTTTTTATTTGAACACATGCTAATGTCTTCTTACCAAAAATCTCCTCACAGCGAGGAGAACCCACATGTCTATAAAAAGTTGCTTGGCCTCTCCAGCCTAAAACACTCCTCAAGTTGCCCCCCAGCGGCAGCCCACCTCTGCTCTTGGAGAAGCCCTCCACACTCCCGGGACCATCCCCTTCCCATGCTCTCTCTAACCCACTGTGGGTGCCTCTGATCCAGTTCTGCGCCAACACGGCCTCGTGATCATGTCACCCAGCCCTCTGCAGACCTCGCTTCAAATGGCCCCTGCCACATCTGACCGAGTGACCACTTCCTCCTGAGCCTCACCTCCCTGCCGCCAGGACCCCGCTCCCGGCCCCTCCCCCCATCCCTGAACAGTTCTTCATGACCTGCTGCCCAGCTTCCACCTCCCCCACCCACCTCTTAAATCAGTGTTCAGAGCTCTGCCCTTGGCTTACTGCTCCTTTCTCCCTCTCCTCCCCTCGGTGACCTCACGGTCAAGAACCACCTGTGTCCTGACAGCCTGAAATCTCCCACTCTTCTCTCCCCTGACCTTGTGTGTAGTGCAGCCTGCTGTCCCCCAAACACAACTCAACAACCGAAAAAGAACCTCTTCTTCCTCTCCACTCGTCTCCCAGGAGCCCGGACCCCAGGAGGAGTCCCACCAGCACCCCATGCTGGGAGTCCTAGAAAGAAGGCACCCTGGCCTCCTTCCACGTCCAGTCAGTCACCAGATCTGCCTGTTCCACCTTTGGAGCAGTTTAACAATCAGGTGGCCCAGCAGCTTTAACAGTCGGGGTGCAGGATGCATGGATGCACTTTATTTCAAGGACGTGGCTCAGAGGGGCAGCTCCTGAGTGCAAGGACGGGGCTGAGGAGCCGCACAGGGCAGTGGAGGGAGGCAAACCCCAGGGCTCCGGTCCCCAGGTGGTCTGAGCAGGCCTCCTCCCACCACAGGGATGCTGCAGGCACTGCCCCCGCCAGCCCAGGCCACCACGTCACCCCCTGAGCTGGCCAAGCTGGCCCCCAGGACATGCAGCTTGCCCTAGGTGTGGCTCTCCCGGGCCCACCCACCCTCCTTCACTGTTTCCCACCACATGGTCCCTTGGATTACAAAGCTCACCCCTTGACAACCTAGCCCCCAATAGGTTGGTTATGCTAACTTGAGTTTCTGGACCCTGCCCTGTCTCCCAACATGATTCTTCTCTGGGCCACACTGTCTCTACCTGCTAAATACCTGTGTTCCCCAAAGTATTCCTTGACTGCCACCCTCCATGCCTGACTTGCTTTGCCCTAGTGCTCTTATCATCTCGAACTCACAGGCCCCTGCCACTTGCCTGGCCCCACCGCCCCCTCAGAGGGCTCCCTGCACAGCAGCTGGGCAGTCTTGACGAACGCCCATCTGGGATGAGGGGTTATGCAGTATTTAAGGCAGGGCAGTGATGAGGTCCAAGTCCCAGCCCCTCGTGTGACCCCCCCATCTACCACCTCACTCACTGCCACCCCCCTAGGAACCCCAAAATGCTGACAGGTCCAGGTACATCCCACTGGGTGTCACCCTCTGGCTAGCTGGGCTGAAAGGCGCTGGCACGTTAGACTGTCACTTGACTAACTCTGACTGACCTTCCAACTCCCAGGCATGTCCTGGAAGCGTTTCCGAACCTCTCAGGTTCACGGTAGTCATGGCATCCAGACATCCCGACACTTACCGTAGAGTGAGCCAGTTCCAATTCCATCACCTCCCTGGAGCTTCTCCAGGGCAGGAACCATATTTTGCCCACTTGGGTTCACACAGAAAATGTTTGTATCAGGCAGGGTCCAAGCAGGTAATAGGTGGGCCACTCCAGTTAGGATAATTTGAGGAGGGTTTAACAAAGGGACTGTTTGCAAAGGTGTGGGCCAGCAGTGGGTCCTACAATGCCGGAGGTGGCCCCTGGGAAGAGTGTGGTAACAAAGACCAGCCCTGTGTGCAGGGAAAAAGTGGGAAGTGGTGTGGGGAGGAAATTTGAGGAGGGAGATGGCCAGTGATAAACTCCCCAAACTCCTTTCTTTCCTTCAGCCCTTTCACCTGCTGGTGCTTTCCTCTGGCCACACCTACCTGGAAGTCAGAGGGCTTGAGAACCCCCCAATGCAGTCCAAAGGGGCCAGTCTCCCAGGCACAGAGCAGGGTGGAAAGGGGCTAGAGGGACCCTGAAGGGCAAATCAAGGTGTCAATCCTGGGGCTCAACAAATGTCAGTGGATCTGAATTTAACTGATGAGATGATTGAGGAGGACCACGCAGGATGAATGACCGCCTCTCCAGGAGAAAAGGACATTCCAAGCCAAACAGGTGCAAAGACACAGCTGTGGGCTGAGCTTGCTTCGTGCTGGGCATGGAGGCAGCAGTCAGGTGGACAGGGCTGGAGAAACCAAGAGTAAGCATGACAAACCCCACCACCACCCTGCAGGGACCCGCTGAGCAGAGCCGTGTAGCTGGCCTGTACAGGACTTCCTTGGGCTGTTTTCCAGCTGAGAGGTGGGTTTGGAGAAGCAGAGGAAGACTTAGAGGGGGGTGAGGAAAGGCACACACATTCAGCAAACTTGGCGAGCCCGCTCAGTACTGGTGCTGAGGGCTGCACAGTGAACAAGAGGGGGCGCCAGCCCCAGGGAGCCCATCGTTGGCTGAGTGCAGCGTGGAGGCCGAGGCCCGTTTCCTCGGCCAGAGTAGATGCTCAGGTTGCGAGGGACAGGAAACAGTGCTGATGAGTACGCAGGGAGTGGGCCTCCAGCGGGAAGCACTGCCTCTGGCTGGCTGGAGGGAGCTGACCTAAGTGGAAACTGGAAGCAACTGTGAGTATCTGCAGTAGTCATCCAACTGATGCTTCCGGAAGATTGTTTTAATAGCTGAGGGAGGGCACGTTACCAAGAAATATTTCCACCACAGGTCAGTGCAGCAGAAAACAGCAGGAGCTATGAGGTCAGGCGGGCCCGTCCCCGAACTGGTCTCAGCCTGGGCTTCTCACTCCTACATATGCGCAGTGACCACAGCATCATCGTGAGGGCCGCTTGGAACAGAGCGTGCACAAAACTGGCACAAAGCAAGCCCACAGTACATTGGTTTGTCTTCTCTGCTCCTACAAGCATGTGCTACACACCCCAGGCTGAAAGGACATGATTTCTGCACGGACAGCTGCCTCTGCAGAGCAGCTGGGTTGTCACAGTAACTCATCAGCAGTGCAGCAAAGCAGGGTTAGGGCCCTGAGCTGGAGGACGAGGAGGAGAACAGCTTCTACCACTGGAGAATGGGCAGCTGGAAACTGAAAGTGGACAAGGAAAAGCAGCACAAACCCAAAAGTGACTCCACAGTTGTACGAGCTGTAAGGTGGGAAGGGGGTTGGTGCCACCACTATGACAGTCAAGGAGGATGAGGGCAGGGCAGAAGCCAAAGCTCGGAGAAGAGTGGCAGCCAAGGTGACCCAACCGTGAGCAAGTGGCTGAGCTCAGCCTGTAGCCTTGACCTCAGCCCCCAGTCCGGAGCTTTCATGTGGACAGAGTTCCTCTGTCTGCCCTCCGTGAGCCAAAAGCCCCAGTACTCTGGTGGCCTTGACTCTGTTGGTCTCTTTCTCAACTCTTCAGTAGGCGGCAGCCCTTCCAAATTCCCCATGACCTGCTCCACCCGAAAGCGCAGGGCAGGGCGGTGGGCAGACACACAGTGGTCCAGTGCAGAGTGCCATGGACTCCGTGTGGGTCTCACCCTACAACGCTATACCGCTAATTGGAGCAGCTGTTCACCCTGATTCCCAGATACCCTGTCCCCTTACACACAAAAGGTCCCACCTAGTCTTTTTTTTTTTTTAAATTCTCACTTGAGGATATGTTGATTGATTTGTGAGAGAGAAACATCAATGTGAGAAAGAAACATCGACTGGCTGCCTCTCGTACGTGCCCTGACTGGGGATCGAACCCACAACCTAGGTATGTGCCCTGACCAGGGATCGATCTTGCAACCTTTTGGTGTACAGGACGTTGCTCCAACCAACTGAGCCACCAGGCCAGGGCCCACCCAGTCTTACCCCAGGGTTTCTCCCCCTTGGCACCATCAGCACTTGGAGTTGGCCGGTTCTCTGTCATGTCACAGCACATCTAGCAGCATCCCTAGCCCCTAGCCACCAGATGCCACCCTCAGCTGTAACAACCAGCAACATCTCCAGACAAATGTCCCCAGTTGAGGACCACTGCCTTATCCCTTGCATAGCTTTCTTTTCTCCTAAACATGGTGAAGACTTTAAAAATTCAACTTTAGTCCACTAATAAGCATGTTCGCTCAATATCCTTCTGGGTGGGGAGGGCAGAGGAAATAAGATTCAAGAAGGTGTGAGCGCTTTGTCAACAAAAGGCAATGAACGGCTGGGCACTGAAAACACTGAGGCCGATCCACGGGCTGCTCTGTCACTGTCCATCACGTGCATCTTCCTGTTTGTTTTCTGCTCCTACTCCCTTTCTTTCTGTCCCCTCCTAAGCCCAAGGACGGCTGATTGCTCCCTAGGACACCAAAGAACGCGAGCGGAGGACGGAGCTGGGAGAGCCCCACCTTCTCCGCTCCACCCGCCCCGTCGTCGCCCAGCCTGGAGGAACTGCTGCCCCCGGGCCCCTGCAGAAAAAACTGCCTCACAGCCCACCTGGGACTATCTTTTTTATTGTTGCCTGTATATGTGAAACTATGAAAGCTTTTGTGATTGGAAGCAGCTTTAGGGTCGGGTACATTATTTTACATTTGGAAAAGAAAAAAAACAAGTTCCAGTTAAGGGCTTCTTTTTCATCCTGGTTAGTCCTGGACAGACATCAATGATATGGCCAAAAGCCACACCTCGCCGTGGGTTCTCTCCAAGAAAGCACACATTAATTCTTAGGGCATGAATGCGAACTCCAGTTTAGCAGGGTCATCAGCCTAGTGCTGGCACGGGAAGGCATCCTATGAGCAGCAGACACCGGGCGTCCAGCCAGTGTGGGTAAAAGCCACTGGGTAAGGATCTACAGAGACGTGCAGCCCTGCCTGCACTGGTCCTTGGAAATGGTCCATAAACGTCCTCATGTTCGCCAGCTCCTATACTAGACATCTACCTGTACACAGACTCCTAAATTGAGAATCCAAATTTTAACTATATATATATATTTTTATATATTTATATAAAACAAAATAAATTTAATAGAAGTGCAACAAGGGCCATGTGATTCCACAGCATCTATATCCCAAGTCCTTCACACAGAGCAGCAGCCTTGCCCCAAAAAACAAAAACAAAAACAAAAAAGACCAAGAACAGGCCAGGATGAGGTAGGCACTGTCCATGGCTGGCCTCACAGCTCGGTCTGATGGTGGGGGCTGCTACAGCCCCCTCACTACTGCAGCCTCTTATGTGGCTGTGTGCTGCGGACGGACCGAGTGGCTGATCTACCGTGCGGGGAGATCTCAGAGGTCAGTCGCCTGAAACATTCTCTAAGATGAGAACACTCATCTCCGTAACAGAGAGCCCTAATCCCTATGGCCCCATGTCTTCTCAAAGAGTCCTGAACTCAGCTGCACTTCTTTTCCTAGCCAGCATAAGATGTGCATCAGATCTCGGCTCTGCAGCCTCCAGAAAAAAGGGCTTGGAAAGTGGTGTCATGCACAGTCCGGCCACGACCCAGGAAAACACTTGCTCTGATGGGGCTGACGAAGCTTTCCCAGAGCTTGAGCATTCTCGGGCACTCCCCAGTACCCGTCTGGACCAATGGCAGTGCCTCTAGGATTGGTGTAGGCCCCATGGAGACGTATCGCGCCCACTTCTGCTCTTCTTGCACCCACTCTACGGCCTTTCTGCACCAGTCAAGTCAAGGGATTCTAGCTGTTCTCCCTGACCTGCCGCATACAGTTCCAGGAGGCTGTAGAGCTTTCGGTCCATAGCAGGGCTCCATTTTCCATCAGGCGGAGAACTAACTGAAGTAGCTCTTTTCCAGAGTCTTTGATCTTTGACCCAAGCCATGGAATACTGCGTATAAAGGGTTCTTGAAATCCATGTCACGTTCATTATTACATAAGAGCCTGTGAAAAAATTCCTGGGTAACTTGAACAAGATCCTTGTTTTCCTGGAGACGTGTCTCAAATATTTTCCTCTCCTCTTCTCCTAGATCGTCAAAATCATAGGCAGCATTCAGTAACGCCTGAATTATCTCCTTCCAGGAGCTCAGGGCTGACCTCTCAAGTGCAACCGCAGCACCAATGCCTCTTCCAATCACCAGCACAAGTTCCCCAGACTTCTTATTTTTAGTGTGGATAGAGCATCCTGAGCCTTTTGGTGGCGGGGCAGGGGGGTGGAGGTTCACCATCACACCATACAAAGTTGCTGTGTGTATCAGAGGCCTGGCTCCCTCAGGCCATTGAATTTTTGTGTCCACTGCAAACGCTGCCAAAGTTCTCCCAAATTTTAACTTTTGAGCTTCCATATGTTTTGTTCACCTACTGATGGTGCGTGGGAGAGCAGTGAACAAGACAGACACTGCTCCCCAGCCAACAGGGCTTGGCCAGTTACAGAGGCGTGGAAGTGCTGTGCTGAAAGATGCCGGGCATAGCAGGGCCCGCACAGCAACGGAGAGACCACTAGGCCCAGCTCCACTGCATGCTTACTCGGTTTTCTATCTATAAAGTAAGGACATCAGTCCTACCTGCCACCCACAGTTGTCACCAAAGCTGGAGAAACCCTAGCAGCGGGCGGGGGGTGAGATCACAGAGGTGAGACCGCTGTGCAGAGTGAAAACGCCGCGCAGAGGCAGAGGGTCCCCGGCAGCGGCATTCAGAAACCACGAGGACCAGGTGCGGATGCACCCCGCTGCTCAGAAGGAAGAGGGAACAGTGAGGCCGGCCCGAAGCTCTGGGAACCAGCAGGAGCGAAGAGGGGAGGCCCCAGACCACGCAGCACGCACGTCCTGCACCACTGCACACACATCCTGCACCACTGCACCCACAGGCCCCCGTGCCACTGCACCGCAGGAACCTCAGGCTCATCTGGGCAGCCGAGATTCTCCCAGCCCCTCACAAGCAACACTGCTTTCCAGCCCTGCAGGCTGGGTAGGTATGGCCCCATCCAACGCGTTTTTCAAGAAGCTCATCATATTTTAAAATATGATTTTAAAAAAAAACAACAGTACTCAGTGATGCTGGGAGGTGCACTGCTGAGAACTGGGCCGGGGACCAAGAGACCCGAGTTTCTCACCCCGAATCTCCGACTTCATCTGTGAAATCGGGGGCCTCCTCAGCCCCCAAGTCTATATGGTGGTGGTGAAAGGCCTAAACCACACCCCTTGTGTGTTGAAATAAACTCAAGCCACAGCTGGGTGAGCTCTGACATGCCCTTGCCCTTGCCCTTGGTGTAAGCGGCTCCCGATGCGTTCCCAACCCCGTGTCACCAAAGGGAAAACTCAAAGTACACACCACTAACAGTGGTTACTCAGGGAGCACAAAGTTCTCCTTTCCCCTAAAAACTCACCACAAACTGGAACAGAAGTAATTTATTAACTTATTTACCACATACCTACTATGTGCCAGACGTTTGGAACATGGATTTAGAAGAAACACGAGAGTCACGTTCCTCACCTGGAAGAAGGAAAGAGTACAAGCCAAGCCCAGGCCACGAGGAAAGGGCAGGGGCGGTGCGGACAGAGGAGCCAGAGGCTGCAGTGCGGGCAGCCCCGCCCCCACTCTCTGAACGGCCGCATCCCCACTGGTCAGTGCAGAGCTACAGGCTCAGAGGGCTGCCTGGGCCCTGGCCAGGGGCACGCATTTCAAACACAGGTTTGGTTTCAGCATCAGAATTTTTTTAAAAGGGTTAATTCCTTTTTCTTTCTTTTATCCCTACCATTACTTTGAAAATGTTAAACTTTAAAAAAGTGGAAAGAATAGTACAATCACCATATACAGTCATTTAGATTCATCGACTGAATTTTTTGCAGTATCCTGACAGCTCACTCCTAAGTATTCAGCATCAGGCTTTTAAAAACATAAATACATGATTTTATAAAGGGAATGGGTAAGACTAAAATTAACTTTTATACATAATGAAAGAAAGAAAAAATATAGATACACAAACTGTCCCTTGGCAAGCAGTTTCCTACCAGAAAGAAATTAAATTAAGTACAAAGAGAAGCCTACAGGACAAGATCAGCAAAGGCTGTCTACATAAGTGGAGAACTATATAACTAATTCTCAATTGTTTGTACACTGCGGGGACCAGCCTGGAGAGACAAAATTCACAGACAACCCTAGAGCCTCATTTCAAGCAAGGGTTCCATTCTTCTTCACCAGCAAACCTTTAACCAGAGCTGGCAGGAAATTATTGAGTTAGGTCAGCTGGCTGAGGACAGTGCCAGGGAGGTAAGCGGACAGATGAAAGCTCCACTCCCTGACCCTGTGTGCCAGCCAGCAAGGGCACTGGGTGAGCGAGCCCTCAGGCTGGGCGGCGCGGCCCACTCCTAGGCCAGGCCCAGCGCCCCTTGGGAAGGCCAGCTCGTGGGACAGCCTTCTCTCAAGGTCTCTCTCTACCTCCCCGCCCTGCCCTCAGGACGTGGCACAAACCAGTGGGGAGCAGGAGAGACGGCTCTGGTGAGTCCCAACCGACCGAGAGTTGACTCCGTTTGGCATGTAAGCATTTGGCCTAAAATCAACTGCCAGTCAAGCTTTCATAACATCCAAGGGCATCCCAATTATTCAAGAGCTCCTCTGGAATTCTCAAAATAAAATAGTTTAAATTCACTTTCATTTTTAAAGGTAATACTTGACACCTGGTATGTCTTATGAGGTAGCCTGTCATAGTATCAAGCAAATGACAACAGAGTACCACTGTGCCCGGGTCTAGCTGGCAGCCACTGGCTTTGACGTAAAGAAACTGGCTTGCTGTTGAAAGTTGAGAAGAAAACTTAGGACCACTTTGAATCCAGAAGCCCAAATTACTTGGAAAATTACTAATATTTGGCAAAACAATTCAGCAATTGTCTAAAATGCTGAGGGGAACTGAACTGTAATCTATGGCCATCCTCCAGGTAGGAAAGAATAAAACAAAACCCCCAAACTTTTTGGTAAAGACTGAATTACCAAATTAGAGGAAAGAAAGAAATGCAGCTGCTGAGGCAGATTTGAATTTCAGTTATGTGTTCTAATATATTGTGCAATTTTCGTCAAAAACAAGAATTCTCAAACACAAGAAAACACGAGAAGCCATAGAAGGCAATGAAAGGATGGATGGCACAGGAAGCTAAGGAGGCTGCGCCCAGGTGAGGCCGGAGGAACCCCACTGGCCCCCACCCGGCCGGGGACTCACCCCCCCTCCTCACACGGGAGACGGCATAACTCAGATCAATTCTGCCTGACAGCTCTCTCACTGCCCTCGGCTGCTCTCACTAAAGCAAGGCCGAGCTTGAGAATATCAAGAGGGAAATGCCTGTCATCCAGGAAGTGGCCTGGCCAGGCCACCCCTGCCAGAGGTGGCTGGCTTCTCAGTTTTTCCAGTAGTGTTGATGGTGACAGGATGATCTCTGCACATTCTTTGGCTGGGTCCCCATCTGCAGCCAAGGGCATGCCCTTCAAGGTGGCTGGAGCAAGGGCTGCAGTCAGAGCCACGCCTGACCGACTCTGGAGGTATCCTGCTGTTGGGTCCCTGAGCACCAGCGCCCATATGACCCCCTGAAGCTGTGTCTTGTCCGAAGTGACACATCTAGTTAGCAGCACAGGCCCAACTGGAGCCCAGGTGTCCCAACCACAACCACCAATCTCCAGCCCCTTCCACCGAGTTTCTTTGGCAGTGGCGTAGTGGAGGAAATCAAACCCTGGGAGGAGCCAGGCACCGCGGCAGACACTTGGGTGGACACTGCAATAAAGTCTGTGAACCCAGAGAAGTGAGGCCTTTGACCTGTCAGGGGCAGCTTCTTAAGGGCACAGAAGGGAAAAAAACAAAAGCAAGTTTATACTCAGAGGGAAACATAATCTGTGATTATAAATATTTTATGAGCAAAGAAAGCAGTACTGGCTGAGAGACTGGGGTGTGGAGGGTGGACAGCAAATTAGATCCCAGTTTGCAAAGTGATAGGGCGGCTGGAAAAGCAGTAAAGCCGAGGCTATTCTGGGCTGTGTGCTACGAGGGCCTGCGTCACCCATGCAGTGTGGGCCCTGGCCAGCGGCTTTGTGGAAACCATAGCCTTCCAGCGGTCAGCAAGAACACCTTGGGAGGAGTGGTTGAACCCACGGAAGACCAGAAGAGAGGACAGCAAGGACAGTCATTTGAATGACTTGGGTAAACCTCAGCACCTGGGAGGTGGGTGAGGGGATGCAGCTGAGCAGCCAGTTCCCCGCAGACTTGATGATGCAGGGATGAACACACTTTCTGCTGACTAAGGGTTGGGGAAGAACTGAGCCTGACCCCAGAATACAAGTGACCTGCAAAGCTAGACGCAACTCAGATCAAGCCGCCCCATTCAGAGCGAAGGCCCAGCCCCTAAGCAGGTAGCCCCTGGGTCTAGAATATCAATTCCACCTTTCCTTTACCTCAGGACAGGGGTCTCTTCCTCCTGCAGCCTTTGGGAAGCAGCCCAGAAAACAGGGAAATTAAGAGCTTGCTGAGTACCAGCTGCTGCAGCTGAAGAGACACTCACCACTGGCAAAGCAGGCCTGGTCTGGGTGTGAGTCCTCCTGCATGGCCAGTCAGCGCTGCAGCAGACCATGTCGCAGATATTACTGGTCCTTCCAGAGGCCAGATGGAGAGGGACATTAGTTCCTGAAATACCCAGAGGTGCTTTAAATGGAGCTTAGTCGGAAGAGCCCTGGGGAGCAGCGCACTCACTCCTCTACCAGGAAGTCGAACACTAAAAGCCTGTGTTCGCTTCCCTGCAGTCAAGGCTTAACGGGCGAGAGGCTCCAACGTGGTTCGTCCTCCGCTAGGACCACAGCTAGTGAGAATCAACCCAAGCTGGAAAGGCCTCCTCAATGGCAAACGACCCCACTCGTTGTGGGAAGACCTGAGTTGGAAGTCGCAGGATCAGGCTTTAAGACCAGCCTTGTCACCTCTTAGCTGTAAGACCCTGAGAAATCATCTGACCTCTGAAACTTAGTGTCCTCATCCAGAAAACAGGACCAGTGCCTGCCAAACCTAAGGAATGAAGAACACCAAGAATATGCACATACACATAAATGCTTTCAAAATAGAAACTAAGTGCTATTCTAAGCGATTATTTATATCCAGCTACCTACTTGACATCTGTTGGATTTCTCAAAGGCACCTCCATTCAGAGCCGCCCCCCTCCACTCCCCACACTTCCTCCTGCACTCTCAGGCCTCTCCCAGGGCAGCCCAGCTCAGAGTGCGGCAGGACCCACTGTACAGGCACCGAAGCCAGAAACCTAGGACCCGTTCTCAGCCCTTCCCTGCCGCAGTTAATACGTTTCCGAGCCCAGTCAACTCTGCCTCCTAAAGGCTTCTGCTCCCCTCCATCACCATCTCAGCCCAGCATATCTTGCCCAGTCTCTGACAAAACCTCTGCCCATCCATTCCGGCCTCCCTCAGTCCCTCTCCACAGAGCAAATCTAACCATGTCTCCCCTCCCACCACCACCACCCTGCTCGCTAAATATGCTGTTTAATACAACAGTATCCCAGTGCCCTCCCGATAAGGAAACCTCCTTCCCGGGGGCTTATGAGGCTGTGCACGGTCAGGCCTGCTCCTCCTCCAGCCTCGCCCCACACCATGCTCCCTCTGGGTCTCCCCACTCCAGCCACCGTGGCGTCTTCCTCGGTCCCTGGTGGTTACCCCATTCCCTCCTACCACAGGGTTTTTGCACATGCTCTTCCCTCTGCCTGGAATATTTCCCCCCTCATCTCTCACCTAGCTAATGCCTACCCATTTATTTTTACTAAAGTATGAAGTATACAGCTTCATAATTAGTTACAGATGTATACACTCACCTAACTCCCACCCAGACCTAGATTTAGAACACTTCAGCACCCATAAGGTCCCCTCTTGCCCCTCATTCAGTCTACAATCCTGCCCGCCCCTGGGGAACCACTGCTCTGACTTCTATCACAAGGCCTGTTCGTCCTTCAGAACGCAGCTGACGCAAGGCTTTCTCAGGAGGCTGCCACCAATCCCACTGAAAAAGTCTAATCCCGCCTTCATAGGCACTTGTTACACTTAGGGATTTGCAATTGTTCAAGTAACTGTGACTTGTGCCCATCCCCCAGGACACTGTAAGCTCCAGAACAAGGACGGTATCTGCTTACACTCACCTGTTTCCCAGTGCTGGCACATGCTCAGTTATGCTAATAGAAAATAGCTAATACCTGTCAAGTGCTTATTATTGCCAGGCACTTACAGGTACTAACTCACTTAATTCTCACGTCAGCCCTATCAAGTATGTGCATTATTATACCCCCATTTTACAGGTGAGAAAACTGGAGGACGGGGAAGGTTAGATAACTCGCCCAAAGTCACTGAGGAGTGAGTGGTGGAGTCAGGATAAACACCCAGGCAGCCTGGCCACACAGAGCCTGTGTTCTTAACCATCATGCCACTCCGCCTCTCAGAGGCCACTGGAATACTTAATGAGTAAGTGCCCAAGATATTTTGAATAAATACATGAATGAATTCATAAATGAGTTGATGAGGTTCTATCAAAGGAACCAAGGGGAACCCCAGACTTCCCCAAGGAGACCAACACAAAAAATGGAAGATAAATTGTCACTGAATCACCTGCACAGGTCCCAGACTGAGTCATCTGCAAAATGCAAGGGCTAGCCCACCACCCCAGCCGTGAGGAAGTTTTCCGCTGTGGGCACAGAGCAGCGCTTTGGTCGCTGGCACAGAAAGGATTACCCTCTGGGTCTGCCAGAGCCTAGAGGCAACGTCCCACTAATTAAACAAGTCACTCTGCTCCTATTCATGCTAACCCAGTAATCCTCGTAACCATTTTATACCTCAAGGCCTCTGACACAGGGAGAGGACACTGTGAATGGGGAAAAGGGGGGATGCCTGGGTAGAAGTGACAGATTCCACCGTGCATCCGTAAGTGGGCTTTTGGTCTGTACCTCCATTTCCCAGAGCCCAAGACTCCTGGAGGAGCCCAGGCTGCTCCGCGTACACACTGCTGCCTTATGTGGCCAGACATGGGCCAGCCACCTTCTCACTGCTTCAGTGCCATTTACCTCGCAACCACATTTCCGAAAGCTCAGGGAAGAAAACATACATGACAATGTTTATTTCTCACAGGACACTGTTCCCCAGCCACGGGGCCCCAAGCTCCCCATCAGTGACGGCGCGGTTTCTGGAACTGCTCCATTCGTGAGTCCCACTGCTGCCAGCGGCCTGGGCTCTGCTCACACAAAGTTCTGAGCAATGGCCAAGACCTTGGAAAACTCGCCTTCCCTCCGGCGTAGGCTGGTGGGGATGGGTGTCTTAATTCGGGTGCCCACAGGGTTCCCGTTGTCCTCAATGAGGACCACGTTGTTGGAGTCGAACCTGGGGGTCATCCGAGGACCAGGCATGCGATGCCCCACGATGAGCGCCTTTTTCTTCTGTCCCTTGATGGCCAGCAGTATCCGGTCGCCCACCTTGCCCACCCCACTCTTGTTGTAGACGTGGATGCACCGAGGAGGGCGATGGTATGGGGTGTTCCCCAGGGCACTGTTGTCCACCACACGCACGCGCGTCATCTTCTGGATGGCACTGCGGGTCCTGGTGGTGCTGATGGGAAAGAAAAACGTCTGAGGTCTGCACCTCCCCCGTCAGGGTGCAGAGCCTCTGAGAGGACAAGGCTCCGGGGAGAGCACACGTTGGCCACAGCGCTGAACGGAGAACCACCCGGGGGCTCTGACAGAGAGTCAGGGGCTTAAGGCCTTCTCTGCGTCCGAGAAAGTTTCCACACAGACAAGGTCTGGACTTGGATGCGCATTAAAGAGAAACCGATTTTCTGTTACAACACACTTCAGGGCAGCCTTAACTTAAAGGCTCTGACTTCCAAAAGGACTCTGAGGATTAAGGAAATACCTTATGGGCCAGGCCTCACCCACTGCCTAACCTGCAAAACCTGCTCCCCCAGATACACCGATTCCCAAATTTCCTCATCTATGTGTTGCTGGGAACCAGAAGGTATGAGTGAGCAGGTATGCTAAGGGAGTCCCCTGACACAACACAGCAGAGACTGTAAATAAGTCAAGGTAACAATCTTGTTTTAATGCATTTTTCCCCACTAGAAAGGATTTTTTTTAATGGGTGCCTACTAAAGGCAGATAAGCTATTATTAAGCAATCCGGTGACAGTGGGATTTCTAGTTTCTGCTGGAAGCACCTTAAGCACTGAATGTTCTCCAGGGTAACCCCCGGCCCTCTCTTTCACTCCACATGCCTGCTCTGGGCAATTTTATCTGTTCCTACTGCTTCCAACTAGTCAGCTCCATCTCCGGCCCCACTTGCCTCCTGTATTCTAGTCCTGTATTTCCACTCTGAACTCACGTGTCCTACATGTTGCAAACTCAGGAGGTCCCACACTGACCTGTCGCCTCCCCTTGCAATCCTCCTCCTGCAGCTACATTTCCCAACGAGACCATGGCTTCTCCAGAAACTCCAGCACCCAAGCCATACTCCTCTCTCTCCATCAACATCCACTGCTGCGAAGTCCTGCTGATACTACCTCCTAAGCATCTCTGTCCTCTCCTTCCACCCCACCAACACTTCCTGAATTCGGCAGCTCACTCTCTTACACCAAGATGATTACCTTAGTGTCCTAACTGGTAACAAGTACATTTCACTCTGCCAACCAAAAGCTCTTAACAGAATATAAAACTGAGGCCACTCCCCTGCTCAGAAGTGTTCAATGGTTCCCCGTTGTCTACACTGCCAACAACCTGGCCTCAAGTCACCAGCCTTCTGAGGTCCACCATCTCCTACCACTACACACCCACTCCGTGCCCCAGTGGCCTCGAAGCCCTGGAGCTCTCCAAGCACGCCATGCCTCTCAGCCCTCCCTGGAGGCCTGCACAGGCCTGCTCCCCCTTCCCTTCTGGGAAGGCCACCTCCACTCTCCTTTCCTCCTCCGGCTCCGTCAGCAGCTCTGGCCTCAGGCCTTCCACAGCAACACACAAACCTCTATTCTTCCACTTGTCACATTTTCTTAGAGTTATTTGTTTCCAAGTTTGCCCCCATGGCCAACTGTGAGAACTCTTTCAGGGCAGGAAGCAATTCTTATTCATCCCTCTATGGGCAACCCAGGCACAGTGCTCAGCGAACACTTGCGAAATGAGCGCGTGAATGGGGCCAAAAGGCACGTTCGCCAACGGGAACGCAGCCTGTGTCCTCCCCCTGGCTCGGCGTCTACAGGAGGGGAGGCTGCCACATTTCCATCATGCCTGAGTTTTTGATAATAAGCATGTAACTTTTACAAAATGACTCCATTTCTAAAAGAGAAGGTTCTAATGCACCGGAGGAATGATACGGTCAACAGATACCAGATTCGCTCTAAGTCTGGCAAGGACTGAAAAGTTTCATCTTTTACCACATGCTGTTGCCTATCCAGCTACTAACAGCATCGGCACCTCCTCGTCTATGCCCCTCACCTGACTGACTGAGCCCCAGCTCAGTTGGATTCTTCTAGCTTCCTTGACCCCAAGCCCACCTCCCAGAGTTTCCACTTCTGTTCTAGTCACCATAATACCCAGGCCCAATTGAAGACTTACTCAAAAGATGCAGCTTTAAGAACTTAATGGGAAAAGTTACCTGAAACAGCGTTGGCTGAGTGCTCTGCTTACATGGGCGAAAGGACCCCAGAGCCCAGTAAAGAAAGCCATTGGATACCAAGAGGGAAAATCCTGCAGAAAAAGAAAGAGGAAAGGATTTATTTCTGAGTCAGTGTCCTTACTCAGAGCCAGTTCTTGTTGTTGTTGTTGCTGTTTTTTAAGTAAAACACTGCTGGGGACTTGCGTGGGAGATGGCACTTCCAGCACAAGATCATTAGTCACTAAATATAAATCTTAGTGGTTAAAAGATACGAAGATGATTAGCTGGAACTCCAGCTACAATTTTGCTGATTCATATTCTTTTTTTTAAAAATCCTCATCTGAGGACATGCTTATTGATTTTTAGAGAGAGAGTAAGGGTGGGAGAAAAAGAGGGAGAGAAACATCAATGTGAGAGAGAAACATTAATTGGGAGCCTCTCACACGCACCCCAACTGGGGACCAAGCCCGCAACCCAGGTGTGTGCCCTGACCAGGAACTGAACCTGCAATCAACTGAGCCATGCTGGCCAGGGCTGCTGATTAATATTCTAACTGGGGTGGGTCAAAGAACTGGAATGACCCACAGCAGATCTCGCTATAGGAATACAACAGCTCAGAGAATGCTGTCGTCATCACATCACCTCCACAGGCAGAGGGGAAGCACTGATCCTCTGGTACAGGCCACAGCCAGGGACCACCTTCCTAGTCCTTCGCGGAGAAAATCTGCACACCATTGTCCTTGCCGACCCCCTGGCCTCCTGAGACTAGCACTTTTACTCCCTGAAAGCAGACTATCTGAGCACCTGCCCAGGTTGTCTGTCACCACATCACCTTTCTCCCAAATGTAAAAACCAGAGCACCTGGACAGCTCAAGGCTAGCAAAATAGAGCCAAAGGGTGCCCTGCCAAGTCCCTGATCAAGGTTTCTATTTGGGTCAGTCTCCCAAACTACCACCCCGTATTACAGCTAAAAAGGGGGGTCGGAGGGCAGGTCGGAGATATAAAAGCAAACACCAACCCAACACTGATGACTCCAGCTTGCAGAACCTCAACCCGGTGGCTCCCTAGAACCAACAAACATAAAAATCCCCAGTTCCCTGCAACACCCGGGCATCAGCTAGGGGCCTGTTTAAGAAAAACCTTCTAACAGCTACTATTTCCTGCTGCAAAACACGCCTGTTCTTCCCTCAGAACGTCTGGCTGCAGAGGGCCTCATTCAAGAGCTCTGCTGAGAAAGGCCTCTGCCACCGCAGTGTTTACACACAGCTGCGCCTCGTCTAAGTTCACAGCCCTCAGATAAGATTTTATTTCACAAGAGTGGGGGAAAACTCACTATTTACTTCCACAGGAATATCTAGAAATACATTTCAGAAATGCCTTTTAACTGTAATTTAGCCTCAAATCAGAAGCTTACTTTCCAGTGTTTTCTTTATGACAACACAGTAAGCATTGGCCCAAATGTAGTTATGATTGGAAAATTACCTGCGAAAGAAGTCAGCAAACAGAACGACTAACACCTGACACACTGAGCTGAGGACTGTCAGATGAGGCAAGCCTCACCTTCTCGGCCAGGCACCCCCGCGAAGGCTCTGTGTGACACACACTGCAAGACGCCCTCACAACATGATGCGGAGATAAGCCATGCAACGCACAGGGCCCGGTGTCCGGAACTCAATACCTGTTAGCCGCCTTCTTCATCATCGTCATCATCACTGTCACATCGACACTAGTCACATCTCACTTCACAGACTAGGAAGCTGACATACAGAGACATGGAGTGACTTACATAAAGCCCCACAACTAGCCAAAGGCAGAACCAGAACCAGGAGCAGACCCAGCTTCTGTCCAAGCTTCTTTTTACCACACCCTCCAGCCTCACTATGCCATACAAAACTCACCCCACACAAGGGAGCTCCGGGTAAGAACAGCTCTAAGGGTAATCTGGTCTTTTTTCTGTTTCCTTTATGGAAAGTTATTGAGTACTTATAATGTATCAAGCACTAGACTAAATGCTTTACATTATCATCTCATTTAAGCCTTACAAACCCTATGCGATGGGCACTATCATTCGCCCCAGTTTGTACATGAAGAAATGAGGCTCAGAGATGTTAGATCACGTGTCCAGGGTCACACAGCCAGGACTGACAAAGCTGCGACATGAACCCAAGGAACAGCTTCCTGTGCTCTTAACAGAGTTAACATGGTAACTTCAACTTAAATATTAATATTTTTCCAACTGTTAAATCATCCTCGTTCCATCAGGAATAGTGACATCACAGGCACATTTTACTCATACCCAACTCAATGCCTACAGAATCAACTGAGATGTAGATGAACACCGGGTGAAAATGATTCACTTTAGCCCAATTTAAGTTTTGAAGACAATCTATAGTGTCTGTGGCAAGAAGAGCTCTATCCTCTGAGCAATAATTAGACATCAGCTTTAAAAACAAAACAAAACAGACAAAAAACACAGCTCTGAAAAGCAGTCCTTCTGATCCAGGCTGCAGTTACCTGCAGTCTCAGCCAAGCGTTTCCATCTGATACCAGTGGGCCCTTGCTCTGCCCCCCAGAGAGAGGGGGCTCCTCGGCCCCACGGAACCCTCAAGATTAGCCCAGCACCACCACCCTGCCTCTCCTGAGGAGACAACCCACCTCTCCACACCACTCTGCTTCTTCAATTACACTTGTGTTTGTCCAAGAACTGCCGAAGTGCCTGGGGGCTTCCCAGAACTTTCCCGACTTGGGTATAACAAACCCGCCATCCGAGGCACCTCCCTAAAGTCTTCGGGGCAGTCTGAGCACACACCCAGGCCCAGGCCCCTCCCCACACCGCGCTCACCAGCCAGCCCCCGGGCCTGCGCCCATCTCTGCCCAGCCAGATCAAACCGGCTGTGAGCGCAGCTCCTCTATGGAGCCTTGTGTGAAAGTGCAGCGTCAGATGCTTCCCTCTCCCCCAACACCGAGGACATCTGGGCGTCCCGTGCCACAGGAACTCTCACTGCTCCAACTTCCACAATCCAGACGCAAACACTGAATAAATTTAGATACTTTTTTTGAAATAAAGCTGATATCCCTTAACATTCTAGTTCTTGGTACTCACTATCTCAAACTCAGAAAGAAAAAAAAGCCAGGAATCTTGATCATCTGGCAAGCAAACTCACTGCAGGAATTCAGGAAGCACAGACTCAAAGGGCGAGGATTGCTTGTACTGTCCTCAAACACAAGAGTAACACATTCCCATCTCCAGGGAGCACTTGCGTTTTCACAAGAAAGGGCCTGATTTCAAAGACTTTTCATGAGCCCTTGGCGGGCCTAATGGTGAGCTTCAGACCCAAAGGTTGTCAAATGGACACAATAATCCTTCCTACGGACCTGAAAGCACAAAAGAACCAAATAGATTCACTTACTGCATCATCAAGCCCTTATTCATTACAAAAGTCTGTCTGTCCCCACCACTCCCACCCCAGCAAAAGACTGCAGCAGGTCCTCATGGAGTAGTAGTGCAATAAACACTTGCTGAATAAAATAAATGAAGGAGCCAACACCGATGACAACAAAACAACCCCACTCATGACTCCAGACACACTGCAGAGCGCTTATCCGTTTATGGGGAACCGGGTGCCAGTCGTGGGAGGGGCAGCCCAAGCTGCTGTGTTTGCTGTCCCGAACCATCTCCCCGGCCTGGCGCCTGCACAGCCCGCTGTGGAAAACACCCCATCCCACCACCAAATAACTGGTTTGAATCAGGGAGGAATAATGGAAGCAGCAATTTACTTCAAAGCAACTTTGGCCCTGATGTTATTTCCTAACATAAATCCATCGGCAGACACAGGCCCTGATTCACTTCAGATGTAGTCTATATATGATATTTTGTTTCAACACTGAATTTTATGTTTTCACAAAAAGTAACCCCAGTGATATTTCCTCCTCTACAACACTCTCACTCAGGGAGGGCCAGGTGTTCAGAAGACTCCAGTGCCAGGGATGGCTTTTGATGGCACTTTCCGGTCAGCACTGGGTATTGCCCTCCAGGTTTAGACTATGAATCACAACCTCCCCAGAAGGGAGAAGGGGAGGAGAGAGGGCTGGGTAAAAGGAGGAGAGGGGAAGAAAGGAAGGGAGGGAGAGAGGGAAGAAGAGCGAAAGGAAAGGAAGAAAGAGGAGGAAAGGAAGAGGGGGGAAGGGAGGAGGGCGAAGGGGGAAAGGGAGAAAGGAGAAAGATAGGGAAGAGAAGGGAGATAAACTACTTACTAGACAATCCAAGAGCCGTGCTCATTTTCTACCCTGGTTTAACTTTAACATCTCCCTTCAATCGTGGAGGCCAGGGAGGACTGTACATTTCGGGTACATTTAGGTGAGTTTTTCACTTGGCATCACCTTACAGGTCCCTTTGGAATGATGCTCAGTGAGGGCAGGGGCTGTGCCTGCCTGCCTGCCTGCTTGCCTGCCCCGCACGGTGCTGCAGGACCCAGAACAGTGCCTGGCACACAAATGCAGCTCAGTATCTGTTAAATGAATAAAATTAATCTGCAACTGCAATTCATCCTCCAGCTCCAGAAGGCTCCATGCTGGGGGACTGGTGATCTTTCTTGTGCCCAACTCCCAGGCTTCCAGTGACTTGAGGGAACCTCCTACACACCGAGAGCTCATTTTTAACTAATTTCAATACACAGAGACTGAGCTGAAGAAAACACAAAGTGCCTACAACTCTGATGCTTTGTGGAAAACAGAGAAGTACCATTATATGAGCTGAGGTTTATGGAAATGCATTTAGTATCACAGACCTATATATAATTATACATTGTTTCCGTATGAACAATTTCCATCTTTAGGTAAGGCATGTTACATAAATTTCAAAGTCCTTTCAAAAGGAATGGGCTCTGTAGAAGAGACTAAACAAATAAAAAGGTCCACAATCACAAAGGAGTGCTTAAAGGAGATTCTGCTACTAAGTCACAGTACAGAAAAGAAACACCAAGAGAAATCAAATGCCACAAGCAGTCACAAAAAGGACAAACTCCACAAGTCTGAGGATGTAAATGTCATTCTTAGTTAAAGCAGGAAAAGGCAGGTGCCCGAAAGCTTTGAGGAATCAAGAAAAGGAAACCCCAGGACCCTGACATCTCCCGCAGTTTTCACCCCAATCATTCCGGGCCAACACGTGTTCTTATTTGTTGCTTAAAAACTCATTACTGTTTTGTCGTCCAATGAATCCTCTTTCAGGAATCTTTTTTAACCTCACACAAATGTAACATGTTACAGTTCTCAAGTACTTTCACACAGATCACTTTCTTGGATGATTTTATTCCCCAGCACCCAATGACAACAAAAAGACAAATAGTAAAGAGCAAGAGTCTGTAGGGGATTGAATCAGCTAAGGATTTTGAATGTTTTGGGGGGCTCGACAGTGTAAGCACCATTTTGCAGACTAGAAATGAAACCTGAAATACTAAGCAACTTGTTGGCCTGTCCAAGGTTAGAAGACTGTTTCTATTACAACCTGCACAATACCTGCACAGCTAAGATGCTGCTTTAACCACTAATAAAGTACACGGAAAAACACACACCCCACACAGGGCAAGGACTTTGTTTTCTCTATCAAGGCTGTCACGTAATCTTTAAAAACTCAGGAATTAGAAAAGCATCTTTTCAATAAATTTTCAGTAAATATCCACATTCACTCAGCACAGCCTAGGGCAAATGCTGAAGCTGACCTGATTCACATGCCAAAGCGAGTCTTCACAGTGTCACGATCAATAAGCAAAGTGCCCCTCAATAGCATGATGAGCTGTTTCTGCCAGGCCTGCCACAAGGGCTCCATTTCTCCATTTGATTCACAAAAGAAAAATGTTTCCAAGGCTCTTGTCCTGTATTTGTTTATCTATTCACCTCTCCCCACCTTGTCACTAAAGTATTTAATGCTGTTTTTCTTAAGTATATCTGGCAATTCTCAACTATTCAAACTAGTTTTTCAATGTGTACACTGTATCTATTCTGGCTTTCCTCCCTCTCCAGCCCCACTTCACAGATTCGCAGAGATCTTAATTAGATTATGATCTTTTCTAGATTATGGTCAAACTCAGAGAAAGCGCACAAAGCAAAGTCCCGTTCTCCTCAATCATGTACATTTTTCCTTCCTGTCACCACCTCTAGTGGGCCAGTGGCAAGAAGCCAGATTTATGGTGCTGTCAGGTAGGCAGATGGGTACTGGAGGAAAGGAAGAGCCTGGAGGAGTCCCTGGACTCAAACAGGAAAGGCTGCTGATAGAAACCATATCTCCTCCACTCTATCCTCCCCTCTACCGCTAAGTCTGTGACCTTGAATTCAACTTCTCCAGGCCTCAATGACTTCCTGCCAAGCAAGGGTAATTGGAAAGAGCAAAGAGGCGAGGAAGAGAATGTGCTTTAGCCTGGGGAATCCCTGTCTGAATTAACCAGTAGGGACCAGGTCTGCAGGATAAGAAGTCTGTTTCCCAAATCTCCAGCAGGGAGAATAGCCTTACTCCCTGCTTTTCAGGGCAGCACTATAGTTCTCACTTTAAGATCACTCAGTCCTAAAAGTGTTTTTCAGCTTAAAGTAGACATGGAAAAGTGCTTCCCTCTCTTTTCTAGGGGTACAGATGATTTTTTTTTTTTTTACGTTTCTAACAGGGAGACTTTCCCACTCTGAGTTGTTCCACTAGTGATAAGTAACCTCATACGTTTCTTAATAAGAGAGCATATTGCATGACCCAGAGCAACACTTCGGGGGTCTGAACCATAGTTCTCTCTTACATGCTGGTTGTTATTGTTAACACACATATAAAACTGCACCAGGGTGAGCTACAATCCAGAACAAACCACCAGCATTTAGAAGGAAGACTAAATCATAATCTGGTTTTTGAGACCCTGTAAGCTCTCATAGAGCCATAAAAACTAAACAATAGGAAAATCCATCTAATGTGGGTCCAGGTGTCATAACCCCCAGACAGGAGTGGGGCAAGACAGGCTTTAAGAACTCCTAATCATCTAAGATTCTAGTTGCTGAGGAGAGCCTACATAATCATGTTCATTGTCCATGAGTGTACCTGCTGAAAAATGGACTCCAGAAGAGATTTCTGCCCTTCATATTCAAGGGCAACAATAAAACATTTTAGCCACTGTTCCTTCATGAATTCCACAATGCACTTAATTCAGGCTCTCTGAAATGTTTCTTCTCTCTGCCTGTTAACATGTGGTGACCGTAATTGGGCACTAGGAGAAAAGATCAGGAATCCACCACATGTTCTGATTTGTAACTGCATTTTAAAAATAATAGTAATATATAAATGCCTTCAGTGATCCTCAGAGGTCCAAAAACCAGGTAACTATGGCCTCCAGTTCCACTTTCCAGATATGCATCACAAGTGCTATTTGGCAATGAATCACAGCAGCTTTACAACCATAAAATCAACTCAATATATAAAAAGTTTCATTGGAAATATACATCTAAGCAGCTCTGAGGGTAAAATGGACAATTCCATCCAAAAAAACCAAACCAAAACAAAACAAAAAACAACTAGAGTAGATGCTTTTTCATCTAAGCTGTTTGCTCCTACCCAAAACAACTCCAAGAATCCAAACCTACAAAGACAGCTCCCACCAAGCAGTCCACCAAAGACAGCTTCACGCCGTCTTCCTTCCTGTTCTTCCTAGTTCCTAGCCTGTTCCTAGCCTAGCCGTCTTCCTTCCTTTCCTGTTCCTAGCCTACTCCCTACCCCCACGAAACACTGTTCTTCAACCGCACATATTTCCAATGAATGAAGAGTGAACTTTCTCCTGGGACAGTCTCCTGTCAGAAGAAAGGGCCCCACTCTGTTCTTTACTGTATATTCCTGGTGTACTAACTGCATCCTCGGGCTGAGGAAGGCAGGAGGACAAACAGGAGGATACAGGAGGATATGCTGCAAACTCTTCTGTGACACACAGAAAGCAACATTTTCTAACATCACTTAATTCACTCACACATGTGTGTATACCTGAAGCAAGTGTCAAGAAATAATACCTACCCTTACCAAGGACAATGCACTCTGATATCTTCTATTTTATTTCTTTCTTTCTTTTAATGATGGCTGTGATCCACTAAACTGATATCCCACGAACCAATGGGACTCAGCTGGAGAGAGTTCAGTTTGCACCACAATAAATCAAAACATAGCTTCATTCCACAACGTACTAATGAACCCTTAAAAAGCCAGCAGCCCACACCACCAGACACACTCAGTCCAGCAGCCCAGGTTTAAGACTCACCCAACCTCCCAGCTTTTTTCAATAACTCAAAATGACTCTGTCGTAGGCCCTTTTGTTAACCTCTTTATAAATTCAGTCCATTCAATCTCTTAGGGTAGCAAAGTTCATTTATTGCCCGCTGTGAAAAGCAGTATTTCACTTTTTGTCCCAAAGCGACCCACTTCAAACTTGAAGGAAAGAGAAGCTTCCAGGAAGCCAAAATTAAATGACTAAGTTGGTACTCTGTGCCTATTTGTGTGGGTGATACACTCCTATACATGTGCATGCTCTCGCACGCACGCGCACACCTATCTGTCTCTATCTTATCTATCTATCCCGTCTTAATCCCTGGCAGGCGCAGCCTCGGCTGAAATTAGAAACCAGGGAACCCCCTGGAGCAGGGGAAGCACTCATCCCCAGACAGTCCAAGCAGCGGACGGACTCTCCACACCACAGAAGTGCCTCACAAGTCACAAAGTCACCTCCAGACCCAAGCTGGGAGGGGGAGAGGGCAGGAGGAGACGACGAATTCGAGAAGCCGCGCTCGAGTGACTGGCTGAGGCACCTCGTGAAGGCTTGACCGCGGCCCGCGCCTGCCCAGGCCCGCCCCAAACCTAGGGAAGGCAGGTGAGCACCCGCCGGGGGCGCGAGGCGCAGGGATCAGGGGAGTCCCGCAGCTCTTGAGGGCGGGAGGGAGGAGCGTCCGGGTCCGAGGCCTCCCCTCTCCATCAGGGCCCCTCCCGCAGCCCCAGTGCCCCGAAGGGCCCCTATCCGCCCACTGGGGGAGTGCGCCCCCCTGCTGCCGGCAAGAAACGAGGGGAAGTAAAGATTCGGCAGCGGGACACCCCCGCCCCCGGCTCCGGTCCATACCGCTCTCGCAGCTCTGGAATATCCCGCTGACAGCCCCACGGGCCCAGAACCGCCTCCCCCCGCAACCCACGCGGCCTCTCTCCTCGCACCTGCGCGCCAGGCCGAGCCGGGAGGGCGTGACAGGAGAGTGCGCGCGCGCGCTGTGCGTGTGCTGGCGTGGGGGTGGGGCCTGCCTGGCCCCGCCCCTCCTCCCCCTCCCTCCTCCTGCTCCCCCTCCCCCGACTCTGCCGCGGCCGCCGCAGGAGCCTGGAGCTCGAGCCGCCCAGCGACTCCCCCTCCCCCTCCCCCTGCCCCGCCCCGCCCCAAGCCGGGGCTCGGTGCCGGAGCTGAGTCTGCGCCTGGGGGTGAGTATGAGACCCTTCCCCAACCCCCTCTCTCTTCTTTGAGGATCCCACTGCCACCCAAAACAAAACCCCAGACTCAGCTGCGCGTCCCCTCCCTTCTACCTCCTGCGGGACCCAGAGGTGCCCGGGCCCGCGGGACCTACTGGTGTCGCGCGCTGTCCCCAGCCCCACACCATCTTGAGCCAAATGTAAGTCTTCCGACCCTTGCTAGGGGTCCAGAGGTACAACGCCTTCTGTCCCCACCCCTCCAGAGATCCCGAGGGGTAAGACCCCCGCCACCCTAGAGCCACTCTTCTCCCACCTGCCGGGTCCAGGTGCGCCTCCCCTCCGCGGCCCTCCGGGGTTCCAGCTGCGCCCCGTCAACCTGCCGCCGCTGTGGGGAACCTGCCGCCCCCGCCCCCGAGTTTTGGATTCCAGGGTCGCCAAGTCCGCTGGCCTCGGTTTCTTTTTATTTTCTCCTGTTCCTGGGCCCGAGTACCCCCGAAGCCGACCCCGGGGCAGGGTTTCGAGCTCGGGCAAGGACATATTTCGCGGGTGCTGGCTGACACGAGGCTGGCCGCTGCCCCCAGCCGGTCTGGGGACTGATCGGCGGGCTGGGGAGGCGGCGAGCCCCAGGAGCGTGTCGTGTCCTCTCCTTGCGCCCCACACAGTGCAGTTCATTCATGAGGCGCCCGGGCCTGCGTTGGAGGGTGCGGTGGGGAAAGGATTCCGCGCGGAACCGGGAGTGGGGCAAAGGCCCAGTTCGGGGGAGGGGGCGCGTTTTGTCCCTCCTGCCCGTCTTGACCACCTAGAGAGGACAGTCCCAAAGCTTCTGCGTCTTGTGTCCCAGAAGAGAAGGACGCTTGGGAAGTGAAGAGGAGAGGTCAGAGGGGCCGGCTGCCCTTGGGGCTCTGTGCTGCCACCTTCCTGGGTCCCCTAGGTGGAGATCTGGCCGCTGAGTACTACGTTTCCCCCAGAGAGAAGGGTGGAGGGTGGGGGCGGCTAGGGTTTTTTCCTAATACCATTCTCTATCCTCGCCCTGGGTCTGCAGCCTAGGAAGAATGAGGCTGTGCCCAACCTCTCCTGAGGAGGGACCCCCCCAGTCCTGCCTCCTTGTGAGTAGGGGAATGGGAGTATCTGCCAGGCTTCCAGTGGTGGTGTGCTGGCAGCAAGACTGTCCTCTAGAGCATCAGAGGGTCCAAGCCCTGGCATGCCCAAGTGGCACATGCTGAGGCCTGCTGTTGGCTTACCCAACTCAGTCACAGTGGGTGGGTGGGGAGGTAGCAAGGCAGAAGGCAGGTGGTGGGTAGCTGAGAACCCCCTTTTGGACATCCTACAAGTTTCCTCCAATTATAACAGCCTTGGAGACCTCGGTTCAAATCCCAACTCTGCCATTCTTTAGCTGTGTGACCTTGACAAGTTACCTAACCTGTCTGAACCTTAGTTTCCATTAAAAAGTGTGTTTACTATCACTTCCTTTCAAGATTTATCATGGGGATCAAACTAGACGGCACAGGTAGAATCTGGCACCCTGCCTGGTAGTTGATCAATAACGAGTTCTGTCCTCCGAACTTGTGACCCCTTCTAGTGTAGCATCACCCTCCCATGCTCCCACCTCCCCCGCCTGCTACGGATGGAGCAGATATAATTGAAAAGTTTAGGAATATACCCTGCCTCTCAGTGGCAGAGTCCCAAGTGGGATATAAGCCCTTAGGTCAAGACAGAAGCCCATCCTGGCTAAGGGGCTCTATCATATTAAATTCTATGTTTTCTTTTATTTTGATTTTTAACAGTTTTCCTCCACTAAACCAATTCCTTTTAATTCCATATCATATTAATAACAGTAGTTAATTTTTTAGAACCCATTATGTATGTGGAACTGTATTAAAAGCCTTATATAAGTTATCTGTTTTCATCCTCAAAACCACCACGTCTGAATTATTATCCCAATTTGCAGATGAAGGAACCAAGGCCCAGGATGGTGAAGTAGTTTGCAAAGGTCAAGCCAGGTCTGTCTTATCCTGGAGCCTGTGCTCCTAACCACCCGGCTTTGTGCCTTGCTCCCTACACCTGCCTCAGAACCTAAAATCACAAACCTAAGGCCTGAGTGGAGAGTCTGGGAGCTACAAGCAAGAGGGAAGGCAAACAGGTAGAAAATAGGGTGTGGCATTTCTCCAGAGTGGTGGGGCAGTCCTCAGCTGTTGGAAGTGTGGCTCTGAGGTTGGCCCAGGCAGCAAAGTGCAGTGGTTAAGAGCGTAGCCTCTGATCGGGTTGCCTGGGTCCATATCGGGATCTACCAGAGACTGGCTGCATGAGCAGGTTATGTACCGCCCCCCCGTACCTCACTACCCTCCTAGAGTCTTGATGCGGAGTAGATGAGTTAATATTTGTAAAGCACTTAGAACAGCGCCTGGCACAAAATAAGAGTTAAAGAAGTATTTGATTAGTGCATTCTTTTCCTACTAGTTTTATCCTCATTCGTGGATACACTTTGCCCATCCCTCTGAAGTTAATAGGGGCAGAGCAAGAATATAATTCTGTTACAGATGAGAAGACTGAGGCCCAGGTTGCATAGTAACAGAGCTAGCCTCATCTCCATCTCCTCCCAGTAGACCTACTTGCCTTCCTGTGAGCCCAAGCCTAAACTAAATCTTCCCAAGTAACTCTGTAAGAAAAAACTTGTAACCTAAAACTCCCCCACCCCTACAATGCACACGCTTCTTAATAGTAAAATAACAACCTTCAGTTAGCTAGAAATAAAATCTTCCATCACTCTCTCTACAAACTTCCAGCTAAAAGCCTGTGTCAGGCTAGAGAAATTCTGGGATACAGTGGCTTGAGCAACCCTGTGGAATGGAGGAAATGCCCTCCTCCCCTACTACCTGCCGCCCCCCACCCCCAAATTCTGCCTCATTCTTTTCCCTCTCAGCTGCTCTCAGTGAAGGAACAGCGCCCTTGGTGAAACTCAGCCCAGCAGCCCCACCCCCACCATTAAGAGCTTGGAGCAACCCTGTCAGCCAGCAGAGCCTCCAGCCCTGGCTCCACCCTTTCCATGCCCTGTGACCTCCTGCAAGTGGCTTCTCTTCCCTGGGTCCCTGAAAATGGGAAAAGTGATCTGATCAAGCCTGCCCGGCTTTCCTCAGGTGTAGGTGGGAAGATCCATGCCATTTTGGAGGGAAGAGTGCTTTGTGACTGAAAAGGAGTCCCCAGATGAACATGGTGATTTCAGTTACTAAGCATCTTCCTGGACGCTCCCCACCCACACTACCAGGTTCCCTTAATGTAGAAACTCCGAGAATATTCCTCACCTTCCTTCCAGGAGGAGAGGATGCAAAGGGGGCTGGTGCTTCAGGGGTTTGTACCCATTACATTCTGGCCGGGTGGAGCCTTGGAGTTGGGAAGAGAAATGGGCAAGGAGTGAGAATGGGCTATATTGATTTCTGGAGTGCATCGGCATTGGGAGTTAAGGGGGAAACTAATGTGCATGCCCCTCAACTACCACAAACCCAAGATACCTATACCTACCTTTACCTTCCCCTGGTACCCCAGAGCTCCGAGCACCTTGTGCTTACACACCCAGGCTCCCAGACAAACCCACACACACACCCCCACTTAGAAATCAACACTCACTTCATCTCTGTAGACTGCCATTTGTCACTTAGCTCCCCACACACACATACACACAGCATGCCCACAGCACTCCAGTGCTCCCTGGCCAGAGGACATTTCATGAGCACATACAAAGCTTCCAGGGTCTGCAGAGTCCTGTTCCAGGCACACCAGAAAAGCACTGTGGTGCCCTGAAAAGTGTTCTAGCCTTAGAAAGTCAAACTAGGTTTGAATCTCGGGTCCATCATTTTATTAGTGGTGTGACTTTAGGAGGTACTTAACCTTTTTGAGCCTTTGTGCTCTTATCTTAAAATGCCAGTGACATCCAACTCAGGATTGTTAAGACTTAAATGAAAGCATGTATGTATTCTTGAAACAGTGGTACTTGATAAATGGCACTTGCTACAATCACTAAGTTAGTGGTGGTGGGGGGTGTTCGTTTATTTTTTTAAGGCAACTTGGGCTGGGAAGGAAGAGGGAGGCATAAAACACAAGGCAGTTACTTTCTTAGCCTTCCTAACAGGCTTTTCAGAGACTCCCTGGGACCAAATGGAACGCATAAACAACGCCAGCTCCCCTCCCCCCTATCTAAGATCTGGTGCCTCTTGCCCTGCAGTTGAAATGGAGGGAGGCAGTGGGCAAGGAAAAACCCTGTGAGTCACCCCGGGGGGTGGGAGACACTTGCTCCCAGAGTTGCAGTCACCAATGCTGGGTTTGTTGTTCTCTCTCTTTGTCTGCTTTCTTTTCTTCCCTGGAGACCCCCCACCCCAAAGGCAGAGCTTTAGTGTTGTCAGCAGAAGGGGTCCCCAGAGGCCCTCCATTAAAACGGGGGTGGGGCAGTGGTGTCACGGCCGTACTTCGGTGCCGTGGGAGCCTCCCCAGAGCCCTGCTTCACCGCATCCCCAGGCACTTCCAGAACCCAAGCGTCTGGGCTGCCTGCCCCTTGCTTCCTCCTCCCCACCCCATTCCCTGGAACCCTCGGACCATCCAGGGCTGAACAGCCTGGCAGTGGCAGGAACCGGGACTGGAGGGCACTACCCTAGCGGCAGGGGGTTTGGGTGGCCTAAGAGGCCCCCGCCCACTCCTCCTAACTCTGCCAATGGAAAAGCTCGCTGGAGGCACGGCATTCCCAGCCTGCCCTGCTCCGGAGGCAGGAGCAGGGCACTCTGGGAGTTAGAGTCCTCACAGCTCTCAGGTGACTTCTGTGCAGATCATTGGAGACAGGTGAGGAAGGCAGAGGGGAGAGAGCTGTAGCTGCTGCCTGGGCAGGGCGAAAGGAATGACAGTAAGCAGCAGTGACTGGAGCCAGGCAAGTAACGCAGATCCAGAAGTCCTACTTTTTAACTGACTTACCACTCTGAACTTATTCTCAGACCCCTACTCTGGGGACGGAGAGGGCAGCTCTGAAGCTAAACATCTTATTTTGAAGCCAGTTATATTGGGAAGATGATTATCAGAGTTGAAAACTCTAAGCAAATGAAAATATGCCATGTTTCTATTAGGGATAGAAAGAGAAGCTTAGGGTGGGGTGCTGGCTTCTGACTCATCTTCCCTTGGCCTAGAGACCCCTCCCTTTATCCTTGGATCCTCAGGCCTAGGACCCTTCCTAGTCTTTCTTCAGGCTCAGCTCAGCTCCCTGTCTGAGACAAGGAGAGACTGAGACGCGTTTGGAGTGTGTATGCACATGCATCCCTAAGCGTGTGTGTGTGTGTGTGTGTGTGTGTGTGTGTGTGTGTAGGGGTGGGTGATAGATATTAGGCTCACTGATAGCTTCCAGCTTAGAAAAACCAGTCTCCCCAGGCCGGATCTGGGCCAAGTTCCCCAGGCCCAGGGTGGGGCCACAGCCTGAGAGCCAGTGAAGGTAAATCTATGTGACTTAACCCTCCCTTCTCCAGGCCCTTCCTTATCTCTAGAGGCCAGAGCTTCCACCCACCCAGGCAGCCCGGTGATCTGCCCTCACTTCCCCCTCCCCACACCCACCCTGCCAGAGCTCTGAGAGGGACAGGGGCTGAGCCCAGCTGACCACTCTGCCCACTGCCCAGGAGGACCATGCGGCAGTAGCAGCCATGCTGCCCTTCCTGCTGGCCACACTGGGCACCACGGCCCTCAACAACAGCAACCCCAAGGACTACTGCTACAGCGCCCGCATCCGCAGCACCGTCCTGCAGGGCCTGCCCTTCGGGGGCGTCCCCACCGTCCTGGCTCTCGACTTCATGTGCTTCCTCGTGAGTGCCCACATGCCACGCACACCCTCGGCACCCACTCTCTCTACACAGTTTGCTAACACCTGCAGCTCTAACCACTCTCCCACCTGACCCTGACTCCCCAGGCTTAACTACAGGAGGTATCCCCATCACACAGCCTAAGCCTAGCCTCTGACCACGCACCCAAGCCAGGGCCACCCCCTTCCAAAACAAGATTCTGGCCCCTCTCCCCCTGCTCTTCTGGCTAATCCCGTGGGTGGGTAGCCTCTCCACTTGCCAACCACTCCCTCTTCCCTCAGGTATTGCTGTTCGTGTTCTCCATCCTCCGCAAGGTGGCCTGGGACTATGGGCGGCTGGCCTTGGTGACAGATGCAGACAGGTAAAGCTGAGAGACTCTTCCCCACCCCTATACATGCACCCACACTTGTTCCACACTCCTCAGGTATAAGAAAGAGCCAGCCCTCTGTCATCCCCCTTTGTCGGGGGATAAGGAGGGACCAGTCCCAGAGCAGGCATGGAGGGCATGAGGTCCCCAGTTGGGCCTTTGTCCCTTGCCAGTCCCCAGGCACCCTCCTGCCCCTCCTCCCCCCACTCCCCCTGCTAACTTTGTCTGTTCTCTGTCCCCAGGCTTCGGAGGCAGGAGAGGGACCGAGTGGAACAGGAATAGTATGTGGGGCACCAGCCCCCTCATCCCACTAAATAAGCTTTCTCTTTTCTTTTCTCATGCTTCTCTTCTCCTCCGGCCAAGTTGTTGGTTTCTCTTTGCAGTTTTCTCTTCTGCAGGCTCATTTTCAAATTAACGCAGGCGGTGTGCTTTGCAGAGCAGGGGGCTCCCTAACTTGTCTCTGTCTCATTCCCCCACCTCTCCATCTGCCTCTCTGCCTGGGAGAAGCTCCTCCCCGTGCACCCAGCCGTCCTGGGCATGGTTGGCTGGAGTGCAGGAGCCACCCTCCCGGAAATTCACAGCACACTCACCCTGTTGGTCACAGAGACAAGATTGGGGGTCCCCAGTGGCTTCCCTGACAGCTAGTTCTTCATATTCTAGGGTTCCCTGCTCACTTCTTCTGGAGGCCTGGGAGGGGGCGCTGCTCAAGGAGCCCCAAGTCCAGCCCTTTGTGTAACATCATGGTCTCTGTCTGTAGGACTGATGTTGGAGTTTCGGCAGCTGTGAGGGTCACGGAAGAGGGCGAGTAGGGCCCACCTGGGAGACATCCCAAAACACCTTAGCCCCACCTCTGGGGCTCTCCTAGTCCGTCCTTTCCTTCACCTCCCATTGCTCTGTGCATAACACTGGCTTTGTCAGCTCTGAAACTGCAGGGCCAGGTCACATTCTCACTTAGTCTCACTTCAGTCTCCAAGGGGCGATGATGAAGGTACCCTCCTTCCTTCCTCCACTGCCTGTGTCTATTCCCCCAGACGCCACTGCAGGGAAGAGGCAGTTTGAGGGAGGCAGGGAGAGGGCATTTCCTCCTGCTTCAGCCGCTGCGCTTTCTGTGCCTTGTCTAACCGCTGGAACTCTGCAGAGGGAGCCCACCCGCTTCTCCCCCTGCTCCCCAGGGGCTCAGACTCACCAGGCTTTCTCATCTCCCATCTCCTCACCCCCAGTGTGGCCTCAGCTATGCACGCGGACAGTCACGACCGGTATGAACGTCTCACGTCTGTCTCCAGCTCCGTGGACTTTGACCAAAGAGACAATGTGAGTGCCCTCCCCAGACTTCTTAGCCACCCCCTCCTCCTCAGGGCGTGTGGGCTGAGCATCCTCCAGCTTCTGGAGAGCAGAGTCGGGCACCCATGGAGTGTGGCCTGCTCAGCAAGGCAGTGCTCCCCTAAGAGCCGCAGGAGAACCACCAGACCCGGAACTCCTGGCTCTGTCCCCACTGTCAGCCTCCAGACTAGCATAAGCCTACTCCCCGATTTCCAGCTCGCACCACAGGAGAGTTCTGTGCCTGCCTCTGTCGGTTAGTCCTAAGGACCCATTTTTCCTTAGACGTGGTCTTAGAAGTAATCATGAGTTTTTCATGCTGCCTAGCAAAATGTACAGAATCGCAGTGTTGCTCAGAGGTTGCAAGCTGGCAGCCCCTGGCTGGGCGGGTAGGGCCAGTTGACCTGCTGTGGATTGGGGCTGAGCGGCAGTGGCCCCTGCAGATAAGGGTTGTGCCTGGTGACTCATAGCAGTCCCCAGGCCCCTTTCACATCACACCCCGCACTCTGGCGTTACCTGCCTGGCCCCCATCCTTCTGCCAGGGTAAGTGTCCTGGTCAGAACTCTGATCTTCAGGCCCTAAGAGGGCTCTGGTCAGTCCAGCTCAAGCTGGGGGCCTGTCGGCTTCCTGAATTGGACTCATCCTGGTAAGTGGCTAAAAAAAAGTATTGCCTATGCCAGCCAGAGGTGTCCGGATGGTCCCCAGACTCAGGTGATGTTGGCAGCAGGTGGCACAGCCCTGTGTCCTGGCCGGGTACCTCTCTCCCATCCTGTGTTAAGCCTGGGCCTTTGCCTGGTAGGAAGGTGGGGGTGGGTTCTCCCTGCCATCCCTCCTCCACATTTCCCCTGCTCTGAGTGGGTCTCTGCCTGAAGACAGGCCTGGGGGCTGCAGGTGGGAGCTTGCAGCTCACGGTGACCTGGGGTTTCGGTCCGCTGAGGTGTGCTAGGAGATAAGTGTCAGGGTCTCAGGCAGTGTGGCTCAGGCCTCTGCTCTTGGCAGCCATGTTGCAAACTCTTCTTTTAGAGCCCTGAATCCTGGCCATCTGTACCTTGGCCCACACAACTGCAGGACCCGGCCCGGTTCCGCTGCCCCGTGTGGGACCCGTAGCCCTGGGCATAAGAGTGTAGACTTTAGCCTTGGTCCTTCTCTTCTTCGAAAGCTGACACCTTCCCTGTCTCCCTCTCTGGAGTGAACTGTTTTCTGGGGTGAACTGAGGGGTTGTGGAAGCTGCACCAGGGTGAGCGGGACCTGAGGGGCAAGGGGAGGTTCAGGGCAGGGGGCTGGGGCCACAGCTGACAGCCCTCTCTCCCCCCAGGGTTTCTGTTCCTGGCTGACAGCCATCTTCAGGATAAAGTAAGTGAATGGTCTTCAGGCTGTAAAGAAAGAAACAGAAACTTCAGAGCCCGTCATCTCCTGACAAAATCCAAAGCCCAGCAGCTTGGAGGGCCTTAGGGCTCCTAGCCAGCCCAGCACCCTTCTCCCTCCCCACTCCAGGAGGCCAGGCCCTGGGGTCCTGGCCTCTGCTGCCCCTGAGCTGGCTTCACTTGACCCCCACCCCTGCCATGGTCTCCTACAGCCCTGCCGCCTGGAAGGCCCTGCTCTATCCACAGCTCTCCCTGCCACTGCCGCCCTGAGGGCAGGGGCTGGAGCCTCCGCCTCAGAGCCTCCATGCAGCCAGCGGGTAGGGGCAGCAGGCAGGCTGGGAGCAGCCAGCCAGCAGCAGGCAAGAGCCAGTGTCCGGCAGGCAGAAGTCAGGAGATCAAGCCAGAGTGCGGCAGGCAGGCAGTGAGCGCTGAGAGAGGCAGGAAGCCGGATAGGTCAGCACCGCCCCCGCGCCCGGCCCCCAGGGTCCCCCCAAGTGTACCGTGCACTGTGTTGCTCCAGCACCCATGAGGTGCCGCTGCTTCCCAAACCTCCTTCCAGCCTCCTGCTTCCGCCTCTTCGTGTGACCATTCCTCCCCCTCTTGCCTTGACCCCCCTTTTTCCATCTTCCTCTTCCCCTTTCCTCTCCATTCCTCATTTCTCCTCCTCCCTGCAATCTTCCTCCTCCTTTTACTCCTCCCTCCCATCTTCCTTCCCAACTTACTTCCCCTCTGCTATTCCTCTTCTCTCTATTCATTCCCTTTTCCTCCCTTTCTCCTGCATCTTTCTTTTCCCCTTCCCCTCCCCTCCTTTTCCTCTCCCTTCCCAGAAAATGTGGGACTCAGAGACCCCATTTCTACTCCACACTGCTGCCCGATTGGCAGGCCTATGGTGGATGTGGGTAGGGGTGGGTAAGGGCAGGCAAGTCGTGGCCCCTCTGTGGCCCTGGTCCTCACCTGCCCCCTTCGTCCGGCTGCACCGCAGGGATGACGAGATCCGGGACAAATGCGGGGGTGATGCTGTGCACTACCTGTCCTTCCAGCGGCACATCATCGGGCTGCTGGTTGTCGTGGGCGTTCTCTCCGTAGGCATCGTGCTGCCCGTCAACTTCTCAGGGGACCTGCTGGGTCAGTGAGGGCCAGGGTGGGTGGGGTAGAGAGAGGAGGGGGCAAGAGGGGACAGGCCCTGACCCCACCATTGGCCTTTACCTTTTCCCACCCCCCAGAGAACAATGCCTACAGCTTTGGGAGAACCACCATTGCCAACTTGAAATCAGGGTAAGTTTACGGAGCTGGGCGGTGAGGCCTGGGTCTGTGTCAGAGTCTGGGCACTAACAAAGAGGGGAGGAAAGGGGGAGCGTTCGGGGGACGGCGGCCAAGGTCGAGGCTGCAGTTGGAAACAGAAGAGGCAGAGCCCTGCTGTGGATTGCCAGGGATGACCAGATGAAGAAGAGGAGGGTGTGGCCTTGGGCTGGCGTGGCTGACCAGGGGCTGGAGGTGGGTGGTGTAGCCCGTGGGTAGGGCATGAAGAGGTGACCTCTGGGGCATTTCAGTTGGAATGGAACAGTCTTTGGGTCTAGGGGATGTGGCGTGTGGGGCCCACCCTGTGGGTTGTCAGTTCCAGACGGCTGGTGGTGGCAGAGGGACCCTATACACCCTATACCGGGACTCAGTGAAGCCGGGAGGTTGGGAGGTTGGGAACGTCTGAGTGTGTTCCTAGTCCCTGAGGCTTCCGTACCCTCTGCTCTGCCCAGGAACAACCTGCTGTGGCTGCACACCTCCTTCGCCTTCCTGTACCTGCTGCTCACCGTCTACAGCATGCGCAGACACACATCCAAGATGCGCTACAAGGAGGACGACCTGGTGAGTGGGGCAGAGCCCAGGTCTGCCCTGCGCCCAGCCCTTTCCCTTCCCCCCAGGCCCCTATTGCTTCGGCTCGGAGGTATGCCAGCCGCGGAGTTAGGCCAGCTTGGTTTGAATCCTGGCTCAGCAGCTCCCATACTCTAAGTCTGTCGCCTCCTCAAGCCTTGGTTTCCTCTTCTGACAAATGATGTTGCAACAGTGCCTCTCCCGAGGCTGGAGGAAAGGTGAAGTAAGGGGACACGTAGAAAGCCCCGGTGCTATGCCTGGCACTAGGGAGAGAGCTGTGGTTGGTGATGTGGCAGTAAAGTTCCCTATGGTAGTGGATAAAGTAAAATTTACCCACTAAACTAGTGGTGAGCGCCCACACTCCATGCCAGCCACTGCGCTGGGTCTTTCCCCACTCTCCTCCCCACAACTCCTTGAGGTGCCAGGGGCCAGATGGCTCTTTCGTTAGGCTTGCTGCCCGATTACTATCAGAAATTCACCAAGGCCTCTGCCATCCCTGTCTGCTCCTCTCTGCTCCCCCATTCCCCACCTGCTCCCTGCACCTTCTGGCCCCTCTCCCTGGCCTCTCACTCCAGGTGAAGCGGACTCTCTTCATTAATGGAATCTCCAAATATGCAGAGTCAGAAAAGATCAAGAAGCATTTTGAGTGAGTAGCCACTCCTACCCCCCCGACCCCCACAGCCTCAGGCCCTGCAGACCCTTCTTTGCCTTTCAGCTTCCAAGACCCCCCTCACATGCCTCTCAGTCTTCCCACTCGGAGGTCTGGGCCATAGCGAGGGTGGAGGTTAGACTAAAGAATTCTCTGACTCTAGGGCAGCCCAACACTTGGGCTGGGCGATAGGCATCTCTAGGAACACAAGAAAAATACTTGAAATACTTGAGAAGTGAGTCCAGTCTCCCACACAGTGCCCCCCTGCCCAACCCCCACTGCTTTCTCGGGCTTGAACTGGGCCATGGGTTGTTGCCCAAGGGTCCATGGAGTATGGCTTCTTCACAATGATATGTGACATTCTGGAGTTTGTATGTGGACTGGCAGGGAGAAGCTCCTGGACTCCCAGTGGGCCACCAGGAAGCCCCGGAGCACCTGGGCCATGTGTCCCCTCAGGTTCTTTTCCACTCTGGAAGTCTGTCTCAGCGGGAAGGGGTCCCAGGCGGCCAGAAGTCCATGTACAGGATCAGGGGTCCTAGCATACACTCATCTGTCCATTCAGCAGACTTTCTCAGGAGCTAAGGCCTAAGTCCCTGTGGTGGGCCTTGGGACTATACAAATGAATAAAAGGCTATCAAACTCTCAGAGGTTCACAGTATGGAGGTCAGCTTTAGAAGCCAGTCCAGGGTCCGATCAAAGATTGGTCTGGAGTCAGTCTGTGGTCAGAACGAGGAGTTGGCCAGTGGTCTTGATAAGAGACATTGACGGTCCGAGTCAGGGCCGTCTCTGGTCAGGATCGGGATTCAGTGAGGTCTGGATTCGCTGTCAGCTGGCCGGGACCAGAGGTCAGGCACTGTCCCAGATCAGGAGTCAGCACCTGGTCAGGGTCAGATTCCACACCTCCGTGTTACAGGAAAATGACGGGCTTGCGATCTGCATTGGTAGATAAACACCCGGCTCATTCAGCAGGCATTTATTTGTCACCTACTACATGCCAGGCAGAAATAAGTGAGAGACAGGCCCTGCCCTCATACAATTCACAGAACAGCAGTCAAAACTGAGTCAAACTGGGGCAGTCTGAGAGAACAGTTTGGGGTCCTATCTGGAGCTCCAGCTGTGATCAGCATTGGGGGCAGTCTGAGATTAAGGATAGTGTCTGCTCAGAATTGGATGACACCGTGATATTACTGTCCAGTTAGAATCAGCTGTTAGCTCGTACCGACGAGTCCTCTAGTAACCAATGTCCTTGCGCTGCTCTGCGGCTGCACTGGAATTAGAGCGGGGAAGTAACAGCAGAAGAGAAAAAGCCCCTGCCCTCATCTCTCACGTTAGAGTGGGCCGAGGAGGACAGTAAACACATGAACTAGTAACCGACACTGTGTTGAGTGGGGGTAGGTGCTGCGAAGAAAACCAAAGCAGGAAGAAGGGCAGAGTGAAGGAGTCAGGGAGGGTGTGCGGATGGGGGGGTGCTCAGACAGTGTGACAGTTGAGCAGAGACTTGCATGCGCTGGGGGAGTGAACCCCACTAGCCAAGCCTTCATTTATGCAGCACACCTTTGTTATGCACCTACTGTGTGCGTCACACCAGGGAGACAAGGAAGAACCAGACATGGTGGCTGTCCGTGGGGAGCTCACCGTCCAAGTTCTTTCAGAGATGGGTCTTCTGTGGCTCTGTTTAGGAAATGGTCTGTGATTACAGTAAAGTTGGTAGTTAGCCTATAAGCGGGAATCAGGGGACTGGCCCTAATGGGAGTTTTGGGGATCAATGGCATGAATATTAGGGAATAGCCATTTCATTGATCAAATCATTTGGCACATACATGTTTATTAAGCACCTACTATGTGCAAGCTGTGGGCTCAGTCATGGGTATATGGTAAAATACAAGAGGCAGCCTTGTCCTCCCAGAGCTCCTGGGCTAGTTGACCATATTTGGCAGGGCTTGTGGTCCAGGCCCGGGGTCCATCCGGATTGGAGGACTGACCCAGCAGAGTTAGGGAACATCCTGTGTGTGAAATCAGGGAGCCTGTGTGCTGGGGGCTAAGGGATTAGAGATCAGTTGAGTGAGAATGAGGGCTCACCCGGCCACAGGGTGGTGAGGCCCCTCCAAAGAGGATTCCTACAGTGGTTTGAAAACAACATCCTCCAGGAAAAGGTCTGGAAAGTGCTTTCAGGAAGCCCATCAGGTTTCAGTTTCCAAATTTTCATGGTTTCGTGCAGTTTATCTTCTTGTTACTTTACAACAGTATCTAATGCATCTTTAACATTTAGTGGTGTTTCATAAATTTTTTTAAAGATTTTATTTATCTTTAGAGAGCAGAAGGAAGGGAGAGAAACATCAACTTGGGGTTGCCTCTTGAGCGCCCCCTACTGGGAACCTGGCTGGCAACCTAGGCATGTGCCCTGCCTGGGATTCAAACTGGTGACCCTTTGGTTCGAAGGCTGGTGCTCAATCCACTGCATAATTTTTTTTTTTAGTGGGGCTCAGCCTAGATTAGGGATTAAGGTCAAGGAGCAGGGTGTGATCAGAATGTAAAAGGAACTGCTCCCGCACTCAGCACTCAACAGGTATCCCTCGAGCCCTGCCAGGGACCAGGTACTGAGAGTCAGGAACGGCCTCTCTGGTCAGTCTCAAGTCAAGGTTGGGGTCTGTCTTTGGTCAGGGTTAGAGGGTCAATCTTTGGTCTGAGTTATGGATCAGTTTGGGTCAGAGTAAAGGATCAGTCTCTGGGGTTAGAGATCAGTCTCAGGTCAGGGTTCAGGATCAATCTCTGGTTGGCCTTGGGGCAGAGATTATTCTGTAGACTGTGGCTTGGTTGGGGTCAGTTCATAGTCAAGGCTAAGTGTTGGCCTATTCCCAGATCCCCTGGGAACAGGGTACAGGAACAACCCTTGAGCAGAAACGGGTTCTCCCAACTTAAAGCTCATAGCCTTGGACGAGAATCAGACCACAGTCGTGGCCGCCCTAGCACCACGCAGTGTGCACTCACATCCTGGGTCATCGACCCACACTGTGCTCACACAGCCCCCCACACCTCTGTGCGCACACTGCCCTGCTCAGATAAGCTCGAGGAGGAATTTCAATGTTTTATTCTTGAGGAACTCTCATTTTTATAGATGAAGAAAGAGGGAGCTTGAAGGTGATGGGGTCACACATGAATGTTGGGGGCAAGGGGAGGGTCCCCGCAGAAGGTGATGGTGGACTGTATTTCAGGGAAGCCTACCCCAACTGCACGGTTCTGGAAGCCCGCCCATGTTACAACGTGGCTCGCCTTATGTTCCTTGATGCAGAGAGGTAATGGGGACAGGGACTGGAGGTGGGAGGGCGACACCTGAGGGCCCCCTGCCCATTGTGGAGGGCATCGTGGCTGCCACAGAGGAGGCTGGCTCCCTTTCTGGGTGTTCCCCAGGGCATTTGATTTTAATTCAACCCCTGGAGTGTTTATCAGTTCAGCTCTACAGAGAGCAAGGCCTGGAGGTTAGAGCTGGATGCAGAAGTAAAGGGGCTCACCATCCCCACCCCATCTGAGGACAGACCCTTCTTCAACTACAGTATAAGAAATTGAGGCCAGACTGTAGGGAAAATTTCCGGTCTTCAAGGGATGGGTAGGGAGACCCTGGGACCCTGG
Source organism: Trachops cirrhosus (assembly GCA_028533065.1). Taxonomy (NCBI): domain Eukaryota; kingdom Metazoa; phylum Chordata; class Mammalia; order Chiroptera; family Phyllostomidae; genus Trachops; species Trachops cirrhosus. The sequence goes on from CM052541.1 coordinate 104,336,899, forward strand.
AATGGGGACACATTTGAACCATGCATCCTGAACAAACCCAAGAGCAAGATGCCCTGGTGCTTGGGGAGTGAACTAATGACCCCTGAGCTGGCCCCCCCACCAGCCCTCCCAGCCAGGCAGTATGTGACGGGGCACTTGGGTTCCACAGGAAGAAGGCTGAGCGGGGAAAGCAGTACTTCACAAACCTCCAAAGCAAAGAGAATGTCCCCACTATGATCAACCCCAAGCCCTGTGGTCACCTCTGCTGCTGTGTGGTTCGAGGCTGTGAGCAGGTATGAGGTGGGCTGGCCAAGGGGCGTGCCCAGCCTCAGGGCACCCCTCAGGACCCCAGAGCTCCTGATGGCATGGGGAGGAGTTAGAAGGTCCTGAGGAGACAGGTCACAGCAGAGACGGATGCTCTCCGTGGTGCATGTTGCACACCCTGTCAGTGCACACACGCACACACAGGCCCTGCACAGAAGCACCCAAAGGCAAGCTGACTCCTAGAGGAGTTAAGGCCAGAGCTGGAGCCGGGGCCAGGTGCAGGGTGCAGCCCCTCTCTCAGTGGCTCTCCGCCTGTTGTTCCTACAGCCCTTGAGGCCCCGTTCCCACTGTTGGGTTGTCCCCTGCCCCTACACTGACCAAATTTTCAAACCCTGAATCAGAGGAGGTCAGCCAAGAGGACAGTGTTGTGCTGTACGTACTGGCTCTGTGACCTTGGGAAAGTTTTTTGATCGCTCTGTGCTCCATTTCCTCACCTGTAAGATGGGGTTAATTGTACCTACCTCACAGGTTTGCTGTGAGAGACAGAGAGAGCTGAAAGCAGCGCCTGGCCTGTAGGCAGGTCCGAGTGAGTGCTGCTGGTCCTCGGGCACCAGCCCAGCTCTCTGCCTGCAACCTGCCTCATCCTCCCTGCAGGTGGAGGCCATCGAGTACTACACGAAGCTGGAGCAGAAGCTGAAGGAGGACTACAAACGGGAGAAGGAGAAGGTGAACGAGAAGCCTCTTGGCATGGCCTTTGTCACCTTCCACAATGAGACCATCACCGCCATGTGAGCCTCCCTCCAGCCTGCCCACCCCGGCCCCACTCCCTGTGACTAGTCCAGGGCTCCCAGGTCCCTGCACTCATGGCCTGCTGTCGGCAGTTGGGTCCCTGTCGACTGGTGTTGTGATAACTGGTGTCCATCCCCACAGTATCCTGAAGGATTTCAACGTGTGTAAATGCCAGGGCTGCACCTGCCGTGGGGAGCCACGCTCCTCGTCCTGCAGCGAGTCCCTGCACATTTCCAACTGGACCGTGTCCTACGCCCCAGACCCCCAGAACATCTATTGGTGAGCAAAGGGCAGGCTTCATGGGCCTGGCCGGGCCCCAGTGGGTAGGGAGGGAGGGTCCTAGGTGCCACCAGTGGGGCATCTCATCCCTGGAATGACTGCCTCCCCGACCTTCCCAGGGAGCACCTCTCCATACGCGGCTTCATCTGGTGGCTGCGCTGCCTAGTCATCAATGTCGTCCTCTTCATCCTCCTCTTCTTTCTCACCACCCCGGCCATCATCATCACCACCATGGACAAGTTCAACGTCACCAAGCCCGTGGAGTACCTCAACGTGAGTCCATATCCCACTGCAGCCCTACCCCATACAACCATGGGCTGCAGATCCCACTGTGTTCTTCCCTTGGGCTCCTTGCCACCTTCCCCCAGGAGAGGCCACCCTTGCAGGTGCAGACACCTAGAGAGACCCCAGGAAAGAGAGCCCAGGCCCAGTCCTAACTGACCATGTGACCTCGGACAGTTCCCTTCTCATCCCTCATTTTCCCAAAAAGAAGAAGGGAAGGTTCAGACTAGGTAGTGGGCTTTCAGACTTCAAGCCTTTATCAAAAGGAGTCTTACCTGAAACCCAGTGTGAAAAAGCAAGGCTGCACAGATAGCAGTAGGGTGGGGGGCCACTTCGCCTTATCTCCCTTCACCCCTCCTGCTACTCAGTTCGAAGGAAGGTAGTTTGAAAATCAATGAATGATAATAGCACAATAGATAAGACGTAGAATTTCTGGGTTCAAATCCCCACACCACCACTTACCACCTGGGTAATCTAGTAAGCCTCAGTTTGCTCATCTGTGAAATGGGATAATGTGAGGAATACATGTAATGTACATGATCAATGCAAGGCACATAGTAGGGCCCAGCAAATGGCTAACATGTTTCACCCTGGGGTTGTAAATGTGGCCCTGGCCACCACCCTGAACCCTTGGCCTCCAGTTGCTCTGGACTTCTAACCCAGGGCCCTGAGAGCCGTGGGGCCCAGGGCTCAGTGGGGGAGGGGCAGGTAAGCAAAGCAAGCTGGGCCTACTAGACTGCCCTCACCTGACTCATCCCCGCGCCGTATCCCACCACAGAACCCCATCATCACCCAGTTCTTCCCCACCCTGCTGCTGTGGTGCTTCTCAGCCCTGCTCCCCACCATCGTCTACTACTCTGCCTTCTTTGAAGCCCACTGGACGCGGTGAGACACCTCCACATACGTGGTGCCTTGCTTTGGCACCCCAGAAGTACACCCATGCCATTGGGCAGTCCTTTGCCATTTTGCCTTAGGGGTCCCAGAGCTGGCAGGAAAGGCATGGTGTCAGCATCCTCACGTTGGGAAGCACCCCCCTTCCCAGGGGACCCTCCTGGGACACCGTATTGGCTGGAGAATAGCATGGGGGCCGGCCCACCTGACCTCTGCCCCTGTGCCCCCTGCTCTAGCTCCGGAGAGAACAGGACCACCATGCACAAGTGCTACACCTTCCTCATCTTCATGGTGCTGCTCCTGCCCTCGCTGGGACTGAGCAGGTGGGTTCAAAGGGAAGGGATGGGAGCTGGGTCGGGGGGAAGTCTCAGGACGGGGCGAGGGAGCAGTTCAGGCTCCCATGTCCCCTACCAAGCCAAGCACCCTCTTGGTGGGGACTCCCATCCCTATTCCACCCCCCCACCACCCCTCTCCTCCTCTCCAGCCTGGACCTCTTCTTCCGCTGGCTCTTTGACAAGAAATTCTTGGCTGAGGCAGCTATTCGGTTTGAGTGAGTGACCAGGGCCCCCAGGGAACGAGACTGCATGGAGGGGTGGGTATGCTTGAGAGACACTTCCTTCCCTGTGGGAGAGTGCAGTACCGTTCCTGCCCCTTCGGTGGGGAGGGAGAGGAGCTTGCCCCACAGGCTGGCAGGGTCATCCCAGGGGGCTCACAGGGTGTCTAGGGAGCATACCTGGGAGTTTCCTGGGGTTATGTTGGGGCTCACTCCCAGGTCACCCTAGGTGTATTTGAGGCCCCCACACAGGGGGTTTCTGTGAAGGTTCTGGGATGAAGTCTGAAGGCTTGGATCTTGGTCATGCTGTGGGAGTGACCTGGGGGTTCCTAGAGGCATCCCTGAGAGTCTCTGGAGCCCACATTGTTGAGATCTATGGGGGACTCTGGGACACTTACAGGGCACACCTCTCAACTGTCAGGCTCCTGTTCAGAGGTGTGACTGCTTATTTCTGAGACCCCTTCTCTGGGGAACCCTGTGAGGGTGTCTTAGGGGGCACCTACCACAGCCGCAATGTGGGTGCAAGCTCCAGGGGTCTTGCTTTGGGCCATCTGTAGTAATCTTGGGCTCACACTTACAGTCACGAGCATCCTGGGCTCTTCGCTCTGAAGATCTCCAGGGGAGGATCTCTGGAGCTTGTGTTCTGGAGGTGACTTTGGGTTAAGACCTAAAGCAGAGAGCCTTCTTGGAGTTCCTGGGGCTCACACCCTCAGGGATCTTTGGGGGTTTCACATGGTTATCTGTGGAGATCTCGGGCAGATGCCCTGAATACTGCTGGTGGTAGGGGTCTCGAGCACTCTCTCCATGGGTCTTTATGGAGCACAGGTTCTCAGGGCGCCTCTGAGCTCACACTCTCAGGTCATGTGCACTCACAGTAAGGGTGTGGGAGGTGTCAACACTCTGGGGGGACCGGGGCTCCCAGGTGCCCAAGGGTGGGCTGGGCACACATGGCTGTTCACAAGGCACGTTGGGGATGAAAATGCGGGGCCTGTCATGCTGGTAGCGGGTGGGCAGCCACCCAAAGGGTGCAGTGCTGGAGCGCCTGGTGCCCGTAGGTGTGTGTTCCTGCCGGACAACGGCGCCTTCTTCGTGAACTACGTCATTGCCTCAGCCTTTATCGGCAACGCCATGGACCTGCTGCGCATCCCGGGCCTGCTCATGTACATGATCCGGCTCTGCCTGGCGCGCTCAGCTGCGGAGAGGCGCAACGTGAAGCGGGTAACGGCCTCGGGCCGCAGCGGCTCGCACAGCGCCCCCTGGTGGGCCCAACCAGGAACAGCAGCAGCGTGCTAGGGTGTGGGGCTTATGGGTGCTGAGATAGCGCATTTCTGTGGCCCTGGGCTATCCCCTTCCATTCTGGCCCTCAGTTTTCCCATATGTACAGCGATGGGTCGACAAAGATAACCCTGAAGGCCCTGGCCAGTTCTGACAGTCTAGTGTTCTGTGATGGGAGTTGGAGGAGATCCAGGTCCCGACACATAGGGTCCCTGGGCCTTAACCCCACACGAGGGCTCTGGGCATCCCATTCCCAAGCCCACCTCTCTGCTGGCCCCTGACCTTGAAGGCTCCACCCACTGTGTCCTCTCACTATCCACCCTGACCTCCTTCTCAGCCATAGCTCCTCTCTCTGCCTGCTCTGCCCAGCCCTACCCTGGACATGGGGTTCCTTTTCCCTACTGCTTCTTTCCTGGCCCTTCTCTCCCACCTGCCCTGTGCCCCTCCAGTCCTCCCCTCCTCTCCCTGAGCCACCCTCCTGCCCATCTCCCCCCCAGCATCAGGCCTACGAGTTCCAGTTTGGCGCAGCCTACGCCTGGATGATGTGCGTCTTCACGGTGGTCATGACCTACAGTATCACCTGCCCCATCATCGTGCCCTTCGGTAGGCACCGCCGCGCCGGGACCTGGGCCCTGCTCGGGGGGACCGGGGCCTTGCCCGCTCCACTCTAGTAAGGCAGGCCACCCTGAGTGGACAGGGCCCCGGCTGGGAGACCAGCCCCTTGGGCCTCCCGCCCGGTTCCTGGCTCAGTCTGGTACCCGACCTGCGGGGAGGAGAGGAAAAGCCATCTCTGGTCAGGCTGGACCCACCTGCTGTGCTGGACCCCTGGGCACAGTCACCCCAACATGACCATACTCGCCCACACCAAGGCTTTCACTCAACTGTATATACTGGGACACAGGCCACATACCCTCTAAGGTGTTCGCACACACATGTCCACACGGGGTCCATGCACACATTTGTATACAGCCCTGTAAACTCAGGAGAGACGCTCGGACCCCAGGGTGGGGAAGGGCCCTTGCCACTCGTGGTGGTGCCCACTGCCTAGCTGAGCAGCGAGGTTAGGCAAGTCCCTCTTCCTCCGAAGTTTAGCGTCTCTCTTCAACTATTGCCCCCACTGGTGGCCTCTACTCCCCCCCAGCATAACATCCTAGCCCCTTAACCACCCTCCCTGGTTGTTGAAGGCTCCAAACTCCCAAACTAACCTTGTTTTCCTCCGAAAGTTCCATTCCCTCAGTCTCCTGGAAAGTAGAACTCACTGCCTAATTTATGCTCATCTGTTTAGGAACAAGGGTAGAAAAAAACTGGATGATAACAGGATGCTCGTTGATCCAAGTGAATGGGTTTCTAATAGTAGAATTGCTACTGAGGGGCTGCAGACCGAGGGGTTGAAGCAAAGGAAGCAGAGGTCTGGTCCTGCCGGGGGCTCGGGGCACTATTCTGTGTGGGGCTGAGGCAGGAGAAGGGAGGCCCACCCTTCAGCAGCCTCGGAAGGACCAGGACAGCCTGTGTGGACACGCAGTGGGCTGTCGGCACTGGTTCCGAGGTCAGGGCCCATGTGGCTTCTCCCAGGGCTCATGTACATGCTGCTGAAGCACCTGGTAGACAGGTACAATCTCTACTACGCCTACCTGCCGGCCAAGCTGGACAAGAAGATCCACTCGGGGGCTGTGAACCAGGTGGTAGCCGCGCCCATCCTCTGCCTCTTCTGGCTGCTCTTCTTCTCCACCATGCGCACGGGTGAGGGCCCCTCCCCTCGGGGAGCTGGGGTGGGTGGGGGCAGAGGGGTCTCCCTCCAGAGTCAAGGCAGAGCAGGCCCCAGGAAGGGCCATGATAACGAGAGGCTGCAAACAAGGGGCCTGGGAGAGACTGCAGCACATGGGAGCGTGGGACTACATACAGAAGGTAGCAAAATGGGGTTGGGGCCCCTGGGAGGGGGGCCCAGGGGAGAGGTAGCAGCCCCATTCTTTGCTCCTCCATAACAGGGTTCCTAGCCCCCACGTCCATGTTCACATTCGTCGTCCTGGTCATCACCATCGTCATCTGTCTCTGCCACGTCTGCTTCGGACACTTCAAATACCTCAGTGCCCACAACTACAAGGTGTGGGGTGAGGGGGGCAGGGGACGGCAGAAACTCAAGGGTGTGCAGGGGGTGAGTGGATGGTGGGGAGCTGAGGGCAGGGGCAGTGGGTGCCAGATGGGCATGAGGCCATGACTACGACTGAGGAAAGGGCACTCCTGTCAACCTTTGACTCATTCTGGACCCCTCAAGATTGAGCACACAGAGACAGATGCCGTGGACTCCAGAAGCAATGGACGGCCCCCCACTGCTGCCGCTGTCCCCAAATCTGCGGTAAGTGTCCCACTCCATAGCCAAGGGTGGGGAGGGGCCTCTGAGACTTAGCCCCAAAGCTGGGTATCCCATTATCCTCCAGAAAGGAAAGCCTGTCCCCTGTCCCACTGCTGTGGGGAACAGGGGCAGGGAGAGACCTGGCTTCACAGGGCTGCCCGCCTCCCCTGGGCAGAGGATACGCCCCTTCCCCTGTAGGCCCTGCGACTCATCACCACCCCACCCACCCACAAGGGGCAGCTGCCCACCCATGTGCCTCACTCCTTTCCCCCTTCAGAAATACATCGCTCAGGTGCTGCAGGACTCAGAGGTGGACGGGGATGGGGATGGGGGTCCTGGAAGCTCTGGGGACGAGCCCCCATCATCCTCGTCCCAAGATGAGGAGCTGCTGATGCCACCTGATGGCCTCACAGACACAGACTTCCAGTCGTGCGAGGACAGCCTCATAGAGAATGAGATTCACCAGTAAGGGGAGGGAGGGGCCCTGGAGGCCACGCCCTGCCCCCCCACCCCCACCCCACGGACACTAAAAAGATGAAACACTAATAATTTATTAGATCTAAAGCCCCTTCCTCCCCCATCCCTTGCTTTCATTAAGGTATTTAAACCTGGGTTTTTGCTGCTCTCCCCCATCACAGAGTGGGAGAGGAGACCCCAACCTCAGTGAGGAGAGCCCCGAGCCGGTCCCGGGGCGGAGGGGTGTGGACACAGTTCCCCAAGATCAGTGCCCCCCCAGGCTAGTAGTGTGGTCAGGAAAGGGTTAATGAGAGCCAAGATGGGTACCTGGTGCCATGGCTGGAGACCTGGGGGGGCGTGCAGGTGGATCAGGGCAGTCCCCGGTTCCTTCCTCTCCCCAAGTACCCCTGGGACCTGGCGCTCCAGGGAAGCGGAGCCTCCAGCCCCTAAGGGCTGCATGGGGTGGGGCTGAGCGGGAGGAAGAGTCAGGCCCGAGCCAGGGGGGTGACCTGGGGTGGGGGGTGGGCATAGCTGACACTGGAAAATGGGTTTTTGCACTGGTTTTTTTTCTTTATTTCCTTTAAAATAAAAATGGAAAGAAAAGTTCTGAGGCAGGTGTCTGGTTTGTGCCACTGCCCTGGACACCTGGCAGGGGTCCTGCCACCATTCTGTGGGGTGGGAGAAGCTGTTTGGAGTCCCCATGTGACCCTGGGCCAGACACTTCGGGAGGATCTCGGGGAGGGGCCTGCTGGGATAATGCCCCTCTTCCTGCGCCTGCCAGCTCTGCCTCCACCCCCTGCCCCGAGGAAATTGTGGGGCCGCTCAGACTGAGGGACTGGGACACAGGCCAACATTCTAAATCCCTGAGAGCCACACAAATACAACAGACTCAGTGGAGATAGGCCATGAAAAGCCACAAGTTCTACACTGGTCCCGGAAGGCTTCCTGGAGGAGGAAGATCCCGGGGCAGCAGCTTCCAGGAAGGGGCTCAGCAGCTGTTCTGGAGGGGAAGGAGCAAGAAAATAAGGCCACCATAGTCAGCCAAATTCTGTCATTTGCTGTCAGTATTACATTTTATCAAGTGATTAATATGTGCCTGGGATTATGCTAAATGGCTGTCGCGTGCTTCAGAGCGTTTCCGCAGAGAGCATGCTTGAGTGGGGTGTGCCATGAAGGTTACACAAGAACGTGTCAAGTGCTCACTGGGCCCGGCGCCAAGCACATGATACACACCCGACAAACACCAACCATTATTAATACTATGATCATTAATAGCACCTACAAAGTGGTGTGGTTTTGTTCTTTTTGTGGGTGAGGACAGAGTCCCAGGGAGACTTTGGGCGTTGCCCAAGGCGACTGGCCTAGAAGCAATCTTACTGGTCCTGCCAAGTCTCTCTGAGCTGGCCCCAGCACATCTGTCCCTTACTCCTCAGGAGTGTCCAAAGCCCTCCTCAAAAAGTCCCCTCCCCACCCTCCATCAAGTCTTCTTCGTCTTCTAAGACCCAACTTAAGTTCACCTTCTCTAAGAAGCTCCCTGTGACTGTGCAGCCCACCCTCCAGAGGCCCACAGAGCCTCCCCCCGCCCCCGCAGCACACACAGGAGAGTATACGCTGTGTGCAGCAGGAGCCAGGAGAGTGGGCCCTGGCTCTGGTTCCGTCACAAACTCGT
>CM052541.1:104346185-104368187 GCA_028533065.1 Trachops cirrhosus
TCCCCCCCTCAAGTTCAGTCATTTGCTATGATGCCTCACAGAACTCAGCCAGGGACGCACTTACTTACATTTAGCAGGTTACTACATAAGGATATGATAAAGGGTGCAGATGACGAGCCAGACAAAGACGTACAGAGGTGAGGTCCAGAAGGGACCGCAGAGCTTCTGTCCCTGTGGAGCTGGGACGCACCACCCTCCCAGCACACGATGTGTCTCCAACCCAGAAGCTCTCTGAACCTGACATTTTAGGGCTTTTCATGGAGGTTTCATCATGGAAGCATGATAGATTTCTCTTTTTACTCTTTTGATTTCATGTCTTTTACTCTTCCAAGAAAATATTGGCCCTGACCAGTGCGGCCCAGTGGGTTGGGCATTGCCCTGCAAATCAAAAGGTCACTGGTTTGATTCCCGGTCAGGGCACATGCCCGGGTCATGTGCCATGGCCCCGGTTGGGGGCATGCAAGAGGCAACCAATGGATGCTTCTCTCCCTCCTTTCCCTTCTCTCTAAAAATAAATAAAATCTTTAAAATAAGGCAAAGAAAATATTGGTTCCTGGCGACAAGAGCATTGTAACTTACCGTACTCACACCAGTGGCCCCTTGTCCACGGGGAATGTGTTCCAAGACCCCAGTGAGTAGAAGCCTGAAACTGCAGACAGTGCTGAGCCCTATGTATTCTGCTTCTTCCTCTACACAATAAAGGTTCATTTATAAATCAGGCACAGTAAAAAATTAACCACAATAACTGAAAATAAAATAGAACAAGTAACAATGTACTGTAATAAAAGTCATGTAAATGTAACCCTGGCTGGGTTGCTCAGTTGGTTGGAGTGTCATCACGTACATTTTGGGTTCAATTCCCAGTCAGGACACATACCTACATTGCAGATCAGGGGCAGGTATGGGAGGCAACCAATCAATGTTTCTCTCTCTCTCTCTCTCTCTCTCTCCCCCTCTGTCTCAGAAAATCAATAAACATATCCTCCGGTGAGGATTAAAAAAAAAGTTATTTAGGCCTGGCTGGTGTGGCTCAGTGGATCGAGTGGGGCCTGAGAACCAAAGGGCCGCAGGTTCAATTCCCAGTCAGGGCACATGCCTGGGTTGCGGGCCAGGTCAGGTCCCCAGTAAGGAGCATGTGAGAGGCAACACATGTTGATGTTTCTCTACCTCTCTTTCTCCTTCCCTTCCCCTCTAAGAATAAATAAATAAAATATTTTTTTTAAAAAGCCATCTAAATGTAGTCTCTCTGTCTCTCCCTGATGACTGGGATGTTTACTAAGTGATTAACAGGCATCATTAGCACCTACACCAGCAATTTTCAACCTTTTTCATCTCATGGCACACGTAAACCAATTACTAAAATTCTGCAGCACACCAAAAAATATTTGTGCCAACCTGACAAAAAATAGGTACAATTTTGATTTATTCACACCAGATGGCTATCGCTGTGTTGTCTGTTGTCGTTGTTTTTATTCGACAGTCTAAGGGAAAGGAGGTCAGTGCCCCTCACTAAATCACCAGGTATTGCATGTTTTAAAAATCCTCGGGGCACACTGGTTGAAAACGCTAGCCTACGCAATACAGATGATTCAGGTCCCGGTTCAGCTTCCATCTCTGTTGCCTCTATTCCTTTTCTCTCTTCTCTCTGTATGTAACTGCTTTTCTTTTCTTTAAAAAAAATGTTTGGCTTATCGATTTGAGAGAGACAGAGAAAGATTGATTTGTTGTTCCATTTACTTATGCATTCATCGGTTGCTTCCTGTGTGTGCCCTGACTGAGGATTGAACCTGCGACCTTGCCATATCAGGGCAATACTCTAACCAACTGAGCCACCTGGCCAGGGGCTGTAATTGCTTTCATTTGATGCTTACTCTTCCCTCCCATCTTGTGTTTAGGCATGATAGATTGTTGACTCAATCTCCAGCCCCACTCCCTTTCCCTGGAGGATGGAGGTTGGGGCGGAAAATTCTAAACTTTTAATCATGGCTTGGTCTTTCTGGTGACCACCCCCCTCCTGAGGTTATCCAGAAGGCCTCCAAGAGGCACTGCATTAGAACAAAAGCTGTTCCTATCACTCAGGAAATTCTAAGGGATTTAGGAGCTCTGTGTCAGGGACCAGGGCAGAAACCAAATACATATTTTCTATTACATCACATCTGGACCTCACTTTACTCACTTATAAAATGGGAATAATGGTACCATGTACTCAAGCTGTTTTAAGGTATAAGAAGTGAAAAGTTCTTGGTCATGTTTGGCACATAATAAGAACTTCATAAACTAGTTTATATTCTCACAGGTGAGGAAATTGAGACCCGCACAGTGGGTAAGGGAGGACTTGCCCAAGGTCCACTTGGAACAAGGCCATGGGATTCCATTCAGTTGTCTGAGCGTCTGCCCTGTACTGGATGCACTGCCCGGCAGGGCTGAGGGGCACTGGGACAACCTTGACAATGTCCGTCCTCAACAGCCCTGCATTCTGTACTAGAAAACCGGACTACAGACTTCCTTCCAGCCAAGATGGAGGCATACACTTTGCCTCCTTGCACCACCAAAACAAGGACAACAACAAATTTAAAAACAAAAAGTAACCAGAACTGCCAGAAAATTGAACTGTACGGAAGTCCGACAACCAAGATGTTAAAGGAGAAACATTCATTCAGACCGGTAGGAGGGGCGGAGATGGGCAGCCAGGAGGAGAGCACTTGTGGCAAGGGGAAGGCTGGAGGACTGGAGTAAGCGAGGCAGTGGCTCATGGACCAGGTGGTCCCACATTCGTATACTGATAAACAAGGAGGAATAACTGGGGAGTGAGACAGACTGTGCAACCCAGGGTTCCAGAGCAGGAAAATAAAGCCTAAAAACCTCTGACTATAAAAACCTGTGGGAATTGTGGAGGCAGGAGAAACTCCCAGCCTCACAGGAGAGTTTGTTGGAGAGACCCACAGGGTCCTACAGCGTACACAAACCCACCCACCCAGGAATCAGCACCAATTTGCTTGTGGGTAGCAGGGGGAAGTGACTGGAAGCCAGCCCAGCAAGCAGCACTGTTCTCTCTCTGCCCCTCCCCCACATACAGTGCCACAACGCAGCAATGTGAGTTGTCCTGCCCTGGCGGATACATAAGGCTCTGACCTGTAAAAGGTAACAGGCTTGCCCAGACAAAGAAATGTGGCTCAAATGAAAGACCAGATCAAAGCTCTAAAAATAGAACTAAGCAATGAAGAGATAGCCAACCTATCAGATGCAGAGTTCAAAACATTGGTAATCAGGATGCTCATGGAAATGATTGAGTATAGTCCCAAAATAGAGGAAAGAGTGAAGACTATGAGAAGTGAATTAAAGGAAAATGTACAGGGAACCAACAGTGAAGGGAAGGAAACCTGGACTCAAATCAACAATTTGGAGCACAAGGAAGAAATAAACGTTCAACCAGAACAGAATGAAGAAATAAAAATTCAAAAAAAGGAGGAGAGGCTTAGGAACTTCTGGGACAACTTTAAATGTTCCAACATCTGAATCATAGGGGTGCCAGAAGAGAAGAGGAAGAGCAAGAAATGGAAAACTTACTTGAAAAAATAATGAAGGAGAACTTCCCCAATCTGGCAAAGGAAATAGACTTCCAGGAAGCCCAGGAAGCCCAGAGAGTCCCAAAGAAGTTGGACCCAAGGAGGCACACACCTCATAATTATGTTTCGTAAGATGAAAGGTAAGGAGAGAATTTTAAAAGCAGCAAGAGAAAAGGAGAGAGTTACCTGCAAAGGAGTTCCCATAAGACTATCAACTGATTTCTCAAAAGAAACCTTGCAGGCAGGAAGGGGCTAGAAAGACATATTCAAAGTCATGAAGGGCAAGGACCTACATCCAAGATTACTCTACCCAGCAAAGCTTTCATTTAGAATGGGAGGGTGGATAAAGTGCTTCCCAGATAAGGTCAAGTTAAAGGACTTCATCATCACCAAGCCCTTATTATATGAAATGTTAAAGAGACTTATCTAAGAAAAAGGAGATGGCCAAAAATATGAACAGTAAAATGACAACAAACCACAACTATCAACAGATGAACCTAAAAAAAAAGCAAACAAACAACTAGAAAAGGAACAGAATCACATAAATGGAGATCACATGGAGGGTTATCAGCAGGGAGGGGGTGGGGGGAGAATGGGGGAAAAGGTACAGGGAATAAGAAGCATAATTGATAGGTACAGAATAGACAGGAGGAGGTTAAGAATAGTATGGGAAATGGAGAAGTCAAAGAACTTATATGTATCCCCCATGGACATCAACTAAGTGTGTGTGTGTGGGGGGGGTACCGCTGGCAGGAGGGGTGGTACAGGGCAAAGGGGAATAAAGGGGAAGAAAAAATGGGACAACTGTAATAGCATAATCAATAAAATATATATTTTTAAAACAGTCCTACAGTGCGGAACTTGCAGCTCAGAGTTCACTGTTTCCCATGGAGAGGCATGACAGTCAGGCTAGTGATGTAACCATGCCAAGGACAGTATTATGAGTGGAATGTGTCTTCCAAGAAAGATATGTTAAAGTCCTAACCCCCCGTACCTCAGCAGATGACTTTATTTGGAAAGAGGGTCATTGCAGAAGTAATGAGTTAAGATGAGGTCATACTGGATTAGGGTAGGTCTCTAAACCAATACAACTGGTGTCTTTGTAAGAAGAAGAGAGAGCCCCGGCCGGTGTGGCTCAGTTGGTTGGAGTGTCATCCCATGGCCAAAGGGTTGTGGGTTCAATTCCCGGTCAGAGCACATACCTACGTTGTGGGCTCAATCCCTGGTACAGGCACATATGGGAGGCAACTGACCGATGTTTTTCTCTCACATGGATGTTCCTCTCTCTTCCTCTAAAAAAGAAGAAGGAGGAGGAAGAGAAGAAGGAGAAGGAGAGAAGGAGAGGAAGAGGAAGAGGAGGAGGAGAGACGCAGAGAACACCATGTGAAGACAAAGAGACACGGAGAACGCTGTGTCAGTAGAAAAGTGGCTCCTGGAAATGAGGAGGCTTTCAGGATAAAAAGTCAGGTTGGGGTATCAGGGACAACCTCTTCTTGGAAGGCTTGGGTGGAATTAGAGAGACTAGGACTGGTCCTGACTGGATGGATATACAGGGTGGGGCAAAAGTAGGTTTACAGTTGTGAGTACACAAAACAGAGTTTATTCTTGTATTATATTTATTAATTATTGTATTATTTTCCACACAAACAACTGTAGACCTACTTTTGCCCCACCCTGTACAATGAGGACAGGCTGCCTGGCAGAGGCCACCTGGGCTGGAGGTACTGAGTCTCCCATCCTTGCAGGAAAATGACCCTCAGGCTGGTGGGTAGGAACCGCGCAGATTGAAAGGGGTTGCATTCCTGACAGCGCCAGCCTATGGGGGACCAGTGGGAAGGAGTAGAGAAGAGAAAGGCAGCTGTTAAAATGTGCCACCGACCTCGGAACCCCACTGCAATTGGAGAATTCTGGGTAGGAGAGGGGGTGGGGGTCCTCCTTCCCTCCCCCCAGAACCTTCAACTGTCAAGCACCATACCAGCCACCAAAATGCTGTCCTCCTCAGGTAGGCACTGGTGGGGGCTTGTCTGACTTGTACAGGCTGTGGCCTCCCCCAGGAAAGGAGCTGTGTCCCCTCACAGGTGACTCGTCCTCAGGCTAGATGCTCCCGAGGAGCAGGGGCTGAGCCTCTCCCTCAGACAGTTTGGGAAAGCACAGGCCGCTGCTGCTGGGACCACAGGGCCCCTTTCTCCTGGTCTTGTAGGGGAGAGGGGAGGGGCCGGTCACCCACTGCGACAGACACTGACAGCCTTCTGGGGAAATAGCTCACATGACGGAAGCCCCAGCAACAAAGAAATAAAGCTCCGGGAATAGAGAGACCCTCTCTCCAGCCTAGAAAAGCAGGCCCTCGGCACAAAAAGTCTGGATCCTAAGAGGGTCTCAGGAGCAGGCTTATATAGGAAGACCAGGCCAGACCTCAGGACTTGGGGGGCCAGGGGTTAGGGGGCAGCACTGGGGGAGGGAGGGAGCAGGCAGAGCTGAGTTGTTCTGGGGGGTGGGAGGCCAGTGGTGGGAGGACACCCCAGCCTCCGGCTTTTCTGGCTGTCACATTGCCTGAGCCCCGGAAGTGCAGGCCTCGCCCTAGGAGAGGACCCCAGCCAGGTCCTAGCCCTTCAGGAGCTCCTAACCGAGAAGTCCAGACGACATCTTCTGTCCTCTCAGCTTCGGGGGCTCTGCTGCCCATACACCTGCCGGTCCTGTCTTGGCAGCAGGGGTGGGCACAGCTGCAGCCCCCGGACTCCCAGCCAATTCCCAGTCTGATGAGGGAGGGAAGACAAACGCCAGGAAAGAAGGCCTCCTACCCATCAGTGCTCGGGCCATCTGTCTGTCCTTCCCGCAGCCTGCCTCATCTGTCTGTCTGTCTCTCCCAGTTTGCCCATGCCCCTGCTTAGCCCGCATGACAGAGCTTGGGCCTGTCGCTTTCTCTGGAGACATTGTGATAACTACTGTGTGTGTGTGTGTGTGTGTGTGTGACAGAGAGAGAGAGAGAGAGAGAGAGAGAGAGAGAGACAGAGAGAGAGAGAGAGACAGAGAGAGAGAGAGAGACAGAGAGAGAGAGAGAGAGAGAGAGAGAGAGACCGAGACCGCCCTGCCAGCCACTGAGTAATGAACTCAGACCGGGGGACTAGATATTCAGGATCTCAACCAAGGCTTGCAGTCAGGAAGGTGAGCAATGGCTTCTTGAGCTGGGTGAGGACCAGGAGGTGGAGGGCTCCAGGGAGAGGAGGCAAGTGAAGTTTAACCTTCGTCACCTTGTGTGCCCCCGATGTTCTCTTGGCACCGGCACCTTCTGCGGTCCCTCCAGACCCCCAGGAGAGCTCTGCACGCCCACTCCTGGGGAGGGCCTGGGCACAGAGCAGTTCACCTCACCCTGTGGGTGTCCGTGGCATTTACTTAACCCAGGTTTCTCAGCCTCCACATTCGACACCTGAGGCAGGATACCTGTTTGCCCTGGGAGCCGTCCTGCGCACTGTAGGATGTTTAGCAGCAGCTGTGGCCTCTACCCGTGGGATGCCAGTAGCACCCCGGCCCGGCTCCCCAGCTACGACAGCCAAAAATGTAGTTAGACGTGCCCAAGCGTTCCCTGGGGGCATGACCTTCCCCAGTCGATAAACACTGACCTAACCTCTCTGGGCCCTGGCTTGCTCCTGGGTCAGATGAAACAGTCCTTCCTGCCCTGCCAGCCACGCTAAGAAGGACCAAGCAATGAGACAAACCAGTTGTCGATCCTCACCCCTCTCCGCGATGTTCCGAACCCTCTTCTCTGGACCCTCTTCATCAGGAGGAGGCGCCACTGCTGACCCCACAGGTCCCCTCCACAACCTTTCCCCTGGCTCTGTAGGCAAAGAAATGAGTGACATGCACCTCCACACACACTCACACACTCACACTGCACACACACACTGCACAGACACATACACACGTATTCCAGACACACACACTTCACAGATACACACACATTTTCCATAGACACAGATATTCCACACACGCACGCGCACACACACGCACACACACACACTATTCCTTTTCCTCCAGTCCTAGGGAGCGGGAAGGACTTTCTAAGAGAAGCCCAGAGAGCTTGGGTTGGAAGAAGGCACAATGGAGGGAAAGGGCAGGACGAAGAGCTCCCAGATTCTGGCTCCAGGCACCCCCTTCCCTGCTCCCCAACCCTGGCTCTTCCAGAGCCAGGACCTCACAGTGCACTCCACCCTCAGGGGAGTGGGGGAGCCTAGAGCAGGTAAAAGGAGGCAGTCACTCCCCCAGAACCTCCCTGATCATCCCCAGCCTGAGTGGCCTCTTCCCCTGGCCCCTTCCCCCTGAGTCTATGTCCCACAGAGCAGACTCTGAGGAGGGACAGCCCAGTGAGCATGTTCTCAGAGTCCCACATCAGGGACCGCTCACTTCCGACTCCTCAGTGGCCGGCACAGAATAGATACTCCCAAGGGGGGCTGGGATGCGTGCCGGTTGGCTCCAAGGAAGTCATACCCAGTGGCAGAGGTGGGTAAGCACACAGGAGCTCCCAACAAGCAGAGTGTGTTTGCTGCTCTCCTTAGGATCAGTAAGTCCTGAAGGCGGGGTGTGCAGGGGGTGTGGCCTCCAGGAAAATCAGCCTCTGTGCCTCGGTTTCTCCCTCTGTAGCAGGGAGACAATGATAAACCTAACCAAAAGGGCCTCATGAGGATTCAATGAATTAATGCATATTAGTGTTTATAATCAAACACAAGTCCTCAAACACTGTTAACTATTATTCTTACAATGCTACATAAATGCTTGTTACTTTTCTAACCGAGGGAGGTTTACTAATATATTGTCATCACAAGCCATAGGCTCTGTGGAAGAGGCAAAGGACAGGACCCCAAGTCTTTCTTCAGCAAATTTACCCTAATCATTATGGCCACTGAACTCTCCTCGGTGGGGCCGGGCACCTCCAGGCCCCAGGTACCCCAAGGGGACCCGAGAGAGGCCCTTGTGCTGTGGCCAGTACCTCTGTTCATTGCCCACACCAGAGAACTGAGTACAGGTATTGCATGGCCCCATCCCGGGGCCCAAGTGCTGGGCACAGAGCTGGTGCTCGGGACTCAGCCCTGCTGTTGTAACTCTTCTTGTCTGTCAGCTGGAGAGAGGAAGAAAAGGGAGACCCCTGCTCTTGCCTCGGCAACATCAGCCCTCTGTGCGCTCAGTTTCACCTTCAGACAGCCCCTCTCTGTAGCTGTCCCCCTTCGTTTTCTCATTCCGATTCCTCCCACACACCGGCCCAAACTGGGCTCTGTTTAACCTAGACCACATCCTTCCTCCTGTCCCCCTGAGTGCCTCCTTACTCCAGAGCCAGCCGAGAATGTGGGGAGACTGAGGGAGGATGGCCCCAGGGTCATACAGGGTAGGACTGTGGATTCAGACTCACCTCAGGTCTGTGGTCTCACCCCCACCGCTTCACGTTCTTCCCCCGGGTGCTGTGCTGGTGACAGAGGGGAGCCCGTCCCACATATTGGAGCTGTGGGGCTGCTCTCGGGAAGGGAAGGAAGCAGCTTGCAGTCCCTCTGCAGGAGGACGCATGGGCAGGGCGTCCTGCCCTGCTGCCCTGGGACCCCCTCAGCCAGCATGACCTTTCCCTTCAAAGACTCTGCCGCTGTGCCCCCCACTGGCTGCGCCCTGCACTGAGCAGCCCCTGCCGTCTGCCCGTCTGCCCGTCTGCCCTCCTGCCCGCCACACTCCACCCTCCATCATCTCCACCCTCCCCAAACGGCAGTGTCTTGAGCACATCTGGGGGTCATTTTTTAGTCAGCTTTACTGAAATCTGATTCACATGCCACACAGTGCACTCCTTCCATGGCTTTTCGTACACGCACAGAGTTGTGCCACTGTCGCCACAATCAATTTCGGAACATTTCATCCCCCTGGAAGAAACCCCACACCTATTCCCCCAAGCCTTCGGCAACCCCGAATCTACTTCGTCTCTGTATGGACTGGCCTGTTTGAGGCACTTTATATCACTGGAATCATACAATGCACATGGCACTTTGTGAACGTTTTCTTCACTTGGCATCATGTTTCCAAGGCTTCATTCATTTTTATTGTTGAAAAATATTCCATTGCCTGTATATTCCTCATTTTATTTGTCCATTCATCAGCTGATGGGCTTTTGGAGGTTTTCCCACTTTGGACTATTATAAGTAATGCTCCTATGAACAGTTGTGTAGTGTTTTAAATGGACATGTTTTCATTCTCTTGAGTATATATATACCTAGGGGTGGAATTGCTGGATCATATGGTTGTTCTATGTTTAACTGTTCGAGGAGCCACCAGACTGTTTTCCAAAGGGGAAGGGAGGGAGGGAGAGAAACATCGATGTCCAAGAGATACATCAATTGGTTGCCTCTCGTACACCCCACAACTGGGGACCTAGCCCACAACCAGGCATGTGCCCTGACTGGGAATTAAACCAGCGACCCTTTGGTTCTCAGGCCCACACTCAATCCACTGAGCCACATAAGCCAGGTCTAGCATCAGTCTTTGATCACAGCCATCCTAGTGGGTGTGCAGTGATATATCATTTGCATTTGCATATTTGCAAATGGTTTGCATTTGTCTGGTGATCAAAGATGTTGAGCATTTTTTCATGTGATTATTGGTCATTTATATATCTTCTTCAGAAAAGTATCTATTCAGATCCTTTGTCCATTTTTTATTTTTTAAAATACTTTATTTTTACAGAGAGGGGAAGGAAAGGGGGGGAACATCAGTGTGTGATTGCCTCTTGCACACCCCCTACTAGGGGCCTGGCCTAAAACCCAGGCACATGCCCTGACTGGGAATCAAACCCGTGACCCTTTGGTTCGCAGGCTGGCTCTCAATCAACTGAGCCACACCAGCCAGGGCCCTTTGTCCATTTTTTAATGGGGTTATTTCTCTTTTTATTATTAAGTGGAATCCATGGGCATCGATAAGGGAATGGCGGCTCACATAAGCCACAGCCGACTCAAGGCCAAGGGTGTGGGCCAACACCACAACGCCCAGAACTACAGTAACCAGAGCTTCGAGGAGCTGCAAGCACTCTGTCTGAGGAAGGGGGAACTGTTCGAGGACCCCATATTCCCTGCAGAACCCACTTCCCTGGGCTTCAAGGAGCTGGGCCCCGACTCCAAACATGTGCAGAACATCTGCTGGCAGCGGCCCAGTGTGGGCACTGGGAGGGGAAGCGTGGACTGCTGGGAGAGGGGAGGAGTGTAGTGGCGCCCCGTCACTTTGATCATCTGCAGTCCCCCACAGCCGCATGGGGCCCTGGCACCAGGCTCTGCCTCCCCTACTGCTGGGAACAGCTCTGGACGTGCTTAAGCAAAATCTCTCAGATAATCCCTAGGAAAGTCACTCACCAATCTTTGCTATCACAGCCTACAACTGTGCCAAGCTGGTCCAGTCCCCTCCCCCTCCCTATCCATATTTTCCCCTAGAACTTGGAGGTGGGTGTCATTCTCAGGAGAGGCAGGAGGGAGATGGGGAGAGGGGTGTCCTGGGTCCCCTGAAACCTGTGTTTCTTCGCTGCAGGAAATCACCAGCACTCCTCACTTCATTATGAATGGCATCAGCCCCACGGACATCTGCCAGGGGGTGCTCGGTGAGTGAGGAGCAGGAAAGCTGGTCTCCACTGGTGGCAGGGGTGAATTAGGGAGGGGGGCTGAGGTGGGGGGCATGCCAAAGTGTCTTTTGAGGCTGGGGAACTAGGACCCCTTAGGTTCAGACAATGCCTTCTGTTTCCCTGTCACTCCCTTTCTGAGAAGGTAGTAATGAAAGCGCCAGGTGGGTCTTCCTGCCCCTCCCCTGCTCTGAACTCCACCTCACCTGCCGCAGTCTGGGTCTGGGAGTGAGCTGGGGTGGCATGTTAGAGGCCAGCCACTGCACAATAAACTACCCCAACCCTCAGCGGCTCAAAGCAACAACAAATGTGGTACCCCTGACCGCTGCTGTGGGGCAGCGATTCTGAAGCCGCACGGCTGGTGGGCCTGGCTCAGGGTCTCGCACAAAGCCACAGCCAACATGCCAGTCGGGGTTGCAGCCATCTGAAGGATGGACAGGAGCTGGGGGTCCGCTTCCAAGATGGTGCGCCCACATGGCCACAGGCCTGTGTCCGCACAACGTGGTAGACTGTTGCTCCCAGATGCACATGCGCACACACCACACACACTCAGGAAGGTAACCTCCCCCACAGTCTACTTGTTAGAAGTAAGCAAGGAGCCTGGCCTACACTCAAGGGGAGGAGAAGGAGGCTCCACCTCCTGAGGGGAGGAGAGTCAAAGAACTGGGCACACTAAAGCCACTGCAGTGGCTTTATTCTGGGGTGTCACATAAAGAAGCCCTGGGCCCCCTTCGCCCCCTCTCCCACAGGCTCCCATGGACAGTCCCAAGAGATATCTTCCTCCCTAAACCCAGGCCTATTCCACAGTTTCCTCCAAACTCCTTGTTGCTTCTTCAGGGATAAGGCCAGGGCGGGTTTCCTCTGGGGCTGAATTTGGTCGATCTGTGGTAGAGAGAAAGCAGGGTGTGGGCAGGGTGGAAGCCGAGGAGAGGTCCCCAGCTGCCGCGGAGGCTCCCTGGGATGAAGTGGCCCTGTGTTGCCAAGAAGCAAATGGCTGCCCTGTTGACAATGGTGGATTAGTGTCCTTAACCTTCCCTTCCCACCCTCTGCCTCCCTCCTGCGGGTACCTCCAACAGCCAGGAGGCCACTGGTAATCACAGAAGCTTTCCCAGTGCCCTCAGCCTCAACCTGGCCCAGGGTACTCATATGGGGCACCCCCTGTCCCCAAGCCCCAGCCCCAGCCCCAGCCCCCACCCATGGGGTCTGAGATCCTCAGGAGAGAGATGGCAATGGATGACCTCAGACCAGGCATACCACCCCTGTGGCCAGTGCCTAGCCCCAGACACCCTGGGGTACAGACTGAGCCCCCTGAGTCTCCAGTATTACGTGGGTGACATCAGGGAGAGACGTCCTGATTGCTACACCAATGTAATCAGGGGTAGACGTGCGGTCCATGGGGGAAGGTGATGGATTTCTTCAAGGGATGGAAGGTGATTGGCCCTCTTCCAAAGGAAGCAGGTCCCAGAGTGAGGAGCAACACCGAGGCCAAACATTCCTCCTCCCCAAATCCCCAAACAAAAGCACCTGGCTCTAATTTTTAAATCTCTCATCTAAAAGAAAAGGTAGAGAAGCTCACTGCACCTCCCAGAGCCTGTCCTTTCTGCCCTGCTTCTCTCTGCTGGCTTCTTTGGCAGGAGGGCTTACTGGGGAGGGGTCCGCAGGACCAGCTCCTGCTCCTCAGTGCCTTGGATTTCGGGGCGCACACACATGTGGGGTGCTCAGGGGGAAAGCCCCTGCCTGTCTTTCCAGGGGACTGCTGGCTGCTGGCTGCCATCGGCTCCCTTACCACGTGCCCCCAGCTGCTGTACCGCGTGGTGCCCAAGGGGCAGAGCTTCAAGAAAAACTATGCTGGCATCTTTCATTTTCAGGTGAAGGGTGATTGGAAAGTCAGAGTTGCTTTGTAGGGTGTGTATGTGGTGGGGTGGGGAGTAGGGAGGGAGAGAGGAAAGAATTACTACATGCTTTGAGGTTTACCTTTTCTATTTTCTTTTTGAAAAGTGACATTTATTGAGATGGGGTTTTGCTTAATTATCAGAGGAATATCTGCTCACTAAAGAAATTATGTAAACTGCCCTAGCTTGTGTGGCTCAGTGGATTAAGTGTCAGCTTGCAAATCATAAGGGTCACTGGTTCAATTCCCAGTCAGTGCACACGTGTGGGTTGCAAGGCAGGTCAGGTGTCTGGTAGGGGGCGCTCGAGAGGCAACGACAGATTGATGTTTCTCTCCCTCTTTTTCTCCCTTCCTTCCCCTATCTAAAATAAATAAATAAAATCTTCTTTTAAAAAAGAAATTATGTAAGCTAATTTTTTAATCCCCCCCCAAAATGTCAACTTTTGGGTCTTCTCCTCCTTCTCCTTTCTCTGTCTCTCTCTCTCAATAGATATACACACATACATATACACATACAAGGGGGGGCCCCAAATACTGGAATTTATTTATAAACATTTATAAATATTTATTTATACACATTTATAAATATTTATTTATACATGTATTTATTTTTACATATTTAAATTTCAGTCACCTTTAAAGTGCTCTCCATTTGATACAATATACCTACTGAGATTTTTTTTCTCCTCAAAACAGTTTTTGGACTCATCAGTTTTGATACCTTTCAGTGTTTCTGCCGCTTTTTATTTCAGCTCTTTCGCATCGGTAAAACGTTTCCCTTTGAGGACTTTTCTCATCCAGGGAAACAAACAAACAAAAATGTTGCCTGGGGAGAGATCAGGTGAATAGGGAGGGTGGGGCATGAGGGTCATGTCATTTTTGGTCAAAAACTGCTGAACACTCAGCACCCTGTGAGCAGGTGCGCTCGTAAGTCACCCATCATGAAATGGGCAAACACCTTGAGTCTTCAAAAACCTTCACTGAAGCTGAACACAGCCTCTCAAAACAGTGCCAGCTGGTCCACTGATACAGATGGGTTCCTAGAACACTCACCTAGAGGGCGAAGCCTGTACTGCAAGGGGCCCGCCCTCCAGAAGATAATTGCTGTTTTTGAGGGGTCCCCACTCTTATGTGTGCATGATATTGGGAATCTGTCACATAATTTTTGGAATCCATTCTTTCAATTTAGCAACATGTAGATAAAATTCCCATGTTATAAAGTATTTCTGAGAATCGCAAGTTTTTGTTTTTAAGATTTTATTTATTTACTTTTAGAGAGAGGGGAAGGGAGGAAGAGAGGGAGAGAAACATGAATCAGTTGCGTCTCGCACACCCCTAACTGGGGACCTGGCCCACAACCCAGGCATGTGCCCTAACCAGGAATTGATACAGCAACCTCTTGGTTCACAGGTTGGCGCTCAATCCACTGAGCCACACCAGCCAGGACCAGAAATAGGAGTTTTTAAGACCTTAGGAATCCTATAGTCCAGTCAAGGTTAAAATATGGGTTGGGTCCCCCTGGAAGCCATGGCAGGACCTGGAGATGAGGCTGGTGGTGAAGTTCATGCGTTTCATTGTCTTTCACTCACTATTCAGCCATTCTGAGGGTGTCACCCTTTGCCACCAGGGGGCGCTCATATAACAGCATTCTCACTCAAGGGTGTGTGTGTGTGTGTGTGTGTGTGTGTGTGCGCGCGCCCGCTTGTGTTTGACAGAAGGGGGGCTAGACAGATGCCAGATACCTCATGGCCCACTGAGGCCCACCCTGCTGCCCACAGCTTTGGCAATATGGGCAGTGGGTGAACGTCGTGGTGGATGACCGCCTACCCACAAAGAATGGCAAGCTGTTGTTCGTGCACTCAGGTGAACGCACTGAATTCTGGAGTGCCCTGCTGGAGAAGGCATATGCCAAGTGAGTGCCCTGAGTCAAGAACCTGGGTTTGCCTCCAAACCTGCCCCACCAGCTTGCTGCTATGGGGGCAGCTGGAATCAAGGGAAAAGGCAGGGGTGGCAGGGCATCCTTCCCTCCCCTCACTATACCCCCTGATGTCCAAGCTCAATCTCTATTCCAGAGCCCAAACAGTGCCCTGTATGTGCCCACAGGCTGAGCGGGTCCTATGAAGCACTGTCAGGGGGCAACACGGTGGAGGGCTTTGAGGACTTCACAGGGGGTGTCACCCAGAGCTTCCAACTCCAGAGGCCCCCTAAGAACCTGCTGAGAATGCTTAGGAAGGCCGTAGACCGATCTTCTCTCATGGGCTGCTCCATTGAAGTAAGTCATGCTTGGTCCTGCCTCCCAACCTTTGCACCTGCTGTTGCTTTTACCTACAAGGTTCTTTCCCCAGAGACCTGTAGAGCTAGCTTCTTCTCATTCACATTTCAGTTCAAATGTCCCTTCCTCAGGTTAATCTTCCCTGACTCCCAATCTAAATTAGCCGCTCCTACCACCATAATACGCTCTACTTGGAAATTTCAGTATGAAATTCTTACTTACTATGTATTTACTCATAGCCTGTCTTCTCCAGACAGTTTTCACATTCCATGACGGCAGTGCCCTTATTTGTCTCATTCATTGTCTGATCCTGGGCCTTAGGATGGCATTTGGCATACAATAGCAAACCAACGAACACTTGTTCAGATAGATAAATGAACCTAGAGTGCTACGTATGACCCAACAATTGCATTCTTGTGCATTTATCCCAGAGAAATAAAGACATGTCCACACAAAAGCCTGAACACAAATGCTTATGGCAGCTGTATTTGTACAGACAGAAACTGGAAACAACCTAGATGTCCTTCAAAGGGCGGATAGTTAGGCTGTGGGGCGCACAGGCAAAACACTACTCAGCAATAAAAAGACATGGGCCAGTGACATGCAACAGCTTGGGCCAGTCTCCAGGGAATTATGCTGAATTAGAAAGCCAGTCCCAGAGGGTTCTGTAGTATATGATCCTATGACAGTCTTGAAATGACAAAATGAGAAAATGGAGAACAGAACAGTGGCCATCAGAGGCTAGGGAAGAGGGCAGTGAGAAGAATTCCCAAAAGGACAACGAGAGGGGAGTTTGGTATGACAGAAATCAGGGTCACGACTGGTGGTGGATACACAAAACTACACAGGCAATAAAGCTATTTTGTTAGAACACACACACAAGAACTAGTAAAAGTAGGAGACTCTGTGTGAAATTGACGCACACCAATGCCCTGGTTTCGATACCGGGCGGGACGTGTGACTGGGGGAACAGGCTGCACTGATGAGACCTCTCTGTACGACGTCTTACAACAGCACGGGGATCTTCAATCATTTGAAAATACAAAGTTTAATCTTAAAGAGATGGCCCCCACCTTCAGTGCCCCAATCCCTTTGACCAGACCCCAAATTCCTCTTTTTCTTCCCTGTTCTGTAGGTCACCAGTGACAGCGAACTGGAAACTTTGACGCAGACCATGCTGGTGAGGGGACATGCTTACTCAGTGACTGACCTTCAGGATGTGAGTCTCACAAGCACCCTAGCCTGAGGGGCATGCAAAGAAAGAGAACTTCCTCCTGCCCCACGCCCCTGACCTTTACCCGCTCCCCACCCAGATCTGGTACCGGGGCAAGACAGAAACCCTGATTCGGGTCCGGAATCCCTGGGGCCGAGTTGAGTGGAATGGAGCCTGGAGTGACAAGTAGGTGCCCTTGACCGGGGCTCTCAGGTAAGGGGCAGAGCATGCACAGGCCTGTGAGCACACCGAGGCGCACCCTACCCCCCTAGTTTCTCTATATAATCAGGACCCTCAGTAGGCAGCATTCAGTGGTAAGGGCGTGTACCCAGGGAAAAGGAGGTACCTCCTGCCCCCACCCCCTCTCGCTGCCTGTCTCTGCTCCAGCTCCGGAGAGTGGGAAGAAGTGTCCCCAGACCTCCAGAAGCAGCTGCTGCACAGAATGGAGGATGGGGAGTTCTGGTCAGTGCAGCTTGGTGGGCTCCCTTCTCCCGCCAAGCCCTGTCCCTTTATCTTCTCCCACCCTCCCCATGTGGTGGATGTGGCGGCTCCTGGGAAAGGGGGCCCTGTGGGTGTGGGTGTGCCACTGATGGGCTGTAGCACCCACGCCTTCCACCACAGGATGTCCTACCATGATTTCCTGAGGAGTTTCACATCCCTGGAGATCTGCAGCCTGATGCCTGATGCACTCTCTGGGAACCTGGGGAGCCACTGGCACACCACCTTCTACGAGGGCAGCTGGCGGCGGGGCAGCACTGCAGGGGGCTGCAGGAACCACCCCGGTGGGTGCAGGGAGCCAGGGAGGGGCCACCAGCTCACCACACAACCCTGCCTGGGGACCCAGGTCACAGGGGTCAGGGTCCCTGAGCAGGTCAGGAGCCCCGACCCTGTCAGCTCCTGCTGGCCCTATTGAGGGGGCAGGCACGTGGTTGGGAAGGGCAGAGCCATCCTGACTTGCTTCCTCCACAGACACATTCTGGACCAACCCCCAGTTCAAGATCTGTCTCCCCGAGGAGGATGACGACCTAGAGGATAATGAAGTCGTCTGCACCTGCCTGATAGCCCTGATGCAGAAGAACTGGCGGCGGGCACGGCCCCAAGGAGCCCAGCTGCAGATCATTGGCTTTGTCATCTACACGGTGGGCGCCCCAGCCAGTGCCCCAGCCGCTCTCGCTCCCTCCCCGTGCCTTCTCCCGGGGCCACTGCCTACCCAGCTGTGGGACCCTCTCCGACAGGCTCCACGGCCCTAGCTCTTTTGGCCCGGTGCATTGTGCTTTCAAGGCAGGGCCAGCAGTTTCCTTTTAACAGGTTTTTTCACGGAAAACACTTGGGTAGCACTTCCTTTGTACCAGGCATCCCACCACAGGCCTTCTTAATAGTAACGCCCTTTATGAAGAGGAAGGAGATTGAGAGCCAGAGAGGTGAGGTCACTGGCCCAAGCTCACACATCCAAGTGTTCGCAGCAGAGCCTGCGTCCTGATTCCCAGACACATTGGGAACTCTGCACAAGCCCCCGCAAGCCTCCCCCAGATGCCCCACCGGGAGCATTGACTCTGGTGACCAAGAGAAATCCCTGATGAGTATTTCCCAAACTGTGCTTTGCAAGATCCTTTAGGTGGCCACTTTTTCATTCTCTTAGATATACAGCCAGGATGTATGGAACAGCTAATGCATGCATGCCAGGCCCCAGTTCAGCCTTCAGTGGTTCAATAGTGAAAAAAAAAAAAACAGACACAAGCCAGGCCCTCCTCCTAGGCTGTGAGTCTACCAGACTAACAGACTCACTTCAAGGCAAGACATTTCCAAGGTTAGATGCATTATTTCCAGGAAAGGCTGTTCCCCCACCTCACCCCCCAGTCTACAGTGCCATCAGCATATTAAAGATGCTGGTCATCCCTGAAGGAAAGCACCCTATTTATCTTGGTTTAGCTCACCTTTTCCCCAAGTTTATTGGTGCTCAACACTCAGTTTCACAATCATTTATCATCTTCCCGGAGGACAGGAGAGTTCCTGGAAATGTTCACAGTCAGGACAAAGTTCTTTAGATTTTCATCCCAGCTCCTTCCCTTTTTAGTGGTGGGAACTGGGCAAGTCACCTCACCTCCTGGGGACTCTGTGTCCTGTCCTTAACCTGCAGTGGTGAAAATCTCCCCCTGGCCAAACTCTGTGTAGAATGTACTTTGCTGGCCAGGGCTGAGGGATTATTAACACTAGGACTTTTATCAGAGCCCATGCCCCTGCCCCATTACCAGTGTCCCAGTGCCATTAACACGCCCTGCCAACACACGCCCACTATGCACACCTACCCAACACACACTATGCACGCCTCTCACATGGATTCCACAAACCTGAGCCCCTTCACCATCCTGGGGATCTGACCCTCCTCTCTCTTCCCTTTCTAGGTCCCAAAGGAGGTACAGAAGACATGGGGTTTGATCCCGGCCAGGATGCATGTGGATGGGCAAAGGGTGGAATTCTACAAAGGGCCCTGGGTGGAAGTCAGGGACAGGCAAGCTCACACCAGGGTGCCTGCCATCTGGGTGGTGTCCAGCACCAGTCAGTGGTGGAGGTGCCTCTCCACAACCCTGCCCAGCCGGGCTCCACCTTGGAGGCCCCTCTCCCAGCCCTCCCAGGCCAGCCCTGTACCCACCTCCAGGGCACATATAGTTGCAGAACATCCAGGACATCCACTTGAAGAAGGAATTCTTCACGGAGTATCAGGACCATGGCTTCTCAGAGATCTTCACCAACTCACGGGAGGTGAGCAGCCACCTGCAGCTGCCTCCAGGGGAATATATCATCATTCCCTCCACCTTTGAGCCGCACAGGGATGCCGACTTCCTGCTTCGGGTCTTCACAGAGAAGCACAGCGAGTCCTGGTGAGGGGCCCCGCTGGATGCTCCAAGACCACCTGCTCAGGAGCCATAAGATGTCAGGCTCAGGGAGCAGTCATGTGGTACCCGCCCCCCACCCCGCCACCAACCTTGTCCCTGTTTTACAGTCAGGGAAACAGAGGCATGAGGAGGGGAAGTCCCAGTGAGTAGCAGAAGCAAAACTAGAACCCAGATGCCATGAGCCTGTTCCATATTGCTCCGGACAAATGACCGGACTCCCTGCCCCTCCCTGAGACCCTGTCTCCCTGACCCCTGGTAACCCCTGAGCCTCATTTACTCTTGCCCAGGGAACTGGATGAAGCCAACTGTACAGAGCTGCTCCAAGAGGTGAGGGGGCTCTGGTGTTGGAGGACTGGGGAAGCCTCTGGGGTGTGAAGGAACGTTCTGGACTGAGTATCTTTCCCATAACTTTTCCTCCAGGAGACCGTCTCTGAGGTTGACATAGACCAGTACTTCAAACATTTATTTGAAACAGTGGCAGGAGGAGAGGTGAGAGCCGAGGGCTGGGGCTGGAAGGAGGTGGCTGGGGGCCGAAGGGGCCAGCACAGGGGTTTACGGTCCCCCTTCCTAGGGCAAGGAGATAGGCGTGTATGAGCTACAAAGGCTGCTCAACAAGATGGTCTCCAAACGTGAGTCTTCCAGATCCACCACTCACAGCCCTTCCCCCCACAGCGTGGCCCCAACTTGACCACTGTGTGTCCCCCAAAACCCCCTACTCACTCCTCTTCCTGCCCCTTCCCCTCACAGTCAGAAACTTCAGGACCAAGGGCTTCGGTGTGGATGTGTGCCGCAGCATGATCAACATCATGGATGTATCTTCCTGTCCAGTGGGCAGTCCTGTCCAGTGCCCTCCTGTTCCCGGCCCCTGCCCCCAGCCCGGCCCCCACATGGCCTCTCTCCTTCCTGATGGGGAGTTGGCTCTGAGGTAGCCAATGATTCCAGTTCTGATTGTTACCATAGTTCCCATACAGGACCCCCTCCATGAGTCCCTCTGCTTCCCTGCCCCGAGGATGCCCCCTCATTCCCTTCTCTGATATCCTTGACCACCCTGCAGAAAGATGGCTCTGGCAAGCTAGGGCTTCCAGAATTCCTGATCCTGTGGAAAAAAATCAAGAAATGGACGGTAAAGGGCATCAAAAGGGCAGTTTATGGGGGTGAAAAATGATCCTCGAAAGGGATGGGCACTAGTAAGGATGAAGCTAGAACTGGAGCCCCTGACTAGATACACACACGACAGGCCAGGATCTGCCGAAGTGTTGGTATATTAACTAGTCAAAATATTTAACGAGTAGGACTTCTAGCCAAGATGGAGGCGTAGGTTGATACACTTTGCCTCCTCACACAACCAAAAGAAGGACAACAAATTTAAAAACAAAAAATAACCAGAACTGCCAGAAAATCAAACTGTATGGAAGTCCAACAACCAAGGAGTTTAAGAAGAAACATTCATTCAGACCAGTAGGAGGGGTGGAGATCGGCAGCCAGGGCAGAGAGGATGCACAGCAAGGTGGCAGCTGGAGGACCAGGCAGTCCCACATCTGCGTGCAGATAAACTGGGAAGAACAACTGGGGAGTGAGACAGACGGCACAACACGGGGTTCCAGTGCGGGGAAATAAAGCCTCAAATTCTCTGACTGTAAAAACCTGTGGGAATTGCGGTAGCAGGAGAAACTCCCAGCCTCACAGGAGAGTTCATTAGAGAGAACATACACGAACCCACACACCCGGGAATCCACCAGAGGTACGCAGTTTGCTTGTGGGTAGCAGCGGAAGTGACTGAAAGCGGAGGGAGAGCTGAGCAAGAGGCACTGCTCCCTCTCTGACCTCTCCCCCACATACAGCGTCACAACACAGCAAAGACATGGGTTCCCGCCTTGGCAAATACTTACAGCTCCACCCCTTAAAATGTAATAGGCTTGCCCAGACAAAGAAATGTGGCCCAAATGAAAGACCGGATCAAAGCTCCAAAAATAGAACTAAGCAATGAAGAGATAGCCAACCTATTAGAGGCAGAATTCAAAATACTGGTAATCAGGATGCTCACAGAAATGGTTGAGAGTGGTTGCAAAACAGAGGAAGAAGTGAAGGCTGTGAAATAAAGAAAAATGAACAGGGAACCAACAGTGAAGGGAAGGAAACCTGGACTCAAATCAACAATTTGGAGCACAAAGACGAAAAAAACATTCAATCAGAACAGAATGAAGAAATAAGAATTTGAAAAAGGGAGGAGAGGCTTAGGAACCTCTGGGACAACTTTAAACATTCCAATATCTGAATCATAGGGGTGCCAGAAGAGAAGAGGAAGAGCAAGAAATGGAAAACTTACTTGAAAAAATAATGGAGAACTTCCCCAGTCTGGCAAAGGAAATAGACTTCCAGGAAGTCCAGGAAGCTCAGAGAGTCCCAAAGAAGTTGGACCCAAGGAGGCACACACCTCATAATTATGTTACGTAAGATGAAAGATAAGGAGAGAATTTTAAAAGCAGCAAGAGAAAAGGAGAGATTTACCTGCAAAGGAGTTCCCATACGACTATCAGCT
>CM052541.1:104368687-104492607 GCA_028533065.1 Trachops cirrhosus
AAAGTGATGAAAGCCTACATCCAAAATTACTCTATCCAGCAAAGCTATCATTTAGAATGGAAGGGCAGATGAAGTACTTCCCAGATAAGGTCAAATTAAAGGAGTTCATCATCACCAAGCCCTTATTATATGAAATGTTAAAGGGACTTATCTAAGAAAAAGAAGATCAAAACTATGAACAGTAAAATGACAACAAAATCACAACTATCAACAACTGAACCTAAAATAAATAAATAAATAAATAAATAAATAAATAAACTAAGCAAACAACCAGAACAAGAACAGAATTACAGAAATGGAGATCACATGGAGGGTTATCACCGGGGAGAGGGAGGAGGGAGAGAAAAGGTACAGGGAATAAGAAGCATAATTGGTAGGTAAAAAATAAACAGGGGGAGGTTAAGAATAGTATGGGAAATGGAGAAGCTAAGGAACTTATGTGTACGACCCATGGATGTGAACTAAAGTGGGGGAATGCTGTTGGGAGGCAGGGTATAGGGCAGAGGGAAATAAAGTGGGGAAAAAAATGGGACAACTATAATAGCACAAGATAAAATATACTTTGAAAGCCAGAACAAAATATTTAATAAGCAGTGTAGTCCAGGTATCATCTAGCCAAAAGGATACATGCAGAGAGCCCTGGCAGGGTGTCAGAACCCCCGCCAGCCCTGGAATCCACCCTACAGTCGCCAGATGACAGGAATGGTGGGAGCTCAGGAGATGGGCCAGGGCAGGGAGCCCCTGGCCTTGGGTAGCAGTTGTGAGTCAGCTCTAGTGAAGTATTTCATTATTTCAACCACCATGCCATGTACACTCCCTACCTCATCTCTGTGTCCCTTCAGGACATCTTCTATGACTGTGACCAGGACAACTCAGGCACCTTGAACTCCTATGAGATGCGCTTGGCAATTGAGAAAGCAGGTGGCCTGGGGTCAGAAGGGGGCTTTGGGGCAGGGACAAGGAAGGCAGCGGCTAGAGGGCTGATCTCTCCTCCGCACACCCCTCTCTCCCAGGTATCAGGGTGAATAACAAGGTGACACAGGTACTGGTGGCCAGATATGCAAATGATGACATGATCATGGATTTCGACAGCTTCATCAGTTGTTTCCTGAGGCTGAAGGCCATGTTCAGTGAGTCAGGCACCAGCTCACTCCCCACCCTAGGATGGGACCACTGGCCTTCCCCCACAAACCCATATGAGGAACACTGCTCCAGAGCCGATTCCCCTTACAGCGCACAGATGATCTGGGCTCAAATCCCAGCTCCACCACTTACTGGCTCTGTGCACTTCATCTCTTGAGCTTCAATTGCCTTGCCTATAAAATGAAGATAATAATGGTCCTGCCCTCATAGGATGGAAGTACAGACTAAATGAGGTGGTATATGTGTGGAGAGCACTCAGAACCGGGCCTGGCTCAAAGCAAGTCTCTCTGAGTTGTTATCATTAATCCCCTGCTCGGTGGAAGGGTGGGGTGTTAGCTGGGGAAGCAGCAAGGGACAGCTTCTTGCACCCTTTCTGACGTCTTGCCGAGTTGGGAGTGGGTATTTCCGATTCATCCACTAATTCAGCTCTCAACTGTTTCCCCTTGCCTCCTCCCCCAAATAGTGCACTTTCTAACTATGGACCCCAAGAATACTGGCCATATTAGCCTGAATCTGAACCAGGTACATGGAAAGGACCTTCTGGCTCCCCCACCCAGTGTTCCACCCACCCTCTGCTCCCCACAGCGGGCCTACCCCACCCTCAGATCTGCTTCTTTTCTCCCCACAGTGGCTGCAGATAACCATGTGGGGATAGAGGGGCCGCAGGAGCCTGGCTACCTCCCATGCCCAGCGCCACCAACCCTAGTTCTGGCCCGGGAGGCGGCCACCCTCTGTAGCTCTCAGCTCCGCAGCCTCTGTTGATGGGATGAACCTCGGGTGCTGTCCATACCCGTTCGCAGTCCATGCCCAGACTCCCAGTTCAGTGTTTCTGTTTTTTCCCAGCCAGTCTTCTGGTGCTTCACCTCACAGCCTCTCTCCCTCTGAGTAAATTCTATTAAAGACTAAGCGATACTTCCCCACTGTCCCCAGGCTGGGGAGGCTCTCCACACTTTCTGTCCTGCCTCCACCTGCCTGCTGACCACCCCTCCTGGCATGGCCTCTCTCGTCTCTCTCACTCAGGGGCACTAATATCATAAACAACACATGTCACTGACTTCTGAGTCTCTGTGTTTGCATGTCAGGAAAAGACTGGCGGGGGTGGAAGTCACTTCCTCGCCACCAAAGAAGGGCCTCAGTTATGGCAGTACCACCTCTCCTCCAGGGAGCATTTAAAAATGTGTGATTGTCACCAAAGCTAGAGCGTGCCTCTGGCATTTAAGGGCAATGCCAGGGATGCTTAATGCCAGCAGTCCCCGTGCACTGCATGGAGCACGGCACGTGGAGCAGTGTCCAGGGGAGGTCTGAGCCAGCAGCCAGCCCACCCCCCCGCCAGATCTGGGCAAAGTTAGGCGTCCACAGGTCCCTCAGCCTCCTGTCTCATCTCACCCCTCAAACTGAGTCTCCAAAGGTTGCATTGCAGGTGCCACAAAGGTCAAAAGTCCAACAGCTGCAAGGGCCAGCAGGTCGGAAATGAGCTAATCCTCCTGAGTGTGAAGCCGGGAGGGGTGGGAACTGCAGCAACAGGTCAGTTCCTTCCAGGCCTGAAGGTGTTCAGATTCAAATCACTGTTAGAAAATTGCCCCTGCCAGCCCTGACCAGAGTGATTCAGTTGGAACATCATCCTTTAAATTGAAAGGTCACAGGTTCAATTCCCAGTCAGGGCACATGCCCAGGTTGTACATTTGGTCCTGGTCCTGGTCGGGGCATGAATGAGACAATGGATAGACGTTTCTCTCCCCCACCCTCTCTCTCCCTTCTCCTCTCTCTAAAGATCAGTACCATGTCCTTAACCTTGGAGTCTCTTCCTTAGATGCACCCCCCCCACCCACACACACACCCATCTCTCCATGGCTTCCAGAGCTCGGGTCTCTCTGGCCTGCGCTGGGGCCATTGCATGAGAGTTTTTCAGCCTCTTCAATAGGGACAGCCTCCGAATTCCCTTCATTTTGGGACCCGTCAACCTGAAATGAGTCTAACTCCTTCCCAGTCAATGTACACGCCAGCTGCCCGGGGGAGCTGGCTTCTGTCTCCTCCTGCGGAAGGGCTTGCTCAGAGGCTCCCCTCCACCTGCACTAACCCAGCCACCCCTCTTGTGCTTAGTTGGGAGGTGGGATTCCAATCTCCCTTGATCGGGTGACTGACTGACTGCACCTGTCCTCCCCTCCCCCCACCCCCTCCTTTGTGACTTCAAAGGCTAAACCGAGTCTGCCACCCTCTCCCACGGTGGCCCCTGGCAGGGTACGTCAATTGGTTAGAGCATTGTCCCCAAAAGCCAAGGTTACGGATTTGGTGTGCGGTCAGGATGTTTCTCTCTCTCTCTCTCTCTCTCTCTCACACACACACACACACACACACACACGCATACACACACCAATTTAAAAAAAAGCAATGTCAGAGTGACCTTGTCCCGACCTCCCAGGGCACACCCACTTCACCAGAGCATGAGACCACAGAACCCTCACTGTTAACCTTGCTCCCCGAACGCTATCTCTGTGTGCTGGAAAGTTCATTATTAGCTGTCCTGCACCCACCAATGTAAAAGAAGTGTATGTCTCTCTGTTTTACTTTTTTCCAACCCAGAGATTTCCCCACTTTGCCTTCTCCTGTCCCCTAATCTACCAGCAGTGGGGTTCGTGTAGCCCCGTAGGCCTCCTCCTTTGATATCTGATGAAGTGATTTTCGATCTTTTCCATCTCATGGCACACGTAAACTAATTACCACAATTCTGCTGGCACACAAAATACGTATTTTTTGCCGATCTGACCAAAAAACTAGGTATAATTTTGATTCATTCACACCAGACAGCTACTGTTGTGTTGGCTGCTGTCATTTTCTTATTTGACGAACTTAGGGAAAAGAGGTCCATGCCCCTGACTAAACGGTCAGGCACCGCATGAAACTTCTCACAGCACGTCAGGGTCCACGCACACCAGGTGGATGGAGATCGCTGGCCTCATGAGTGAAATAAGCTGCAGAAGTGCCATCCTCCGGAGCAAGTCTCAGCCCATTGAGACTTTGCTGCCGGCAATTGTTGTCATCGGTTTGGTTCAAATAAACTGATAAAAATTATCTACAAGTTCCGATGTTCCTCACACCGACAGCACATAGTAAGCATTCCATGGATGGCAAGCTCACACTCCAGCCACACCCTGTGTACTTGCACATTTTGTGTCCTGGACAACCATAGGCAGAGCGTCGTCCCTTGGACTGTGACGCAAGGGGCACCCTCAGAGTTGCCACACAGCTGCCCTGTGTTCCAGAAGCAAGATGAATTAACAGTCATTTAATAAATGTATCTAATTAACACAGCATTGGACACCTGCGAACGTGCATACATCACATTCCTCCACATCCAAAATCTAAAAGAGAAGTTCCTGCAGCTGCAGGGGGCCCTGGCTGCTCCCTCCTCCTTCCGGCCCTGCCACCTCTGGTCTCTGCACCCTAGCCCCTCACCATTTCCACGGCCCCTTCTGACCCAGTCCCAGCTCAACTTCACCTGCCTCCTCTCCCAGCCTAATGCCCTGGGAGGCCCTTGCCACTGTGGCCTTGCATTGTCCCAAGGGTGTGTAACCACACTCCTTTCTGGTCCTCAGTGTGGGTAGCTTTTCCCTGTGTAGCACTCTGGTAGCACAGCATGGCCGCCGAGTTCTGCTGGGAAAGGGCGAAGCCGCGCTGCCCACATCTGCACACTCATGCTGGGGTGACCTCAGCTGAGGCTGTGTGGCAATCTAGATTTCATCTCTTGACAAACTGTCACTCCCCACAGCTGCCTCCCCCACTTCTTCAGATCCTTCTCTGCAGCCTCCATTCCACCGCACAGATGAGGCCGCGTCAGAGGAACAGCCTCAGCCCAACGGCTCCTGCCCCACGGAGCACTCAGTAGCCTCATCCTCTGGTCTCTGAGAAAGTAGGGTCTAAAGTGTGCTAGAAATCTTGGCACTTGCAACAGCACGGTTGGACCTTCTGAGCATTATGCTGAGTGAAATGTCAGAGAGAGAGAGATAAATACCATCTGATCTCACTTCCACGTGAAATCTGAATTCAAAACCAAACAACCTAACAAACAGAAGCAAAAACATTACACACACACACTGATTGTGTCTGCCAGAGGCAGGGGTGGGGGCGGGTGAAGTGGTGAAATGGGCGAATGTGGTCAAAGGTACAGACTTCCAACTGCAACATAAACAAGCCCTGGGATGTGATGCGCCGCACGGGGGCTATAGTTACCAACACTGCATATTTAAAAGCTGCGAGAGAGATCTTTTGTACATTTTTATTTATTGTTTTTAGAGAGAGAGAGAGAAAACGGGGAGAGAGAGAAAGAGAGAGAAAGAAACATCAGTTTGTTGTTCCACTTACACATTCATTAGTCGATTCCTTTTTTTTAAAGATTTTATGTATTTATTTTTATAGAGAAGGAAGGGAGAAAGAGAGGGAGAGAAACATCAGTGTGTGGTTGCCTCTCACATGCCCCCACTGGGGACCTGGCCTGCAACCCAGGCATGTGCCCTGACTTGGGAATCGAACCGGTGACCCCTTGATTCGCAACCCATGCTCAATCCACTGAGCTACACAGCCAGGGCTCATTAGTCATTCTTGTAATTGCCCTGACCCAAACCCGAAACCTCAAAACCTCAGCGTACAGGGACGACTCGTTAACCAACTGACCTACCCTACCAGGGCTAAGAGTGGATCTTAAAAGTTCTCCTCACGGATTGCCTGAGGGAGTGGTGGGTGCTGGGTGGAGGGGGGCAAAAGGGGAAAAATTGGGACAACCATAATAGTATAATCCATAAAATACAACTTTTAAAAAGCTCTCATCACAAAAAAACGATTTGATACTATGCATGGTGATGAACGGTAACTAGACTTATGGTGGCGATCATTCCTCAACACACACATTTATTGAATCGTCCGAGGTTCGGTGCATCTGCTGGGACCCCGGCTCGATCTCAGAGCTCCACCGGAGGGTGTGAAGGCCGCTGCCCGCCGACCCTGCAGGGAAGGACTTCGGCATCTGGTCGGCACTCCTTTCCTTGCTCAACACCAGCTTTTCATTTGCCCCTTGACACTGTTTCCAAAGGCCAAGGAATGTCAGCACCACTTCAGAGGAGTGACAAGAACCTCCTGTTTGTGAAACCGCTTCCCAAGAGAGTGCTCTCCGCTGCTGAAGGGAAGGCCCCTGGGCTTGGCTCTGTCTTTGCCTCGGGAAGGTCTGGGGATCGCCGTTTACTGGGTTGGCTTGGCTTTTTCCTTTTTTGAAAATTACGTCCTTCCCTCTCATGTTACTAAATTAATTTCTAGTTTTGAGAAGCTGAGTCTCAAAGTGTAAAAACATAAGCCTTTGTTAATAAAGTAGATGTTGTAAGCTTGACCGAGGTTATGGAAGTGATGTAACTTTTACAAATTTTTTTTATTTTTTAAAGATTTTATTTCTTTATTTTTACACAGAGGGGAAAGGTGGGAGAAAGAGAAGGAAATAATCATCAATGTGTGGTTACCTCTCGCACACCTCCTACTGGGGACCTGGCCTGCAGCCCCAGCATGTGCCCTGACTGAGAATCGAACCAGCAACCCTTTGGTTCGCAAGCCTGCATTCAATCCACTGAGCTACACCAGCCAGGGCTGTGTACTAATGTTTGTGGGAACATACATTTTTTAATTCTCTTGGTAGATTTGTGTATATCTTGCTACAGTTTCTCTCTGCAAACACAAACATATATACTCTTATTTCTCACCTTGTTTGCACAAAAGGAAATATATTATGCACATCAGCCTTTTTTCACTTAAGAGATATATATATATATCTTGGGGAGATTCCTGCCGCCCCTCCCCTACCACAGACCCTTCCAAGTCCACAGTCCTACCAGAGACTCAAACTCAATGTCTCATTAAGTCTTCAGAACCACCTTGTTGGAAACCTGGGTTCATCAACCCGTCCCCCCAAAATGATGCTGGTTCCCACCGCTCAGTTAGTGACACCAGCCAGGAAGACTGCTCAAGGCTCACATTTCCTGAGTTCCCCCCTTGCTGTCCACCTTCCCGTTTTTGTTCACGCTCCTCCTCGCCTGGACTCTGCCTCCCGCCCTGCAGCAGGTCTCCCCACACCTGTGTGTAACCTAGTCTTCCCACTGCCCGCCCCAGCGCATCCTCTGCCCCCAAGTCCTCCCACCTTCCCGGCCACTCCTCCTTCAGGCCTCAGCTCAGAAGCTCCATCCCCCGGGAGGTCTCTGAGAAGTTCCAGGCGCAGAGACTCGCGCCGCGGGCACCGTGCTGACCTGGCACGCAGGATTCCTGCGGTACCGGGCCCTTTCGCTGGCAGAGCGTTTGTCTCCGAGCTATCTGTCGGCATTCCCCGCCCACTCCTCTGTCTCCCCTGCTGACTGTCTTGGCGCCGGACTGTCTTTTCCATTGACGCATGTATGGCGTGTGTTTGTTGACTAAGGAAATGAATGGCTTTCCCAGCTAATGTGAACGCTCCCCACACTTTGAACCTTCATAGCTCTTCAACAAGGTCGCCTTCCAAAGGGCCAAAGTGTCCCTGCTGGAACTGGAACCCTTTGGGTCTAACATGCAAACTCCTCTATCTCCACTGTCTGCCTTCCACCCTCTTCCGACTGTCACTCAGGTCCTCTCCTGAACCTCAGCCTTTTCATCTGTCTGGAGACGAGGACATTCAGGGGCAAATTACAAGGACCAAATCAGTCATACCTTGTAAATAGCAATGGGATAAATGAAGTATTATTTTGTCTGAGGGCTGGCCTCTTCAATTAATTAATTAATTGGATTGTGTAACCTCTCCCAGCATGATTCTATCTTAAATGGTAATTCTATAAGCAGATTTTTGAGTAGATGACCATTCATCTATGCAAAGAATGAAGACGTGTGCAAAATGTAGCTCTTTAGAGAGAACCACGCCCGTATTTCCAGATGAGGACACTCATCAGTGGAATTAACCCCAGAGAGGCTGAACAGCACCCGTTTTGCCATGATTGGCGTGGGCTTTCTGACAGGACCCAGCACTCCAGGTCCTCCAAAAACTCTCAGGATGAGGTGTCCATCCCCTTCCCTCGAATTTCCAGAGTTCCCAAACCAAGGGAGAGGTAGGGTGGGGGTGAGAGGACAACCTGGTAGGGGCCCCACTGGATTCACAAGGGGCAGGAGAAGAGAGCCCAGTGGAGGCTCGAAGGGCGCCCGCGGTCCTTCTGGCCCAGGAGCAGCCCGTGGTCCCGACTGCCGCTCCTAGGTCCTCTGCGAGAGGTGGCCTGTTCTTACGCTTTGTTCCCTTGGGGAGCATTTTGTCCTTTCCTATTGATTATAAAAATACTTCATTTATGATTGCTGTTAAATCTTTTTCAGTTATATGAATTGCAAATTTCTTCTCCCAGTCTGTGGGGGACTGCCTTTTCACTTTGTAGTATCTTTTGTCGATGGAGAGTTTTTGAGTAATTATTTAGGTTAGACAATTGATACATGGGGGTTCATTTGTCTAACCCCCCATGTTAGACAAATCCCCCATGGAGATAAAATTATCTCCACTTTTGTATAGTTTTAATAATAACCATAATAAAAAGTTGCAAAAATTTATAAAACAAATAATTCTCTACTATCCCACAATCCTAAAGATTAGCTCCTATGTTTTATAATTTTACTTTCCACACTCACATCTCTAACGTCACTGGAGTTTGTTTTTGTATTTGGTATATGAGAAGGTCAAATCTTATCTTTCCCTCATGGATGGCCAAGCGTCCTCGCTCCATTTCTGACCCTTTATGTTCTTTCTTTTCCAACCGGAAATTCTACCTCTGCCCCATATATTCTTGCACTTGTTTCTGAGCTCTCAATTCTATTCTTTAGTCACTGTGTCTATTCTTGCACCTTGCCGCATAGCTTTCGCTCCCATATGACCAGATTTGCCAGGTCTTCTTCTTAGTAAACATTTTTTTTCCTCCATGAGGGTATTGCTCAATCTTTGTTAGGTTTATTCCTGGGGACTGTAGAGCTCGCTGCTCTCCCTTTCCCCATCAAATATGCCAGGCATGTCCTTCCTTACCCCTACTCCAGCCGCGTGGTCCGTGCCCCTCCCTCCCATTGTGCAGGGAGCAGCTGTCTGGCTCCAACAGCCGATGGCTTCTGACAGGCCTTGCCAGAAGGGCTGGGCTCACACTCTCCCACTTTGCGTCCTGTCAGCTGAGTCTGGGGAGAGTGACAGTTGTTTCAGTGGGGACAATGGATTATATTCTATAAGGGTCCCTCTCTGGCCAGAGCAACTGTTCCTGTGGATAGGGTTCAGCCCACCTGCCAGCTCTAGTTACTCTTTCAGGCAACATCTAAATCCCCACTTTCTTTGTGTCTTGCGAGCATTTCCAGTATGTGCTGTACTTCCCAGCTCTCTGTTCATAGGTCTGTCGTTGCTCAGCATCGGTGGGGAGAGGAGTGGTGGTCATGGCTAAGGAACCATCCCTCGTCCCACATGCATAATCTCTTGCCTCAAGGAGCTAGAGTTCACAAAGCTCCTCAGTTCCCTTCAGTTGTCACCAGGCTCGGGCCTCAGATCCTCCCAACAGGCAACTCAGGTAGATGGCTTCAGGCCTGCTATCGCAGGCCAAGTGCTGTCACAGCTCACAGGACTGAACTCCCAGCACCGGGCCTTCGCCACCGACACTTCCTACACCTGACAGGTCTCCACACCTCCTCCTGGGCACCTGCGCCTCTCAGTACTCCCTGCCCTCCAGGAAGCCTCCCCGGCCGCTTCAGAACTCCTGGTTTGGATGTCAGCACTGCCCTCGAACTCCCACCACCAGGAAGGGCTCCAGGCCGGTGCTGATGCCCTGGAGGGGACAACAGGACAATGAAACATGAAGAGCCAGGAGCCAGGGGCCAGGGTCTTGAGGGGACCCAGGCTGCCATGGATTCTTCAAGCATTAAGTGAGCCCCAGCATCCACTCTCAGGCAGCTGCTCACAGCATCAGGGTGCCTCGTGGCAGGCCTTCAAGGAGCAGCCGTTGGGCTGGCTTTAGACATAGAACAAACTGGGAGGGAAACCCAAAGGATGGAAGTGTTGCTGGTATCAATACACAAGGCTCTTCCACGTGATCACAAGAAAAGAATTCCAGGAACCCATGCACAGGGGATCGTGGGATGACAGGATGGATTATTCATGTGGAACGAGAAACTGCTCCCTGGGTTTCCTGTGTCCCACCTCCCTCCACCCTGCCGTGGAAAAAGTCAGTCTTGTCTTCGGTAAGGTCAGGATGAAGGCCACTGCCCAGAGTTTATGCTCCATGTTAAAGTGCAGTCCATCCAGCATCTGCCTAGCTTAGCATGTGTTCCCGGCTGTAGTCCACTGCTATGCTTCTGCATTCAGACTCCCTTTGGAGGCCAAGAGCCATGTGGTTGCTAAAGCCACGTGGCCATGGAGGAAACAGGGGCATGCAGTGTGAGTGCAGGTCACTAGCAAGAGAGAGAGCTTCTTTGTTCCCCTGGGGTTATAACCAGGAGCTTCAGTTTGGGATGGACCAGGTGCTTTCTCAGAAGAACCAATCAATTTCCTAAACGTTCCTGGTCTTTGATAGGTCCGCCCCCTGGTTAGACGGATAGGCCCCTATGGTCCAGCACCTCGGAGGAAGAGTGTTAATTACCTTGGTGGAGCACAATGCTGTGGGCCCCTGGAGTGTGAAGTTGTAGCTTCCTGGCTCAGCAAGCAGATTTATGCTTCCCTATTTTATTAAGTTCAGTGCCCAGGTTCCCTTTTGCTCGCCTTCTCAATATCTAGCTAAACACCAATGGTAACAGAAGGAAACTCCTGTTTATTGGACACCTTCTAGGAGCTAAGCTCTGGACCTAGTATTCTGTCATCCCTCGATCCTGCCCAAGATAGGTGTTATGATCATTCCCATTTTAGGGAAGAGGGCTACCACAGAGCACAACTCCAGAGGGTGTCATTTCCACATCGGGGGGTGCAGTGTACAGCCTGCTCAGGCAGCCAGAGCATCCCTGAGACAGAGCCCAGAGCCAGCAGGCAAAGCCAGATCTGAGTGAACAATGCACAAGTGTCTTTCACCTTCCTGTGCAGGTTATAGCAAAGGCAGTGGCCAAAGGTTGTAGAGTTCTTTGGCCCGCTGGACAGGGACAAGCAGAAAGGGGTGGGAGGAGCAGGGTGCTCAGTAATATCAGGTCTTGAAAGAGCCCACTAGCTCTATTACCACTCTCACTACCCCATCCTCGGTTTCCCTATCTGCTGTTACCCTGCTGACTCTTGGTGTGGCCGTCCTGTGTCCTCAGTACTTTGCACAGGCCTGGTACATAGTAGGCATGCAATGCTTGTTGTGGACATGAATGGCCCAACTAGCTGATGTCTATATATGGGGGTGGTAGGGGCACCCAGGGTGCTTCTAGATGACCCTGAGGATCTGGGAAGAGGGACCAGGGAGGACACCAGGGGTCAATTACTGCCCAGCCCACTGGCCTTCACTTCACAAGTTGATACCCAATACATTTTTTTAATCCTCACCCAGATATGTTTCCTGATTTTAAAGAGAGAGGAAGGAAGAGAGAGAGAGGAAGAAACATCGATATGAGAGAGAAACATCAATCTGTTGCTTCCCATACATGTCCTGACCAGGAAGCTGAATCTACAACCTTTGGTGTGCATATGGGGTGACATTCCAAGCAACTTAGTCACCTGGCCACAGTGATATATATTTTTTTAATTGACTTTTAAAAACAGGAGGTCTGAATAGTTTCCTCAAAGTTGCCTGGCCCCTCCCTGCCCAGCAGAGGATAGGAGTAGAGGGCAGGGCAGAGGAGGTAGGACAGGTGGCATAATCAGGAACTAAGAGAAACTGCCTCTGGCAGTTTTGTTACCAGAGAGGATGGCTCTCTTTCCAGGAAAGACTGAGGAAATCCTTAATAGAGCCCTTAGTTTTCTGCCTCGAGACAATATCTGGGGCAGGCTGAGGTGGGTGGGCTGATGTTAATCCCAGATGAGAGTGGGAAGGAGGCAGAGAGAGGAGTTAATCTCAGGAGGGGGTGGGGATGGAGACTAAACTATGACTAGATCGCTGCCCTGGACCCAGCTGCTGCCCCTCCCGACCTCCCTTCCCAACCTCCCCTGGGGCTCCCCAGTGTTGACAAAGACAACATCCTGTTTCCTTTATTTGCCTCCTGACCCAGGTCCCTGGAGTTCCACTGTTTGCAGGGGACAGGGATGGTTCGGGCATTTGGTCCCAGGCCCCGGGTCCACGGTTGTCACAGCTGGAAGACCCCACGGCTGTGGAAGCTGAGCTGGAAGGGACTGTGTGACTTACCCAAGATCACAGCAGCTGCACATCCGAGTCAGCGCTTGGTCAGGCCTCCACAGTACCCTCAGAATTATACACTGTGGAGGTTCCCAGAGGGAACCATCGACGCCTGGCTTCTCTCTTCTATGGCTCAGTGTGATCAGTTCCTCCCCTCCAAGTGGCTTCCTCCAGCTGTGTGCGGCCTGCGGGGTCCTCGTTCGTATCCCAGAAGCGTGTTCAGATCAACGTAGTCCTGGGGCTTGGAGGCTCAGACTCTGGGGCTAGCAGGCCTGAGTTTGACCCTGTCACAGAATTTACATTTATTTTTTTTTTTACATCAAATGTTTATTGCCAAGCACTGGCAACACAGCAGCAGACAAAATAGATGTAAGTCCCTGCTGTCATGGATTTTACATACTAGTCGGGGAGGCAGATATCAGTAAGATAAGGAAGTAAAATAAAATATATAGCATGTCAGACAATGATTCGCTATGGAGACAAAGCAGAGGAAGGGATAGAGAGGAGGCAGCAGGAGACAGGGTGGGAGGAGTGTACTTTTAAATAGGATGGATGGATAACATTGGGCAAAGACTTGAGTGAAACCAGAAAAGACACCGGCATTCATGCTGCCTGTCACATACCGAACCCAGTAAGCAGAGACAGGAATCGAATCTTCATGGGCACTTTATTCAGATGGCTGGTGATCTGAGAAGACGACCAGTTCCTACCCTAACGGACCATCTTATATTTCCTTCCAAGCCAGCCTTTTTATAACAGAGAGTAAAGTGCGGTGAGGGGTTTTGAAATTCAGGGAAAATTAGATTAAAAACTGCAGTATTCTCTCCCTAGGCAGTTAGCTGTTCCCTCGGGCCTGCCTGCCGTTGTCTGTCTCTCCCTGGAACACAATGGCCCCAATGCCTCCACTTGTCCCCAGGCGGCGGCCTTTAGTGGTGCCCCAGGAGGTT
The DNA here is from genome assembly GCA_028533065.1 of Trachops cirrhosus. Taxonomy (NCBI): domain Eukaryota; kingdom Metazoa; phylum Chordata; class Mammalia; order Chiroptera; family Phyllostomidae; genus Trachops; species Trachops cirrhosus. Next base: position 104,382,078 of record CM052541.1, read on the forward strand.
GGCTGTCTCTCACCCCTCCCCACCGCCAGCCAGCACGGGCCTTATCTGTAGTTTCTGAAACAACAGCTTCAACATATGCATTCCTTACTAGACTTATAACTATTCACCTTAAACTAAAATTTTCCAACTCTTGCGTCCCTTATCAGAAGGAGATAAGAGATGGAGACCTGTGGATGCCCGGAGGAAGAGCCTTGCAGGCAGGAGCAACTGTAGGTGCAGAGACCCTGAAGCAGAAACATGTCCGACACAGTGGAGGAGCTGCAAGGCGGCCAGTGTGGCTGGAGCAGAGTGACAGGCAAAAACTAGGAGCTGAATCAGCCAGACCATCCAGGCCAGGGCCTTGTAGGTCATAATTTAAGCCTTTGGCTTTAACTCTGAGTGAGCTGGAGCAGAGGACAGAACCCAATCCATGTTTTATGAAGATCACTTTGGTACTGTGTAGAGAAGGAAACAGGGACACCAGTTAGCAGGCTACTCGGACGCTTAGGGTGAGAGGCGACGCTCAGGTGCGGTCGGTCCTGGTGGCATTGGTGAGACCGGGTGACATTCTGAGTGCTTTGAAATTACATCTGCTAAATGGTTAAAAAACAAGACTCTTATATGTGCTGTCTACAAGAGACTCACTTTGGATCAAAAGACACACACAGACTGAAAGGACAGTGGTGGGAAAAGATATTTCATGAAAATGGAAATGAAAAAAAGCTGGGGTAGCAATACTTAAACCAGACCAAATAGACTTCAAAGCAAAGGCTCTAACAAAAGACAAAGAAACACCCAGAAATTCCAAATTCGTTTCCTTTTGGACATTTATCCAAAGCAAGCAAAAACACTAATCTGAAAAGATATGTGCACCTCTATGTTCATTGCAGCAGTATTTACAACAGCCATGATATGGAAGCAACCCGGTGTTCACCAATAGGTAAAATGGATAAAGATGATGTAAGATTATATATATTATATATATAATATATATTATATATATATTATATATATATTACTTATATATATATAAAATAGAATTTTATTCAGCCATAGAAAAGAATGAAATCTTGCCATTTGAGACAACATAGATGGATCTAGAGAGCATTTTCTTTTTAAAGATTTTATTTATTTATTTTTAGAGAGCGGGAAATGGAGTGAGAAAAAAGAAAAGAAACGTTAGTGTGTGGTTGCCTCTTGTTCTCCCCCCACGGGGGACCTAGCCTGCAACCCAGGCATGTGCCCTGACTGGGAATTGAACCAGCGACCCTTTGGCTTGCAGGCCAGTACTCAATCTACTGAGCCATACCAGCCAGGGCCAGACCTATAGAGTATTATGCTAAGTAAAATAAGTCAGAGAAAGACAAATACTTTATCATTTCACTTACATATAGAATCTTAAAAAACTAAACAAATGAATAAACGAAACAGATTCACAGATACAGAGGACAAACTGAGAGCTGCCAGAGGGCTGGGTGATGGGAAGAGAAAGGGCAAAAAGGTGAAGGGGATTGAGAGGGACAAACTTACACTCAAATAAGTCATGGGGACATGGAGTACAGCAGGGGGAATGCAGCCAATATCTCAGTACCTTTGTATGGTGACAAGTGGTTACCAGACCAATCTGTTTGGTAAGGTAGATAAATGCCAAATCACGCTGTTTACATATGAAATCCCTATAATATTACATATCAACTATACCTTAATAAAAAGAGCTTTATGTTCCAGAATGAAAGAAGATCGAAAGTAGAGCCACCCGGTTTACGAATATGGGTAATGAACTGTGATGGGAAGAGACAAGTCAAGGGCTCTGGCCAGAGTAACTAGAAAGGTACAGCTGCCACCTGCGGACATGGGAGAGCCAAAGGGAGGGGCAGGTTTGGGGGAGAGATCAGGTCATCTGTCTGCTGTGTGATTCTAGGTAAGTTGCTTAACCATTCTGAATCTCAGTGTCCTCATCTATACAATGGTTATAATAATTGCCCCCCTTTGCAGAGTGGTGGTGAGAATTGAGAGTGATCATGAATTCACAGGCTTGGCACACACGTGCACCCAATACGCTTTCCGCCCAAAGCCCAGGGATGACACATGGCCATCACATACCTTCAGGAAGAAACTGGAAGGAGAGCAAGACAATGCCTATAAATCTATACTCTAGTGCCTGATTCCTCCAGGCAGAAGTGGAGCAGGCCTTTCAGATAGTTAAGTTTTCTTTCTTCAAGGTCTTCAACGGTTTTCGAGATGTGACGAGGCAAGCTGGTGGTGAAATGATGACAGATGGTCATATTCCCAAGGCTAGGCTGGAGCTCATAAAATACTATCATGACTAGTATCTCATCTGAGCCCAGCAAGGCAGAAATTATATCCATTTTATAAAGTAGGAAAAACAAAAGAAACCCAGGCTGTCTCTATATCTTGCTACCTCGTGGAATTTCATTTAATCTTGGGGGGAAAAGTAGGTGGAGAAGAGGGTCCTGAAGAGAAGTGGGTATTCTTCTGCCTGTCCCTCAATGGTAGTGCCACCCAGCTCTGTCCAACTGGGCCCAGCTATGAGATGCACTGCACCCCGGGGGAGGGCCCACAAATGCCTGCCTGGGGCCTCTTCTCCCTGTCTCAGCCACTCTGAGCACACCCGCTGTGTCTGGGCTGCAGTCTCACTGCTCCTGAGGGTGGGCAAAGGCGTCTCATACACAGTCCCATTCCAGTTACTTCTCCCAGCCACCCCGAGACTGAGGTAACTGAGGAGGGGACCGGAGCTCTGAAGAATGAAGAACCAACATGCATACAGTCACGTCATTAGAAAGTACAATCTGGCCCTGGCCATGTAGCTCAGTTGGTTAGAGTGTCATCCTGATACGCCAAGGTCGTGGGTTTGATCCCCGGTCCGGGCACATGCATAAATAAATGGAATGACAAATCAATGTTTCTTTTTCTCTCTTTCTACCAAATTTTTTTTTAATTAAAAGAAAAAGAACTGGGAGGAGAAAACAATAGGCATGAGATCACATTTAAAGTGCAATCTGGGTTCCAACTCTGAGGTCTGAACCCTGCAGGGAGAATTCCTGCATCTGTTCCTGCCACTTCTTGCAGCCCAGCTGTCCCCTCCTCTCCAGATACCAAGTGCCAGCACACAGCTGTCTCTTTGTGACTTCCCGACCCCGACAAGCTGTCCAAGGTGGGGCCAAGGTGGGTGGGGCAGCCCTGTGTATCAAGTGCCATGTGCGGCTGTGTCCCCACAAGTAAATTCAGGCACAGATTGCTTCTGAGCAGTGGTTCTGACTGGTGAGAGCCGCTGCTGACGGGGTGGAGGGTTGCGAGGGTAAGACGTGTCAGCTCAGGTTGGGTCAAGGCTCCCCCCGCCACAAAAAAAGAAAATTTAGAATTGCCTGGGGAAGAACTCCTCCTGGATTGAGGAAGAGGGGATGGAGAATGTTGGGAGAGTGCGCAAGAGAAGGAGGTAACTGGAGGAGGGAAGGGTGTAGGGAACAGTGGGAGCCCCTGGAGCCTGGCTGTGGCAGGCTGTAGGCCCTAGTCCCAGCTTTACAGGGAGAATCCTCCTGCCCCAGATGCTACCTCACCAAGAGAATGGGCTTCAGGAAAGCAAATGTGATCTACAAATTGAGGTCTGGGACTGTGATGGTGGAAACAAAAGGGGATGGGAATTCTGCTCAAAATCCGATGTCTTTGCCAGGTGAGCAGGGAGCAGGAAAGGCAAGCCTACATTCTGGATTGCTTTTGAAGTCCCTGACCCAGCCATGCCTGTGCCGCTGCTCCCGCTGCTGCTTCGAACGCTGCTGTCTCGCCTGCTGCTGCCTGCTGCCCGCCTGGCCCGCCGGCACCTCTTGCCCCTGCTGCGTCAATTGGCCCGCCGCCTGGGCTCCCAGGACATTCGAGAGGCTTTGCTGGGGTGTCTGTTGTTCATCCTCAGCCAGAGACACCGGCGAGATGCTGGGGTGGCTTCCAGAGCGGCCAACCCTGAGAGGAGGGAGAGGCTAGCCCCGAAAAAATGAGGCCATGAGTCGTGGTAGCAGCGGGAACCAAACACTTGCTTTGGGAGTGAGACAGTCCTGCCAACATCACTGACGGAAGCCTGCCCAATGGGCATTAGATACAGTTCGGGGCTGAGCATGAGCCTGGTCTGACCAAGACATGCCTCCCGGCTTCAGCAGAAATGACTGGAACCATGCAGAAAACTGAACTTTACCTGTCCTCTCTGCATTCCTCAAGACCTTTCCTAACCACCTGGGGCTTCAGCAGGGAAAGGAACTGACTCTCCCATCTCTCTCTACCCCCAGACAAATGGGGACATGAGGTTCCCATGAGGTACAATCCCTAACCCAGGGACAACTGACAATTTAGTGGAGAGGCAAGATTTTAATCCTGACTGTTTTCCAGACTCAGGATTTACCTTAGAAGAATAAGCATTGATTCCCCCAGAGAATCAGTCCTGCTCCCAAAGCCTAGCATGCAGCAGGTGTTCAATAAATATTTTTGAATTCCTGGAATGACTTTGAAATTCTTGTCATCCACACTCCTGCCTGCACTGCAAGGCAGTGTCACCTGGCCAGTGGGGAACAACTCCAGGCCTCCTCTGATCCCCATTCTGTTGTCCCTGTCAGTGCTCATCTCCTGGAAGTCCTTTCTGTTGTCTCACTCCAGTCAGCCACACGCTGACCCAGCAGTCCTGGGCCTCTCTGGGAGAGCGTTTGGTTGTTCGGCTCACGGTAAGGAGGAAAACGTCCCTGGCAGCGAGGGTCTGGAGACTCTTCTCAGCAAGTGGTGGTGGAAAGAAGGAGATTTGTTAGCTCAGGGACCCCGAGGGCAGCCCCTCAGGGGAGGGGTGCAGAACTGTAAGTTCCTGCAGAGATGGGGTGTGGGGGGTAACCCGAGGAATCCACCTCTTCATTTCCTCCTCTCCAATGCGAGGCACTTCAGGGGTCGAATAAGAGTTGTCATATGTATTTGCATTTCAGCCTCCGGATAATTTGCTTAGGGCTCCCTAGCAACAGTCTTTCCTCGCTCCTTCCACCAGCTTTATGGTCAGAGGGGGGCAGTGAGGAATGTAGGAATCTTACAGGACCATCCCCTCCCCTAACCCAGTTCCCACAATGGTCAGAAGCTTGGGCCAGGGGAAGATCTGAGACCAGAGCCGTGCGCCCCCTTCCAGGTCTGTGGAGCTTTCCGCCAGACACCCGCCTCCCCACCGCTCCGCCATCTGCTTCCTCCTGGAGTCCTCAAAAGGACCCCTCTCGCGAAAGCAGCCTGGGGGTAGGAGCGGAGTGAAGCGGGTGAGAGCCCCTGGTCTCCGAACACCGTTCCCCTCAGGGGTCATGGGCACTTTTTTTCCCCACCCCCCTGCTCCAGGCCTTCCTCCCGGCCTCCCTCCCTTTCTGCCGGTCTCCCTGCGAAGCGCTCACTGCTCCGGAGGAGCGCCGGGCGGTACCTAGCGGGCCGCAGATCGCGGGTTGCAACCCCTTTCCTGTCTGGCGGCAGCGACAGGTCAGACCCGGCCCGGGCTGCTTTCACCCGCTACCGCCCCAGCGCCCAGGTGAGGAGGCTAGGAGGGCCGGCCCGAGAATTTCCGTCCCCCATCACCAGCTCAGCCTGACCTTGCAAGGTTTCTGCAGGTGTGCGGGGAGCAGAGGCGGGGCGGTGGGGTGGGGCGGGGTCTGAGCTGTTTCTCTGGAGGCCTAGCGAGGCGGAGAGGTGCGGGTAGGGCCCTGGTTGGAGTGGGGATATCAGTGGAGTCGTAATCTAAGGTTTCTGGCGGAGGGGACATTTTATGGGACTTTGAAGGCCGCAGTTAGATGAATGTTCCTTAACCCCAGCCTCAAAACACATACAGATCCCGCAAGGTCAGAGACCCACCCAGAGCAGAGGGAAGGGGCTGAGAAATTAGGCTGGAGGGGCGAGCCCAGACTTACTGAACAGAGAGGCCCTATCCGCTCGAGGAAGGTGAGGTGAGTCTGACCCTGTGAGAACCAGATTCTGCCTTTATTTTCAATATTGATATTTTGTTCTTGGATTTTTCTTTTGCATTGACCTTGATTTTTAAAAAAATACTGCATTACAATATTCATCTTGATTCCTGGACTTTTTCGCACCCCCTTAAATTTTGTGACTCAGTCAAGTTGCCTCCTTGGCCTTGCCCTAGTCCCAGCCCTGCCACAAGGCCATGGAGGTACCGTCACAGACACAAACTGAGAAGGCACTGTAATGAGACCTGCCCTGGTGACAAAACAAACACTGGGCTGAGCAAAACACACTTCCAGCAAACAGACGGACACAAGGTGGGGGGGGAGATAGGCCTGTGTGGGGGTTCAGGCAGGCCTGGATGGGGCAGAAGGGGGTCTGGGGCAAATCACAGTGTTAAATAGGGCAGGAGTGGGGAACTTGATCAGCCCTTCCCACCCCACTCCTAGACCGAGGATCTGAGGGAGCCCAGGGAGGAAGAGGGCCATTAGACTGGGCAGAGGGTGACTAGGACTGTCTTGGCCTGGCTAGAAAAACTCCAGGCACAGGCCAGTGTGAGCTGGGCTCTGCTGATGCTGTCCACAGAAGTCCCTGGCATCCAGCAATCATCTCCGCCCACGGAGGAGGCTCTGGAGGGATGTGGGTGCTGGCTGGGGGCCCAAGCAGGGTGTGTGCCACATGGGCTTCCCTCCAGCACGAACAGACCTGATTGTTGCCATCTCCGGAGCAGGCCAGGCTTCAGCAGGGGTAAACAGAGGGACCAGCCTCCGCTTTCTGGCCTAGGACCCTCACCACTTCCCTCCAGCTTCTTTCCACTTCCAGCCCTCTTTATACACACTGCAGCACTGGCCACCAGCCTAACCATGCCTGGCGGATCTGTCTGACCACTAAGGCTTGCCACCCCCGCAGGCTCAGAGCTGGGCAATAAAGATGGGGAAAGAGACAGGGGCCAGCAAAGGGGAGAAGAGAGCCAGGAGAGGAAGAGAGAGAGACAGGACAAACACGGGGTAGGAATGGGGAGGGAGATCCAAACACGAAACCGCCCTTAAGCCACAGTGCAGTGCCTAAAAAAATACCACCGATACCCCTCTTCCTGCCCTCTGCTTGTTTAAGCCTGGGGGGTGATGGTGTGTTGTGTCTCTGTGGGACAAGGACGGGAAGTCTGGGAACACCCCTTCTGGAGTAGCTTGGGAAGTGTGCACTGATTCTAAGTGGAAAAGCTACCCCTCACTTCAGGGTCCAGTCTGACCTCTGGGGAGATACTGGGATTCTGCCTTATCCCTATGATGTTAGGGAGACATGATGGTGAGAGGCTAGGAAAATTCCTTGGCAAGTAAACTAGGGAAACTGAGACAGGCAGCTGAGCACCAATGGTTTAGCAGTTTACAGCCAGGTGCAGACTGTCACCAGGGTAGAAGGCTCCAAGTGCCTGGCAGGTGGCAAAACTAGGAAAACAAGGACCTTGCCCCCAGGGTAACCTTTCCTTCCTGGAGATAACATCTAGGCCTCAGTTGTATTTCAGTTCCAGGCCCAGAAAAGCAGCAAAATCAGTTGGGCGATGCCAGAGACAACTGCAATGACTAAAGACCCCCTGCCCTCACTGACCAATCAGTGGAGACCGTGACCCTGTCAGGGCCCACGGGGAGAACTGATGAATATTCTGCTGAAACCCTCCCCTGAGACCTGCGCTAAGATTCCTGAGTGAGTGAGAGAGACAGGGAGAGAGAGAAAGCCTCAAGACAAAGGCCCCAGCTCTCACTCTCCTTCTGGAGAGGAGCGCACACCATTTCTTTTCCCTTCACCTTCCCCCCACCCCCACCTCTTTCTTCACAGGCATGTGGCTCTTAAACTCTAGCAGGGCGTTCAACCTGAGGCCGCAGGCTGCATACAGCTTAGGATGGCTATGAATGCAGCCCAACACAAAATCGTAAATTAACTTAAAACATTATAAGATTTTTTTGTGATTATGTGTCACGATGTGTTTAATGTGTGGCCCAAGACAGCTCTTCTTTCAGTGTGGTGCTGAGATGCCAAAAGGTTGGACATCCCTACAGGCAATGGTCAGTGGCAGCTTCTCCCAGGCTGATCCCCTGAACCCGTCCCTAAGGCCCCCTTTCCCAGGGAGCTAAGGCAGCCCCAGCCCAGGTTCTCCTGTTGTTTCTTCTGTGGTGAACCCTTCCTTGTTTCACTGTCCCCAGCTTTAATAAATAGATCCTCAGAGTCACCTGGACTCGTGTTGTGAAATCTTTCCTACACGAAGTCAAGAACCCACACACTCCAGTTGGCTATAGGCAGACCCGCTCGGCCAGCCCTCTCTCTGGTAACAGTACTCCTAATTGTTCATTAGTGTCTGTGGCTTCTCCAGGGAACAGGCCTCTTGGTTAGTGGGGATCGGGTGGGGACTCGAATGGATTTGCTGTCCTCAGTACCTCTCTAGCCTTTGGATTGTCCTCCAGCACTGAGAGCTGCTACAGGGGCAGTGATTCCCCTCGCCCCCAAATTTACTAACCAACAAAAAGGAGTGAATCCCTTCCCTCTCCCTTGAAGATAACAAGAAGGACTTCTCTACATACCCACCCCCTCTACCTGGGGCAGTGGAGGATGTGGGACTTGGCAAGCTTCAGCCTGCCTCAGAGTATCAGGACAATAGGAGTCACTCAGTATGTAACACTCTTTCCTGCTTTTTTTCCTTCCTATCCTCAACTGGGCCCCAGTCTTTACAAAATTCTGAATTTAGAAAGGGTGAATCACAAGGGGCTACAGGGCTGTGCCTCTACCATCAACCCGCACACAAACCACGCATCCCACTTCAATCAAGTCAAGAATTGTAGGGGGCCGTGTCTGGGTGGGTGTGTGGTCTGTGTGTGTTAGAGGTGAGAAAACCCACCTTGCAGGTCACTGATTGTGATGGAGGGATGCCAAGGCATGGTGGAGTGGAGCATGGTGGGCGGGAGAGGAAATATCAGGACAAGTCTGAAGGGAAGAGAGTAGCACTGAAAAGGGAGGGGGGTCGCTGTTAAGGAAAAAGGTGCACCGTGGAAGAAAATGGCCTGGGAGGGTGTGGGGGGTGTGTGAAAACGGAGCATCTGAGAGTAGGGACCTGGGCCTGTCTGGCGGCTTTGTTGCCAGGAGAACCCTGACATGAGTTTTGTAGGATTTGTGTACCTCCAGCACGGAGGAGACTAGGGGTGCCCGTGTGGGGCTGTACCCTCCGATGCTGCGCGCTCCCTAACGAGGCAGGGTTTGCTGGAGCAGAGTTTGGTGGGACCGAGCCCAGAGAGATCCTAGCTACGGAAACTAACAAGGTTTGCGTGGGTCAGGCGGCTCTGGGCCGGGTGCGACTGGCAGGGATGGTAGGGGCGTGGCCTCCAGGGCCAGCTGCCTCTGGGGCTAGCCGGAGGGGGCGGAGAGCGGGAGTGGGCGGGGGCACCCTGCGTGGGAAGCTGCAAGGGGGCTATGGAGCGGCGGGGTGGCGCGCGGATTTTCAGCGCCGGAGGACTCCGTCACAGTAGGTGTTGCCCTGGTCGGGAGGTCCGGGGATCCGGGGATCCGGGGGTCCGGGGGTCCAGAGACCAACCGGGCGGAAGGCACTGTTTTCCGCGTTCTAGGAGGGTAGGGAAGCTGAGCCTGGCCTACCGCATAAGAGACGCCAGGCGGGACCCGCGGTGTGGAGTGTGCGGAGCAGCGTAGCACGTGTCTGGCGTGCCCGGGGGCAAGAAAAAAGGTGCGGCGAGGAAGAAAGGGGCGTGGGAGGGAGACCGGAGCCAGGCGGAAAGACCTGGCTTAAAACCGGCTGTCTCGGAGCTGACCTCTGCGAAGGCGAATAGATGGTTAATCTTGGTACGGGGGAGGATGGGGCTGAGGGCACGCGGAACGGTGGAGCTCTCTCCTTAACTCCCGCTTTTAATTGGCCTGACTCTGTCCCTGGCCTCTCCTTTCTGTGTGAGGCTTCATTTACTCCGGGAGAGAGGACGCTTCCGTCACTCAAAAGGCAAGGACACTCACCTCTCAGGTTTTCTTCCCAGCGGAGAGCAATGGTGGGTGAGCGCTGGTCCCGTCCTGCCCCTCGCCTCTCTTGGGGTCGCCCCTCTGCCCATTTCTCTGGTAACCTTTAGACCCTCCCACTTGTACTCCTGCCGGGTGAGAGCTTCTTGCCATAGATGTGTGCGTAATGGCAGGGTGGGGGGGTTCCTTACCCCTGACACTCATGTCAGGCTGGAGGTTACCTTGGCCCCCACCTTGTTTTTCCCCCGTAGCTGGAGTAGAGCATCCCCACCTCCCAGTATATAGGACTAGCCAAGAAGCAGCCTTCATACCTCCCTCTCTACCCCAGAAGGAGCCTAGAATAAGATGCACGTTGAATTTGAATTTCAGCTCAAAGAACCTTGGTTGCCCCCCATCTGTTCAATGGAGACAGTTTAGAACTAGCTTATGGGTCATGATGAGAAAAGGAAGGGGTATTTGCAGGCCGGCTCCATCTGAGTTCCCCGGGAGTGGAGAATCTGATACTACTGCAAGGGTGTCTGAGTGCTGGGGCACAGGAAAGGTAGGTGTTGGGAGCCTGAGTTAGGTGGCTGCTTTCAGGGCCCCATCTGGGCAGGCCAAAGCATGGCTGGAGGTACACCAGAACCTCTGAGCTGGTAATTTGCTGCTGGGCAAAGAAGACATAGTCCTGGCTGGTGTGGCTCAGCGGGTTGAGCACTGGCCCACAAACCAAGAGGTCACCGGTTGGATTTGGGGCCCATGCCTAGGTTACAGGCCAGGTCCTGGGTTGGGGGTGTGAGAGAGGCAGCTGATGGATGTTTCACGCCCTCTCTTCCTCCCTCCCTCCCCCTCTCTAAAAAATAAATAAGATATTTTTAAAAAAAAACTAGGAAGACAAAAATAAAACACCTGGACTGGCCTGCTGTTAGGATGTGGGCAGGGGAAGGAGCTGCCCCTGGAGTTGAACTGTGCCCAGCCCTGGGGTGGGTTTGCTGAGAGCAGAAAGCCAGACATTGATGAGGGAGAGAACAGAAATTTATTCTTCTCTGAGCTTACAGCAGATTTCACCAAGAAAGGGAAGGCGCCCTATTCTCTCCACCCAGTCTCTGGTCTGTTTTTGAACTGTACCTGCTCTTTACTGCCAGGAACATTGTGGGGTGGGGGAGGAGCACAGGGTGAAAAGCGGCCTTCTCTGTCCACCCCACCCACTCCCTATCCTGGGTAGAGCCCTCTTGCCCCGATCCCTCTAGAAAATGTAAAAAGTTGTTCACTCTGTCCTCAGTGTTTAGATCGGTGCCTGGCTAGCCTGCAAAGGTCCTCGGTAAATGTTTGTTGAATGGCCAAATGCAAGAAGCCCTCTGCCTGCAGGTGGAGATGGTAGGTCTGCTCCCCCTCCCCCAACACACACACACAAGCCAGGTATGGGCTGGGGGGCTAAGGAAGGCTTTGGAGAGTCTGGAGTTGACCCAGGGAAATTGAGAGGACTGGGACCGCTAGAGGGTTTAGGGTCCCTGCAGGTGTCTGCCTGTCTGTCTTCAGCAGGGCCTCCAGCACCAGCTGTGCTCAAGTTGACCCACCCCCTCAGCTCCCCTGCTGAGACTGTGGAGTCTGTTATCTCCCAAGCTGCAAATGTGGGTTTTTTTATGTCCCTGGTTGATGTGTGTGTGTGAAGCTTCTCAGAATGCAACAGCTTTCTCCTACAGCAAGACCTGGGATTTCTCTCCCCATATGCTCCGGACCTTAGCTAGGGGAAGCCCATGGACAAGGCCTGCTGCCTGAGCTGGAGCTAGGACCACCTTCCAGGGACTGCCCAGGACTCCTGTGCTCCAACTCTTCTGCTGGAGAGTCCGGGCAACTGGTGAGTGCCGCCCCGGGTGGGCCACGGGAGAAGCCAGTCCTCCTGGCTCCCGAACTAGTCCCTCACGTGGGGGATGCACCAGCACACGCCTGCCTGGCTTTCCATGCCATCCAAAGGGAAAGCCATCTTATCTGCTGGTGCCAAAGAGGTCCTAGCTACAGAAATAACACAAGGGTGGGGGGAGCAGGAGAGGGACACTGAAGCAGGAGGCTAGGAGCTTTGGGACTATGCAGTTATCAGGCCTGTGCTCCCCACCCTGCAATCTTCCCTTCAAGTTTGCTCTCAGAAAGGGGAAGAGGACAGAGGCCTGGAATGAGAGAGGAACCAAGGGGCTGGAGGGGGATGGGATGAGTTGGGCCAGGGCTGGGGGTCAAGGGAGAGGTCAAACTAGGCTATGAAAAAGGCTGTATCCCACATCCATCGAAAAGTGTTTTCCTGGAAAAGTGACCAGGGACTGGGAAGTCCCTGGGCAGTGGCTGGAAGGGAAGATTAAGGTGCCACCAGCAGAGAGGCTGGAGTCTGGGGTACCTCCAGGAGGGGACAAGTTCTCAAGAGCCCACCCTAGTCCAGGGGCTCCCCAGGAGGTGGCGAGGCCAGCTCCAACGGACAGGCCCTGGAGGGGGCGGCCCCTGGGCTCCACCTCGGTCCTCACCCCTGTGGCTGCTGCTCCTGCAGATGTTCGTTTTGTGCCCTCCCTCCACGGTCTGCTCTGTCTCTGCTGTTCTCCTCCTCCTGTCCCTCCTTCTATTGTCGTCACTGTCCCTAGCCCCTCTCTTCCCCTTCCCTGCCTTTGCCTGTCTTTCCCAAGCTCTCAATCAGATGTCCTCCTCCTCCTCCCCTGCTCTCCACCCTCCGGTTTCCCAGCGTACGAACGGCTTTGCTGCTGGGTAAAAATAGCGGTGGCAGCGGCCAGGCCAGGCCTGCTGCCAGGTAGAGCCTGAGCAGGCAGGGGGGCCCGACAGGACTGGCCAGAGGGGTCAGATTGAGCAGTCCTGAGAGTCAGGGTCAGGAAGGTGTCCTGCTGGACTCTAGCACTTGCCAGCTGTTTGCCCTGCCCCTTCCTACCCCCCCACAAGAGTCTGAAGAGGCCTGTGGGGAAACAGGGCGAGACAAGGCCTCACACTGCTGCCCCAAGAGAGCCTCAGAAGAAGACAGCTGTCAGCCAGGCAAAACCGAGACCGCCGTCACCATGACAACCAGTCAGCAGCCTCAGGACAGGTACTGGGAGACCTGGGCTGGGGACCCAGGGCAGCAGAAATAGGTCTCCAGGGGGCTGGATGCCCTGTGCTCGGGAATGTGGAGCTGTCACTGCTGATTGGCCTTTCAGCTAGTCAGCCATGAGTCAGGTCTGCGCGGGGGCGGGGACCATGCAGGTCTTGGTGGGTCCTGGCTGGGGTGTCTGTGGGGAGGGCCAGGATGGGTAGGTGGCAGCCCCTCCCTGGTCTGTCAGTTTTTCCACTGTCGCTGTCTAGCCAGCCAGTAGCTGCTGGCTCTCCCTCCCGCCGCTACTGTGGGGAGATGTTTGGCAGCACCCCTCATCCTAGAGCACATCTGGCGGAACCACCGCTTCCTGGGTGGCCTCTATTTCACATGACCTTGGCCCACCCTGGTCCGTGCTGTGACCTTCCTCTCCCTTCTGCACCTCTGGAGCCTGTGAACTCCCCCCAGTAGGACTTGCATATGTGATCGTGCATTTGTGTTTTGGGAGAAGAGGCTGTAACTTGATTCAAGTTCTCTGAGGAGTCTAGGACCCAAGAAAGTTGATGAGGTCATGCCTCAAATCCAAAGTTCTTCAACTCATCACCTCTTTCAGCCCATTCTGTCTCCCTCCTAGGCCAAAGGCCGTAGAACTAGACCACTTCTGGCTGTGGGACCTTAGGCACCTAGCTTGATCTCTCTGGGACCATTTCCCACCTGTAAAATAGAGGTGAGGTTTATTTGGATGGGAGAGAATTTAAGGAGACAGTAAGTATAGGCCCCTCCCTCCCTTGTTCCTACTCGCAGGCGGCCTGCCTGTGCCTTCCCAGCCTCACCACTCCCAGCTGTTCTCTGAACCCCTTCCCATCTCCATCACCTGTTGCACTCATCCAGCCCCACTCCGACCCTCTATCGTATGTGACCTTGACTGGGAGTTTCTCCCTTCATCCTGGGTCTCTCAACCAAGCCTTGAACGGTGTATGAGGACTTTGTGGGGCTACAGTTGTAATGACCCAGACCTGCCCAGGGGGGCGCTAACCCAGGCCTTCCCTGCATAAGGCCAGGCCCTGTGCTCTGGCCAGACCTGCCCTCACTACCTTGGGCTTTGACCCTGCCATCTCTAAAGAAAGAGATGTTGGCTGTGGAAGTTTGGCAGACATATCTGGAGACCACAGTGGGGGGACCCAGGGCTGCCTGATGGAAGCTGGCCCGTCCCAGACAGGCCCTGAGGTGTACGGCTTGGGGGTGTGCCCTGGCAAAAGCTGGGGTGGCACTTATTTATACACTGGGGCCCAGATGACCTCCAGTGGCCGGATACCCCCTGGCCTACCTAGGTGGTGTGACCTACAAAGCTGGTTCTGTCTGGGCCAGGAAAAAACAGTTCCTTCATTTTCCAGCTGCCCCAAGGTGCTAGGTCCAGAATGGTCTGGGACTTCCTTGACCTCAGAATCCTCTTTGGGGAGCCACACAATTCCCACTCTGACTGCATAATCATTTCCAGCCTGCCTGGCAGGCAGGGGTGGAAGACACTTGCTGTTTGCTTTCTCACTCACCCTCTACCCCCAGCCTTACAGCAGGATTTCCAAAACTGCCTGCAGACATGTGGTCACATTGGTTCCTAAGCCTGCAGGGTCCCGAGTCTTTGGGGGCTCGGAACCTCCGTCCCCTGGCCGTGCCCTTCAGCCCTGTGTTCCTGGTCCTCCTCCCTCTGTGGACTCAGCTGGGCCCTTTTCCCTATCCCAGAACACCTCCCCCACACACACCCCCACAGGGGGACGGAGGCACGTGGACGCAAACACAGACGCCCTGTGCCCTGGGATAGCTGGAGAGACAAGGTCGGGGAGGGACGGGCTTCCCCAGGTTTGATCTGGGAAAGAAGGTGGGACGGTGGGTCATGTGGCTCCTTTCTCCTCTTCCACCTCCAGGTACAAAGCCGTCTGGATTATCTTCTTCATGCTGGGTCTGGGGACCCTGCTCCCCTGGAATTTTTTCATGACAGCCACCCAGGTGAGACTGGGAGGACTGGGCTCCAGGGGGTATGTCCACTGGGCATGTAGGGCCTGGATCTGTACTCGTGGGCACAGGGAGAGAGGCTGCAGCACTCCTCTGCATCCCCCACAGTATTTCACAAACCGCCTGGACCAGTCCCAGAATGTGTCCTCCGTCGCTGCCGAACTGGACAGGGACGTCCAGGCATCGGCCGCCCCCACAGCAGCCTCTCCGGCGCGGAGCTCCCTGAGTGTCATCTTCAACAATGTCATGACCTTGTGTGCCATGCTGCCCCTGCTGCTCTTTACCTGCCTCAACTCCTTCCTGCATCAGAGGTGAGCGAGCGGGCCCAGCCTGACCCCTGGCTGCCTCCTGCGCACTCTCGGCTGCGCCCCGGCTGCCACCGTGCCTCTCTGCCACCTCGGCCTCTCCCCCAGGATCCCCCAGGCTGTCCGGATCCTGGGCAGCCTGCTGGCCATCCTGCTGGTGTTCCTGATCACCGCTGTCCTGGTGAAGGTGCCCATGGATGCCCTGCCCTTCTTCGTCATCACCATGATCAAGATCATGCTCATTAACTGTAAGCAGAACTGGGAGGGGACCTGGGACTGAGACCTTCCCACACACCCCACCCTTCCCGTAGACCCGCAGTCAGCCAGAGAGGAGCCCATTCAGACACCGGGAGGAAATGGATGCCGTGGGCCCAGAGGCCTGGGTGGGAGGGGAACCAGGGCCGGGAGTGGGGGGCAGAGAGAAGGGCCGCTGGGCAGCGAGGCCCCTGGCAGTGGAGCAGGAGTTACAGGACCCTGTTTTCCCGTGAGCCCCAGCTGCCCCCATTGGAAGTGAGCCCCATGCCACCCACACCCCTGCTGATGCCCACCGTGTTCCCCCAGCATTTGGTGCCATCCTGCAGGGCAGCCTGTTTGGGCTAGCTGGCCTCCTGCCTGCCAACTACACGGCCCCCATCA
Organism: Trachops cirrhosus; assembly: GCA_028533065.1. Lineage (NCBI taxonomy): Eukaryota > Metazoa > Chordata > Mammalia > Chiroptera > Phyllostomidae > Trachops > Trachops cirrhosus. The sequence continues at coordinate 104,398,023 of CM052541.1, forward strand.
TGAGCGGCCAGGGCCTGGCAGGCATCTTTGCCTCAGTGGCCATGATCTGCGCCATTGCCAGTAAGTCTTGCTGTCTGTCTGCCTGTCTGATTTTTGGGGGGGCAAAGGGAGTAGAGCCCGTCTCACCTCTGACACCCTCCACCCCAGGTGGCTCAGAGCTGTCAAAAAGTGCCTTCGGCTATTTTATCACAGCCTGTGGAGTCATCGTTTTGACCATCATTTGTTACCTGGGACTGCCCCGGCTGGTGAGCAAAAGGAGAAAGCGTGGGTTTGGGGCCTGGGGAGTCCGGGACTCCGGACCACCGGCATTCGGAGGCTGAAACCAGGGGGAAGCAGGGATTCTGGAGATCCTGCCTCTGAGTCCACCTCCATCTCCCTCTCTTGATAGGAATTCTACCGCTACTACCTGCAGCTCAAGCTTGAAGGGTCTGGGGAGCAAGAGACCAAGCTGGACCTCATTAGTAAAGGTCTGAATAGCCTGAGGAACCTGGGGTAGGGGACGGCCTCCCTGGCAGGGGGTAGCTGAGCACAGAGGGCAGGAGTGGGTACACTGTATTTATTGGCAGAGATGAGCCAGAGGCCAGAGGGACCAGGGTGGGGTCAGAGGGATTATGGGAAATAAGAGCCGGGAAAACTAAAATAGGGGGAGATCCTGGATGACCTTGAATGCCTGAGGACAGTGAATTCTTGGATAAGGTGTAGAGTGAACTGAGGCTCCTGGGAGAGGTCAGGACACAGGGACCAGCACTGTGAGGGCTTTAAGGAGGTCTGGGCTAGATGTTAGGGTGCTTCTGTTCACTGTAAGGGGGTGTCCACCCCCCACTAACCCCAGTCCTCTCAGGGAATGGTTATGTCATTTCCTGTTGCTCTGTCCTTCCAAAACTTGAAGATCCTTCCATAACTTGTCACCCCCCAGGAGAGGAGCCAAGAGCAGGCAAAGAGGAGTCTGGAGTTTCAGCCCCCAGCTCTCAGCCCACCAGTAAAAGCCACTCAATCCAAGCCATCCTCAAAAATGTGCGTGGGGCATGGGTGTCTTGCCCTCTACCCCTCCACCTCTTTCTCTCCTCATTCCCCCACCCACTCACCTCCACACGGCCCATTCCATCCCTTTCTGACTGACACTGGCCACTCTCCTGGACTCGTGTGTGTGCGTGTGCGTGCGCGCGTGCGCGCGTGTGTTGGTTCTTTAATGCACTACCACCATGAAGACTGGGTCCCTTTCCTCCAGATCTTAGTCCCGGCTCTCTCTGTCTGCTTCATCTTCACGATCACCATTGGGGTGTTTCCTGCTGTTACTGCTGAGGTCAAGTCCAGCATTGCAGGCCGTAGTGCCTGGGGTGAGGACACTGTGGGTTCCCCAAATGGGGACGGACGGGCTCTAGCAGGACTGGGAGTGGGGAAGCGGAGACCCTGGGCTGCCATCTCCCCAGCTTGATTCTCTTGGTCCACCTGCCCTTCCCTGGGCTAAAAGCATCTCCACTTTACAGCTAGGGACACTCATCCCCAGTGAGGGTCAAGGTTCCTAAATCTGCCTGTGGACCTAATAACATTACCCTAATGTATTGTTCCTTCTCCAGAAAAATACTTCATCCCTGTGTCCTGTTTCTTGACTTTCAATGTCTTTGACTGGCTGGGCCGAAGCCTCACAGCTATATCCCTGTGGGTAAGTGGAAGAAGAGGGCACCAAGTCCCTGTGAGGGGCAGAGTCCATCCTGAGACCCAGAAAGGGCACAGGAAAGTATGGTGACAAGGGACCATGCTTTTTAAAAACCCAAAGCATTGTGTATAGTTAGGTATACAAGTCACGAGTGTACAGCTTAATGACCATATACACATCCCCTGTATAATCACCAACCAGGTCAAGATGGAGAACGTTTCCAGCATTCCAGAAATTTCTACCCTGCTCTCTCCCCGTCAGTACCCATAAGGGTAACCAGGTTTTGAGGTTTCAATGCAGATCCTGAAGGGTTCCATATGCAGCCTCTGGGGGTCTGGGTGTGCCCTGGGGTGGGGAGGTGGGCAGCCTGGCTGAGGCACTGCCTGGTCCCCACAGCCTGGGAAGGACAGCCGCTGGCTGCCAAGCCTGGTGCTGGCCCGGCTGGTGTTCGTGCCCCTGCTGCTGCTGTGCAACGTCAGTCCACGCCGACTCCTGCCTGTGCTCTTTGAGCACGACGCCTGGTTCATCGTCTTCATGGCCGCCTTCGCCTTCTCCAATGGCTACCTCGCCAGTCTCTGCATGTGCTTCGGGCCCAAGTGAGTGTGGGGCAGGGTCCAGTGCTCCAAAGGGGGACACTCAGTGGAGGGAGAAAGGGCTACAGGAGCCTCCCTGATCCTGGAGCTTAAGGTTTCCAGGCTGAGCAAGCAGTCAACCAGGAGGGGCCCCTAGATTGAAGGGGTCACGGGGCAGGAGTGCAGGGGCGGGGTGCCCAGGCTTACTTAAGTGGGGATATGGGAGGGCACTCTCAGAGAAGGAGGAAGACGCCCCCCCAGGCCTTGCTTCCCCACGAGGGAAAAGCTAGATTAGGATGGGGCGAGCAAGATGGGCGGGTCAGTGGAATTGGGTGCTGAGGCAGGTCTCCCCACGCTGGTGCTCTGGGTGGGGCTGGAGTAGAGGTCACCCTAAGGTAGCCTTACATCCCTCCTTTAGGAAAGTGAAGCCGGCTGAGGCCGAGACAGCTGGAGCCATCATGGCCTTCTTCCTGTGTCTGGGCCTGGCGCTGGGGGCTATCATCTCCTTCCTGTTCCGGGCAATTGTGTAACCATGGATGGACAGAGGACTGTACTGGCTACCTGCTCGTGCCCCTTCTTTACCCTTTAGGGATGGGCAGGGGTCGGCCGGAGGTGTTCTCTTGTAGCTGAATTCTGCTTTCTCTCAGCCTGTGCTGGGCCTGGTGTCCAAGCCCCAGCAAGGGACCCTCTGAGTGGACAGTTGGACATTGGAGACATTGTGGGCCGAAGGTCAGAGTCAAGGAAGGGGACGCAGTGTCTGTGTATGCGCAGATACCCCCACAGTTGGCTCTGACTGACCCCTCCTTGAGCGGGATGGCAGAGGCTCCTAGGCTCGGAGAGGGAGTGTGTCTGCAGGTTCGTGTGCCTGTACCGGGGTGGCGAGGGGCCAGGACTGTCTGTTCTAAGGTCCTGTCCGGTGTGTGCACCCCTCCCTGTGCTTCCTCCCCCAAGCTCGTTCTGTCCCTCTCTGCTTCCCCTGCCTTGTATCTACCTGTCATGTACCCTGTACAGTTGCCACACTTTACTGCCTTTTTTTATACTCAACAGAAATCAGGTGCCTTCGGAGGCTCTCTGACTAAATAAGCTATTGTATTTTCCCCCATGACTCTCTGTATCCGCCAGCCACGGCTGCCCGCCCTGGGGAGGGTGGAAGGATGGCAGCCTGAGCCTGGGGGGATGTGCACAACCCAGCTGGGTCTTGGCCAACACCAGGCCTAGGTCCAAGATTGGGGGGTGGAGGTGGGTTAGTCCTCTTAGCCTTAGAGAGGCTACAGTGTCCTCTGCTGGGGAAACGGAGGAGAGAGGGGCCTAGAGCCAGGACACCCAGACTTGGCTGAGACCAAGAAAGGCCGTTTTTCTTTGCTGCTTCATTCCTTCTTCCATAAGACTGGGGATGGAGAAAGCAGCCATTCTTTTTTTTTTTTTTTTTTTGGTCTTCACTGTCACCCCCTCCCCTCTGTCCTCACTCCTCCATCCCAGAAATGAATTCTGCAAAACTGGCCAGCTCTCCCGCTATGGCCTCCTCCCACCTGGCTCCTGGTTGTACTCCCACACCTTCTGGCCAGAACAAGATGCGCCCGAGGGTTCTCCCCTACCTGGCACTCTGCCCTGACACCAGAGCTCGGACCTCCGGGGAAACAAGAGGCCTATGTGTTCTGGCACTGAAGCTCAGCCCTCCCCTTCCCTTTCCAAACTCTGGCCTTGGGAGGGGTGGGATGGTATGGGACAATGAGTGTCTCAGTGGAGGGGGCCATACCACTGGGTCCCCTGCTCAAAGATGACTCCTCCTGACAAAGTGGGGCCAGAGCTCTGGCCACTGGACCTCCTTCCCCACCTCATTGACCCTGGCCCTCAGCACATGTCCTAGACTTCCCAGAAGGGCTGGAGGTATTCCTGCACAGCCCAGACTGCTCACTGATCCCAGACCGGCAGATGCTGCAGAGTTGGTACCTCTGCTTGGGCTTCATTTCTCAGTCTAACTGAATTGAAGGCTTCAGGCCTCATTACAGGGTAGTTAAGTGTATCGCTGGAGCCCATGTACTCCAGTCAAGCCAGAGTACATACATATATGAGGTTGGTGGAAAACAAGGTATTTCTTTCCTATCAGGTTCAAAAGTGGGGGTTCCCTGAGACTTCCAGTCTTTTTTTTTTTAAGATTTTACTTATTTTAGAGAGGAGGGGAAGGAGAAAGAGAGGGAAAGAAACATCAATGTGTGGTTGCCTCTTATGCACCCCCAGCTGGGGACCTGGCCCACTACCCAGGCATATGCTGTGACTGGGAATCAAACCTGTGACCCTTTGGTTTGCAGGCCAGTGCTCAATCCACTGAGCCACACCAGGCAGGGCTTCCCTAGCCTCTGCAGTTCCCTTTGGCAATGAGTCAGGCAAGACAAACCTGCACTCTCTCCCTCAATCCTTCCTGACTTCCCCATTGTACCCAAACCAGAAGGTCCTATTGGGCTTCTTCCTCAGCACCATCAGCCCTTTAGGGACCCTGCGTTCTTCCCTGGGTCCCTTCACCACCTCCTGCCTGGCCTTTCAGGACCCCTGTTCAGGCCTCCTTCAAACCCATCCCACACGTGGTATTTGCTGGTCCCTCTTTCTGGAGCATGTGAGCATTTCCACATCTTCCACCACCACCACCTAAACAGCCATAAAGTTTACGTAATTCCTTCCCCCTCTGCACCTCAAAACTCTGGTAACTTTGCGACATCATCTTACTCCAGACTTAGGCCTGGTCTTGTTTTTCAGGTTAGAGTCTATTCACGTGTTCACTCTTTAAGCCAGAAGTGCAGTACTTGGCTCCCAGTAGTACTCAGAAAATGTTTGCTTCAGCCCTGGCTGATGTAGCTCAGTGGATTGAGCACAGGCTGCCAACCAAAGGGGCGCCAGTTTGATTCCCAGTCAGGGCACATGCTTGGGTTGCGGGCCAGGTCCCCAGTAGGGGGCATGTGAAAGGCAACCACACATTGATGTTTCTCTCCCTCTTTTTCTCCCTCCCTCCCTCTCTAAAAATAAATCTTTAAAAAAATGTTTGCTTCATTCAGTGTTTGCTTGTTCCTCCCATACAGTCTTCACACGCCTGACTCCAGCTGTGTGGTAGCGCTCCTTTCCCTGCCTGTGCCCATGGGGTGGAGATGGGTGGTAAGTAGGCTGCTCAGGCCCAGCAGCGGTTTTAAGGAGGAGACCTTTAGGTTAGTCATTGTCCTTCCTGTACTTACATCTAGAAAATGACTAGAATAGTTTTTCAGGGACACTGTCTCAGGTTCCTCCCAGAAGGGCAGGAAGTTTTCTAATGTAAATGACAAAAAGTTCGCAGTGTCAACTCATTTCCATTTTCCTGACCTCTGTTTTCACCTGAAAAACTAGGAGTTAGAAAAGCAGCTCCCAAGTCCCTTGCCTGCTCAACTGCAGTGATAGCTCCGGTCACAAGGGGGCACTCTGCACGCAATACCACCTGCGGGACTATTTCCTCATCACTGCTTTCTGTAAGATGGGGAGGTCTGAGTCTGAGAATCTGCCAGGTATCCCTACTTCTGCCATAATTTGAGCTGGTCATCACGTTCCCTGTGACATTTCTGCCCAAATTATCAGTCTGTATTCAGCTGCTGTCTTCCCTCAGGTGGCTGCCATCACAACATGGAAATTTTCCTCTAGTTTAAACTTATATGGTGACTTGTTCGGGCTTTAAACTTGGAAAGCTGAGAGTCCCAGTAAAATGAGCAGGGAGCTTCAGGTACAACTAATGAGTGTATCTGTGTATCTATTTAAAAAAAATTGATTGATTGATTTTAGAGAAAGGGAGAGAGAGAAACATCGATTTGTTGTTCCATTTATGCATTCATTGGTTGCTTCCTGTATGTGCCCTGACCAGAGATCGAACCCATAACCTTGGCACATCAGGATGATGCTGAAACCAACTGAGCTAATTGGCTTGTGTATCTGTTCTTTAAGGTGACTGTGGGAAGAGGATGCGATATAGTGGCAGAGGGGTGTGGCCTGACAGGAAAGCAATTACTGGGAACATAAATTATTAGAATGTTAAACTATGATTACTGACTCGAATGGGTGTGAGCAGAGACATGCAGTCACTATAAAGAAAGTCTGCTCTTCAGCCAGCAGACCCTCTTAAGACTGGAAGAGTGGCGGGCTGAGAGAGGTCAGCCAGCCAGCAGATCTGACAGGAACCAGGCTGGCAGTGTGGCCCATCTGGTTCCCATGGCAAGCTGGCAGTGAGTGTGGTGATGGGCACCTCAGACAGGCAGAGCTCATGCCCTCCCACCCCCAATGCATCCGTGGCCTGTGTCCTAGCTGCGCCCTCTGTCTCCACATGACCTGGCTTACTACGTGGGCCCCCTCTGGGAGAGGATGTGCTCACTCAGAGCTCTCTACAGCCTTGGCATTCCCGGTGTTCCCTGTCAACGAGCCAGTTGGCATTCTGGCTGCAGACTGAAGGGCAAGTGCTAAATGAGTCAACAGGACCCCACAAAGTGGGAGCATCTGCCCCTGTCAGCTGCCTTCTCCCAGGGCTTTCTGTGGAATTTTGGGGTGGTTTGGATTCAGAGCCTAGGATTCCATCCAGGACCTGCTAGGTACCCGCTACGGGGCCCTGGACAAATCACTCATCCTCTGTAACCCAACTTCTTGTTTTTTGTTTTGTTTTGTTTTAGATTGTATTTATTTTTAGAGGGGGGGTAAGGGATGGAGAAAGAGAGAGGGAAAGAAACATTAACCTGTGAGAGAAATATTGATTGGTTGTCTCCCACATGAGCCCCAACCTGCAACTTGGCATTTGCCCTGACCAGGAATCAAGCCATGCCCATCAGGGCCCAGCTCCTTGCTCTTGAAACAGAATGACATACCTATAGACTTGCTAATGAACTTAAAGGGGCCTGCGCTGGAGAGCCGGGACACAGAAGGTGAAGACCCTAAAGACGCATGGCTCCAAGTAATCATTAGGGTGAGCCTCAGCACGGAGTGCTCCCCACCCCCACCCAAGCGGCTCGTTGCCCCTCTCTATAAGCCCTTGGTTCCCCTACCCCGCACCTCCAGCCCCAGGAAGCTTCCAGAACCAAACCTTATTTCCTCCACCGCAGCCCATCCCCAGTGCGAAGCACTACTCGAGTCCAGCCTGGCACCGGTAGATGGAGAACTGCAGGTCCCGAGAGGACCAGGGGCAAGGGGTGGAGCCTAAAGCCAGGTCCTGGTCCAGGTCCGCCCTGCCCGGTGGAGGACGAAGGAGGATGGTGATGTCAGCCATCCTGCGCGCCCCCTGGCGGGAGCTCGGTCCCAACCAGTGCGGCCCTTCGCCTCTGACCCCTGGCTACGACTGGGTGTCTTCAGGCCCATTCCACCGATCCTTAAATCTGAGTGACCTTGCATCAAGCACTTCCTGTCTCGGGGACACTCATCTGTAACGCAGAGATAGCACTTGCCCTGCCTAACTGTCCAGTAGAGTGACTCCTCTGAGATAATGAGTAACAACTATTACTTTTATCTATCACTCTGCTCACTGTCTTAATCATGTATTATCTCCTATAGTCTCTCAATAATCATATGGAAATGCTAACTATTGCTATGCCCATTTTACTCCAGAAAATCAAAGCTGAAAAGGTTAAAGATGGAAAAATATTTTGTAAACTGCAAAGCACCAGGTGAATAGGTCTCTGTCCCTCTGCCCCTGTCTCTCTCTGACACACGCACGCACATAGGCACTGAAGGGGATGGGAAGATACAAGGCCTCATGTGATCATGTGGCACCATAATGCAGGCTTGCTGCACCTTCTTTCCCTGCCTCCAAGACATTCCGGAGAGTCAGCTTCTCTTTCCACGTCCCCAGGGATACCAAGTGTCCTAGAATCCAGAACTCCCATGTCACCCTTCCCAGGTGAAACCAGCAAAGTCCTTTCCAACATCTAATCTCTGTCCCTTCCAGTAGCACTTCCAATCCCTTAACTGGGTGCAGGTGGCCAGGCAGGCACTGGGCCCTGTGAACGACCCAGAAATCCTGTCATTTTGGACCTGCTCACTGAGGAGTGACTTGTGCCTGCGGCTGAACAGGTAGCAGGTAGAGCAGTTAAGTAGGGCAGGGTTATTTGTGGTGCCACCACACTCCCCTCCCTATATAATCTGCTCTGGACTGAACCAGTTTGGGATTAAATTTTACCTTCTTCATTAAAGGGGGTCTGGAACACTGAATAATACTCAAGACAAAAAGGGACGCTTGCGGCATGATGGCAGAAAGAGGACAGACGTTTTGGGGCTGGTTGACGATGGCAGGTAGGCAGGACTGAGTCACACCCCTTAGACCACTGATACTGTGCCCTTGCCTGTGGAGAGTCAAGACACAGTCATATGTGTATTAATAGTGCAAGCTACCCGATTTACCATTCCAGAAGGGCTTAGATCACTGTTACCCGATTTACAATTCCAGAAGGGCTTAGGTCACAATTTCTGGCCTCATCACACTCCCTTGAGTGAATCGGTTCTTGCCTATGACCTTAGCCATCAGCTCTGCCTTCTGAACACCTCTCCTTGGTGCCTACAACGTGCCTAAAACAGACTTCCTGACCCCTCCTACCTGGAGTGGTACTCCTCCCCTCCTCAGCATTCCAGCGTTCTATCCCATAAAGGCGTACCCCGGGCCTCTTCCCCACCCTATCCCATCTCCCCAACTTCGGCCTCTCCTTTCTCCAAGCTGTGTATGTCCTGTGGAGTCTCTAGGCGGTTTTCTGTTGGTTTTGAACAACATGATTATCTGGCTTGACTTAATAGATTTAACACATTTAGACCTTTACTCAACAATATATATTTTTCTCAGCATGTATGACACATTTATAAATGTTAGCCACATTCTAGGTTATAAAAGAAGTCTCAAATACAAAATATGTACACCATGTTGTACACCTACAACACACTTAAGGAGGAACATTTAACAAATAATTGCAGCTTCTCAGCCTGAGGAGCCATAGGAGGCCTCTGCCCGGGCTTAGTCTCTGTGTTCCCTCCGAGACTCCTATAAGCTCTAGCAAGGTCCGGGGTCTGTAAAAGTGCAAAACGCTTTCAAATTATCAAAGGAGATGACATAAAGAATCAGAAGATTCTTAAAACTGAATTATAATAAAAACAATATATATTAAAACTTCTGGGATATAGCTAAAATAGTACTTGAGAAAACCGTAGCCTTCATTCCCTATATTGGAAAAGGGGAAGGTCTGAAATGTAATGTGCTAAGTATTAAAGTTAAGAAAATAGAAAAAGAACAACAAGATGGACTCAGAGTAGAGATAATGAGGCAGAAATTTAGCAGAAATATTAAAAATAAAGAAAGAAAATAAAACTAAATTCCCAGATAACAATAAGCTAAAGGAGTTCATCACCAACAAACCAATATTACAAGAAATCTTAAAGGAACTTCTTTAAGAAGAGGAGCCCTGGCTAGTGTGGCTCAGTGGATTGAGTGCTGGCCTGCAAAAGCAAAGGGTCACTAGTTCAATTCCCAGTCAGGGCATGTGCCTGGGTTGTGGGCCAGGTCCCCAGTTGGGGGAGTGAGAGACAACTACACACTGATGTTTCTCTCCCTCTTTATCCCTCCCTTCCCCTTTCTCTGGAAATAAAATCTTAAAAAAAAAAAAGAGGAGGAAAAACTATTTAAAAATATAAATAATAAAATGGTGATAACTACCTATTGTATCAATAACTTTAAATGTAAATAGATTTGAGGCTCCAACCCAAAGGTGCCTGAATGGGTAAGAAAACAAGACCCTTACATATGCTGCCTACAAGAGGCCCACTTCAGATCAAAAGACACACATACACGGACTGAAAGTAAAGGGATGGAAAAGATATTTCATGAAAATGGAAATGAAAAAAATCTGGGTTACCAATACTTAGACAAAATAGACTTTAAAATAAAGGCTATAGAAGAGACAAGGACTCAGCAATTGCACTTCTGGATGTTTATTTGAGGATATCCAAAACACTAATTTAAGAAGACACATGCAGCCCTATGCTCCCTGCAGCATTACTTACAGTAACTAAGATCATGGAAGCAATCTCAGCGTCCATTGATAAACAAATGGATAAAGAAGATATGGTACATATATACAATGAAATATTACTCAGCCATAAAAAAGAATGAAATACTGCCATCTGCAACGACATAGATGGACCTAGAGGATGTTATAAGTGAAAAAATACAGAGAAAGACAAATAACATGATGTCACTTATATGTAGAATTAAAAAAACCCAGACAATTCATAGATACAAAGGATGTTTTGATGGTTGCCAGGCAGGAGCAGGAATGGGTGAGAAAGGGGAAGGGATTTGGACGTGCAAATCACCATGATAAAAAGAGTCATGGGGATGTAAGTGCAGCAGAGGGGACACAGACAGTAATACTGCAATAACTATGTATGCTGTCAGGTAGGTACTAGATTTATCGGGTGATAGCTGTCTGTTATATCAATGTATAAATCACTATATTGATCACCTGAAACTAATACACTTTATGTCAACTGTAACTGAAAAATTAAAAAGTACAAAAAAAGTAAAGAAGCAGAAAACAAAGATATGAAGCTCAATATAAATAAAAGACAAATCTCTAGTGAAATGTCATTAAAAAAGGTATAAGACATGAAAAACAATTTTAGGAATAAAAAAAGGAGACACACTTCAGATAGAACAGAGATTAAAAATATAGTCAAAATAGTATGCCATAAATATTTAAAGCTTTCAAGAAACATGCAGAAAAATTATTAAACAAAACTGACTTCAAAAAATGTGAGCTTTGCCGCCCCCCACTCCAGTCAAGCACCGCTTTGGCTGCACTGTACTGGCTGGATGGCTCCTGCGAAGCCAGCTCCACTGTAGTCTCCTTCCAGCCGCCATCAGGATCATCTACTGGGACCGCATCAGCCACAGATGAGATGTTCTTTAATATCTACAAGATCCAGGAGGTCACAGAAGGGCTGTGCCTGGAGGTGGCAGGGCAGATGGTCAGTACGACAGAGGGTAACACTGATGACTCATTTCACTGGTGGAAATGCCTCCACTGAAGGCCCCCGGGGACAGTAATCACCAGTGATGATATTGTCAGGAACCATCATTTGTAGGAAGCCAGCTTCACAAAAGAAGGCTATAAGTACATCAAAGTTACATGAAATCAATCAAAGGCAAACTTGAAAAACAGAGACCAGAAAGAATAAAGCCTATTACGACAGGGGCTGCAGAACAAATTAAGCGCATTTGTACTGATTTCAGAAACTACCAGTTCTTTATGGTGAAAACATGAATCCAGATGGCATGGTTGCTCTGCTGGACGACTGTGAGGATGTTGTGACCCACATATGATTTTCTTTAAGCATGGTTTAGAAATGGAAACAAGCTGATAAACTTGGCAATTTGGGCCTATCACCTGTCATCATAACCAGCCGCCACCCTTCATCCACACCCCAGGACTAGGACAAATAGGACTTGGGCTCTTCATTTAGTGTGACCTTGATTTATTTGGAACGGAGGCATTGTTTTTAAGGAAAAAAGTGTGTCACTTAGGTTGTCTAAAAATAAAATGCATTTAAACTAAAAAAAATTTTGAGTACTTAGTTAAAATGTTTTCATACAGAAGACAATAGACTCAGGCAGTTTTATAGGTGATTCTACAAAACTCTAAAGAAATGGATTATTTCAATCCACTATTAATAAGTCATTTATGAGTTAAACATAGAAATAAAGAAAAATTTAAATGATATTCTCAATAGATGCAGAAAAATAATTTTCATATCTATTCAGATTAAAATTTTAACAAGTTAGGAATAAAAAAAGTAAATATTATGCTCAATAACAAAGTGTTGGACGCTTTCCTTTTCTGATCAGAAATGAGACAGGAATACTCAGAATTATTGTTTCCACTCATCATTTTTCTGTAGGTTCTAGCTGGTGCAGTATAATAAGAAATAAGAAATACAAGGTATAGAAAGGAAGGAATCAAACTGTCTTTGTTCTCAGATGGTAGATGGGTTGTATCTAGAAAACACCAAAAACTGATGGACAAATTAAGAAGTAAGCCCTGACTGGCGTGGCTCAGTTGAGCATCCTCCCATAAAGCAAAGTCAGGGCACATGCCTGGGATGCAGGCCAGGTCCCAGGTTGGGGGACTGTGAGAGGTAACCCATTGATGTTTCTCTTTTTCCCTCTCTTCCCCTCTCTCTAAAAGTAAATAAGTAAAATCTGAAAAAAGAAGGTAGTTTATCAAGTTGCAGGATCGATAAAATCAGTTGCTTTCAAACTCATTGGAAAACAAATTGGAGGAAACTTTCTATTTGCAATAGCACCAAAAAATTACTAACAATAAAATGAGCAAAAGTTGTGCAAGAGACTCATGTCTTAGCCGAATGTGAAAACTGAGGCAAAGAAATAAAGCCCAGGCTGGCCATGCAGACCTGCTCAACTAACATATATGAACATCAAGTCTATTTATTGGCTTGTACGAAATGTTAGTTCAGGGTATTCCCTATAGAATTCAGAGATGTAAGCCCAGTGGAACTGCGAAGGACCAGAACTGACCCCCAACAAGGGAACTCCCTGTCTGAACGGCAGCAGGGGGTCTCTGCCCAGGCTGAGTCTCCGTGCTCCCTCCAAGACCTTGCCTAGCTATAGCTGGATTAGGGTCTGCAACCCTTTTGAAATAGGGAAGACTAAATATTTTAGACTTTGCAAGCTACATGGTCTCTGTCACAACTATCAACCACACCATTATAGCATGAAAGCCATCAAAGACACTTAAACAAGTGAGTTTGAGTGTGGCTGTGTTTTGGTGAAACTTCATGTACACAACTTCAAATTTCATACTTCCCACGTGCCAAATATTACCTTTAAAAATTTTTTTCCCAAACATTAAAAAAATATTTAAAAACCCATTCCTACCCACGGGCCATACAAAAACAAGCAACAGGCCTTTCAGCTGCAGGCCATAGTCAGTCTTGCTTCATCTGGCTGCCCTCCAGTATGGCAAAAGGCTGGGCCGGGTCTTTTGAGGCCTGATCAGGAATAACAGGTATCTTGGGAACATCAGGTATTGCAAGTGCTGCTGGGAATAGACTTTTGGAGAACTGGGGGTTTTAAGCCATCTGTAATAATCTTCGGTGGCTTCTCTCATCCTTAGTTAGGGCTGGAGTGTCTTAGCTGGCATTTGTGGCCCTCTGTGACTTGACCCCTGCCTGCCCTAACGGTCACTTTCAGCTCCTCCTGCCTTCCTCAAAGTTTCCCAGACTACAGTCCCTCTGTCAGGGCTACAACTTATGCTTTTCTACACCATAGCCTGGCAAGCCATAGTCCTAAGCCTGCTCCCTTCCCCAGGCTGAGCTGGAAAGTCCCCTATCTTCTCCCACACTGCTATGATTCACACTTGGCCTGCTGTAGCCCTCAGTGGGCCGAGGACTCCGTCCTTTAAAAAAAAGATTTTATTTTATTATTCAATTTTAGAGAGAGGAGAAGGGAGGAAGAAAGGGAGAGACACATCAATGTGAGAGAGAAACATGATCTGTTGCCTCTAACATGCGCCCTAACCAGGGATTGAACCCACAATCCAGACATGTGCCCTGACGGATAATTGAACCAAGGACCTCTTGCTTTGCAGAATGACACCCCACCAACTGAGCCACACTGGCCAGGGTTCCCTGTCCTTCGTACACATCTCTGCATCCCCAGGTGTGAAGGCTTCTTGGAAATCATCTTGGAAAGCTTCCAGAGAGAAGGTTAAATTTCCGTGTTGGTGCAAGATAGAAGATTTTTCCATTAGGAAACCAGGGGAGTCTCTGGTCCTGACGCTGACCCACAGGAGCAATTCCTGCTCTGCTTTGGACTTGGGACCTGAGAGGGGGGAACAGCATTTCCACTACTCCGGAGCAGGAAGCAAGGGAGTTAGTGGAGCAAATGCTCTGAGCTGACCCACCCTGGGGCAGTCACTGAAGCCTTTCTTTCCCGGTCCATAAAATGCGCAGACTCACTGTTACCTATTCACAGGCTATGAGATACTGTGATTGCTTTGTGAATTCTGGCATAGATTTTTAATTAGCTACGCCCCTCCTGCTAGAGAGGCAGAGAAGGTGTGCTGAGGGATGATGTTCCTAGTTTGAGATTTCGATCAGCAATGGAGCATCTTGGGGCCTTCCTGGCACCAGCACCATGCCTCTTCCCACACTCGACATCTCCCAGCCTCGGGCTTCTCACAGAGCATAATCAAGAGGAGTACATGGGTAAGGAGTGATGAAATTGGGGTGATTGTGGCAGGGGTGATGAGGTCTGGAATGTGGAACAAGGAAAGCAAGGGTCCTTTGTTCACTGGAATTCAACACAGGAACAAAGAAAATATGAAGAAAGGAAGACTGGGCACCAAGGCTAGTGAAGGACTGCCGGTGGTGGTAGGGGGAACCCATTCTCAACATTCCAGGATCGGACAAAGTGGGCTGGGAAGGGAATTTGATGAACATCTACAGAGCGGGGAGTGGCCATTCCCTCCTGGCTGGAAGAACCTGGAGGAGCATGGCCTCTTGCAGCTCGTTTGGTAAGCACACCGCCTGGGGACCTCCAGGCCACAGCTGAAGAAATCAAGCTGAAGAATTGCTTCTGGTGTCCTGAAGCCGACACTCTACAGCCGGCCTCTTCATGAGCCCTCCAAAAGGTCCTGGCAACCCGTCTCTGCAGCTGCAGAAAGAGAGAAGAGGGCTAAAACAAGAAACCAGACTGAGAAACAACTCTATGAGCTCATGTTGCAAGGTTGCATGTCTCTGCGTTCCACACACGTGGGCACCTGCAGAGGCTGGGGAGGGTCTCTCGAGTAGCACTCCATTCCCCTTCTCGGCTCGCTGTAGGCGGCGCCTGCAGACCTGGGTGATGTGTAATTGATAGAGGAGAGGAAGGGGTCAATCAATTGTTACCTTTACGCTCCATCCCACCCCCGAGGCAGTGTCTGGCTAGTTGGGCCCGGCGGGTGGCGAAGAGGGTCCAGCAGGCAATTTCCTCGAGTACAGAGAATTGGGTCGCACAGTCACCGCTGGGACCCAGCTAGAACTGTGATGGGGCGGAGTCGCCGCAGAGACTCGGCCCACGTCGCAGCGGGCGGGGAAAAGCCTCTGTGAAGGGGGCGGGTTGGGCTGGGCAGAAGCGCAATCTCCGTGTCACGCTTGGAAACTGCTGGAAGTAATCGCAGTACAGCCGCCATCGCTCCTTCCGCCGCACGCAGACAAAGAGTCCATCCCCGCCCCCACCCCACCAGCCTAGGCCGGTTGGCCCCCACCCCCAGCCGAAGCCACGCCCTGCGACTAAACGTTGGCCCTTCTTCCAGCCTACCAGACGGCCGGGATATGGTAGTTGCACCTGGAATTCTGCAACGTTCCCAGAGGAAAAAAAAAAAAAAAAACCCAAAACCAAAACCCTTACCCTTACCCTTACCGGGGAGTATGAATGTGTAGGGCAAATTCTGGGAGGAAAGTCGAGCTTGGGAGCGAAGGTCATAATGATTAGCCGCCTCCCACTCCCCATTTTTAGGTGTCCGTCGAGGCTGGCACAAATGGGTGGAAGCACCTGACTCACAGGTGTTTAGAGTATCAGCGAGATCCTCTCTTCTAGATCCTCCACTATGTCATCTGAGCATTCCCAATTCCTAGTTATGGTGGGGTCACTCCTTGGAAGTGCGGCGGTAGAACCACGTAAAGGAGTGTAGAGAGTCAGACCTGCCCCTCCCGCTCTTCACCACCTCCTTATCTATTTGGGCCATTACGTCAAGGTGGGCGGGCGGCGGCAGGTGCGAGGCTGACAGACATCCTCCTTTAAGGCGGAGGGATCCGTGGGCGGGCAGCTGAGTGTGCTTCGCCCTATATAGGGCGGTTGGGTGCACACGGTCCTTCTCTTGAGTCAACCCCGCGCACGCAATTTGCGGTGTGTGAGCTAAAAATAGTCCCTGCTTGCTAGTACTTGCATCTCTTCACTCTCGAGGTAAGGCCACGGCCGTTTCCTAAATGCTTTTGTCTTCAGTGTCCTTTCGGGTCGCTTTCGTGTCTTTTTAAAGCCCAGATTTTGTTGTGCCAGATGGCCTTTCTTGGGCCGGGATGGGGGAGTGGGCTCTAGATTGTAGCTCGCTTTTACTAACGTGCTTAGGTGGCAGAGTTTTCCCCGGGCGACTAATCTTGGCCGACGTGGGCCATGGAGTGGACTTGGGTTAGTAGTGGGCGTTGCACGTGGTGGCAGCGCCGGCCTGGAATGCTGCCATCTTTGCCCCTGCATTTCCGGACGCCGCCACGGGTGGCTGGAGGGTCCGCAGGAGTGGTGGGTGGTAAGTGTGCTACTCGGAGTGACTCAGCACAGCCTGGTATGGCCTGGCTTTGCCACATCTCTGTATAGGACGCAGTTTTCAAATCTGTGAGGGGCCGCGGCTAGGAAAGCTTTAGATCTCCACTGGCCCATCATGCTTGCAGATCTTCCTTTCATCTGATTGGAGAAGGAGGAGAGGAGGGGGCAGGCACGGGAATATTAATCTTGGTTTCCTGCCTTCCCCCACCCTCTCCCCGAGAGCTGAGATTGTTCTGGAAGCTTCTGGAGCCCAGCGCGCCCCGCCCAGGTGCCCGGATGCTGGGACGCAGGGAGACTGCGCGGTGGCGCCCCCTCCTCGCGTGCTTCTCGCTGACCGTTGTCCTGCTGTGAGAGGAGGGTCGGCCTGTTGGACCAAGGCCACCATCTTAGTTGTGTTTGGTTGAGCCCTATACTTTATAGTCACGTGTGCTGAAGGATCACGATTGAGCTTTTTGTTTTTACTGGTTTTTTGTTTTAATGGACACCCAGACTGGTATCCCACAGATACCTCAGAGGTTATCCTTCCCTACGCGGTCAGGCAGCTCCTGCCTAATGAGGGAGCAGTTTCAGATCATTGCCATGTAATGTAAACCTATTGATCTTGGGTTTTTTCCCTTCACTTGGTACCAAAAAAGGTAACGTAAGTGTTTAAATATCTGTGTGGATTATGTGGGATTGTTATTTGAAATAACATAGGTTGGGGCCACTATTCTTCATTTCTAAGAAGCTGCTAGGTGATGCTGAAGTTTTTGGTCCGTGGACCACTTAGTATGGCCTCTAAAAACCCTGACCTTGTATTTTGTTGAAGAACATGTTACCTTCCTGCCCACTCAATGGGTTTCAAACCTACAGCTTGAAATCTTTGAAGAAAGGGCTCTTTAGTCTCTTGGAAATGGATACTACTCAGCTCAAAGCAGTTCGAACTAAATTTTTTCATGTCTTCATTATGACTGGAGTGAACTTTAGTCTTAAATTCAGGCCATCATTTTCCATTGTAATTTTTATTATTTTAGATGCCTGAGGAAGTGCACCATGGAGAGGAGGAGGTGGAGACTTTTGCCTTCCAGGCAGAAATTGCCCAACTCATGTCTCTCATCATCAATACCTTCTACTCTAACAAGGAAATTTTCCTTCGGGAGTTGATCAGTAATGCTTCTGATGTGAGTACTCTGCGGGTCTTCATGGGTGGTGATGTTTGTTTTATTTTGAGGGATTTTGTGGGGTCTACTATTGAAGGGGGATAAACCTGGCATTCAAAAAAAGCTTGTCTTGGTCTATGTGGATAGATGGAATATTGTAGGTAACTGTATGTGGTTCTTAAATCTCAAGGGGTTATCAGATTTGAGGCTGTTTGGGAGTAAATAGCAAAAAAGTTATTTTGGGTGAAGAGGTGGGTTTTAAGAAAGCAGAATTGTACAAATGATAATTTGTGTTTTTAGGCCTTGGACAAGATACGCTATGAGAGCCTGACTGACCCTTCCAAGTTGGACAGTGGTAAAGAACTGAAAATTGACATCATCCCCAATCCCCAGGAACGCACTTTGACTCTGGTAGACACAGGCATTGGCATGACCAAAGCTGATCTCGTAAATAATCTGGGAACCATTGCCAAGTCTGGTACAAAAGCATTTATGGAGGCTCTTCAGGTATATGGTCTTTCAGCTAGGCACACCATTTATCCATGTCTTTTGGCTCTTTATTTTTTCAGAACTTTGACCTTTTTTGTGTGTGTGGCAGGCTGGTGCAGACATCTCCATGATTGGACAGTTTGGTGTTGGCTTTTATTCTGCCTACCTGGTGGCAGAGAAAGTAGTAGTGATCACAAAGCACAATGATGATGAGCAGTATGCCTGGGAGTCTTCTGCTGGGGGTTCCTTCACTGTGCGAGCTGACCATGGTAGGCTGGCTTCCTGTAAAGGTGTTGGGGTTTGAATTCTGGGGAAACCTGAAATAGACATCTCGAGTAGTTTATCTGTAAAGCAGTTACCTTTCACCACAGCTCTGCATTTAGTTTCATTTCCTTAACACATTGTGAGTGCCTTTATTTATTCATTTATTCATTAGGTGAGCCCATTGGCCGGGGCACCAAAGTGATCCTTCACCTTAAAGAAGACCAGACAGAGTACTTAGAGGAGAGGCGGGTCAAAGAAGTGGTGAAGAAGCACTCACAGTTCATAGGTTATCCCATTACCCTTTATGTGAGTATGGACTGGAAATCTTTACGTGAATGGTATCTGCTTCTCTGGAGAATTGCATGGTTCTTGGTTTTTTTTTTTTCCCTCTTTCCCTGGTGTTCTGTACTCTGAAATTGTTGTCTTTGGTACTTTCAGTTGGAGAAGGAACGAGAGAAAGAAATCAGTGATGATGAAGCAGAGGAAGAGAAGGGGGAGAAAGAAGAGGAAGATAAAGATGATGAGGAGAAACCCAAGATTGAAGATGTGGGCTCAGATGAGGAGGATGATAGTGCTAAGGATAAGAAAAAGAAAACAAAGAAGATTAAGGAGAAATATATCGATCATGAAGAACTGAACAAGACCAAGCCCATTTGGACCAGAAACCCTGATGACATCACCCAGGAGGAATATGGAGAGTTCTATAAGAGCCTTACCAATGACTGGGAAGACCACTTGGCAGTCAAGGTGAGAAACCCTGTATCATGCTCAATGAGGAGCAGGCGTAAGGGTGTTGATGTATTAGATGCAACTTGCACAACTGGTTGGTAGCTGGGAACTGTGAATGTCGTGTAGCCACATGAGTTTGTTTACAGGTGACACTTTCAGGGTGGAGAAATAACATCCTTCCCAGTGACCTCACTTTGTGTCTATGGTAGCCTAACACGTGCTGGGTTCAGACTTGACCATTCTCATTGGCCTAAGGGTTATATACAGCCTGTAGCATTCTAGACCATTCAGGATATTACGGATTAATTTTCTCAACAGCTGCCCTATACAGTGCTTATACTGTGGTGCTTAGGGAAGATCTTTGTTTCAAACAGTTTGATAATTTGGTGTTGGGTCCAGAAGCTATACATAACGTTGAACTGTGTTGTTGGCTTATCTTGAATTTCAGCACTTCTCTGTAGAAGGGCAGTTGGAATTCAGGGCATTGCTATTCATTCCCCGTCGGGCTCCTTTTGACCTCTTTGAGAACAAGAAGAAGAAGAACAACATCAAACTGTATGTCCGCCGTGTGTTCATCATGGACAGCTGTGATGAGTTGATACCAGAGTACCTCAGTGAGTATTCCCTTGGCCTAACGTTACTTAGCTGGGTAAAGCTCTGTGAGGCTTTAAAGCATTCTCAGGGGAACTGAAGTCTGTTCTTACATAAGGGTTCTTTGCAACACAGTCAGTGAAGATTCAGTGGAAAAAACTATTCTGCTGAATCTAGATGAACCACCTCATCTACCTGTTGTTTTACCTGACTTTTCTCCTGTGTGTGATTGCAGACTTCATCCGTGGTGTGGTTGACTCTGAGGACCTGCCCCTGAACATCTCCCGAGAGATGCTCCAGCAGAGCAAAATCCTGAAGGTCATCCGTAAAAACATTGTTAAGAAGTGCCTTGAGCTCTTCTCTGAGCTGGCGGAAGACAAGGAGAACTATAAGAAATTCTATGAGGCGTTCTCTAAAAACCTAAAGGTAAGGAGTCAGCAAGTGCATACTTTCTGTATGGTTACGATGGATTTTTTTTTTTTTTACTCACAACAGAGGGTAAGAGGTTATTTCCAAGTGAGACTGGTTTTTTTCTTTCCACCCCTTTAAAGCTTGGAATCCATGAGGACTCAACTAATCGGCGACGCCTTTCTGAGCTTCTGCGCTATCACACCTCCCAGTCTGGGGATGAAATGACTTCTCTTTCAGAATATGTCTCTCGCATGAAGGAGACCCAGAAATCCATCTATTACATCACTGGTGCGTTGGAGCCTGGGTCTGATTAAAGCTTCTCCTTAGAGGTGTAGGGATTTGGGGGACATTGAGGGATGCCCGGGAACTGGTGGTATGAAGCTTTTTGGTCTGAATTCAGTTAATAATCCTACAGGTGAGAGCAAAGAGCAAGTTGCCAACTCTGCTTTTGTGGAGCGAGTGCGGAAGCGGGGCTTTGAGGTAGTATATATGACGGAGCCCATCGATGAGTACTGTGTACAGCAGCTCAAGGAGTTTGATGGGAAGAGCTTGGTCTCAGTTACCAAGGAGGGCCTGGAGCTACCTGAGGATGAAGAGGAGAAGAAGAAAATGGAAGAGAGCAAGGCCAAGTTTGAGAATCTCTGCAAACTCATGAAAGAGATCTTGGATAAGAAGGTTGAGAAGGTAAGCAATTCTGAGACTGATCTGTTTTGTAACAGATGCCTCCAGGACTGTTTCCTTTAGAACTTGGTGTTGCTACACAATGAGTGGTTTTTAAGCAACATAATTTAAGGCCCACCAAGTTTAAGGTTGCCATATCTGAAATTTGGCAAAGGTTAGGCAATTATTTTGAGAATGGAACTCAAAATATCCTTTTATCTCCAAGTAGTAAGCTGGTTTAATAGAAACTTAAGGTTTTTGTGATTGTCCACAGGTGACAATCTCCAACAGGCTCGTGTCTTCACCCTGCTGTATTGTGACTAGTACTTACGGCTGGACAGCTAATATGGAGCGTATCATGAAAGCCCAGGCACTTCGTGATAACTCTACAATGGGCTACATGATGGCCAAAAAGCACCTGGAGATCAACCCCGACCACCCCATTGTGGAGACTCTACGTCAGAAGGCAGAGGCAGATAGGAATGACAAGGCTGTGAAGGACCTTGTGGTGTTGCTGTTTGAAACAGCGCTGCTGTCTTCTGGCTTCTCACTTGAGGATCCCCAGACCCACTCCAACCGCATCTACCGCATGATCAAGCTGGGCCTAGGTGAGCACCCCTGCCAACCTGAGTGCTGCAAGGAGTCGGGGAACTGGTCTTATGGGGATAGGTACGACTTGGGTCAAACCTCTTGTGACACTTTTTTCCACTTTTAGGGATTGATGAGGATGAAGTGACAACAGAAGAACCCAGTGCTGCTGTTCCTGATGAGATTCCCCCCCTTGAGGGTGATGAGGATGCCTCTCGCATGGAAGAAGTAGATTAGGAGTTTCTACCTACAGACCTTGAGTCCTGTGTAGTGTCTTCATGGCTTCCCTAGCAGCCCTGAGTGGCCCGAGCCTACCTGGTTTCCTCTGCTGTTTAGTGTTTTTTTCCTCCTGTCTTTGCCTAGAGCAGGTTAGGAGGGCCTCAAGCCTTCCCTTCTCATTTGATATTGGGTTTGGATGCTGTTGTGTATTTTTATTTTGTTCTGAAATTAAAGTATGCAAAATAAAGATGATGTAGTTTTTATATAGTTTTGCTCTCACAAGGTGGGGTAGAATTCTGCCTTTAGAGTCCCCTTAGATACCCAGCAGTCTCACCATGGACACAGTAGCACAGCAGCAGCAGTTGAAATACAACACTGACTAGAGAACTACCATGTTGACACCATTTGTCTCTATAAAGCATGTACTTGTCAACCAAAGCACAGGACCAAGCCTATTGTAGCAATTTAATAAAATAAAATTATGAGAGCAGAAAGTTACATTTCCAAAGTACCAAAACCTGCAACTGGCTCACGGAGCAAAGCCCTGGGATCCAGGAGCACAGGTGTTGCTGGGTAGGGTTCCCCATCCCCTTCCCCTAGCACAGCACCATCTTTCGTTTATCCTAGGAAAGCAGCGTGCTGCCTACAGCCACCAAAGGAATGCAGGTCTGGGAGGGAAGTCTAAAGGGGTGGGTACTTGGGGCAGAGGACAAGCACAGATGAGTGTGGTACTGGTGCCAACAAGGGCACAACCAGGGAACTTCAGGGGGAACACTGGAAGAAGATAACTACTCTGGGGTTCAAGAATCCTGCCTACGAGAAGACTGGTGACTTAAGGCAAAAGGGAAGGCTGCCTCCTGGTCTCCATATCCTTAACTGCAGAGCTGGTTTGCGATACAGAGAAAATACCTGCACTGGTTGCCTCTGATAAGTTACAGTAGAAGTGGAAAAACAGTATGGTAAAGTACGGTTAAAGGGTCCTACTTCACTTTGCCCCTCAGATCTCTCAAACCTTCTGCACAGGGGACTCAATGGGTACAGCCTTCTTTCCCCGTTGCTTTAAACGGCCCCGGGCATAGACTCTGAGCAGGAGGGCAGCAAAGACCACAGCCACCCCCAGCCCACCCACCACTGTGATGGTGTGGCCGTAGAGGAGGCAGGAGAGGAGAATGGCAAAGGCCTGGCGGAGGGTCATGATGATGGTGAAGACTGCAGCCCCAAACTGTCCAATGGTGTAGAAGATGAAGAGCTGGCCACATGCAGAGCAGATGGAGAGCAGTAGGGCATGTGCAGCGAACTCGCTGTGTCTCCCCATAAAGCGGGTCCCCTCCAGGAGGGCCCCTTGCTCTAGCAGGGAGCCCACTGTGAAGAGGCAGGAGAAGAAGTTGACCCCAAACATCATCTGCACTGAAGACATCTTATAGGCAAACAGGGCATCCTGCCAGTTCGAGGTGAAGCTGTCAAAGGCAATGTAGCCTGCCAACAGTATCAGGCCTGAGAGTGTGGTGGCTGGGGAGCTTCGGGGCTCTGGTCCACTGGACAGCAGAAACATGCTGACCCCAATGGAGATGAGGCCAGCTGTCAGGTATTCCCAGTGTTCATAGCTGCGCCGAGACACCAACTTTCCCATCAGCATGACAGGGATCACCTTAGAGGCCTTGGCCAGCACCTGGGTGGGGAAGCTGACAAACTTGAGAGCTTCATATTGGCACCAGCTGCTAAGCACATTTGACAGGCTGGCGAAGGAGTACCGATACATGGGTGCCCCATGTCGGGGCTGTTTGCAGAGAAGGCAGTAGAGGCCAGCCACGATCAGGGCCAGCACTCGGTTCATTAGCACCAGGAACTGAGAGTCCGTGAAGCGCTCACCTGCCCATGTCGCTGTAGCTCCATAGCTCCTGGTCATCACTCTTTCCTGCAGCACTCCCCAAGTCAGGTAAGATGCCTGGGGGCGGGGGGGGGGGAGAGTAGAAACAGAGAAGATAAAAGGAAAAGGCTGGCAAGAAAGGATCTCAACAACCCCCCTCTCCCAGAATGCTGTTCAAATGACTTAAAGGACAGCGTACATATTTTGGTTCCTCTGTAGTAACCAAAAGTTTCCCCTTCCTTCTCAAGCCTGGATTCATCTTGTAGGGAATCAAGTGTGTGTGATGTGAAATGCAAGTGCTTTAGAACCGCCCAGACCCCGTCTGTCCCCACAGTAGGGCTGGCTGGTCAGGGTTGACTGCATCCCAAGTATTTTCCTATCTATTCCCAACCAATTCAGAGAGGCAAGAATCCTTAGAGAAGACTGGACACCTCTGAGTTTGACATGTTCTATGAGATGGACCTAGTAGAGTCTACTCAAAAATGCCATGAGGTCAACATCTTTGTCCCCTCTCACGTACAGTGTGGGGGGAGCCTGAATGGCTTCCCCAAACTTTTTTCAGTGGGTTCACAGTGTATGAAACACATCATTGCAGGGGACAGTGTAATACAGCACAGTAGAAATCACAAAAAAAGAAAGGAGGAGGGAAAATGATTTTTTCCTCCAACCACTTCTAAGAAGATGGCGGTACAGACTGGACACAAAACACACCAACCAGCACCCTGACAGAGTGAAGCGGACCCGGACCCAACCCAGGAACAGCAACAGAGCCTTCCTGCCTGCCTACCTACCTGGAGTCCCACCGCACAGAAGAGCAGCTTCAGGGCCTGCCAAGTGGGAGTGGTCTCTGCTGGCTCTGTCCGGGAAGCCAGGGGGACCTCATCGGAGGCCTTGGGCTCATTGCCAAACACACAAGCTTTCACCAGAGGGAAGCAGAGACCCCTGCCTGAAGAAGGCACACAAGGTCAAGCCCCAGTCTTCTTCCTAGCACCTCATCATCTTTTCCAGAGCAGCCAGCTTGCCCTGCGGTTGGGCCTGCTGCCCTCCCTCCCTCTCTTTCCAAGCCACATCCTTGTTTGGACCGCTGGCCAACACCTAATACGGACCTAGCACATTTTCCCACCCTTTCCCCACACACCTGTCTCCAGGTAGTTCCTCCTCTTGAAGTACTGCACCAGCAGGTAGCCAGGTACCATAAAGCTGGCATAGCCAGCAGCATTCACCAAAAAGCGGAAGAACCATAGTTGGGTCCATGACTCCGGAGGGGTTTCGGGGGTATCCCCACCTGCGCCCAGGGAGGGGAGCGCAACCAACACCACCACTGCCCACCACCTGTGGGGACAGCGGACATAAGGTTCATCATCCACTGGGTCCTGCAGAGGTGACCACACTAGAGACGGGCCCGGAGTCACCTCCCCACCCCCCTCTGCTGCAGCCCAGGCGGGACAAAGAGCCTCTCTCTCCTTGGGGGGCCGGCGCCTCCAGGCAAGGCTTCCTCCCTCCCCCGGGACAGACCCGCCCCTCCGGCCACACAGGTTTCCTCTGTTCCCTCCAGCGCTCGCCGGTTGCTCCGGCCAGAGGCGGTGCCCCGTCCTCCCCCCCGCCCTCCAGGTTCCCGGGGCGCCGGGGTTCTCCAACTCCTCCGTCTGACACTCTCTAAGTCCCCCGAAAAGCACAAACCCACGCCGCGCTCCCGCCCCCGCCGGCCCTGCCGGCTCGGCGTAGCGCTCGGTGGGCCCACCACCGTAGCGCTCAGCAGCTGGGACCCATCCTGGCCCACCCGGCTGAGGAGCGGCGGTCACGTGGTGCCGGGGCTCGGTCACGTGGACTCGCCACCCAGGAGCCCCCCACCTGGCAACCATGGTCCGGGCCGCGTGGGGCGGAGGGGGGCCGGGGAATGCGAGACCCCGGGCCGCGCGCTCCCTCCGCTCCCGCCGTCGCCTCCAGAAGCTGCCAGCGAGCCAGCGGCTAGCGGAAGTGCCGCGATCTTCCCGCCTCCCTCCTTGCCCGCGGCCGCCCCTCCACCCCTCGCCGCGACCACGCAGCGCCCCGGGCCGCAGCGCCCCCGCGCGGCCCGGAGGGAGACGAGGCTTGCTGCCCGGGTGTTTGCTGCCCTGGGCGTGGAGTTAGGGAGCCCCGAGCCCCGTGTCATCCCTTGCTTCTAAACACCAATAGGTCTGATGGGGAGTTACTGCCATCTTAGGGGCGGGGACATTGAGGTTCGGGCCCAAGAACTTCCCCTTGTTACTGTTTTATGACGGAAAGATGTCTCCTTTTTTTGGCTGGGACAGCAATTGTCCCCCCATTCTCCATGACCTTCAAGGTTCTTGCGTGACCTGGCCCTAGTCTTCCTCGCCCACTCACCTATCCCCTGCAGAACCCCACTGGCCTGTTCTCAGTTCCTCTAATTAGCCTCTCTCCATCCCTTACTCATCCTTACGTTCATGTTGAACCGACAATCAGAGGCCTCTCCCTGACCACCCGAAGTATGGCCCTCCACCCACTCCATTGTTCTTCCCACTGCTTCTTTTCCCTTCACACCATCCATTGCAACATGTAATTACATATTTATATATTATATAGAAATACACGTTTATGATTTTAATGGCTGCCTCACTAAACTATATACTCCAAGTGGCTAGAGACTGTGTTGGTTTATTCCCATATTCTTCATCCCAGCGTAGGTCTGACCTAACAGGACCCCTAAACATGTGTGGAATATGAGAAAAAAAAAATAAAAAGCCACAGCTCCCTTGTGTCACCCTCCCTTAGGTGGCCCTTCTCCCCAGGCTCCTCCAGAGGGCAACCTCCAAGGCAGTGGTGAGGCCTCCACCTGTGTCTCCTTATTTCTCATTTCCTCACCCCTCTGTGTTTCCACAGAGAGGGCAAAAGTCTGTGCTGGACAGAGAGGCCTGAGGACTGTTAGCCCTCCTACCCTACCTAGCAAGGTCCTGTCCTGCTCAGGTGACAATTTCCTTCTTCTGCCTCTACCACAAGATCACAGGGCAGGCGTGTCTAAAAATCCCCAGTGCACAGAGACATACATTTGCACAAAACAACTATAGGGGGGAACTTTTGAAAAGTCTCTGCCATTTTAGTGTCATGTTATTGAAACTTCCCCTTCCCCAAAGTTCAGTCTGGGGCCTTCGGTGTCCAGTCTTTAAACAACAGTGTTTAACAGTCATCAACAGCAGTGCGAGGGAAGCCCTCAGGGCACTGCTCGCTCTTATTTGTTTCTCTCCTCACTCAGGAGAGTCCTTGTTTTCCTACTGGCTGGCAGTTTCAGGGTGACCCAACATGGGTAGAAGCAAATGTTCCTGTCATCTTCCAGAGAGGTAAAGAGGCTTCGCCCAGGATACCTGGGGCTTTGGCGGGGGTGAGGGTGGGGGGTTCTTCCAAGAATCTACTTCCACCTGGGAAGCTCTTCCTTCCAGGCTGGCTCTCCTTCACTTGTGATTCCTCCTCTCAGCTCAGGACTGTGCCGGTCCCAGCAGTCCCCAGGACTCCAGAGAGCACATTGCCTGGGCCCAAACTGCAGCAACTGTGGCTCCAGCTTCCAGATGGGAAGAGGTGAAGCCTCCAGGACCCCAGACCATGCCCTGGCTTCACTCGGCACACATCAGTGGCTTTCCAGAGATCTTTAGGTCATCAAAGGGCAAGAGAGCAAAGGGCTGAGAAAGAGAATGGAGAGAAGCAAGGTCAGGCCCAGAGGAAAAAGGCAGTGGTGGGGGAAGAGAGCTGGGGAGACCCATTGAGCCATTTTCTCCCCATCAACTGACAGCTGGACATCAGGGAACAAATCCTCCTACTAATCTCCTAAATGGTGGCCCCTCTAGGCTAGCAAGAGCCCTGAGGCCTTACTTAGGCAAGCCCTCACTCTCTAAGAAAATCCCTGAATATCACAGATAAGAAGGATCAAGGAGCTAACCTAGCCCACGGGTCTGGTTTTCTGGGGGCTGGGGATGGGGGAAGGGTAATCACAAAACATTTTGAACATTTTTTATATCAAACATTAAAAAAAAATGGGTGACTATAGAGAAAATCTAGCTTTCATTTCTCAAAACATCCCCAAGAACTGGAAATACTGGGCCCATATTCCTCCTCTGCAACTATGTGCTGAAGCTGAATGGAGTGACCTTCGGGCAGAGACTGGTGTCCCAGGCCCTAGCACCCTGCTGTCTGACATCTGGCCTGCTTCACTGATCCACTTTAGCTGCAGGGCTCCTCTAGGAGTCTAAGTCTGGGCCCCCCTCAGCCTGAGCCAACTAAGAAAACAGGCTGAGAGAGGGGCAGAAGCTTGCCTTAGTCCTACAGTTGGTGAGTGGAGGAGTCATGGATTGCATCCCAGGATCCTAAGTCCTTGGCTTTTCAGCCATTACAGCGCCTGTCTCTGCTATGGGTGTGGGAGGGACTGGAGAACAGAGCAGAGTATATGCCTCTTACATCTTCAGCCAGGTCCTGGGGCGTCACATCCTCGGCCAGGTCCTGGGGTGTCTCATCCTCCACGTTCCGCAGCAGGGAGTCAGCACCTGCCTCACGTAGAGTGGACGAGATGCTCTTGAGGCCCCGGCCTGCAGCGAGGTGGAGGGGTGTGCACCCGTTGAGCATACGGGCATCTACCCGGGCCCCAGCCTGGAGCAGGAAGTGTACCAGACCTCGCTCCTGGGTCTCCACGGCCAGGTGCAGTGCTGTCTTCCCACTCGTGCCCTCCTGGAGGGGAATAAGGATGTCAGCCAAGGTCCTCTAGAGGAAGCATGTTGGACCTGGGCCCTGGGGAAGGTGAGTGCCACCACTTCTGACACTGGGAGCAGACCTGGGGGCTAGATCAGGTGGCCACCTCACCTGCACGTCAATGTCAGCTCCATTTTCAAGAAGCAGTTTCATGAGTGACTGGTTCCTCTGCAGGGTGGCAATGTGGAGACAGGTCAGACCTGGAATGGGGTGAATATAGGGGTTGCTGATCTACATGCACCAACTCTCTCTCCCCTACTCTTCAGGGACCTCCCTACCCCTCAGTCCCAAGGGACCCCCTGCCCACTCAATAACTCTGATCACAGGACTGTTAAAACACAAACCCAAAAACCCCCTCAAAAATCTGAGGGGAAAGGAATGCAAAGTTTCCACTGTTTCAGTCATGTTATTGAAACTTTCATGCTTCAGGGGTCATGTTGCTGAGTGACACCCCCATACACGCACCCTCCCCCAAAATCCTCCCTTCCCCATCCTCTCTAACTCTAACTCTGCCTGCCTTCAAGCCCTGTCCAAAGCCGTCTTCTTCAGAGGTCTCTGGGATCCTCATGCCCGCAGCCACTCCCCAGGGCCACTTCCTCCTGTGTACTCCCCTAGTCCTTTTGCTATCTCCTTTTTGGCCTGGATTTCCCTCTGCTTAAAGACTAGATTCAGATGCACGTGCTTCACCTCCCTCAAGTCCATGCTCAAATGTCCCTGCTTCGTGAGACTCTCCCTGACCAACCTGTTTAATCACACATACTCACACAGCCCCATTCCCCCAATTCTGGTTCTTCTCACTCTGTTCTGCTTCCCCTCAGCACTTACTGCCTCTCAACGTACTAGAGAACCCATTTCGTATGTTTATTGTCTGTCTCAATCATTCTCTGTTTTGTTCACAGCTATAGGCCCAGCTCCTAGAATAGTGTCTGGCACATAGAGGCCCTCAGTCCATTTTTGTTGAATGAATGAATGATCTCTACTAAACAGAATACATAACTTGAGGGCAAGGTTTAGCTCTCTGTTTAGCGCATAGCATGTTCTAAGTAAATTCTAAGTCAAATTCATTCATTCATTCAGCAAATATGTACTGAGTATCTGTGTTCTTAGAATTGGAGATGCACTGATGGACAAGCTACCACCCCCCTCCCCTGAGAGTAGGGTCCCTGTCCCCTGTCCCCTCTTCATCCTATGAGCCCTGTGGCTGCCTGTACCTTGCCAGTTTTGCAACTGGAGGTCCAGGCAGTGAGATGGTCCTCTGCCTGGTTCTGGCTGTCCCTTCAGCAGGCAGTGGGCACAGTCTAGGTGCTGGCGCTGGCAGGCCACATGCAGGGCTGTGTCACCATGCCGGTCCTGTAGCATGCGGCTGGCCCCCTTCTGCACGAGGGCCTGAACTGTGTCTGGTTGGTTCAGATGCACAGCCAGGTGGAGTGCTGTCTGTAGGCACAAACAGAGGTCACGGGGCCACTGCAGCATGCTCCCACCTTTGGGAACATGCTCAGGTGAGCACAGGAATGGACAACTGCCCACCTTCCTTAAGGGCAGCTTATAGAGGCTATGGCCCTGGTCTTCCAAGGCCACACTACCAAGTCTTTCCCTTTGTCACCCCCCGCCAAGCTCTTGGGACCCCTATTCTGGAGGCAGGGTAAGGAAAGTAGCCCCTTGCTCTTCCTGTAGGTTCTCTTAGCCCCTGGGGAAAGGACGGATAAAGGCAGGGTCTACCTTCTCACCCTCTAGGGAGGTCTCTGTTATCCCCAAGGGCTAGGTGACAAAGAGGGGCTGGGGAGAGGAAAGAGAGTTACCAGGCAGTCTCCACCTAGCACACTCCTCTTTAAGGCTCTATGCAGATATCACCACTCATATTAGCCTCCCCCTGGCTGCTCCGCACAGACACTGGATGCCACGGCAGCTGGTATGTGTCTCCATCACAACTCTTGTCACCATGCTGTATAATTAGTTGTAGACACAGTCCCCTAGACCAGGCTTGAGCACCTTGTGGGCAGAGGCTGCGCATTACTTATGTTTGTATCCTCAGCTTCTAGGTCAGTGTCTGGCATATGGTTTCCTGAGTAAGCAACCTAAGGTCACTCATGTGGCTGCTCGGCATGGCTGCCAGGGCAGATATGGGGATCTGGGCACAGCCCACCCTTTCCCACCTGGTAAAGGTTGTTCTGAATGTCCAGGACCTCCTGGGGCAGAAAAGCCAGGCAACAGTGCAGCACAGCTGGGGCCTCGTGAATTACGGACAGGTGGATCAGCCTGGAGGGCGGGGGCAGGGTTTCGTGTCAGGGCCCAGGCCAAAGAGAGTGGCCTGGGGTCCTGGGGTTAGAAGGAACACATTGCTAAGAGGCCAGTCATAGGGTAGGTGCAGGAAGTGAGAGTTTGGGCCGGGAAGTGAAGGTTGGTTCAGAAAGCCAGGATCCTGGGGGTGAAGACTCCCAAGTCCCTAGCTCTGGCCTTCAAGGAGGGCCTTGGCTCAGTGAGAGTGTGGGCAGGGTGTGGACCCTACTCCCCTCTGGCACCAAGGCCCTGCCTCACTGCAGCTCCAGAGCCAAACTGCAAGCTGCTGGAGTAGTGCAGAAGTGGTGTGCAGGGCTGAGCTCCCCACTTACCCCCATCCTAACAGGGAGAAGAGAGGGCAGGAGTGGGGTCACCCACATCCCAGGAACTCAATGTTGCTCATGCCAAGGGAAAGAAAACAGAAGCTTCTGGATGAGGAGCAAGGAGAAATGCAACATCCTGTCCTGCTGCGCCCCACAGGGGAGTGAGTCAAGAGGGCCGCTCTTCAGACAGCACAGACTGGTGGGTCTGGCCAAAGCCCTCCACTCTGTGCACCTCCAAGGGGAGGTCTGTGCAGTGCAGACAATGTGTTTGTTGGGGGACAAAGAGCCTTAACCTAGGGGCGGGAGGGCAGCTGGGAGGGGAAGTTCCAGTGCTGGGGTTTCCCCACATCAGGTGGGGAAAATGAAAGCCAGTGCTGGAGGGTCTACGCCAGGACAGCTGCCTTGAGGCATTAGTGACTGGGGCAGTTTGGCTAAAGGGCCTGTTTGGGCTGGGGAGGGGGCTGCTCAGGCAGCAGCAGGGCAGGCCTGGGGGCAGGCGGCAGCAGGAAAGGCCCAGGAGAGAGTGACGGAGGGAGGGAGGAACTGCTCTGGAAATCCCCTCGGCCAGGACCAGCTCTCTGGGTCACATTCCTGCAGCCACCTCCCTCTCTCCCTCAGTCTCCCCTCCTCCCACTTCCTCTTCCCACTTCCATATGTCCTGCACCCCAGACACTTCCGAGGGAAGGGACCCCCTGGGGAGTCTTGACACCTCCCCCTGCCCAGTCTAGACACAACACCTGTCTGTAACTAGAGGCGGTAAAGGCTGGGCTGAGAGGCTGACAAAGGAGGGCAGCACCAGAACTCCCCACTCCCTGGGTCAAAGGTCAGACATGGGTATTTCACAGGAGCCTCCAAAACCTTGGTTCTGGGCCTGAGGGCTGGTGACCTAAGCACCGAACACAAAAGGCCTGGGGTTACTCCTCTCCTGCCCACTGCGTCCCTAGGCTATTTTTGTCAAAGGTCCCAGGATTAGGACCGTTGCATTTCCAAAAAGCAGCTCAGGACAGGCACTTTCTGCCCCTTTTATATCCCCTCAACATCTGTTCAACATCCCAGATCTAGGAGCCCAGACCCCTCCACTCTTTTTCTCACCCCAAAATCCCGGCCACTCCCTCTCCTGTTTTTTTTCTTCTTGACGGGCAAATCCTCAACTGGCCGGACTTTCCCCACTATTGTTTCTTATTTCAACTGTCTCCTAGCCCAGTCCCCACCAAGCTCCACCTGGTAAAGTAAGGGGGTCAGACAGGACAGTGAGGGGGACTTGTGGGGCTCAGGAGATAGAAGGTGCCGGTAAGACGGACTCCAAACCTCACTTCCCCTTTCTCAGCAGAGAAGGAAGTAAGCTGGGGCAGCCAGCTGCCTATCAGTCTGCTGGGGCCAGAGTGCCCCAACCTGGCTCACCACCCCTCCCCTCCTCAGGGCTGGCGTCCGCTCTGCACCCTGGCAATACACCCACCCCTAGTTTCCTGGCCTCCATGGGCAACCTGTAACTGGCACCTCTTGTTCCCTAAGACAGGGCATTCTGAGGTCAGGGGCCGGGAATTCCAGATATTGCACAAGCAAGGGTGCCCTCTCCCCCAGCAAGGAAAAAAAAAAAAACTGGACTGGTCAGGGGAATTTTCTCTTCCTACTGGTGGGTTATGGGTAGGTTTCGAAGATTCTAGCTGGGGTTCCAGGTGCCTGGCAAGGGCCCTGCCAGCTCTGCTCACTTCCAAAAGGGAAGGCAGGGAGATGATTTCAGGTCCTCTGCTCTGGGCCTGGCTAGAGCTCAAAAGTAAGCTAAGAGTTAAGTCTGGAGTTTGGAAGAGAGAGTGGAGGCTGCCCCTTCCAGGGCAGGTGCCTTGAGAGACTATCATAGAGTGGGTAACCCGCCTGTTGCTGCTCCTGGGAGGCTCCGAGTTAGCATCGGGAAGGAGGGGTGCTGTCCCAGCCTAGCCCCCA
This sequence comes from Trachops cirrhosus, assembly GCA_028533065.1. Lineage (NCBI taxonomy): Eukaryota > Metazoa > Chordata > Mammalia > Chiroptera > Phyllostomidae > Trachops > Trachops cirrhosus. Next base: position 104,430,828 of record CM052541.1, read on the forward strand.
TACTCACGTGTCTCCATCCTCAGAGATATAAGTGAGTGCTTCCAGCTGCTGAGGGCTCAGCGCCCCAACTGGGGGTGACGGCGAGCCCGGGGATGGGTTTTCGTTCTCAGGGCCTCCCCAAAAGGTCAAAGACTCGGTGAGCGACAGCGACGAGGAACCATAGATGGAGTCAGCCCTCTCCCCATCTGTGTCTTCCTTCTCCTGTGGCTCTTTGGCTGTTCCCGGAGGATGATGGGTCCAGGGCTGGGGGCCTCCGCCCTCCGAGGGCCCGGAGGCTGGGGCCGGGGTGGACTCGGGCAGGGAGCGCAGAGAACGCAGGCACTCGATGCCCGAATCACACTGGCTCTCATCCTGCTCGTCAGTCCCCTTGCGCGCTTCCGACATGCCACCAGCCCGCGGGGGCCCTGTCCAAGCAGGATCCGGCTCCGGGCTCCGCCGCACCGCTTTTCCGGGTTGCAGGTCTGCCGTGCGGAAGGGGCACCTGTACTGGAGTGACCTCCTTACCGGGCTGCCGGGGTCCGAGGAGCCAGAGAGTAGAGCTGAGGTGGCTCGGAGCGCTGCTGGGGTCCACCGCAGAGGATACTCGGGGAAGCCGGGATGCCGAGTCTGACGCACTCCCTACACCCGCCCCTCAGGCCCCGCCCCCGACGGGCGCTTCCGGACAGAAACCCCGCCCTCCGGAATCCCCCGTACCCCGCCCTCTGCATTTTCTTGGAGTCAGGGGTTACCCCGTTCTGACTCACCACTGCGTTAATTCACCCATTCATAATTCATCATCCATCCATCCATCCATCCATCCATCCGTTCATCCATCTGTCCGTCCGTCTGTCCTTCCCTTCTACTCTCCCTCCCTCCCTCCACTCATTCATCCCTCCGTACATTTATTCATTCACTTTTCCCCTCTTCCTTCTTCACTCCATTCATAATTCTAATCATTCTTTCCTTCCTTCACTTCCTCCATTTCTTCATTCATTGTTTCCATTCATTCATTTATTTATTCGTTTGTTGTTAAATAAATATTTATTAATTGTACAAATTAGGCATCTTGTTGGGGGCGGGCACGTGCCTAGTGGGAATGGAAAGCATTGCTTCCTATCTCCTACCTATTTCCGTTTCTCTTGGCTTCTCGTCTATGAGTTCCCAGGACTTTGGGTAGAGAAAGGGGACACCCGTTGTCTTTAAAGAGCAGGTTCTCCCTTTGGGTCCTGGATAGAGGGTTTCCTGTTTCAACTTTCCAGATCACAGAGAATTGGACACGAGGATGTGTTTTTCAGAAATGGATTTTCTCAGGCAGACTGTTGTCTAAAAGAAAGAGGATGGTTATGATTTTTTGTCTAAAAAAGCAGAGTGGTCATTCCTCACAGGGGTGAAACACTGGTCTCAGTGGTTACAATATTTGATTACCCCCATCCCCAGTTCCTCGGGATGGAGACAGGATGGGGAGGCCACAGACATGCTGGGCCACACTCTGCTGAGGTGACCACCCTGACCCCAGCACCAGCACCAACACATGGTTCCTTCTTCCCTATCCCTGCTTTCCCTGGGCCCAGGGAGGCCATTGGCAAACCTCACCCACATGGTGAGCCCCAAACTAGTGCCCCATGATTTACCCCCCACCCCAAGTGCCATTTGACCATGGGCCAGCAATGCCTTTAGAAGATCATCCCCAAGGGAACATCTTTTCCTATCTCTGGCACTGGGGGAAAAACACTGGGGTGAGTGTAGACAGCTACTAACCAGCTTCCCTAGTGCCCTCCTCCATGCAACCTCATTTTATTTATCCATTTGACAAACTTGTATGGACCTTCTCCTACATGTATGACATTGTTCTCTCTCTTGGAAGCAAAACCAAGTATCACAGTGACAGTAATATCCACCAACCACCAACCCCAACCAACCACCATTCCCACAACCAACCAAAAATACCTGATGGCCTCAATCTTCAAAAAGCACCCTGGCAATGACAACACAGTTATTGTGCTAAGACAGGAGAGAGGACAGGGTGCTCTGGGGGCACAGTGGGATCAACTACTCAGTAGGGTGAAGGGCAAGAAAGTCTCCATTTGAACTGGAAATGGGAAGGGAAGAAGTCTGGGGAGAAGAGAAGCACCCAGTCTTTGGGAGGAGGGGGTTAGTAAAGAGAGAGGAGAGAGGGGAGAGCAGATGGGAGGAGATGACCCACTGCTTGCTCTCCATCTCCCTGGAGGACCAGAGAGGAGGATGTGTTGAGCACGAAGCAGAAGAAGTCATTAGGGAAAAGCCCAAGGAAGCAGGCATCTTCTTCCCTTGGGGTCATGTGATTTCAGGTTTTCAGCTTCCTCCTCTGACATGTTCTCTCCTATTCTCAAAAGCTGGAGCAAAAGTACAGTCATAAATTCAGACCCAGACCACTTGGGTTCAAAACCTGGCACTATCTCCATTTTAAAGCTGTGAAGCTGAGGCCCAGAGAGGTGAGTTGCCTTTCCTAAGGTCAAACAAAGTGTAGGGCCAGGTTCTCCTGTCCCTTATCCAAAACTTAAATTTTTTTCAGTAAATGTTTTTCCTTTATGAAGACCTAAGTGTTGGGACATCTGAGCCCTTTGCAAGGACACAAGAACTCAGGCATGTTCAGTGACCACACTTCTCATTCATACAGAAGTTGAATTTAAGGAAAAACCTACCCCCATCCAGCCCTGTCTAGCTCAGAACCTGAGAGGTGTGTGGCAGCCCCTTTTCTGGCCACATGAGGTCAGGATTGAGTCACCCACTGCTTCCAGCACATAATCTACACTCTGACAGGGAGCCCTTCTGGGGAAACTTTAGCAATAGAGGGATCATGCAGTATCATCTGGAAAGATGATGGCCTGGGACTTTGGCTGAGGTCATAGTGTGGTCAGGATCCTGACTTTGTTTCCTCAGCCTCAGTCTTATCTCACCCTCCCCTCCCCTCCCCCCTCCCTTTCTCATTCTCTCTCTCTCTCTCTCTCTTTCTCTCTCTCTCTCTCCTCTCTCTCTCTCTCTCTCTCCTGGTGTTTTCTAGTTCTCTTAGTTGTTCTCCCACTCCCAGCTTCCACCCACCCCAGCCAGGCTCGTCTTTTGGAAGCAGCCCCAGTTGCCATGGTAACCAGCTGGTCAGCTGGCTACTTCAAAGACCCTTCCCTTCACCCCTCTTTTCCCTGGGCTTTCAAGGAAGGGTAATATACGTGAATGGGTTAGTGGGGGTGTTCTTGTATATCTTGGGAGCTCTGGGATTGGCGAAAAGCAATTGGGCTATCTTTCTCCCAAAGCCCCCCGAAGTGAGAAAGAGAAGGCTGTGGGGGTGGAAACAGGAAGAAGATTATAACAACTAAATGGGGAGTGTGAGGATTTTATCTGGGTTAGGAAATGGAAAGGTAGGAACTTTGCTCTCTGTCTGCAGCCAGGACTGAACTAGGTGGAAGAGGATGAAACCAGAAGTAGAAGGATCAGAGTTAGCTGTGAGGCAGGACTTTCCAAAAAGCAAGGGTGGGAGATATTGGAATGAGCCACTCCTCCTCTCCCACGGGAGTGAAAGAGAACCCTTGACTCTTTAAGATCACACCCTTCCTCTGTGTGGGCAGGGAGGATGAACTCACTGATCTGGGGAGGATTATGCAGGTTGAATAGTTCTGAAGCAATTGGCGGACAGAAAGTCACCTTCACCTCCCTTGGTAAGGGAAGAGCAGAAAAATGGAGGCAGGACCAGGATAGGGGGGTGAGTGCATGGAGAGTAGAGGCCGTGGCCTTTCTGCCCTAATGAGGGGCAGGACTATCCCAGCAGATCAGTGTGCTTGTCTCCCACTCCCAAAGATCAGATATCCAGGCTTTGCCTCAAGCTAACTTCCTACTCCCAAATATCCCCATGGGCTTTTGAATGGGGAAGATCTGGATTCTAGGACTAGCTCTGTGAGTACTAGCAGGTGACCTTGAGTAAGTCACTCACTCTCCCTCTGCCTCACTTCATAAAGGGTAAGTGGGGAAACAGTTATTATATGTTCAAGACTCCAACATAGCACAGGACACACAGTAGGACTATACAGTTTACTGCACACAGATATTGATCATGCATAGCCTTTATCCTATTCTATCATAATGATTGGTTTCCATGTCCCTTCTCCCCATTAGACAATGCTCCTTGAGGGTGGGACATTGTGTGTTTCATTTCTGAACAGGGCACACAATAGATACCTAATACCTGTTTATTGAATGGCTGCATCCAGGAATGAATGAATGTCAGTTTCCTTTCTTACTGTTCTAGGTGTGGCAGGGAAAAGCAGTGTGGGTGGATGGTGTGAAGGGGTAGGCTACCTGTAGTCACTCAGCCTGAGCTATGGTCTGTGATTTTGCCTCCTACACCCAGAGGTCAGAGTCTTAGAGATTTTCCAGTCAACTTCCTTACTGCACAAATGAGGAAACCAAGGCTCAGAAAAAGGAAGGCATTTGTCCAAGGTCACATAACTTGTTAATGGGAGAGCCAGGATTGAGAATTAGAACTCTGATTTCCTAATCTCCAGCTCAGAGCAATGTACACACTTCTTTGCTCCTCTGGGGCAGTACTTCTGGTGAAGGATGGTCTCAATGTCCTCTCCTCTGGCGTCCGTGAGTCCTTTCTCACATATAGCTCCAATCCTTTCCCTTTCGCCCTATTCCATCCAGGTTCAGTTGGGTCTGGCCTCTTAAGTCTGACTCCTGCCTTAACCCTTTACCACCCAACTGGGAATAAGGATCTTCCTAGGGTTCCAAGACTCAATTTCACAAATCGTCCTAGGATGGTGGTGGTGGTGTGTGTGTCATGCATGCGGTTAGCAGGGCTAGGAGTGCGGAACGGGTGCTCGGAGCCCCCTGTTGCTTCTCCTTTTTGGGGGGTGGTTATTAGGTAGGCTTGGGGAAGGCGGAGTTTGGGGGGCTGGGGGCGGGGCTCCTGCGCTGGGAGGAAGAAGGGGGGCGCGCTGGCTTCAGCTCCGCTCAGACAAAAGGCGGCGGCGGGAGCGGGCGGGAGGCGGAGCGGCGCCGCGCGGGCCTCAAGGTGACACCCGCCCCCGGCCCCGGCCCCTCCAGCCCGGCCCCCCAGCCCGCCTCCCCACCCGAGCCCCTTTCCCGCTGTGTCCTTTACAGGTCCCCTCCCCCCGTACGGGGGGGTGGGGAGCAGAAGGGGCCCCGCCCCCTCCCGTCCTCTCCCCAGGGCCCGCGCAGGATGCCCCCGGCCCCCGGCAGCCCCCCGGGAGGCCCTGAGCTCGACGCACCCCCTCTACGCCATGTCCCCCCCTGGCTCGGCCGCGGGAGAGAGCGCCGGCGGCGGCGGCGGCGGTGGCGGCCCCGGGGTCCCGGAGGAGCCCACAGCAGTGGCCGCAGCGGACGAGGGCCCCGCCCGAGAGGAGGTGAGAGCGGAGGAGCCCCTTCCCCGGGCTTGGCCGCAGCCTGGCCCCCCATCCCCCTCTGCGCGCGCGGCCCCCACCAGTTCCGCCGCAGCACGGCCGGCGCCCCGCACCCCGAGCTGGCGCTGCAGCCGCAGTCCAGCGCCACTGTCCCCACCCGGCGGCGGCGGGAGCTGTCCGCTGTGGCAGGGGAAGGGGCCGCGCCAGGGGCGGGGCTCGGGGGTCCTGGGCAGGGGGAGGGGCCTAGGGGCGGAGCTTCGCAGACCCCGGGCAGATCCGGGTGGGGATAGTGGCCGGAATCCTATATTATGGAGGGGATGCTATCTTGAAGGCCAGGAAGGGCAACTTGTAGGGGCTACAGAGGCAGAAGAATACCAGGGAAAAATAGTGATATTACCTGAGCGGGGGTCTTAAGAAGGTCAAATGTGTAGAGGTGACACCCACCTAACCCTGCATACCTCCCCTCAACCCTATCACTGGGAATGTGTGTGCAGCCCCCCAGCCCTAGGCCCCTCGCCCAGGGGGCCTGAGCCCACGAATTCCTCATAGTGCTGGTAGTAAGCACATCCCTACTTGGGGGCCTTACTTTTCAGTGCTCTGAACCTAAGACAAAGAGACTGAGGAAAGTACCAGGAGCACCCCCATCTCCTATGTACACTCACGCACACACATGGACACTGCACTAGGGCAGAAGCACACAGGCAGACAGGCTTGCAGGTAGGGCCCCTTAGCTCTCATCGGGACAAGTGTGCACCCAGGCCGGTGCACATATGCAGACTTCCCAAGGACAAGGCTCCCTAAAAGGCTCTTGGACCCTACGCTGGTTTGTTTATACTGTGTGCTATTTCCTAGCCCAGCTACCTCTCTACATTTCCAGATCTTTCCTTTGATTTCACACCAGGCCCACTGCCTGTTACTGTCCCCTTCTTTTCCATCCTTTTCTCCCTTCCCCTGGCTGGCCTCCAGGCCAGGCTCTGGGGACTGGAAGAATAAGTCAGGATCTCAGCAGGAGTGTGCAAGTTTCCTAAAGCTGGACAGCAAGAAGGAAGTGGGAAAGCCCAGGCACCACCAGAAATCCAGCTCAATACCCATCTATTAAGTGGCTATTGGGTTCCAGCACCATGGTAGACAGCCAGGATGCAAACAAATGGGGCCCTGCCCTCAGGAACACCCAGTCTAGTAGCAGAGCCAGACATGTAAACAACTCACTGAGGCGACTGTGTGACAGAACCCGCCAAGTGCTTTAAAAAGCTAACAGGCCCCGGAGAGCACCGAAAATCGTTTTCTCTTGAGAAATGACTGGGCTGCAAACATCTTCCTTCCTACCCCTCAACACCCATTCCACGTCCCCTCTCCCTTGCCACATGCCTCTGCCCTTCTAGATATCTCCTCTGGGACTGCCTTCAGGGACACCAGCCCCCTCCCATCTTAGAACAGGGGAAGGATCTTAGGGTGCAGGAGGGAGATTCACAGGGCGCCTGGGGTGCAGAATGTGAGGAAAGAGATAGGACCTGGGGTTTCCTGGGGGCTCCCTTCCAACGGAGGTATGGGGCCATTTGTCTGTTAGGGACACAGAGGTGGATGGGTCAGAGGAGTGGCTCTTCTGGAATATAGGACTGAAAGAATCTGGAAGTGAGGGATCCACCTGTTAAGTGGGAAGGTGATGTCAGTGGAACACCTGGAAGAAGTCTGGGCTGGGGACCTGCCTTCGCTGATGCCTGTCTGTCCTCTCCTCTCTTCCCCATCCACACCTTCTCGTGTTTCATTGCTATCTTTGTGCCTGTCCTTGGACTCTGTTTCTCTGGGTGTTATCCTATCCATCTATGTCTTTGCCATCTGGGCCTCCTCTCTCCATCTCTGGTGCTGATCCCTTTCTGCTTCTTGGGGTATCTATTTGCACTTCCCTATATTGGCACTCTGTTTCCTTTCCTGTCCCCATGACTCACTCTGGGTCTCTTCTGTGTTTATCTCTGGTCCTTGGTTCCCCTCTCCGTCTTACATGGTCTCTCCACATCCCTTCTCTGTCATCTCTGGTGCTGGCCTCTGCCCCTCTGTCCCTGCATCTGTCTTTGTTCCGGATCCTGCCACTCTCTCACTTCCCTTTCATCTCGGCCCCTCTTCCTGCCCCTCTGAGCAGCAGCGTCCCATCCAGCCCTCTTTCACCAAATCCCTCTGCCGTGAGTCCCACTGGAAGTGCCTGCTGCTCTCCTTGCTCATGTACGGCTGCCTAGGGGCCGTGGCCTGGTGCCACGTCACCACGGTGACCCGCCTCACCTTCAGCAGCGCCTACCAGGGCAACAGCCTCATGTACCATGACAGTCCCTGCTCCAACGGCTACGTCTATATCCCCCTGGCCTTCCTGCTCATGCTGTATGCTGTCTATCTGGTGGAGTGCTGGCACTGCCAAGCCCGCCATGAGCTGCAGCACCGCGTCGATGTGAGCAGTGTCCGGGAGCGTGTGGGCCGCATGCAGCAGGCCACGCCCTGCATCTGGTGGAAGGCTATCAGCTACCACTACGTCCGACGCACCCGCCAGGTCACCCGATACCGCAACGGAGACGCCTACACCACCACCCAGGTGAGGGGCTGGAGGGGAGCACAGGCCAGCCCAGATGGGAGGGGGGTGCACATTTGGTCCACCCTGCCTGTCTCCAGAAGGAGGAGCAGAGGCGCAGTGAGCTCGCACAGGCACTGCAGCGGAGGGGCAGTAATGACAATCATAATAATAACAGCAAACACCAGCAGACAGTCTGCTCCAACTAATTTACAAACATCAAATCATTTATTTAACCCTCATAACAACCTGATGAGGTAGGTAACTGTTATCCCATTTTACAGATGAAGAAACTGAGGCTTGGAGAGGTTAAGTAACTTGCTCAAATTCAAACAGCTATTATGTGAAGGAACTGGGATTTAAACCCAGGCAGTCTGCTCCAGGGTCTATACTGTTTAGTGCTTAATGGTTGGAAACTGCTTCACATGTACAGTCTCATAGCATGCTCTCACCTGCTCAGTGAGGTGGCTGTTACAAAGTCCTCTTTCACAAGTAAGAAGACCTTAACTCAAGGACTTGCCTAAGATCCGCAGCTTCCAAGTGGTAGTGCTAGACTCAAACCCAGAGCCCTGGATCCCAAGCCCAAGGCTCCCAGAGGTGAGAGTCAGCTGGCAAAAAGGTGGAGGTAGGTGTGGGAAGACACATGGAAAGTGGTAGTGGTGGAGATTGTCAATCAGCGCTTCCTGGTCCCTCCAAGTTAGAGATGTTAAGAGCCCTGGAGGAAGAGTAGGAGGAAGAGATTTTCCAAGATGAGGGTGACCTTCCTCCCAGTACTGGGATGGGGAAACAGAAGCCTGGGGCCTTGAGAATCAGGATGGAGGCGGGCAATCGCTCAGGGGGAAATAGGGAGACCAGAGACAAAGGCCTCGGAGAGGAAGCTCCTCTGGAGGGCCCATTTGGAAACACACTGTGAAAGGGAAGACAGGCAGGCTTTAGTGATGAGAGGTCGGTGCAGGACAATGGGAACAGTGGCAAAAGGCTCAGGCAGGCCCACAGAGTTCATGGCCAGGGCCTGACCTACAGATGAAGCAGAGCTTAATTAAAATGAGAAAGCACACAAGTAGGGATGAGGTGGATCCCTGCCCTCATCTCTAACTCACTGATTAAGCTGAGGGCCTCAGTGTCTCTATAAACCAGCTGGGAAGATCCTACCCGACTCCAACAGGGATCAGAAACAGGATAGGCTTAGGTTCCGACCAGACAGTACAAGAGCAGCAATGGGGCAGACGGATGAGGGTGAGCAGACATAGGAGACCCCTGCCTCCTTCCCTAACGCCGCAGGTGTATCACGAGCGTGTCAACACGCACGTGGCGGAGGCTGAGTTTGACTACGCGCGCTGTGGCGTTCGCGACGTGTCCAAGGCGCTGGTGGGGCTGGAGGGCGCGCCGGCCACGCGGCTGCGCTTCACCAAGTGCTTCAGCTTCGCCAGTGTGGAGGCCGAGAACGCATATCTGTGCCAGCGGGCGCGCTTCTTCGCCGAAAACGAGGGCCTGGACGACTACATGGAGGCGCGCGAGGGCATGCACCTCAAGAATGTGGACTTCCGCGAGTTCATGGTGGCCTTCCCAGACCCGGCCAGGCCGCCGTGGTACGCCTGCTCGTCGGCCTTCTGGGCTGCGGCGCTGCTGACGCTGTCGTGGCCGCTGCGCGTGCTGGCTGAGTACCGCACGGCCTACGCTCACTACCACGTGGAGAAGCTCTTCGGACTGGAGGGTCCGGGCTCCGCCAGCAGTGCGGGCGGCGGCCTGAGCCCCAGCGATGAGCTGCTGCCCCCGCTCACCCACCGCCTGCCGCGGGTTAACACGGTGGACAGCACGGAGCTCGAGTGGCACATCCGCTCCAACCAGCAGCTGGTGCCCAGCTACTCGGAGGCTGTACTCATGGACCTGGCCGCGCTGGGGGCGCGCGGCGCGGGGGACGCGGCCGGTGGCTACGCGCCTATGTGCCGCTACGGCGGGGTGGGCGGCCCGGGCGCGGCGGGCGTGGCCCCGTACCGGCGCAGCTGCGAGCACTGTCAGCGCGCGGTCAGCAGCTCCTCCATCTTCTCGCGCAGCGCCCTAAGCATCTGCGCCAGCCCGCGGGTCGGCCCGGGGCCCGGCGGAGGGCCTGGCTGCGGGGGCAGCCGCTTCTCGCTCGGCCGCCTCTACGGCTCGCGGCGCAGCTGCCTGTGGCGCAGCCGGAGCGGAAGCGTCAACGAGGCGAGCTGTCCCACGGAGCAGACGCGGTTGTCCAGCCAGGCCAGCATGGGGGACGACGAGGACGACGACGAGGAGGAGGCCGGGCCGCCGCCGCCCTACCACGACGCCCTCTACTTTCCGGTGCTCATCGTGCACCGGCAAGAGGGGTGTCTGGGCCACAGCCACCGGCCGCTGCACCGCCATGGCTCCTGCGTGGAGACCTCACTGTGACCAAAGGCCCGCGATAAGCCCTCTATTCTCCCTCCTGCCCCTCGCCGGACCGTGCTCCCTGCCTATAGCAGGGGGAGTCACCATGACTACTGAGGCTGTGCTGGGCGCGGAGGATGTTTAGGGGAGGCAAGGGCGAGCGGGACAGACTCCATGGGGATGAGACCCCCGCCTTCCCTGTACATAAACAGATGGGTGGGAGGGGGTCGGCAGTTCCTATAGAATCCCACCGGGGCAGAGTCGTCTCTTTCATACCCGCCCCTGAGTTCCTGAGGGTATCCTCCCCTTCCTAAACGCACACTAGATTTCCTGTCCAGCCTTTCAACGGATCTTCTGACTGCTACATGGCGACTGTGCTGTGAGACCCGCGTTGGGCCACAGTCTCAAGTGAGAGGCCCTTGCTGTGCAGCGGGGGAGGTTCGGAGCCTGGAGAAGGGAAATTGGGGCTTTCCTTCTTCCGCTGCCTGGCTTCCCAGGGCCTGTCTCTACCGAGGGGGCCTTGGTTTGGTGAACAGCAGGGCTAGCTTCTAACCAGCTAATGAACTCAGTGGGTCTGCGCCGGGACCAGGTGTCACCCCCATCTCAAAACCGTGGAAATGTTGCTATCCTCTCCTTGGCAGGTAGCGCAAAGACGTGTGTGTGTGGGGGGGGGTCCTTTCTGGCACTCCCACCACTGTTGTTTATTTCAGTGGGCCCCTGGAGTCTGGGTCCTGGAGAGACACAGACGTCACTCTTCTCCCTTCCCTCCTGCTCCCTGGCTCTGAAGAGCTGTTGCCAGGGGGGCAGGGCAGGGCAGTGCACCTCAGTGCTTTCTCAGTCCTCTGGGCAGCGGCCTTCCTGGGTTCTAGGAGGGCACTCCCTTCAAAGAGGGTGACATCCCACCCAAGCAGCATTCCATAAAGCTGGTCAACGTGAACGACTGAGTGGGGAGCTTGGGGATAGACCTGAGTGACTAGTGGGGAGCTCTGGAAGCGTGAGGGGAGTCAGAGGAGAGGGCAGTGGAGGATGGAGTGAAAGGACCTCCAAGGGAGGGCGTGTCTTTGGGGAGCAGCCCACAGGTCGCCTCTGCAGAGCTGAGGGCCTTGTCACAAGCCCCAGCTGAAGAAATACTCAATTCCAGTGACAGGGTCAGTCAGATTCTCTAAATCTTGCCCAATTCCTCCATCCTCCCCCATCCCATGAGCCAAGGAAACCCTGCTCTGTGTCCCAGGGTCTTCAGAGGGGCATGCCGCCACCACCGCAGGGCCCTTCCCCTCATCCTGTTCCCCCAAAGCTCTGACGTCCCCTTCACTCCCCACCGCTCCCACTCTGGTGTGCTTCAGTGTGCATGTCTGTGTACAACCACCATCCACCCCACCCTCCCAGCTCCCACTTCTCAAGTTTTCCCAGCAGACTAGTGCCTAGAGATTGAGCTATATTTCAAGTTGAAGAGGATAACCCTTGGCTGCCTAACATTGCTCACCCCTGATGCTTCTCACTTTGCCTGAGCTATCAGAGCTCCTTCTGCCCCTCCTGCAGCACCCCCGTCTTCTGCCCATCAAGCTAGGCCTGCACCCGCCAAGGGCACGGCCTCCACCTATGCAACATCTCTGGCTCCCCTGCCCTCCCTCCCCCGGGGGACTTGGGAGGCACAGGTTGTAGAGACAGTCTGTGGCCTGTGGCGGTTGAGCTTTATTTTCCTGTGGAGATGGCTGAAGGCCAGAGAAGGGGAGGCTTAGGCAGGAGGGTACAGCTGCCCATTACGATTCCCTGGACAGCAGTGCCCATCTGCCTGCCAGCACTGAACCCGCCTGGACCCCGAGTCTGTGCTCCCCGGGGGCCTGGCGGTCGGAGCACCCCTCTTTCCTCTGAGCGGACATCTGTGAGGTACAGATGGTGAGCTGTGGCCTCAGGCCCCAGTTTTTGGCCAGCTGGCACCTGGACATCTTGCCCTTGTGTGGGGGCAGCCTGGCCACCTCCTGGCTCCAAGGAGGGAGGACCTCAGCTCCTCCCTCAAGATTGGTTCTGAGGTAAACCCTGAGCTGGGAGAAGGTAAAGGGGGCCCCTATTACTACTTTTCCCTGTACTGACCGCTCCTGCCTAGGTTTCTCACCCAGACAGCCTCATCTCCCACACATGCACAGACTTAGAAACCAGTTCTTTGGTCTTTTTCCTTGGTAGCTTTATTGATTGCCAGGGAAAAGGAAAACCAGAAAATTAATCTACAATTAAGTTTTACGCTGAATGTTCTTGTTTCTCTAATTAGAACCTCTGCTAGCAGCTGTGGCTATGTACGCACACACCCTCACACCTACACATTTGCACTCTGGAACTGTCAGAGGGTGTCAGGCACAGACAGACTCGGGGTTGCCTGGACAGGCACACATTGCAGTCACTCCCAAGCCCCCTTTGGTGCTCTGCTCAGCGCCTGCTTGTTGGGAGGAGCCCCCAGAGAGCAGGCACCTCTAGGCTGTGGTTTCAGCCTACAGCCCACCCTTTGAAAACCCATCTGCAGGTTGTGGGGCCCTCGGTCTGAGGAGGATGGGAGATGGGGCTCAGCCTGAATCTGTCAGTCAGGTCCTCTCATGGCCCTGTGGGTTGATGTGATTTCTGTGGGTGTGGCTCCAGGGTGGGCAGCCACAGAGTGTTGGGGACTTGTGGAGGGGGCCTGGAAGGCTCTGTGTGTCCTGGGGACAAGGGCTTGTGGGGTGGGCTGGGCCTGGCTGGAAGAAGACAGGTCTCTGTCAATTGGGTGCATCACACTGTGGCCTTTCTGTCGTGGATTTCCAAGCGCAAAGATTGTACAAATCAAACTGGTGGATAATAAAGTTTTGGATGACTCACTGACTTCCCTCCCCAGCGTGGCACTTTCCCCACCATCTTCCCCTCCCATGAGAAACTCTCTGGGAAGGCCGATATGAGTCCCCCACCCCCGTCACCTCTGTTTCCCCCTCCTCAGGTTGTGGGGAAGGATTAGGGGATGCCATGGCCTGTAGAACTGGGTTACTCAAGCGGAGTCAAGTAATAGGGAGATGGCATCTGCAGGGGTGAGGGTGGAAGAGCCAGGCAAAGTCCTGCTGTAGCAGGACCAGGGCAGGGAGCATGAGAGAGAGAGTGAGAGTATGTGTGTGTGTGTCTGCTTGAAGGAGGTCAAGGATCTGTTCAGCAAAGAGGAAGATGGTGGTGATGGGGGTCAGGGACACAGGTGGCCCCGAGGGAGAATCTGGGCAGGCAGCCCTTCAGAGTTCTTTCTGCCTCTCCCTATACCTGGAAGAAATCACTTATTTTCAGGGATAATACCTTCTCCCTGGCTAGGGGCCTGGGTCCCACTTTACACCCCTTCTCCCCCTATCCTAGGCCCCCTCCCTTCCTCACACCTTTATGCACACGACCCTTGATTATACTCTGAGGATGTTCATGGTCCCCCCTCCCTCCCAGGGAAGCAGTGTGACTCTCTGCAGCAGGCGTGGGGGAAGCATGAAATGAGGGGTGGCGGTGGGGCAGTGACCCAGGCCTCACTGCCCCACCCCTGTCCCCTATCTTATCCTGCAGGGTTCTCAGGGCCCTTGGCAGTGAGCGGTGACAGGAAGTGGCTGGGATTCAGGGTCCGCTGGCGGGCTTCTTCACGGTTGGCACAGAGGGCCTGGCCAATGAGGTACTCACTCTCCTGGGTTACGTCTGACAGGCGCAAGTCAAACTGCAGGAGGGTCCTGTTGTCCGACATGCCTTCCAGGAGCTGCTTCCCGCCATCCTGGGGGAGGGGTGCAAGGGAAGCACCATTTTTTAAAAAAAAGATGTTATTTATTTTTAGGGGGGGGAGGGAGAGAGAAAGAGAGGGAGAGAATCATCAATGCGCGGCTGCCTCTCACCACCCCCTCACAGCGGGGGACCTGGCCCCGCAACCAGAGGCATGCGCCCAGTGACCCCTCGGTTCGCAGGCTGGTGCTCAGTGCACTGAGCCACACCAGCCAGGGCGGGAAGGGTCATTTTTTTTTTACATAGACATGTGACTGGAACAGAAGTTCCACCAAGTAGTACTTGACATAACCATACAGTACACTGACGTTTTCATTCTGTTCTGTTCTATGTGAGATGCAGTAGCCATCTTGGGACCCCATGAGGAGCGCCAGAGAGGCCATGGCCACGTGGCTGGGATGGGCAGAGCAGAGGCTGGCACTGAGCCAGGGAGTTTTCCAACCCCAGAACCCCCTACCTTGGGGCTTCTGATAATGGCCCATAGGGAATATTCCCCTGGTTTAAGCCAATTCCAAGAGCACCCCCTTTGGAGACTGTGAGTGTGAGCAAGGCTGCTCTCTGGGGAGCTTCAGTAGAAGGTGCAGGGCCTTAACTGAAGTACCCAGAGGGGCCTCCTCACCACTCCTCACAGCTTCAGCCCCTTCTGGGTTGGGTGGGCTCGACCCAGTGCGAAGGAATTTCATGTTGAGAGGCAGAGCTGCTGCTCTGTGGTTGTGGCCCAATCAGGTGTTGCAAAGTCAACGTAATACAGAAGCACTTATTTTTTTAAAAAATAGACTATAAAGGAAAACATCAGCAGACATACCAAGCAGTAAAAGTAAATTTCAGTTAGGTTACATCCATGTATATGTTCACTAGGTGTTCATGTAAATTGCATTTCTTACTATGAGACGTGATCAAGACAAGTTGAGAAACCTTGTCTATTAGAAAGGACCCCAGCTTTCAGTCAGCCCTGGGTCTAGTCACAGCTCTGCCACTTCCTACTGATTGGATGCTCTCGGGCAAATCACTGATGTCTCTGAGACAATTTTCCATCTGTAAAGTGGGGTTGAGAATATACATTTTACTAAATAACTATGAGGAGTAAAGGAAAACTAATGGATATTGGGTACTGAGCACAGCATACTCATATAACCCTGAGTGGTAGCAACAGCTAGCACTTACCGAGGACCTAGACCGTGCCTGCAATGGTTAACTGCTCTGCAAGTACAACTCATTTAATCCTCCCAGTAACAACATTTAGAAGTAGATGCCATTATTATCCCCATTTTATAGATGAAAAAACAGAGGTCCAAAAACGTTAAGCAATTTAACTGAGGTGCTAAATGGCAGAGCTGGCATTGGATCCAGGTACAGTCTGTGATCTTAACAATTGCCTGGTAAGTGCCCCAAGACCAGTGGATTCTACCCCCGCCCTCAAGGCCTCAGGGCCTCTCCGTGGCCCTGCCTGCCCCAGGAGCTGTGGCTCACCGGTCCTATGTGGTTGCAGGACAGGTTGATGTTGACGAGCGTGGTGTTGACAGAGAGCACCTGGGAGATGAGAGTGGCTGTAGGCTCAGAAAGCTCATTGCCCCCGAGGTGCAGCGTGGTGAGGCACTTGTTGGTCTGCAAGGCGTGGGCGAGTGCCTGGCCGCCCTCATCCTCAATGCAGTTGAGGCGCAGGTTGAGGGAAAGGAGGTTGGTGTTGTGTGCCAGAGCGTGTGCCAGCGACTGGGCACCAGGCGCCCGCACCTGGTTGTTGGCCAGGCTGAGCACACGCAGGCGGCTGTGGCTCAGCAGCTTGGCAGCGGCACGTGCGCCACGGTCCCCAATGAGGTTGTGTGACAGGTCCAGCTCCTCAAGGGCTGGGTGGTCCAGCAGGCTTCGAATTAGGATGCGTGCCTTGTCGTCGTCCACCTTGCTTCGGGTCAGCCTAAAGATCTGTGGGCAAGTAAAGCGTGCATAGCACTTGGTAGCCAGGGGTAACCTGCCTGCCTGCGTCCCTTCTGCAGGTAGAGGAGGGAGCCAAAGGGAGGCCTGAGGTTCTGCTCACCTTGCATTGGCCACCTGGCTGGCTCTTGGGCGGGGCAGGTGTACCCAGCATGGCAGAGTGGTACAGAATTGGTGGCAGGTAGTAGGGGGAAAAGGCTACGATTTCTTGAAAAATTACTATGTGCTGGACGTGCTGCTAGAACATTTCACTGCCACTATCTCTCACCTTCAGCATCCCGATGAGGTAGAACAAGTTATCTCCATTTTTACAGACAGAAAATGGAGGCTTAGGGCAGACACATCATGTGCCCAGAGTCACACTGTGGTTAAGGTGTGGGGGCAAATTTTGAATCCAGGTCCGTTTGACCCAGCAGTCCTGCGCTGCCCTCTCTTCAGCTGGCTGGGAACCACCATGGCAAGGAGAGGAACTTTTCAAAGGAGATCGCCAGGGTAAGAACCCGGGAGAAAGTGGGCAGGGTGAGAACCAGGAAATGGATGGGATGAAGTAAACAGATAAGAGAAAAGGTGTAGGAGAGCATTATGAAAATGAGAAATGGGAACCCCTGTCCCTTTTCTTCTCCCTGACTCATTCCACTCCTTTCTCTCCCTTGAGACCTCAGGGTGGCTGGCCTGTCTACTCTCTCCCTATCCTTCAGTCTTCTCCTTTCTTTTAACCTCTCGTAGCTAGCTTAGAGTCCGTTGTCTTTCTCACCTTTTCATTGCATCTGTCGGGCAAAGCCACAACCCTGGATCCAGCCCACTGTCTATTTTCTGCGCCCAGGCAACTGACGCGATGGAAAATGTTACGTGACGGGACTGGCTGGCCTCGCTGGAGCCACCAACCGTTCCTCAAGGCTGTGTGCTGACTCGGTTCGGTTTCTCTGGCCAACATGTCCTCTCACAATCTACATCAATTTCAACTTTCCGCAGCCTCCTCAGACTTCAGGGACCACCCTAAAGCTGTCTTCCAGCAGGTGAACCTCCTCCTGCCTCTGCAGCCAGTGAATGGGAACTCCCGATTTTCTTCCACTCTCGCTTCTGACCAGAGCCCGCTGCCTCACCTCAGTCCTGGACCCCACCCTCCTGCTTTCTCAGGAGCCCTTCGTGGTCAGTGCGCCCGCCTGTGCCTCCGTCCCGGACTCAGCCCATTTCCCGAAACTGCATGAAAATCTACATTGGTTTTACACTCATGCAAGTTTCTTCTTAAGAAAACCCCAAACTCTCATCTATTTCTGTCCTACCTTTCTCCCCTTTCACAGCCAAGTTCTTGAAAAAGTTGATCGCAGACATCCAGTTTCCTCACTTCCCACTCTCTCCATAAACCTCTGTGATCTGGGATCTGGCCGATGCTCCTGGCACCCCACTGACATAGCTCCTTCCTCCCCCCAACCAAGTAGCCTTCATGTTGCTAAACCCAGCCCCCAGCTCCACCCACCCCATTGCTGCTCACCTCCTCTTCTTGAAACGCACCCTCCCTTGGCTTGGTGACACAATGCCATGTCCCCTCTCCTTCCTTTCTGGTTTCCTGGCAGGCTCTCCCTCTACCAATCAGAACATTTGGGACTTATTTATACTGAAAAATCATTCAGTGTATATCTGGAATTCAAATTTAACTGGACGCCCTGGTTTTTTGTGTGTGTGCTAAATCTGGCAGATATCCTAGTTGCAGTTTTACATTCACATGATTGCTGATTAGTGTCTTTTATTGCACTAGACAGTTAGCTCCAGAGGGCACAAATGGTATAATTTTGCTCAATCCTGAATCTTCAGCACCTAGGACAGAGCCCAGAGTGCAGATGTTTGTTGAGTGAATAAATAACTGAACTGGGAGGGCAGTGCTGTGTTCATCTGTGCATCCCCAGAACCCAGCTGGGTGCAGGGTGCATAAAGAGACAGTCAGTCAGTGAATAAGGAAATGAGAAGAGGAAGATGATGATAGCTGAGGAAGAGGAAGAGGAGGTGAGAAGGAATCAGAGAGATGCAGAGAATGGGCATGGGGGCAGGCTGGGGGACGGGGACCGACGGTACCTTGAGGGTGTGGCATGCCTTAAGGGTAGCCGCCAAGGAGTGGCAGTCACGGTAGGTGAAGAGAAACAGGTTCCACTCGAAGTTCATGCCGCAGTCCTTGACACCATACACCAGGTCCAGCTCCTCCAGCTGGTTCAGGCCAGCCACCAGGTCGCCCAGTTGGTAGTGGTCCATGGTGGGCTCATCCATCTCTCCCTCGCTGCCGGAGTCGGATTGGTCCCCACTGTGTGGCCGAGATGGTAGCTGCACCGGTGGAAGGAACTGATCCACACGGATCCTATGCACATAGGTTCTGCAGAGCGGCAGCAGGTCGAGGATCACGGCGGGGTCCGTGGTGCCTGGGATGAAGTGCTTTATCAGATTCTCCAGGTGCCGCTCGAAGAACACGCGTTTCCAGCTGCTGCCGTGGAAGTCCACGTGGCACACAGGCCAGCGCTGCACACAGCAGCGGTGCCAGTAGCTCTCGTCATCGATCAGGTTGGCAGTCACAGCCAGGGGCAGGTCAGGGGACAGGTGGTTCAGTACCTTCTGCTGGTGTTGTGGCAGCAGCTTCTTCAGGATAGGGTTGTCTTTGGGAACAGAAGAAGAAAGCAGAAGTCACAGTGCTGGGGAAACCACCACGTGGCGTCCTGGGCGCACCGAGGAAAGGGAAAACCCTCCCTGCCTTCAGGGAGCCCCAGTCTGAGGGGGGAGGCAGACTTTACTCTCAGGGAGTCTCAGTCTGACAGGGAAGACACAGCCCCTGGCTTTGGGGTTTTCCTTGCCTGAAAGTTGACATCTTAGCCTCTGGTCTCAGGGAATAAGGTAAGAATCTTAGGTCCAGCCCCCAGTCCTCACTTAGTCTGATGGAGGGGACAATCCCTGACTTCAGAGGCTCCCAATTTGATTTGATTCATGCATTTCAAAACAAACAAACAAAATTTTAGCGCTGCTATTTGCCAGACACGGTTCTAAGTGCTGAGGGCATAAAAGTGAGTGGAACGGAGGCAGCCACTCCCTCCCATGGGGGAGTCAGACAATACACAAGTAAAACACGTAGGTTAGGTGGTGACAGACGCTGCAGACAGAACCACGGCCCTGTCCTCAGAGAGCTCCCATCCAGTAGGAGAGGCTGGCAACTTGTCTTTGAAAAGGATGAGCATCAGCAGCACACATTGCACAGAAGAAACCCAGAAAATGTACACACCGCAGGAGACTCCGAGAGAGTAAAGGTCAGTCAACCAGGGAGGGCTTCCTGGGGAGGAGGTAGATAGGGTTTGGGCGGGGTTTTGTTGGAGAGAGTAGG
Source organism: Trachops cirrhosus (assembly GCA_028533065.1). Taxonomy (NCBI): domain Eukaryota; kingdom Metazoa; phylum Chordata; class Mammalia; order Chiroptera; family Phyllostomidae; genus Trachops; species Trachops cirrhosus. The sequence goes on from CM052541.1 coordinate 104,450,179, forward strand.
AAGGGTGAGGAGAGGGCATAGTCATGGAGACACACTGTGGGTAAGAGTCTAGTGGGGCCTGGAAGTGGAGACAGCAGGAGAAACTGTGGGCTCCAGGGGCCGAAGGGAATGTTGAGTAGGGATGAGGACTCTGTGGGAGGCTAGGGGCTGCCCCAGGACCCAGCCTCTGAGGCCTGTCCTCCAGGCAGTCCCCACCCACTCTGCCCTGCCCCTGGCCTTCTCCCTCCTGCCAGCAGCAGGAACAGACTCACTCTTGAAGTTCTTGACAATGTGCTGAATGCAGAGCTCTGTGAGCAGGGGCACGGTGGCCAGTGACCACTCAGCATCCTCTGCGATGATCCTGCGCATCTGACGTACAAGGGCTCCAGAATTCGGGCCCTTGGACTTCACAGGGGGTGGGATGGCTGAGGACTTTGAGACCTTTGAGCCTGAGCTCGAAGCTTGGCCTGCAGTGGTGGACCGGTCCTGGGTGGAGAGAAGGGACCGGCTGCGAGGTGAGGTTGTCCCCGTTACGATTTCCTGCGTGCTGGTGACTGGCAACATAGTAACAGGTGACCCCTTGGTAGGTCCTTGATGCTGGTGAGAATCTGGAGCCAGAGGAGGGGATAGAGCTGTTACTTTGGAGGGTCTTGGTAGGCATGTGTCAACAGAGGTAGCACAGAGTGGTTCTTAAGGTTCAGTCTGGGGTAGAGCAGATTCAGGTGCAAATCCCTCTGACTAGCTGTGTGGCCTTGGACAAGTCACTGAAACTCTCTGAGTTTCAGATGCCTCCTCTGTGAATGAGAGTAACAGAATAAGATGACTGGGAGGGGTGAATGTATCCAAAGAGGCGTAGCATACTGCTACACATGAAACTGCAGCAAGGAACAGCCCCAAATTTTAGGTAATGATAACTACATGGCAAGTACAAGCAATTACTGTAAGCCGGACACTCTTTTTAGTATGCGTATTAACTCATTTAATCTTCGCAAAAGATAAGCACTTATATTATTCCCATTTTTTCTGATGAGAAACTGAAATACAGGGAGATTAACTGACTTGCCCTATGTCACATAGCTTAGAGATAACAAGCATGGACTTGACTCAGTCTATCAAGTTCACATTCTTACCTCCACATCGTACTGCTCCTCTGAGGGTGAGGGGTAAGGGTGAGTATTGCCAAAAACCAAGGTATAAGAAAGAACTGTTTAGTTCATAACAGTTCCCTGCAGTAAGTATTTTACGGAATAGCAACTTCCTGGCCCGGAGGGTGGGCTGGGGACAGCACTGGCCAACAGAAATGTAAGGCAAGCCACATACACTGCTTTAGATTGTCTAGGAGCCACATTAAAAAAAATAAAGGGAAACAGGTGAAATTAATTTCACATTTAACCCAATATGTCCAAAACATTATCATTTAAATATGACATCAATATAAAAATTACTGGAGTATTTTCATATTTTCATATTTTCTATTTATTTTTTCATACAAAACCTTTAATATTGAAAGTAGCTGGTGGCTACTGTTTTGGACAGTGCAGCTGAGAGAGTAAGGGGAGAGGGAATTGGACCCACTCCCCGTTCAGGGTGCCAGCACCTTCTTTTCCTCCTCCCCTCTGAGAGCTGGAGCTCTGGGCCCCCTCCCTTCAATTTCCCCACTGCAGTCTTCCTTCCAGTTCTCCAGCCTCCCAGCATTCCAGACGGCAGCAGGAAGTCGTGGGAGGTGGAAAGGCAGCTAAATCTGGGGCTGAAGACAGAGGGTGTGTCTGGGGCTGGAGACCCTGCCCTGAGACTGTAGGCTGAAATGGGGCTTCCCAGCATGCAGCAACGCCTCCGGTCAGCTTCCCCTCAGATTTGCTCCCTGATGTGGGGCCCTGTGTAGTGACCGGTGGGAAGGAACACTCTGAACCAGCAAAGGTGTCCTTGGCAGATGGAGGAGACCAGATGGTGCTCCCCAGGCCGCCAAGAATCTCAAGGAGGACAGCCTGGCTCTGAGCATATATGTGAGTGAGACCGAGAAAAAGAAGAGAGAGAAAGATGGGGCGGGGGTTGCAGGGAAGATATATGTGTATTTGTGACACCCTTATGCAAATCAAATGGAAGTTAACAGATTTTGTCCAGAATTGTGACATAAACAGCTTATACTTTCTCATTAATGGCCCCTCAGAGGGTGTGGCCAGGAGGGGATACTGCTTAGAGATAGCAGATGACTTTACATTTCTGGCTGTTTTAAAAAGTATCTTTTATTGATTATGGTATTACAGTTGTCCCATTTTTTTCCTCCCCTTTATCCCCCTCTACCCTGTATTCCCTCTCCCACCAGCATTCCCCCTCCTTAGTTCACATCCATGGGTCATATACATAATAAGTTCCTTGGCTTCTCCATTTCCCATACTATTCTTAACCTCCCCCTGTCTATTTTTTACCTACCAATTATGCTTCTTATTCCCTGTACCTTTTCTCTCCCTCCTCCCTCTCCCCGGTGATAACCCTCCATGTGATCTCCATTTCTGTAATTCTGTTCTTGTTCTGGTTGTTTGCTTAGTTTATTTATTTATTTATTTATTTTAGGTTCAGTTGTTGATAGTTGTGATTTTGTTGTCATTTTACTGTTCATAGTTTTGATCTTCTTTTTCTTAGATAAGTCCCTTTAACATTTCATATAATGAGGGCTCAGTGATGATGAACTCCTTTAACTTGACCTTATCTGGGAAGCACTTTATCTGCCCTTCCATTCTAAATGATAGCTTTGCTGGATAGAATAATTTTGGATGTAGGTCCTTGCTTTTCATGACTTTGAATACTTCTTTCTGGACCCTTCTTGCCTGTAAGGTTTCTTTTGAAAAATCAACTGATTATCTATGGAAACTCCTGTGTAGTTAACTCTCCCCTTTTCTTTGCCCTGGCTGGTGTGGCTCAGTAGATTGAGAGATGGCCTGCGAACCAAAGGGTCACTGGTTCCATTCACAGTCAGGGCACATGCCTGGGTTTCGGGCCAGGTCCCCATTAGGGGGTGTGTGAGAGGCAACCACACATTAATGTTTCTCTCCTCCTTTTTCTCTCTCTTTTCCCCCTGTCTAAAAATCTTTTAAGAAAAGATTTTCTCTTTATTTTTAATCTTGGGTAATGTAATTATGATGTGCCTTGGTATGTTCCTCCTTGGACCCAGCTTCTTTGGGACTCTCTGAGCTTCCTGGACTTGCATGTCTATTTCCTTCACCAGACTGGAGAAGTTTTCCTTCATTATTTTTTCAAATAAGTTTTAAGTTTCTTGTTCTTCCTCTTCTCCTTCTGGCACCCCTATGATTCAGATGTTGGAACATTTAAAGTTGTTCTGGAGGTTCCTCAGCCTCTTCTCATTTTTTTGAATTCTCGTTTCCTCATTTTGTTCCAGCTGATTGTTTATTTCTTCTTTCTGCTCCAAATCATTGACTTGAGACCCAGTTTCCTTCCCTTCGCTGTTGGTTCCCTGTATATATTTCTTTATTTCTCTTTTGCATAGCCTTTATTTTGCGACCATATTCAATAATTTCTATGAGCATCCTGATTACCAGTGTTTTGAACTGTGCATCTGATAGGTTGGCTATCTCTTCATCACTGAGTTGTATTTTTGGAGCTTTGATCTGTTTTTTCATTTGGGCCACATTCCTTTGTGTCAGTGCACCTGTTATATCATTAGGGGTGGAGCCTTAGGTATTCATCAGGGCAGGGCAACCCTGTGGTCTCGGTGTTATGGCACTGTACATGGGGGAGGGGTCAGAACAATGCCACTTGATCACTTGCTCAGTTCTCACCCTGCTTTCAGTCACTTCCCTTGCTATCCACAAGTGAATTGAGCCCTTTGAGGTGCTTCCCTGGTGCTAATTCCCGAGTGGGTGGGTTTGTGTATATTCTAGGACCCTGTGGGTCCCTCCAACAGACTCTCCTGTGAGACTGCCAGTTTCTCCCGCCGCCTCAACCCCCACAGGTTTTTACAGCCAGAGGTTTTGAGGCTTTAGTTTCCTGTGTTGGAACCCTGGGTTGTGCGATCTGTCTCTCTCCCCAGTTGTTCCTCCCGGCTTATCCCCACGCAAATGTGGGACCACCTGATCCACCAGCTGCAGCCTTGCCACACGTCTTCTCTGCCCCCAGCTGCTGGTCTCCACCCCTCCTACAAGTCTGGATGAATGTTTCTTCTTTAACTCCTTGGTTGTCAGACTTCTGTACAGTTCAATTTTCTGGCAGTTCTGGTTGTTTTTTGTTTTTAAATTGGTTGTTGTCCTTCTTTCAGTTGTGCAAGGAAGTGAAGCGTACCTACCTGTGCCTCCATCTTGGCTGGAACTCTGCATTTCTGGCTTTGCCAGTGACTTGCCGTGTGACCTTTGGACAAGTTACTTAACCTATCTGAGTTCAGTTTCCTTGTCTGTAAAATGGGATAACAATATCTTCCTATGCAAACATTGTGGGGATTTCTCTAAAATAATATTTGAATACTATTGATATTTGCAAAGAGTATTGGAGGGTGTGTGTGGAGGATGAAGGCACTGTGATGGACAGGGGTCCTAGGCTGGGGAGCAGATACCCTGAACACCAGCTTCTTGAATGCTAACCTGAGATGGTATCTTTGAGTGAGGCCCTCTCCTATCTTCAGAAAAGATGTGAAGGGCAAGGTGGCTGTGGCTGTGTTTGCAGCTGGAAGAAAGGATGGCCATCTGGGCAAGAGAAGAGAATAGACAGCAGACCAGCCCTGTTCCTGCTAGCTCTGCATCAGGGCATCCCTCCCTCCATCAGGCCATCCTGGCCTGAAACATTCCTGTATTCCCCTTTCCCAGTGCATCCCAAGATACCCTGTGAGCACACCCAAGGAAGCGAGACCCAGCTTGGCAGGGGAAGCTGCAGGTGACTGGTGGATGTTGCCCTGGTGCCCACCACTCCCCAGGCATTACTCACAATACCATCAGGTCTCACCATCCTGGGAGGCCACGTGTTGCACAGCCCCACCTGGGCCCAGGAAATGGGTGGGGCCAGCCTCCCTGACTAATGCCTCACTGTCTCAGGACCCGTATTTCTTCCTGAGATGGTTCTAATCTCTCTTGCTGCTGTTTATACCCTGCAGACTCCTCTGGGCAAGACACTGCAGGACGAGATCCAGGGTGGGCCCCAGAGTCTGGAGCCACTTCCAGGAAGAAAAAGGCAGAGCATCCCTCCATGGGCTCTGTGTGCATGGCTGGTATAAAAAAAACTGCCCCTACTTTCGTCCTGTGATGTTTAGACACCTCCATATATCACCAGGTCTGCTGTCATTTGTAAGGCAAATATTGAGACCATTAACCTCATAATAAGGTCAGGGTTGATTGTTTCCACTTAATAACTCTAGATTTTCCCAAAAAAGATATTATAAAATATTTTTTGGCAAGCAACTTATTACCTGACACAGAGGATTTTTCTTTTTTTAATCCTCACCCTAGGACATGCTTATTGATTTTAAAGAAGGGGAGGGAGGGTGAGAGAGGGAGAGATACATTGACGTGAGAGAGAAACATCAAAAGGTTGTCTCCAGTATGCACCCCAACTGGGGACTGAACCCACAACCTAGGTATGTGCCCTGACTGGGAATCGAACATGCAACCTTTTGGTTTATGGGTCTATGCTCCAAATAACAAGCCACCCTGGCCAGGGCACAGAGGATTCTTCTAAGGAGAATTTTAGTTCCATATTTTTAAAAATCTATTATTGAAAACTGATAAAATACAAAACAAAGTATATTTAAAAGGATATGAACAAACTTTTTGTCTCCTTGTTATTAATGTTATAAAGATGATATGGCCCCCTCCCTGGCAGGTCGTGACCCTGACCTTCACCCTCTTAACCACCACCAGGTTGCCACCCTCTTGGCTCCCCTCTCGCCTCTCTCACGGTTCTTTCTCAAAGTCTCCAGCAAAGGCTCCTTGCATTCTGCCCACTCCTCACCTGTTGTGGTTCCTCAGGGTTCTGCACAGTCGCCCTGCCTCACTCCTGTTGCTGGTTCTCAGCTCTCGCTCTCCTCTGGGCTCCAGACTCAGGTCTGCTGGCCTGCCTCCCCGCTTCCTAAAACTCAACTGCCCTGCAAGAGAACTCAGTGCCTCCCCCCACCTGCTCCTCCTCCTGGCTCCCTATCTTGGCCAGGGGCACCATGGTCCACCCAGATGCCTGAATCAGAAGCTGGGCATCCGTGCTCTCCTTCCAGCCCCGACATCTGCTTACTATTGGAGCCCTTCGCTTCTGCTTCCCACCTCAGCACCCGTAGTCTCCCTCCTACTGCTGCCTGAACTCAGGACCTCACGGTCTGCCTGGATCATAACTTCGGCTGCCCAGCACCTGGGTCTGTCGTTCAGTGTGGTCCTCTCACATCTAGCCTTCCCACAGCTGCCATGGCAGGCCCCTGCTCACCACTGCTCACTGAGTACAGTTCAGCTTCCTCACCTCCATATAGAAAGCACCCTGTGACTGGACACCCTCTTTGCATCTGGAACACGTCAGGCTAGTTCAAGCTGCCCAGCCTTTGCTTATATGGTTCCCTCTGCTTGGAATGCCTTTCCTGCCAGCTCAGCTCAGGAAGCAGGGATCCTTTGGAGATTGAGCTCAAGTACCACTTCATTTCTGAAGAATTACAGCCTTTCTTGTCCCCCATCCCCTAAATAGTCCCTCCCTGTATCGGACTCCCAGTGCTCGGACTTCAGTGATGTGACAGACTACTCTCTCCCCACAGCCACACTGGACTGTGAGCCCCTCAGGGTGCAGGGACTGTTTGCTACTCATTTTGGTCTCTGGTCCATACCCAGTGTTCAGTCTGCATTAGGTGGGGTAGCTGCTGTTTTGGGCCGCTCCACCTCCTTCTGATAACAGATTCTGGCCAATAGGAGTATCCTATATTGGTCAGAGTGATTGGTTTAGGGTGGCCACCTGCTGCAAGCCAATCAGAGCCCTGATTGGGGTTTGTACAAGTAGAGGTAGATAGATGGACATATGTCCTTGAAGGATAAGGATCCCCTACTGCACGCAGCTGTTTCCCTTCCCATGGAAAGACCTGTCTGCAGTAGGGGGAGAGAAGCCGGGTGGAGGCCAATGGGAATGAGAGGTGAACAGAGAGCACCTGGCTACCTTCAGTCCCCAGTCCCAGTCCCTGAGGCCCCGGAACTGCCGGATTCCTCAGCGGTTCCTTCAGTTCTGAGACCTAACTTGGCATCTTCTAACGAGTCCCTTTTGCTGAAGCCAAGAGTTGGATTACTACCCCTTTCTGAACAAAGGGCCGTGACCATTTTGATAGGCCCACCGTTTGGTGAATTAAATTATGGGAAAAATCCTAAATCAGCAGGTAGAATAGCTCAGTGGGATGGCTGAAAAGGACCAAAGGCTCCCAGGTTATTGTACACAGGGCCTGACATCTATCTCCCATGGCCTCTTTTTCTCCTGAAAATCCTGAGCCTCCCATCCCACCTCCCATCTCTCCAGCCATAGGACCGTTATCTGCAGCTAACATCTGCTCAGCACATAACAGTTACGAGCGCCTTTCAGCACTCTTCTCTCATTTGAGTCTTACAAACACTCTACAGTGGAGGCAGGGCAGGCTTTATAGCCCCCTTCTACCAGTGAAGAAACTGAGGACCAGAGCAGGAAACGACTGGCCCTAAGACACCTGGGAGGGCCAGGGCTGGGGCCTGAGGACAGGCTGCTGCCTTAAGCTCAATGCACCGCTCTTTGACATCACTTGGTGTGTCCCCTTCCCCACACTTTCCTATTCCCCACTCAGGAAGAAGAAAGCATGTCCATTGGGAGGTAGGGGTCCTATCTTCACGCAGACAGGACCTGTCAGGGAGGGCCTCCCACCCTGGGAGACCAACCAGGTCTTGGCATCTTGTTGTGGGAATTTCAGGCCCCTAACATAAGTCTTTCATCCTGTTACATTAAAATGCACTTCCTGCCCTTACTGGTGTAGGTCAGTGGGTTGGGCCTTGTCCTGTAAACCAAAAGATTGCTGGTTCAGTTCCCTGGTCAGGACACATGCCTGGGTTGTGCGCCAGGGCCCCGTTGTGGGTGTGTGCGAGGCAACTGATCGATGTTATTCTCCATCTCTGTCTCTCTCCCTTCCCCTCTCTTATAAAAGTAAATAAAATCTTAAAAAAATAAAATGGACATCCCCCCTCAATGAAACAAAATCTTAATATTACATACATGGATATGTTCTTATATATTAACCTTGAACTGCTTTTTAAAATGCATCTCATCATTTTAGGTCAAACATAGTGAAGTATGAAATATGTACTGACACTAATGCTGCAAAGTTGAAAATGTAGAAGCCCTTTGACACATTATGCTGACAGTTTAAGTGTACAGAATTTATATATCCTCTTATCAGTCATCCATGCCTTGGTGTGAGTGTCTCAGATCCAAAAACCAAGTGAGGGGGTGGGGAAGAAAAGTGTACCTCCCGCTGAGTTGGGAGGAGGGGGGAGCGCTCATGGGAGAATGAGTAGGCAGGACCCCTGAGATGGCTCCGCCTACTTTAGGTGGCCTGCTAGTCTCCCTGGAAGCCTGCAGGGATGGGTAGACATGTAGTAGCCAGGGCTGAGGGACTTCCAGACAGCCCCCAAGGGCCCATGGAGGATAGCCCCAGAAGTGACAGAGCAGTCACCTTACTGTCTGGAGCATTCTTTCCCTGGGGAACCCATAGGGCAGTCAGAGAGTCCCAGAATTTGAAGACTGGAAGTGTGGTCAAGACTCTGGTCCTTCTCCGGGACAGGAATTCTCTCTGACATTCCAGAGACAAGGTTGGGGCCACAGGACTGAGTGCCTCTTGTGCCACCATCTGGCCTCCTCATCTAAGGGCTGGAGAAAGTGGGGACATGCCCAGTGACCTTTCATCTCCTGGAGCCTGTCTCACAGGCCTGCTGGGCTTCACGGGCAGTGCCTCCAGCATCAGTCCAACCCAGCCCAGGACCACGGTCCTGGAGAAAGGCCACATCTCCTCCTCCCAGGTCCCCACACTGTGTCCTCAACCAGGGTCCAGGGTCCTGTAACCATTCGCAGGACATAACTCAAAAGGTTAGGTATGAAGGCCTGCTTTCGACAGGCCCAAGCACAGGTAATGTAAGTGATGAGATGACCCCATTTGGTCAGCGCTGTCCTTCATTTTGAAGGCTTGTGTCTGGGGACAAGTGTTCTGGGAACCATATCCTTGCCTATACGGAGCTGCTTACTATTTGTTGGCTTCTAAGCTCTCAATAGCATGTGCAGTGCAGGCACCATGTAGCAGCTGACTAAGGGTTCAGGGGTTGAACTGCCTAAGGTCATATCTCCACTCTGCCCCCTAGCATCAGAGAGACCTTGGGCAAGTCCTTTTACCTCACTAAGCCTCCATTTCTTTCTCTATAAATGGGGATGTAATTAATGGTACCTTCATAGGATTAGCCAGAGGATTAAGGAGTTAATGTGTGTGAGGCATTTGTATATTCGTAGTACTGGGCTCAGAGTCAGCACTCAAGATGTGTTAGATATTACGATGAAGATGTTAGATGGCTTACCCAAGTTTATTAAATCTTCAGATTTATTATTGAGGATTATTATTGTTGTTATAACATCATTATCCCCATTTCACAAATGAGGAAACGGACTTTTAGAAAGGTTAAGTAACTTGCTAAGCTTCATACAGCGAGTAGGTGGTGAAGCTACAGTTTGAGTTGGTGTCTGTCTGAGGCTCTCTCTTATTTTCATGAATAAAATCATAACCAGTAATAAGGTGTTGGGGTTGATTTCTAAATGCCCCATACTGGTCGCTCACAGCATTTTTTTAGTGGACCTCCCACTTTCTGGTGAGCTCTCTCGTCTTGTCACCAATGTGGAGTGTGGGGGTCCCCTTTTGGTGCTGACCTGAACAACCCAGGCTCCCTCAACCGCCTACATCACTGCCAGGCACAGGGTCTTTCCACAGAACTGAATCGTTGCTTGTATCCTTCAGCTTAATGCTCCATGGGGATCCGTAAGAATCCTGCAGAACTCTGCTCTCCTTCCCCACAGCTCACACTGCCCTCGACATTCTTCACGGACCTAGGATTCAAAGCTTGAATCTCTAGCACATTCCCTCCTCTCAGAGGAAGACTCAGACCTTCTCCACCCTTCTGAAGTTCCCAGTTAAACAGAATCACTTTGGGCAGAGGCTTCTCCCGTCTGCCCAAATGGGCAAGTTGAAGATGTTGGAGGAAGCCATCGCCCCTTCCTGCTTGTCCTCAGCTGTCCTCACCTGCCTTCCCCTGAACTGAGAAGCTGAAGCCCCTGGCCCTCTGAAGCCTCTGTGCCCCTGGACACTCTGATGGGCCACCTGATGAGCACCCACTGGGCCTCCAGTGCTCCCTTCTCTGGTGCTTCCTGTGCCTTCAAACTCAGCCTCTCTTTCACCCCAGGCATCTGTCCTCAGGGCCCTGGGCTTTTGTCTGCATTTCTCTAATTTTTTCACGCCAACCACCACTATAGCACACCCTGCCTCAGGCCAGCTCACTCCCAAATTCTCATTTGGGAAGTCCCAATTAGTGAAATCACAAAAGAGAGGCAAAAAAGTTTCTCTAACAGAGCCCAGGCCCAGCCTACTTGGTCCTTGGTGAGTGAAACAGCGCACTTCTCAAGCCCCTGGCCCTGACCCTGCTTCCACTCCTGCCTACTTAGGTCTGTAGCCTTAAAAACGGCTCCAGTGGCTTCACTCCCCACCGCTCATCCCTCCCAACGGCTCAGACTCCCGCGGGGAATCTCAGCGCCAAAGGTCAGAGAGGCCCTCCCCCAACTGCCTAGGGGGATGAGGCCCTTGCTTCTCCTAGGTAACCAAGGGAAACCAGCCCTGCTGTGGGAGCGAGGTGTGTTGGCTTCTGGCCCCACAGGAGGGATCGCAGCCCGCGGGAGCTGGGGTGGGGGCCAGCCTTTCTGAGAAGACCGGGCCCGGCGCTTATAACTGCTCTTCTCCACTACCTACTCAGTGCCCACTTCCAGCTTCCTCCTTCTCATGGTACCCCCCTCCCCTTGCACGAAAACCCTAAGCCTTGGACCAGGTTGCAGACAGTGGCTGTGGTGGGGGAGGAGGCACAGGTCCCACCTCAAATGGGTGGGGGTTGGGGAGCCTCCTGAAGTTACAGATCAGCCCTTCCCCGCCACTCAAAAAGTGGGAGTCAAGTATGGGGCCACCTGCGGGCTTTGGGCCTGGGTGGATTGAGGGCATCTCGAGGGCAGGAATAGGGGCGGGGCTGGGAGAGTTCAGCCCGATAGGGGAGACCGGGAGTTGAGTGTTCTCTCTCCCAGAGATTGCCTCACCGGTTCCTGGTCTCCAGGCGCTCTCGCCTTTCCGCAAGCTCTCGGAAGGTCCGCGCTGGTCGGTCGTTAGGGACGCCTCCCGTCTCTAGGGGGCGGGTCCAGGGTCGGTGTACAAGTCTGCCTGTCGACCCACTTGCGCTCCAAGTCTCCACCCGCTGCCTGGCTGGCGCAAGGCTGTCCTTCGATGGCTGTCATTACGTGCCTTGGCACGGGGTTGACACAAGGAAGTTTCTGGCTAATGTGCTGTGTGCAGCTGCTGTACAGGCAGGGGGAGCTCTGACCGTGGGGCATACTTTGTGCTTCTGGGGGACATGTTTAGGAACGCGTGGGCTTTTGTGGGGGAAGGTGAGGAGTGGGGACCCCGGGCAAGGTCCCTGGACTGGAGTGCTGTTCCTTCTTGGACCCTTTTGTGTGGAATTGGGGGTGGAGGGATGGCGAGTGTTAGGTTGGTGCAGGAGAAGCATCAGCAGTCAGGCTTTTCTGGAAGATGAGGAGGGGGGAAGGGCAGCTGCAGGTGTTCCCGGGACTCCTCTGGGGCAGGCTCTACGGGAGAGCTATGGGCTGCAGCATCCCTGCGGAGTGGCACCTTCCACCTTTCTCTAAGATGTAAACAAGGCCAGTGTCTGGCAGCAGGCAGGAAAGTTCCAGCCTCCACAGCTCTCCTTCACACAGCTAAGCCTGAGGTCAACCTCCCCGCACCGCTCCCCCCACCCCCGCCAGCCCCGAAGGACAGATGTGCTGTCCTGAGGGGCACGGGTGACCAACTTCACTAGAAAGAAAAAGAAATTCTCCTTCGGGGGAATGAGGCAACCAGGGTGGTGGGACTTTTCACAGGGAGGCAGAGTGTAGCTTTAACTTTGGCTGTGCCCACGATTATGCATTTCTGATGTGTGGCTGCGCATGCACACACGCAGGGGGCAGATCTGTTATGGGTGGGTTTTCAACTGCATGGGTGGTTGGCAACCCTAACCTCCATGTTCGTCAAGGAAAAACTGTACCAGTTGGTCACTATGGATAAGTTAACATCTTCGAAGCTCAATTAACTCATCAATAAAGTGAGGGTACCATGCTTCACGTTGGTGTCCACGTGTTAAAAGCTGGACCTTTGGACAGCGCCAACCACTATGGCTGCAGTTGCCAAGATTTTGAGGTCAAACTTAGCACCTCCACAGAGCTGAGCACGTGGTCAGGGCTGGGCAGGAGGGTTCAGGTCCCTTTCAAACCCTTAACAGTGATTTACCAACAAATCACGGGTGCCTCAAAAGAATGAGAAATCATGCAGGGAAAAATGCTGGGAGGGCCTGCTCTGCTCTGATAATTTTAATTAAACAGCCCCAGAAATTGGTAGCCAGGGAGCCTCTGACTTGAAGATGGGCCCCCTGAGGTCCTTCCCTTCCTATAACAGGGATTTGGGAACAGAGGCGGAGCTGCGGCATCTGACTGTGTCCGGGATAAACTCGTTCTGGTGGGGAAGAAGGGCTGCCCTCTATCCCTCTATCCCTCTGCTCCTTCCTGCTCCGAGCCACCAGTTTTCAACTTCAGCTCGGAATGGGGCAGGTGCTGTGCAACTTGTTTTTAAAGAAAAGTGTTGCTCTGGTTCCTGCTCTTTGACCCCATCACCTGCCACTCCCCCAGCTCACTGTGCCTGCCCTCCGTCCCCTCAGCGCCTCTGCACTGGCTGTTCCCTCAGCCTGGACAGCTCTCCCCGCAGATGCCACCTCTCAGTGAAGAATACCACCCCACTGTCCCCGTCCTGTCTGCTCTTTCTTTACAGACCTCATCTCCAGCTGACACCTTCTTTCTCTTTATTGCTTCCTTCCCACTAGAAGCTCCACAAGGACGGGAAGTTCTGTCTGGTTCTCACCACCTTCTCAGAAACTGACAAGTACCTGTTATTCCTTTTATCAACCAATCACCAGAGCCTTCAATAAGACAAGTCACTGTTAGAGAACTAAGTGACACCCGAGGATCTGCCCTGTTATAATGACTTTCACACAACAGTTCTGGATCTTGGGGGCCAGGGAGGCCTTTGTGGGTGCCCAGAGCAGGCTGGCACAGAAAGCCTGACAGAGCACTTGTGGCTGTGAGGATGGTTCTGCTATGGATGCCTGGGTGGCCTTTCAGCCCAGTGTGAGGAGTCAGACTCGTGATGGAGCACCCATACCAGGCTGCTGGGAGGGGAAAGCCTGATCTTTTCTTTAAGCAAAAGAACCTTCGGAACTTCCTCTCCTCTGGGAAATACTTTTTATTTCTAAAATATTTTATTTATTTTTAGAGAGGAGGGAAAGCAGGGGAGAGGGAGAGAAACATCAATGTGTGGTTGCTTCTCACATGCCCCCAAATGAGGGCCCGGCCTGCAACCCAGGCATGTGCCCTGACTGGGAATCGAACCCATGATCCTTTGGTTCACAGGCTGGCACTCAATCTACTGAGCCACACCAGCCAGGGTGGGGGAAATACTTTTTAACGAACAGTCACAGCTAGGACAGCCCATGTTTTCACATTGACTTAGTGCGGGTGTCTCTGGCCCCACTTCTGGCTTGGCCGGCTCACGTCTCCTGGTGTCCAGGCAGGACCCCGCCCAGGCTGGCTCTCTTCAGCTCAGCTGCTTTGCCTCCGGCCTTTAGTCCTCCCTTCAGCCTCCAGGGGGGTTCTGCTGTTTCCTTCAGGAAGTTTTGTTTAATTGGTCTTGCCACAGTCAGCAGCTGACCTGTATCTGTCACTGGCCTGTCTCTTTAGTCTATGTGAGTCCCTGGGTCAGAGCTGGTTGAGGGCGTAGGCTCGGGCTGTACTGAGGGCAGCGTCCAGGTCAGCAGTACTTCCGGTGCCCTGGGCAACCACTTGAGAGCCCCAGGCCTTGCCCCCCATGTGGCTGCACACGGCCAGCGCCCAGGCCTCTGCTGTGAAAGCTGGCATGGGATTCTGGGGACAGAAACAGAAAGGACAGCAATGCAGAGCTGCCCTCCACTCAACATACCCTCAAGAGTGGAGTCACAGTGACTGGCACGCCCTGCCCAGCCAGGCACATCGTGGGGCGAGTCGGGGGAAGACAGATGAGGATTGGGCTGGGAATGCGTCAAGAGGGTGATGAATGTCTGCTACTTGTTTGCAAGGGATGTGCAGCCTGCAGGGGGAGGCTGGTAATTAGGGAATCTCATGGTATACTCTGGTGGTGTTGTGTGGTGGTTAGGGACAAGGAGATAACCTATATATGACCTGGGTGTCCTCACAGATCACCTCCACCCAGTCTTGGCTCCTTCGTCTGGGAGGAACAAAGGGAGTGGAATCAGAGGGCTGGACTAGGAGATGGGCATGGTGGGGGCTGCTCTCCCACTTCCCTCACCTGGGCCACCTGACAGGCACACAGCACATGCCCCAGGGGCTGGGGGCTGAGTAGTAGCACGGATGTGCTGGGCACTTGCTCACACAGCTGCCGGACCACCTTCACCAGCACCTGGGCAAGGGAGGGCAGATGGTGGCCCCAGAACCCCTAGACTCCCAGGTACCTCCCTGTCGGGACTTCCCCCTCCCCAGACCCTGGGGCCACCCCCAACCCCGATACTCACTGAGAGGGACTCAGTGGAAACTATGTCCACAATCAGGGGCCCCTCTGAGTGCCGCTGCAGCAGCTCCTGGGTTTTCTGTGCAGCCTGTGGGGCAGGAACGACAGCACAGGGGTCAAGATGGAAGAAAACTGGCCCTCACTTCTGAACTGAACCCCAGTCCAGAAATCCCCTCCCCCAGCAAAAGTCTTTAGCTTTAAGCAGAAAGGCCAGGGCTTCTACCCAGAATGGCCTCCTTTTTTTGGGTCCCACCTGATCTTTCCTCTCCTCCCTCACCTCCTCCCTTTCATCTTAGCTCCAGGCCCCAACAAATAGGTCAGTGAAGGTGGAAGGACTAAGGCTGGAGTACAGATGGAGGAGAGGGGGCAGGAGGAAGGAGAACGCACAGTCAAGGAGTAATTAGGACTGAATGGAATAATCAGTTAGCTTCCTGGAGGGAGAGCCTGAACCAAACTTGGGTGTTGGGGAGACGTAGTTTGGCAGAGAGAAGTGGGGGCCTGATGATGGTGCCCAGCTGGCAGGAGAGGGAGCTGATACCCACCTCACCTCAAGGTGCAGGCCTTGAGGCTTCTGTGCTCACACTAGAGCGTTTCTGATCCTTGTTTGGTGTGCCTGGTATCTGCCCCCATGGGTGCGGCCACCCCTCCTACCTGCCTCATTTCCAGCTTCCGGACAGCAGTGTTGGCGCGCCGCTGCAGCACCTTCAGTGCGGCCTGCAGCTCCCGCCGCTGCCACTGGGGCATCACAGCAGTGTCCACAGCCTATGGCCAAAGCAGTATATCATCCTCACCCCTTCCTGAGCCACAGTCCCTGAGGCAGGGTCCAGCAGGACCAGGGAAGAGACCACACCCACCACATCCCACCCTGCAGACAAACGACCAACATCTAGGCCAGCTGGAGTCCAACAGGAAAGCTGGGAGAGACTGGAAGGGTCCAGGGAGGCACAGGGAAGGGCACAGTGTAAGGACAAAGGTGTGTGTGTGTGTACACAGCCCTCACATCAGTGAGTCGTCCCATGTCCTTGGACAGCCGCTGAGCCTCCACCACATCCCGGCTGCCCCGACTCAGCCGCTCTCTGGCTGCTTCTACCTCCTGGGCCAGGCTCTGGCCCACTTCTCGCGCCTGCAGGGAAGGAACAGGATGGTCAGGGCTGCTCGGCTTACTTTCAAGGTTCTGAACCTACTGCTGCTCAGGGCCAAATTAGATATATTTAACAATCAGGACCCATGAAGGCACCAAATAATCACAACAATGCCAGCTGCCTGCAGTGCACATATAGAAACACTGGTTCTGCGGCCGGGCATCCCTCAGCCTGAGAGTATCAGTTGTATGCGTCCCTGCCCCTCATTCACTCAGAGCCTCCCGGGCCCTGCTGGCGTGCCGACCTGCTGGGCCTGCTTCCCAGTGATGGCCAGCAGGCGGGTGGTGCCCTTGGCGAGTTGGCGCTCCCCGATGATGACCAGGTCCCCTACAGCCCCCGTGCGCAGCAGGTGCCTGTGGGCACAGGGAGAGAGTAGGAAGTCCGGGGGGTTATGGAAGGGGAAAGAGCAGCCTGAGCGCCATACTAGGGGCTGGTGGCTCCAAAGACCGAGGCAGGGTGAGGGTCCAGCCCCAGGCCAGGGCAGGCAGAAGGGGAGACTCACGTCCCACAACACAGCTCCACCGATGTCTGCAGTGCAGCTTGAGAGGCTGGGTCCAGTGCACGGGCCACTGGCACCCCCACTGACACCACCCGCACCGGGTCTGGGTAGACCTGTGGGTGAGAGAGGACAAGTCTGTTACCTGGCCTGTGGGGGGAAGGTGATCTCCACTAAGGGGACTCCCCCAACTCACCTCATCCAGACAGCGCAGGCCAGGGACATGTGCAGTGTGTGCCAGGGCTACCTCCTCTGTGTACACGGCCTCATCCTGCCTCACAGCTTCCTGCACAGCGCTCTCCACTGCCTGGAGCTGCTCTGGGGTCAGTGGGGCCTGGTGGGGTGGGAGGGAAAAGGACAGACCAACAGGCAGTCAGCCCCATGCCTGCAAATGATGCATTAAGAGGCAGTCACTGAGGAAGGTATAAGGGGGATAAATGGTAATGGAAAAAATACACACACACAAAAAAGCAGTCACTGTTCACTGAACTACCCCAGGGTTCTACAACAGTGACTAGCATGTAACAGGTGCTGAATGAGCATTTGTGGAGCAAAAAATTCTCTTCCTTAGAAAGCTACCTGGAAGTGGGCCTACTGGAAGTTTGCAGTCCTTTCATCAGGCATTAAAAGTCGGTGGAGAAACAGAAAATGGAGGCTCTGTACTCGGGCGGCTTATGACAGGGCAGCCCAATGGAAGAGAGGTACAGAGTGGGGATTCAGGGACAAGTAGTCAGGTGGAATGGGGCTTAGTCAGTGAGTGCTTCCTGGGGAGAGTACTGAGCAGATGAGAAGAAGAGGAGGGAAACGGTGTGGCAGGGAAGGGAGAGGGCAGCTCCCTTAGGGCAACAACGGCGTGGGTGACAGCAGGAACAAGGAAGATGGGTGGTTGGAGGTGAAGTGAGGGCTCCAGCACTGTCTAGCCAACGCCTTCCTGATGGGAAGACACCCACCCAGGTTCCCACAGGTACTGAGTGACAGTGAGACCAGGCCCTCGGACTCTGCGTGCCACCAGACTCTCTTGCTCTGAGCCTGCTGCCTCACTTGAAGCCTGTCTTTCTGTGCCCCACTCACCTGGGTGGCCACGTCAAAGCGCAGTCGCTCGGGACTCAGATGGGAGCCTCGCTGCTCTGTGCCAGGGCCCAGAGATTGCCGCAGTGCCCAGTTTAGCAGGTGAGTGGCTGTGTGCTTCTCCATGCACCCCAGACGCCAGGCCTGAAATTCTTTTGTCACCCAGCGCCCTGGGTGACAATAGGGCGTGGAGAGAATAAAGGGGCTACGAGGTATCAAGAACAGCAGGGGTGGGATTCTTCCTTACCTTATCCACGTGCAACTGCACCTGGTCCCCCACCTTCAGGCACTCAGGGGCCACAGCCTCATGGAGGATGAAGCCTCCACAGACCTGGGCCCGGGCCACAGGGAAGAGCACATCCTAGGGGAGGTCAGGGGCCAAGGTGCTGGAGTGACTGCCTGTAGCCTTTCCCTCCCCTTGGCTACCTTTCTGGCTCAGGTCTGCCTCCTGCAGAACTTAGCCTCTGTGCGTGAGGGGGACTCACCTGCTGCTCCAGCCGCACCAGGTAGCCTCGGTCGGAAGCCTGACCCCCTTGTTCAGCGTAGAAGTTGGTCCTGTCTAAGAGGAGGCCACAGCGCTGGCCTTCCCCCACGGAAGCCACGGCTCTTCCGTCCTCTGCGTATAGCTGGAGCACCTGGGCCTCGCAGGGGCCAAACTCTGCCAGGGTGAAGAATGGCTATCAGTGGTAGGCAGGGGTTAAAGATGTACACGCGTGTGGGTCTGTGCTTTACTTGAAGCCAAAAGGCACCTGGTGGGGAGAGGGGTGTGGGGGGGTGGTGCACACCAGCAAGTCCAGCTAAGGGCCACAGAGACCCCTGGTGGCTGCCCTGGGGAATGCATGGGGCAACCAACCGCCTGCCCCAACCACAGCCAGGCAAGCTTGTGGCCACCCGCCTCAGTCCAGGCTCTCACCCTCAGTCCAGGCTCTCACCGTAGCCCCCGCTGGGGAGAAGGTAGTAGTTGTACTTGGGGCTGTCATCGGTTGGAGGCACACCTCGGCGCTGCAGCTCCCCCAACGCATGGATGTCAAGCTTCAGTCCCTGCTCCTCAACGGCCTCAGCCTGCTGGGCCCGGTGCTGCAGGATGGGTGTATGTATATGTGTGTACAAGTGTGTATGGAAAGGGTGTGTGGAGAGTGCAATGGGACTAAGGCCTCTGCAGAGCCCTGTGCCTGACACACTGCCCTGTGGACCCTGCATCCCCTCTGGAGTAAGTGCCCAGGGCTTGGCTGGCTGCTAGAGATCTGGGTTGGCTGGTCAACCACCCATCACAAAGGGTATCAGGATCAGGCCTCCCTCACCCAATTCTGCCCCTGGAGACATGTCCTAGGATGCTGTACCGGCCCCTCCCATTCTGCTCCTCTGTTTAGCCCACTGCGCAGGTGTTCCTCTCTACGGGCTATGTGAAGAACAGACCCCACCTCAGCCCCGTTTCCCTCAATAGCTGCAGCTCCTCCCCCAGGAGCTCAGGGCTGGGGAGTGGGCTGACTGTGCCAACAGAACCCTGGTGGGGCACCCAGCTTGTACCTGGGCTTCCTCCTGTGCCAGCCGTGCTAGCCCAGCCGAGTCCAGCTGCACCCCCTTCTCTTCCAGCATCAGCTCTAGCAGGTCCAGGGGGAGTCCCAGGTCCCCAGACATTGACAAGGACCAGGCCACTTCGGCTTTTTGGAAGACAAGGGGTCTTGAGTGGGGAGAGGCAGGGTGTGGGGGGGAGGTGTAAGGGAGAAGGGCCACGGCTTTTCTAACCACAACAGGTGCCAAACACAAGTGCCCTCTCCCCACACTGGGTTGGCCCAGGACAGGGGTCACCTTCAGGCTTAATGCTCAAAGGCCAAAGCTGGCAGGTGGCAATCGTCATTTCAGAGGACAGAGGCTCATTCTAGGCATAAAGCCAGCCCTGGAAAGCAGAGACTGAGGCAGGGTCAGCTGGGCAGAGAGGAAGTAGGGAAATGGGGAGAAGCAGAGTGGTGTTCCCACAACAGAGAGGTCTTGGTGTTGGAAAGAGTATAGGAAGAGGGACATAGGAGGAAGAGGGGGTGGATATGAGGCACAGCCCTGGCCCAGAGCTTCCTCCTTGGCCTGCCCTGGCTTGCTGAAGTGAGGTTCTCATGCCTCGAGAGGCACCCCACTCACCAGGAAAGACATCAGAAGGTCCCAGACGCTTCAGGGTCCGGTCGATGATCCGCCGAGCCCGCTGCAGGGAGGCCAGGAAGGCTGCCTCATCCTCTGACACCAGGTTGGCTATCTGAACCGGAGGCGGGACAGGACTGGAGTGAGAGCCTCTACCTCTCTCTTGTCAGCCTGTCCCTCCCCTATCCAAATCCAGTACCTGGGCTGAGTTCTTCTGTAGCTCCGGATAAGTGTCTCCCTGGAGGAGGCAGAGAGGGCTGAGGAGGTGTGAAAGGCAACCAGTCCGCTCTCTACCTCTACCCCCTGGGCCACCCTGAGGACCGCTGTCCTGGAGGCTCAGATGGGCTGATGGACATGGGGAGGGACCCAAATGGAAAATCAATTTCCAGGTGGGGTGGGGACACAGGCAGAGGGTTCCCAAGGTCAAAGGTTCAGCAGCTGGGCAAGGAGGCCTCCTGAAGGCTCCCTGTTTTTTGTAAGCAGTTCCAGCTTTCTCAGCCTGCTGATTGGGATGGACATTCAGGGTGGTGAGCCCAGGCTGGGGGCACTGCATGGGCTCAGCAGCAGATGCCCCAAGTGCCCAGGGAGGCCCAGAGGAGTGAGGGGCCTCTGCCCTTACCAGTGTCTCCACCACTACAGGTACAAGGCTGCCCAGGAAGCCAGGTGGTGCCCGCAACACCTCTGTAGAGAACCGCACTGCTCGACGGAGGATCCGACGAAGAACCAGCCTAGAGGGGTTCAGAACCCAGATATGAATCTCCAGTAGCCCCTGGTCAGCAGCATGGGGAACGGGGAGGCAAGGTCCCATATATGCTCCTACCCCAAAGCCCTCTCCCTTCCCCGGCTCCTCATGCCATCTCAACCCGACACACCTCTCATCTGTTCCCCACTCTCCCCTGCAAGCCCCAGCTGCACCTTCCCCTCTTTGTAGTCCTTTCAGACTCACGGGGCGCCTGACATTCCAGTGGAGACACCATCAGCGATGCAGATGCTGAGTGTGCGAATGTGATCAGCCACTACGCGGTATGCCATGTCTGTGCGGCCCTCGTCGGCTGCCCCTACTCGGCCCAAGTAAGGGGGTGCCCCACAACCCTGGAAAGCAAGAGAGAAAAAGACACGGCTGCTGGCCCTGCCTGACCTGGCCTAGGTGGGATGCTATTCAGTGCCCTTAAAGTTGACTACATCTGGAATGACCTGGCTGGAGAAGTTTCAGAGATGAAGGGAGTCAGACCCTGCCCTCAAGGGCCCACATTCCTGCTAACGATCATTACAGGTGTGATCATTCACTGGATTTCTACTATAGAACTGTGTGGGTGTTTGGATGACAGGACATCTAACCTCTAGAACATCCTCTTTTGGGAGGTATTACTATCCTCACTTTAAGAGGAAACAGAGGCTCAGAGGATCTAAGTGCCACAAGGCCACACGCAACTCAGGAGCAGATCTGAGATCTGAACCAGGCCTGTCCAACTCCAGTGCTCTCCGTTGCCCACACCTGCCTCTGCAGGCTTTGTGGGGGGCAGAGAGGTTCATTTAAGCTGAGTGTGCGTGTGTGATCTCCAGTGCAGAGTGCTAGATTCATGCAGCCCCAGACCTGTCTCTTCCCCAACCTGCACCCTCTCAATAAACAGTCCTGACATTCAGCTCATTGCTCAAGTCAAACACTTGGGAACCAGTCTTTTCCTTCCCTTCCCCATCCAATCCACTAGTGGGGCCCTTGCTTCTACCCCCATGAAATCTCTCAAATCAATCTACTTTTCTCCACTTCCACTACTACCAGCCTAGGTCACACCCTACTATTTCTTTCCTGGACTGTGAAATAGTCACCCAGTTGGTTTCTCGGCTTCTACTCATCTCCTTCCAGCCCATGCTCCACACAACAAAAGGAGCGGCCTTTTAAAATGTCAGTCAGATCATGCTCCTCTCCACTCAGAGCTCCGCTCACTGCACTTAGAATTAAAGCCCCACTTGGGACTTCTAGATCCCACAAGACTGGACTCTAGCCTTCCTCTCTGTGGTCGATTATTTGCAAAAATGGCCACAATCCTTCCTTTTTCTGTGTGCATGCCACTGTGCAGTGAGTGTGACTTTACAGTTGCTTTCCATCAAGGAAAGCATGTCTTGACTCTCGGCTAGCCTGTGACTTGCTTTGGTCAACAGAATGTGGTAGAAATGACACTGTTCTGAGCCTAGGCCTCGAGAGGCCTTGTGTGCGTCTGCTCTCCTTGCAACCTTGCTGACCTAGGATGTGAAGAAGTCCAAGCTAGCCTGCTGGAGGATGAGAGACACATGGCCTGGTCACCCCCACTGCCCCCAAATGACAGCCAACCAACTCCTAGAAGTACAGGTGCCACCACTTTCCTGACTGCTACCTTTTTCATTTTCAGCCAGGGATTTTCTTCCTGCCTCGGCACCCCATTACCTGTTGTGCTGCATGAAGACCAAATTCCAAAAGCACTGGTGATGAGCAGGCCAGAGAAGCTTCTGGAAGGGAGGAGGAAGGCTCACCTGGTGTATAGCGTTGAGGAGCGGGGAAAAGAGGTCAGTGTCGTAGGTGGAGCATTTTCCTTGCAGCACAGCTACCAGCCTTTCCAGGCCCATTCCCGTGTCCACGTGCCGCTGGGGCAGGGGCTGCAGACGTCCGTCTGCCTCTCTGGCCAGGGAAGGTGTGCAAGGTGAGGCCCCACACAGGATTACAGGTGTGAGGCAGATGCTCAAGTGGAGTAGAGGAATGAGGAAGGGTTCAAGGAGGCTGACAGAGGGAGGAACCAGAGGGCAGTATAACCCCCACCCCCTCTCAAACACAATGATGGCCGTGGGTCCTGTCCTTTCTCATAAAGGGTGATATCTCCCCTCACTCCCCTTGGGCCCTTGCTTGGAATCAGAGAGCCCCTTTCTGGGACAGAATTCTTTTCCCTTACAAAGAAGCATGTCAAGACCGGAAGAAAATCTTAAGAGATCAACAAGTTCAACTCTATCATTTGATAGGAAAGCAGAGGTCAGGGAGCAGTGGTGACTAGTTTAAATGTTATGGGCAAAGACTAGGATTAAATCAAATCAGTTATTATCTGAAAAGTGTTTAGAAATGTGCCTGGCACACAGTAAGTACCATTTAAATGGTTGTTTATTTTTTTTAAAGATTTTATTCATTTATTTTTAGAGAGGGGGAAAGGAAAGGAGAGAAACATCAATGTGAGAGAGAAATATCAATTGGTTGCCTCTTGAACGTGTCCCAACCAGGACTGAACCTGCAACCCAGACATGTGCAACCCAGGCACGTGCCATGACTGGGAATCAAACTGGTGACCTTTCGCTCTGTGGGACGATGCCCGACCAACTGAGCCACACCAGTCAGGGCTTCTTTGTTTTTATAAGAAATGAATTAAAGTCTCCTGACTGCTACCTTCTTCATCTCCAGTCAGACATTTTCCTCCTGCTTCAGCACCCCATTACCTGTTGTATTGCATGAAGACCAGATTCCAAAGCTCCACCAGCTGGGGGGCTCCTACCCCACCAGCCAGGTCATAGTGGATCTCCGTACAGGGCCCACAAGGGCCAGTATCCCCCATCTCCCAGAAGTTCTCTTGTGGTCCAAAGGAAAGTACATGGCTGACAGGCACCCTAGAAAGAAAGCAAGGCAGGTGGTGGGGAGACAGACAAACCCAGAAGCTAGACTCTCTCTGCCATGAGAGCATCTCCATCAAGCTCAGCAAAAAGAGGAACAGGACTAACCCCACAGTCTCCTGGGATATGCTAATAGTGTCTATTTTCCAGGCCTCCTGCCCTCCAGGAATAAACATTAGGGAGGGTGAACTTACCCTAAGCTGAGCCAGATGTCCCTGCTCTCTAGGTCTGGGTCCAGCCCTGCCTTGGGGTCACCACCAAAGTAGGAGACCCATAGCCTGTCCTCAGGGATCCCATAGACCTGAGTCAGCAGTTCCCAGGCCATGCTGCAAGCCTCCACCTGCAGTTGAAACCCACATGGGGTGGGAAGAGGAAGGTGGGTGAGAAGAAAGCCCCACTGAAGCATTAATCAAGCCACATGAGTCCAGCCCTCAGCTTAAGGCAAAACCATTTCCACTGTCCACCTTGTTTCTAAAATAAGCCGTGATCATTTCTATTGAGTTTTTTCCTACCCAGAAAGTTCCCCCCTCCTTTAAGTCCCACCTTCTCCATGAAATCCTCTAACCTGTCTAGCCTAGGATGATTTTTAAATCCTGCATTTGAGTATTACTGTCTGTTTATTCACACAACAATTATTGATCAGCCATGAGGCAGGAGGCACAGTCCTGACCATCAAGGAGCTTACAATCCACGCAGGGAGACACATTCGTATTATATATATTCATCTTGTACTTTGCCTGCGTCTGGCATGAGGTTCTGCCTAAGCAGACTCTAGGAGTGGAGAGAAGACTTACCCTAACCCCCTTCTTGGTTGACTGCTGACCCTTCCCTAACTCCAGGATTTTCTGGAGACTCACCTTAAAATATTCACCCCCAAAAGCCCAATTGCCAAGCATCTCAAAGAAGGTATGATGGGAAAGGTCTCGGCCCACATCCTCTAGGTCGCTGTGGCGTCCTCCAGCCCTCACACATTTCTGGCTGTTGGCCACACGTCGGAAGCCTGCCATCTCACTTCGTGGATCCACAGTGCCCAGGAAGATAGGCTTGAACTGAAATACATGAAGAAAGGGGAAAGGATACCCCAGTCCCTCATTAGAATAGAAATGTGGGGAGTGAGGACAGAGAGAGCTGTTTAGACTGAAGGCTGACTGTCCCTGAGAGTGCAGTGTGGTCTTGGCCAGGGGGGCAACCTGGGAGTCTAGGGGCACCCATCTCTGCTGTGTGTGGGGCAGACAGGGGAGAATAAATCATGAAACAGAGGTCCTCTGCTGGTGAGATAGGCAAGATAAGAGGAGGAGGGATGTGTTGGTGGCTTGGAATAGGGCAATGAATGGCTACATCCTCCATCTCAGCCTCTTCAACCACACTCAATAATATAGGCTACAAAATTGAGCTTGGGCATGCCTACAATGTCGGTATTTAATAGGGATCTTGGACAGCCTCTAATCTTAACCAATTCCCCCTCTCCCACCCCTCCGCCCACTTTACAGATGAAGACAACCAAGTCTAGTGGGGTAAGTCGTGCTCAAAGCCAAAGGTTTAGAGATCATAGTCTAGCATTTGGCAGGTGCTCAATACCATAATCACGTAATGAATGAGTTATCTTTATTCAAAGAAGGAGTAAATGAAGCCAGACTTCCTCCACCAGTTTACCCCCCATTCCTGAGCCTAAAACTCAATTCTAAATGAGAAGTTCCCAAGTCGAGTCTTCCCCAAAACCTAGGTCCCACTCCCAATCACTTAACGCAACCTGGGCCGGGCCCTCTTTCCCCAGAAGCTACTGCTCCGCCCCTTGTTTCTTGGCCCAATCTCGTAGCGCCTTTCTCTCACGAAAAAAAATCACAAACCCCGCCCCCACCTGGTTCATGCCGGCATTGACGAAAAGTAAACTGGGGTCACCGCGGGGTCGCACAGAAGCAGATGGTACGAGTCGATGGCCATGGTGGTCCCGAAAGAAGCTCAGGAAGGCGTCACGTACGGCCGTTGCTTGGGTTGGAGGGGGCTCGGATGAGAGCGGCCGTCGGCTGGGGCCCAGCCATGAGGGCGACCTTCGAATGGCCCGCCGCAGTCCACCGACTGCAGCTGCCACCGACGCCGCCATATTAACTTGGGGCAGAGACTTTACGGGATCAAAGGGCACCGCGGGGGATAAACGGTAATGTGGGAAGGAAGCTGGGCGTTTCCTACAGCGGCTCCTCGTGGTGGGAGGACTCCAGGCAGCCTCTGCCGCCATTGTGGAAATGATTGTGAAGGGGACCCTTGCGGGAGTGTGAACGACCTGGCACATTGTAGGCCCTTAATTCATTCGACATTAAACAAATATTCATTGAGAGCCTGTTTTGTGCCATACATTGTTTTAGGCACTCAAGGTACGTTAGTAACAGAATTAACAAAAATTCCTGCCCCCATAAACCTGTATTGTAGCAGTAATTGTTAATTATATTACTTTTGCAAGGTTTTATACAAATGGAGTTGCAGTGAACAGGCGTGGGTTCAACTTCGTGTGTGTGTGTGTGTGTGTGTGTGTGTGTGTGCGCTCGCGTTTCCAGGTTGAGGGGAGAAGGCCAGAGGGCAGAGGGAGGTAATATCAGCATTCATTCAAGGGGCATTCAACGAATTTTTGAATACCTGTTATGTGCCCCCGGCGCTCTTCCAGGTACTCGCTAGTTCCCTGTGTCCTTGACATTGGAAATCGCCTTTTTGTTTCTAGGGACTGAAGCAGACTCCTTAGAACAGGAGTCTAGCAGAGAGGCAGAAACCAAACAGCATCTGCTCCATTATTAATTAATTAATAACATTTGGTCTTTTAATTTATTTGCCTGGAGATTGGAGAGAATCCTGTTTGTCAGGGCAGGACGAAGCCGTTGGCTGATAGCTGTAGAGATCTCTTTTTCTCTGAGCATCCCAATGCCCCTAGGGTTTTGTATGTTTTGCTTTAGGGTAAGAGGGATAGTGTTCCATCTCCCCCTTCTGTTTTACTTTCCAGAGTGACAGCTGTGACCATGAGGCCCACCCAGGCACTTGTGGGTGCAGCCCAGAGTCCTCACAGAGCTCCTCACGATACCCTCTGTTTTTAGTTTGGGAAATTAAACAGGCTGAAAAGAGAAATGCCAAGGTGAAAATCCAATAGGGGCAGAAGAGCTGATGTCAGTGTGGTCACTTACAAGGCCTCAGCCGTCAGGTGTGTTCTTTTGGCTACCATTCTTTGTGAGTTATTTAGGGACTTTTGAAACACAGCTTCCTTGGGAAATCTGTAGTCTTTTCTGAACTCGAGTTTCTATAATGATAGTGAATTCTTAACTTTGTATTCTGATCTGTCCCGTGATCCTCTGTTTCTTCCCTTGTCCATGTAAAGGTGTTGTTTTGAAATCGTGTTTTGCCTGTTTTGGTTTTTCCAGTGTTTTTGAAACAGGAACCTAAAGCTAGATGGGGATTTCCATAAGACTGATGATTTTGAGACAAGACTGTGAAATTGTTCCCCAAACTAAGATGGGAGTGTTTTGCTAGGGAAATCTAGCTGGGGCCTCTACCTAGTACTGATGTCAACTTTTTTTTTTGCCCAGGCAGGTTTTGCATTATAGTAGGAACTACATGTTTTTATTTTTTATTTTTTTAAAGATTTTATTTATTTATTTTTAGAGAGAGGCAAAGGGAGGGAGAAAGAGAGGGAGAGAAGTACCAATGTGTGGTTGCCTCTTGCGTGCCCCTCACTAAGGACAAGGCCTGCAACCCAGGCATGTGCCCTGACTGGGAATTGAACCAGCGACCCTTTGGTTCACAAGTTTGCACTCAGTCCACTGAGCCTCACCAACCAGAGCGGAACTACATGTTTTTAGACTAATGTAGAACTAGTGTGGAGCCATGGATTTTTTTCAAACAGCTTTATTGAAATATAATTCATATACCATACAACTCACCTATTTGAAGTGTATAGTTTAGTGACTTTTAGTACATTCATAGAATTGTCATCCATCACTACAATTAATTTTAGAACATTTTCATTATCCCCAAAAGAAACTCATATCTCTATCCATTAGCCTAATCCCCCAATCCCTCCCAGCCCTAGGCAACCATTTGTCTACTCTCTGTCTCTGTGGATTTGCCTATTCTGAACATGTCATATAAATGCAACCACATGATATATAGTCCTTTGTGACTGGCTTCTTTCACATAGCATAATGTTTTCAAAGTTTATCCATGTTGTAGCATGTCTCATGGATTTTTAGAACTGTGTTTTTTGAGTTGTTTTCTGTGTGAAGAAGGGTTTTTCCCTCATCTAACTATTTCATCCTTGCCATTAAAAACATCATTTTCTTTTCTTTGTGGTGTTCTTTGGTAAGTCAGTCTTTTTAATATTTCCCAGTGAAGCAAAGTGGTTCTCCTAGGACTGGGATGTGTCTGATCTGATTTGCCAGTCAGGCAAGTTAAACTTGGGGTTTGCAGTTTCCCAAGATAGACGGAGATGGAAAGAACTTATGAGACTGGGGAGTTACTGATCTGGGAACTTCTCCCAGGAGTACTTACCCAGTGACTTAGTAGGATTTTCATTTTGAAGTTTAAAATGCAAGTGGGGTCTATTTCCTGGGAGCTTGTTCAGCTGGATTTGGGTGCTGCCTTCCCTAGGTCTAGAATTACCCTTATGTTACCATTTGACTTAATTATCCTGCAGTTCCATGGTGCCCATTCTTTGGACTCTTTTCACGTTATTCATAAGAAGCCACACCCTTACTGTGGGAATGGAAATTGTCCTTCCTGATTTCCCCATCGGCTTTGACAGCAGAAACCTGAGGTCAGTGATGCGTTCTGTCCTGGACTGAAGGTTAGAAGAGACACAAGGGAATTTTTACCCTTACTGAGTGTAGAGAACTCAGCTTGGGGAACTTCCTCTTACAAATCATAAAGGCTATCTTTTAGAGTCTAGGTTAAAAGTTCAATCTATTAGAGGTGTTCCTAGCTTGATGTATTTATATATGGCTTTGCCTTATCTGGATTGTAAAAGCAACACTTGTCAAATGTTAGTAAAGATGGGGATCTCCTGGGATTTTGTTAAAAATGCAGACTGAGATTCAGTAGGTCTGGGTCGAGGTGGAAATTCTGTATTCATAGCAGGCTCCCAGGTGATGCTGTTGCTGCTCCCCTAGTTCGCTAGACCACACCTGGAATGATTAGGATGTAGTAGAGGACTTGTGGGAAGAGTTAGGACACATACTTTTGAGTATGCCGAGGTGCTAGGGCTTATGTGCCCCTGGGGTCTCCCTTTTCTACCACAGTGTGTGAATGGAGCTGAGAAGTTTTGCGCATGCGATGCGTGCTCACTCCCTTCAGCTCCACCTTGGGCCCTACAGTAGGTGACAGGCCTGTCCACCTGTTGCTAAGAGACGCAGAAGTAGTGCCGGCCTGGGCAGGGATGGGAAGCGGCTCCTGTGGGAACCCGGCGAGGGCCTGGGGTCTTGGATCGTGCAGCTCCAGGATGTAAACTTCATGGGATCGGAAATTCAAGGATTAGTGGACTCTCAGTTTGTAACGTTTGGGTTTATCCTTATGCGTTATTAAATGGTTACATTTAAAAAAATTTTTTAAGATTTTATTTATTTATTTATTTTTAGAGAGAGGGGAAGGGAGGAAGAAAGAGAGGGAAAGAAACGGCAATGTGTGGTTGATCCTCATGTGGCCCCCACTGGGGACTTGGCCTGCAACCCAGGCATGTGCCCTGACTGGGAATCGAACCAGTGACCCTTTGGTTCACAGCCCACGCTCAATCCACTGAGCTATACCAGTCAGGGCTAAATGGTTATGAAAGTATTACAGAATATCCTCGATTTTGCCTGCTGGCCTGAAAAATCTAAAATATGTACTATCTGGCTCATTGAAAAGAATTTGCCAACCGTTGTGTTAAAGGTTTTAACAATTTTTTTTTCCTAAATCACAATAAAACACAGATGTAGAAAAGTCAACCAAACGAAATGTATGGCTTAATTGTTAGAAGGCAAACATCTTTGTATCCACCATCCACGTCTGGAAAAGAACCTTGCAACCACCCCAGGAGCTGCCCATGGACCCTGCCCTGGCTCCAACCACCTCCCTCCTGGCAAAGGTGGCTACTCTCCTGACTTTCACAGTAATCACAACTTTGGGTGTCTTGATGGTTTTATCACCCATACACCTATCTTAGATGTTATAGTCTTGTCTGGTCTTTTAAAGAGCTTAGTTAATATGCCTTTTAAATCTTTTAATCTGTAGGTTCTCTCTTAATCCTGTTCTTTTCCTTAAAGTGTATCTGTTGCAGAGCCAGGAAGAGAGAATGAGAGGATTAGCAAAGATTTTAAGTATTTAGAAAGATGGAAAAATTCAGTACAAACTGGAGGAATAGGCCATAGCCAGGAGCAAGGATGCTCCTTCCATTATAATAAGAGAAGAAAATCTAGATACAGATTAGCAGGTCAGTGCATGTAGGTCTGGGAAGGTGAGGGAGTTCTCATCTTCATGCACGCATTTCATTAATGAATGACTGTGCAGTGAGATGAAGAGATGAAATTGCTGGTTTGATAAAGAGAAGGAGATTTACTGGGAAGTGTAGTAAGATTAACTGACAGTGTTGGCCTCTCCTTTAAGATTTGAAGTCCTCTGGTTAAACCAAGACTGGTCAGCACAGTGGGATTTTCACTATCCATGCTTAGGTGCTCAGAGCAGATAGATAATGGGGCATAATTAGGTCTGGGGTTCTGCCGCCTGAGTGATGGAGGGAGAGGCATGCATGTGTAAGGGTGTTTGCAGAGAAATGGGTCAAGTCCTGAACCTTGTTCAGTATTTGAGTTCTAAATGCTATTCATACAGGTACCCATCTCACTTACTAGCCTCACTTAGCAACACGCCTCAAGTTTTAAAATGCAGACTTTAAAACAAAAATGAAATATACAATATGTGGCTACTCCCACCATCTCTCCTTCCTTTGGATGCTTTGTTACTTTAAGGTAGAGAAAAGAGACAAGGAATAGTCACTACTTTAGCAAGAGAAAAATTTCCTGACTTTTCATCAGAAACAACAGAGGTCAGAAGACAGTGGAAAGGCATTTTTAAAGTGATGGGGAAAGAAATCTGTCAACCCAGGATTCCTTATCTAGCATAAATATCTTTCAAGAATGAAGACAAAATAAACATTTCAGATAAAAACTAAGAGCTTCTTGCCAGCAGGCTGCACCACAAGGAAATATTTCAGGCTGAAAGGAAGTGCTACTGGATAGAAAGTTGAGTCTTAGGTGAATGAAGAACACAGGAAATGATAACTGTGAATGAATATAAAAGGCTATCTTTTTTTCCTCAATTTATTTAAAACACATTGAACTGTTTAAAACAAAAGAATTTTGCAGTTGTATATGTCTGTTTATTGCTCCTATGCTTTATGTAATACATCATAAAGGATGCGGGGGATGGTAAGTGGAATTTTATAGTTGCAAAATTCTTACATTTTACATGAAGCAGTATAATATTTACTCTAAGTATTCTTTGAAAAGTTAAAGATGTTTATTGTAATCCCTAGAACAGTGGTTTCCAAAGTGTGGTACAGACTTTGGGGGTTCCCAAAACCCATTCAGGAAATCTGTGAGGTCCTAGCTTTTCCAGTTATATATCTATATGAGCTTGGCTTTTCTTCATAAATGCCAACCAAAATAACACATCACAACAGATTGAATGCAGAAGTAGATATGAGAACCCATCTCTCTTTTAAGACAGATGTTAAAGAGATTTGCAAAAATGTAAAACAATGCCTCTCATTACTATTTTTTTGAAAATATATTTTTCATAAAAACATGTTTATGTTGATGGAATTCTGGTCAAGATGGAGGCATAGGGAAACACAACTCTCCTCTTTACACAACCACAGCAAAAGTTACAACTAGACTATAAAACAACTATTACTTAGAATCATCAGAGAATCGAATGTCGCGGACCCCTGAGGGTAGGGTCCACGGCGTTGTAGCTGAAACAAAAGAAATTCACATGAACTACTGAATCCTGTGGAAGAAAAGGGTGAGTGGCTTCTCTCTCAAGGGGAGCAAAAGCCTCAGCCCTTACTCCAGTGAGCTTTTATTGTCTTATGGGGCACATTACAAGAAGGTCCTCATTAACTATGCATAGGCTCGCTTTAGCTGGTTACCTTTTACAAAAAACAAAGGAGCCAATGCTGCTAATCACATCACAGAAGAGGGATATTTGCAAATGTAAAGGCAAAAGTAGTTGGACTGGTTACACTCATCCTTGGAAGGTTTAGCATGGTTTTTAGGAAGTTGCTTTGCAGTAAATGTCCTCAATTCAGGGTGAGGGAGTTTTAGCAAAAAGTGAGACTCATAGCGGCCTAGGTACATTGCAGGCCTGATTCCCCACAGGAGAACCTATCCGTGGGCATGGGTCCTGTCATCTCCAAGTGGGAGCTGGGCCCACGCCACACAGAATGGTCTACTACAATCGAACTGTATGGAAGTCTGACAACCAAGGAATTAAAGAAGTCACATTCTTCTAGGTGGGCAGGAGGGGTGGAGACATGAATATAATGCAGAAGTGCAGAGATGCAGAATGGACAGTCCACACCCATGTGTGGTAAAACTTGGGAGGGATATCTTGGGAGTGAGGGATCCCAGCCCCACACCAGACCATCCAGCCCAGGCTTCCAATGCCAGGACGATAAGTTCCCATACCTTCTGGCTATAAAAACCAGTGGGGGTTGGGGTGGCAGAAGAACCTGGGAGTCTCAGGAATCTCCTCTTAAAGGGCCCACAACAGACTTAGGACTTATGCAGATTTGCCCACTCTGGGCTGCAGCACCAGGGCAGCAGCTGGAAGGCACCAGTGGCATATGGGGAGAAATTGAAGTGTCTGGTACCAGGGCAAGTGCCAGGGGATATCTTCCTCCCAGACAAAACTCCAGAGGCCAGGGAGTGGAATTTTCCCCTCTCTGAGCCCTCCCCCATGCAGAGCTAAAGAGCAGCGACACCACATTGGAGACTCCATCAACCTAGTTTACATGTGTTGCTCTGCCCAGGCAACTTTTTAATGCTGTTTTTAATAGACATACTTTTTTTTAAAAAAGATTTTATTTATTTATTTTTAGAGAGCAGAGAAGGGAGTGAGAAAGAGAGGGAGAGAAACATTGATGTGTGGTTGCCTCTTGTGCAGCCCCTACTAGGGACCTGGCCTGCAACCCAGGCATGTGCCCTGACTAGGAATCAAACTGGCAGCCCTTTGGTTCGCAGACCAGCACTCAATCCATTGAGTCACAGCAACCAGGGCTGCCCAAGTGATTGATTAAGGCTCCGCCCCATCCTATTGTGCTGTTCTACAATAAGCTATGCTACTAAGACAGGGAGTCAAAGCTCTACATGATACATAGAAACAAACACAAGGAGGCTGCCAAAATGAAGAGACAAAAAAATACAGCCCAAATGAAAAAACTGATCAAAACTACAGAAAAAGAACTAAATAAAATGGAGATAAGCAATGTAACAGATGCTGAGTTCAAAACACTGGTTATTAGGATGCTCACAGAACTCATTGGGTACTTCAACAGCATAAAAAAGACCCAGGCACAAATGAAGGTTGCACTAAGTGAAATACGGAAAAATGTACAGGGGGCAAACAGTACAGTAGATGAAGCCAAGAATCAAATCAATAATTGGAACATAAAGAAGAAAAAACATTCAATTAGAAAAGCAAGAAGAAAAAAGAATAATTTAAAAAAAGGATAGGCTAAGGGGCCTCTAGGACAACTTCAAGCATTCCGATATTCCAATCATAGGGGTACTGGAAGGAAAAGAGAAAGAGCAAGAAATTGAAAACTTATTTGAAAAAATAATGAAAGAAAACTTCCCTAATTTGGTGAAGCAAATAGACATACAAGTCTAGGAAGCACTGAGAGTCCCAAACAAGGTGGACACAAAAAAGCCCACTCTAAGACATATCATAATTAAAATGCCAAGGGTTAAAGATAAAGAGAGAATCTTAAAAGCAGGAAGAGAAAAGCAGATAGTTACCTATAAAGGAATTCCCATAAGACTGTCAGCTGATTTCTCAAAAGAAACCTTACAGTCTACAAGGAATTGGCAAGAAGTATTCAAAGTGATGGCAAGCAAGGACCTACAACCTAGATTACTCTATCCAGCAAAGTTATTTAGAATTGAAGGGTAGATGAAGTGCTTCCCAGACAAGGTAAAGCTAAAGGAGTTCATCATCACCAAGCCATTGTTACATGAGATGTTAAAAGGGACTTATTTAAGAAAAAGATCAAAGTTATGAATGTTAAAATGGCAATAAATTCACAATTATCAACAATTGAATCTAAAAAACAAGCTAAGCAAACAAGCAGAATAGAAACAGAATCATAGATATGGCAGTCACTTGGAGGGTTATCATTTGGGAGGTGGAAGGGGAAGAAGGGAGGGAAAGGTGCAGGGATTAAGAAGTACAAAGTTGGTTGGTACAGAATAGATGGGTATGTAAGAACAGTAGAGGAAATGGAGTTGCTAGAGAGCTTGTATGCATGACCCGTGGACATGAACTAAGAGGGGGGGAATGCTGGAGGGAATGGGGGCTATGGGAGGAGGGGGCAAAGGGGGAAAGTTGGGGCAACTGTAAAAGTATCAATAAAATATATATAAAATACCATGTTTATGGTAACAATGGATTTATTTATTTTAATTAAAGTATTTTTTAAAAACTTAATTGAATTATATTTCTCAAAAACTTTTAGGGGTCTTTAGTAGTTTTTAGGAGTATAAAATTTTTCTGCAATTAAAACACTTGAAAATTGCTGCTATAGAGCAAACACTCAAAAGAATGCAATGAGCAGCACTATTAACCATAGCCAAAAGGTGGAAACAACTTAAATGCCCATTAATGGAAAAATGGGTAAACAAAATGTGGTCTATGCATACAATGGAATTTTATTCAGCTTTAAAAAGGAACAAAGTATTGACACATGCTGCAGCATGGATGAACCCTGACATCATGCTAAATGAAAGAAGCCAGACACAAAAGAACACATGTTATATGATTTTACTTATATGCATTGTCCAGAATAGGTATATCCATAAAGACATTGTAGACTGCTGGTTGCTAGGCACTGAGGGAGGGGAGAATAGTCATGCTTAATTGGTATGGAGTTTTATTTTGGGAAGATGGAAATGTTTTATAACTAGACAGGCGATGATTACACAACATTGTGAATGTACTAAATGGCACCAAATTGTATTAAATGGTTTTATTTTTAAATGTCTAATTTTATATTATGTAAATTTCATCACAATAGAAATGTGGCATAGTTAAAAAGCCAGTAGAGAAGTTAAAATAGAATTATAAAAACTATTTAGTTAACCCAAAAGAAGAATGGAAAGGAAGAAGAGAGGAACAAAAAACAATGGGGCAAACAAGACAAATAGCCAAACGGTAGATTTAAATCCAACCATATCAAGAAATACATTATCCTATTACCTAGCAATTCCTCTTCTAGATACTTATTATTTTTTTTATCCTCACCTGGTGACATGCCCATTGATTTTTAGAGGGTGGGAGAGAGGAACGTCAACGTGAGAGAAACATTGATCAGCTGCCTGTCATCTGCACCCTAACCAGGTATGGGTCCTGAGACCCAGGCATTTGCCCTGACCGGGAACTGAACCCTATAGCTTTGCAGTTAATGGGACAAGGCTCCAACCAACTGAGCCCCACTGACCAGAGCTCCTCTTGTAGATACTTATCTAAAAGAAATGAAAACACATTTCCAAAGATTTATACATATATATTTATAACTTTACTTGTACTAGCCAAGAACTTGAAACAGTCCAGGGGTTTATCAACAGGAGAATGGATAAACAAATTACGGTGTTGTATGTTTTTATGATGAAGGAAGACTTAGCATTGTGAAAGAAGAAACTACGCATGTACACAGCATGAATCAATCTCAAAACCATGTTGAGTGAAGCAAGCCTTCCATAGAAGAATACTTGATGACTGTACTTTTATAAAGTTTTAGAAAAGGGAAAATAATCTTTTTTAGATCTGATTTTTAAAATATTTTTTAAGTGGTCATCTTTGGAGGGTAGAGGCATGGATGGACTTGAAGGAACTTTCTGGGTGATAGAAATGTTCTTTCTTCACAGAAGCTGAGTTTACACTATTTTATTCATTTGTCAAAACTCATGTCAAACCCCACTGGTATGGCTAAGGGGGTGAGCTCTGGCCTGCAAACTGAAAGGTCACCAATTTGATCCCCAGTCAGAGCACATGCCTGGGTTGCGGGCCAGGTCCCTGGTTGGTGGCATGTGAGAGTCAGTGTTTCTCTTGCACGTCGATGTTTCTTTCCCTTTCTCCCTTCCCCTCTCTCTTAAAAAGATAAATAAATAAAATCTTAAGAAAAAACTCATGTGAAAACATCTCATGGTGAAACTGGAAAAGTTGCATTTGTGCTGCCTGTTACTACAAGAACCAAAGAGTAGAGACAAGGATTGAATCTTCATGGGTGCATTATTTAGATGCCAGCAGTCTGAGACGATGGCAGGATATGTACACAAAAAAACATCTTAACATCTCATCTCAAGCTGACCTTTTTATAAGAAAAAAGGGTAGGTAAGGGGTTTGGAAAAAAGGCTAATTGGATAAAAGTTGTAGCCTGGAGGCAATTTTCCTAGTACTTCTTTATCTGTTGGTCACCATTTCTTTATCTGTGTCCTGGATGTTCCTTCCCTGGAGCACAATGGCTCAGATACTGTCTCCACCGCTTGCAGACCTCCTGCAGCACAAAGGTTGAATTGCTTGTCAACCTCCTTGAGTCATGTAGGTCACATACTCCAGTTCCTAGAATAACAGCTTTCCGCGTGCATTAATCACTTAAGCCTGTCAATTAGGACTGAAGCTGAAATCTTTAACTCTTGAGTTCCCCTATCAATGGTATGTAATTGTTCCAATTATTTTACTGTGGTAAAACACAACATAAAATTTACCATCTTAACCATTTTTATATGTACAGTTCTGTGGCATTAAGTATGTTCATGTTCTGCAACCAATGCCACCACCCATCTTCAGAACTCTTTATCTCACAAGATTGAAACGCCATACACGTCAACAATAACGCTTCATTCTCCATATCCCTTCCAGCCCTTGGCAATTAACATTCTACTTTCTGTCTTCATGATTTTTGACTAAGTATCACATGGAATCATACAATATTTGACTTTTTGTGTCTGGTTTATTTCACTTAGCATAGTGTCCTTGAGTTTCATCCATGTTGTAGCATATCACAGAATTTCCTTCCTTTTTAGGGCTGAATAATATTCCATTGCATGTGTATACCACATTTAGCTTATCAATTAATTTTTAAAAAGATTTTATTTATTATTTTTTAGAGAGAGGGGAAGAGATGGAGAAAGAGAGGGACAGAAACATCAATGTGTGTTTGCCTCTCGTACGCCCCCTACCAAGGACCTGGCCCTGCAACCCAGACATGTGCCCTGCCTGGGAATCTAACCGGTGACCCTTTGGTTCCCAGGCTGGCAATCCACTGAGTCACATCAGCCAGGCCTTCATTCATTGTTGATGGACACTTGGGTTTATTCTATATTTTAGCTACTGTGAATAATGCTTCTCTGAATGTGGGTATATAAATAATGACCGTGATGTCAATTCTTTGGGCGTACATCCAGAAGTGGAGTTGCTGGATCATATGGTAATTCTATTTATTTATTTTTCTTTCATTCATGTATTTTCTGAGTGCCTACTTTGTTCCAAGCTCTGTACTACATCAGTGATACACAAGTAAAACAACAGACCACCCAAGTGGGGAGGCAGACAGTTAACATAATATGTAAGTTGTATAGTGTCTTAGGAGATAAAACTGCTGTGGGAAAAACAGAGCAGCCAGAGGGGATCAAAATTTTCTTGGTCTTAGTTTA
The DNA here is from genome assembly GCA_028533065.1 of Trachops cirrhosus. Lineage (NCBI taxonomy): Eukaryota > Metazoa > Chordata > Mammalia > Chiroptera > Phyllostomidae > Trachops > Trachops cirrhosus. Next base: position 104,487,427 of record CM052541.1, read on the forward strand.
TTTTTTTTAAAGCTGAGAAGACTTTATTTGTAGGAACTATTATGCAGAAGCTCAATATATAAGACAGACAGGGAGCTGCTGAGAGAGGAAAATAAAATTAAGCCCCAGGGCCTTTGCACAGCTCTGGAGCCCCAGGGCTCCCGGGACCTAGTTGACACACCCCCTTCCCACAGAATGAGCTAGAGGCTCACAGGGGAGTGACTTGCCAGGGCCACATGAGTTGTTAACATGTCCTAGTGCAAAGGTATTTCCTGTGTACACTGCCTTCTCTCCTAACCCACTGTCTCTGGGAAGGAGGGATGGTGACCACAGGGGCCTGGGGAGGCAGTGTATTTTAAATTTTTTGAGGAGCCACTACACTGTTTTCCACAGTGGCTGTACAATTTTACATTCCCACCAACAGTGTACCAGGGTCCCAATTTCTCCATATGCTTGTCAACATTTATTTTCTGTTTTTCTGATAGAATCATTCTAATGGATGTGAAGTGTTATAGTATATAATTAAAAAAAAACTAAATATGCAAGAAGAGTTGAACCAGTTTTGATAAGAGTAAATGGTGAAAATGCTCTTAAAAATTTTTAAACCCTAAACAAATACAGTGTCTAGTTGATGATAGGCATGTTTAGGGGTGAAGTGTTCTGATATTTGCAGCTTACTTTGAAATGCATCAGGAATGGGATGGATTGATTGATGGATGAATAGATGTGTGATAAGGCAAATATAGGAAAATGTTAATGATTGTAGAATCTAGGTGGTGGGTATATAAGTGCTTACTAATAATTCTTTCAACAACTTTTATGTTTGGAGTTGCATAATAAATCTTTTTTGGGGGAATTTTCTTTGTCTTGGAGAATTTTTGCTCCCGACCAGGACTCCTTTAGAAAATGTGGGACCTGAAGGGCTGAAAGGACCCCTCTAGCAATTCAGAAGTCTCAGGGGAAACTGATTAGAACCAACTGACCTAGAACTAGGACCCTGAAAGCAGGTGTGTATTGGGGCAGGAGGGGGAAAGAGTAAAAAGTTCAAGGGGACCAGTGATGGAGAGTGGGAAAGAAGGGCAATTAAAATCCACTTTTGAATGTTCATCTGGGATGGACTTGTCTCTAGACAGGAGATCACATAAATTGCTAGTTTTTTTTTCTGTTGTTTAAAGCACTTAACACTAGAGAGTCAAGGTCGCAATGTGAACTAGGGGAGGTCAGCTGGCCCCGTGGGCAGGATCTCCAAATGGCATGAAGTACCACGGCTAGGGTTGGGTTCTCAGGATTGCAAGTGTGGAAACTAAAACATCTGAGTGCCCCGTGTGTGTCCAGATCATGCCTGCCCACTTCAGTGGGAATCACTGAACAAACCAGAATAATGAGATAGGGAGGTGCCAAGCAGATCAGATGTGTGGGGCAGATGGTCATTGCATCCTCTTCCTTGTGGGCATGAGAAAAATTCTTCAGAAGCCTCCTTAGGGAGCAAAGCAATGTAGCAAGAGGAGTGAGTGGGGTGAGGGCATTAGGGCTGACATTGACTTAGGGTGGCCAGATGCATGCCTGAAAATTCAATTGGGAGGTGTATCATGGCTGGACCTACCACACTGTCCCCTGGACAGGGCCAGAAACACATTTTTGACCCTTGGTCTTATCCTTTCTAGACTCCATGCTTTTTCTGTTAACAAATTTTATTCTTCACATGACAGTACATTAGGTTGTGACATTATACGTCAGTTATCCAATGGGTATTTTCCGTGAGTTAACACCACACCTTTGCACAGGTGTCAGAGGCACATAAAATAACCAATGGTTAGGAAGTGGGAGGTGCTAAGAAAGTAGAAGAGGTGGTGGTAGAGATAGATAGCCAGTCGAGTACCTAGGCTGTCAGACCCTATTCAGAGTTTATGGTCTCTATTACTACTGTTTGGGTTTTAATCCTGAGTTTTGTTTTTCTTTTTTTGTCAATTTAATCTTTAGTATATTTTTTCCATTACCATTTAGTCCCCTTATACACCATTCTCCCCAGCAATTGTTGTCCATGTCCATGAGTCCTTTTTCCATTTTGCTCAATCCCTCCACCCCTCTCTCCTCCCCCACTCTCAGCTGTCAGCCTCTTCTCTATGAGTCTGTCTCTATTTTGATTGCTAGTTCAGTTTGTTCATTGGATTCCACATATGAGTGAAATCATATGGTATTTGTTTTTCTCTGACCAGCTTATTTCTCTTAGCATAATGTTCTCCAGGTCCATCCATACTGTTGCAAAGGGTAAAATTTTCTTCTTTTTTATGGCTAAGTAGAATTCCATTGTGTAAATGTCCAAAAATTGTTTTATCCACTCATCTACTGATGGACACTTGGGCTGCCTCCATATCTTGGTGATTGTAAATAACTGCAATGAACATAGGGGTGCTTATGTTGTTTTGAACTAGTGTTTTGAGTTCCTTCGGATATATTCCCAGAAGTGGGATTGCTGGTTCAAAAGGCAGATCCATTTTTAATTTTTTGAGGTAGCTCCATACTGCTTTACACAGTGACTATACGAGTCTGTACTCCCACCCATAGTGCAAAAGGGTTCCCCTTTCTCCACATCCTCGCCAGCACTTGTTGTTTGTTGATTTATTGATGATGGCCATTCTGACAGGTGTGAGGTGATGTCTCATTGTGGCTTTAATTTGCATTTCCCTGGCGATTAGTGATGTTGAGCATCTTTTCATATGTCTAGTGGCCATCTCTATGTCCTCTTTGGATAAGTGTCTATTCACTTTGCCCATTTTTTAATTGGGTTGTTTTTTTGGTGTTCAGTTTTGTAAGTTCTTTGTAAATTTTGGATATTAACTCCTTATCAGATGTATTGGCGAATATGTTCTCCCATTCTGTTGTTGTCTTTTTACTTTGACGATGATTTCTATTGCTGTGCAAAAAGTCTTTAGTTTGATTTAGTCCCATTTGTTTATTTTTTCTTTCATTTCCCTTGTCTGGGGAGATATATCTGATAAAATATTGCCATAAGCAATGTCCGAGATTTGGGTGCCTGTTTTCTTCTATGATTTTTATGGTTTTGGGTCTAAACACTTAAGGTCAAATTTTGAATGTATTCTTGTGTGTGGTGTAAGAAGGTGGTCTAGTTCCAGTTTTCTGCATGTATCTGTTCAATTTTTCCAATACCATTTATTGAATAAACTATCTTTAGCCCATTGTATGTGCTTGCTTCCTCTGTTGAATATTAATTAACTGTAAAGATGGGGGTTTATTTCTGGGCTCTCTGTTCTGTTCTGTTGATCTATGTGTCTGTTTTTATGCCAGTACCATGCTGTTTTGATTACTATGGCCTTATAGGATAGTTTGATATTAGGTAATGTGATTTCTCCAAACTTTGTTCTTATTTCTCAGGATTGCTGTTGCTATGTGGGGCCTTTGGTGGTTCTATATAAATTTTTGAAATATTTGTTCTACTTCTGTGAAATATGTTATTGGAATCTTTATAGGAATTGCATTAATTCTATAGATTGCTTTGGTTAGTATGGACATTTTAACAATGCTAATTCTTCCTATTCATGAATATAGAATGTGCTTCCACTTATTTCTATCTTCTCCAGTTTCTTTCTTCAGTCAATGTCTTATAATGTTCTGAGTACAGGTCTTTTACCTCCTTGGTTAGGTTTATTCCTAGTTACTTTATTCTTTTTGTAGCAATTGTGAATGGGACTGTTTTCTTAATTTCCCTTTCTGTTAGTTTGTTATTGCCATATAAAAATGCAACTGATTTCTGGTTATTAATTTTGTATTCTGCTATTTTGCTGAATTCATTAATCAGTTCCAGTAGTTTCTTGGTGGAATCTTTGGGATTCTCTGTGTACAGTATCACGTCATCAGCAAATGACAGTTTTAATTCTTCCTTTCTAATTTTGATGCCTTTTATTTCTTCTTGTCTGATTGCTGTGGCTAGGACTTCCAGTACTATGTTGAATAAGAGAGATGAAAACAGATATCCCTCCCTTGTTCCCGATCTTAAGGGGAACACTTGTAGTTTTTGCCCATTGAGAATGATGCTGGCAGTGGGTTTGTCATATATGGTCTTACTGTGTTTATGCGTGTTCCCTCTATTCCCACTTTGCTGAGAATTTTTATCATAAATGGGTGCTGGGTTTAATCAAATGCCTTTTAAGCATATATTGATATGATCACGTGTTGTTTTCCTTCTTTTTGTTTGTATGGTGAATTACATTTATTGATTTGCAAATGTTGAACCAACCTTGCATTACCAGAATAAGTCCCACTTGATAATGGTGTATGATGTTTTAGATGCATTGCTGTATACGGTTTGCTAATATTTTGTTGAGGATTTTAGCATCTATGTTCATTGGGGATATTGGCCTCTACTTTTTTTTTTTTTTAGTGTATTTATCTGGTTTTGGAATTAGGATAATGCTGGCCTTGTTAAGGGAGTTTGGGAGCCTTCCCTCCTCTTCAATTTTTTTGAAATAGTTTGAGGAGGAGAGGTGTTAGTTCTTTTTTGAATGTTTGGTAAAATTTACTTGTGAAGCCATCGGGTCAAGGGCTTTTGTTTGTTGGGAGTTTTTTGATTACTGCTTCAATTTCACTAGGTGTAATCTGACTATTCAGATTCTCTGACTTTTCCTGATTTAGTTTTGGAAGACTATGTTTCTAGGAATTTATCCATTTTGTCTAAATTGTCCAGTCTGTTGGCTTATAGTTCATAATATTTTCTTAAAATCCTTTGTGTTTCTTTGGTGTCAGTTGTTATTTCTCTTCTCTCATTTCTGATTTTATTTATTTAGGTGCTCTCTCTTTTTTTCTTTTTTTAAAAAGTATTTTATTGATTATGCTATTACAGTTGTCCCATTGCCCCCCCCTCCATCCCCCTCCACCCTGCACACCCTCCCCCACCCACATTCCCCAATCTAGTTCATGTCCATGTGTCATAAGTTCTTTAGCTTCTACATTTCCCATACTATTCTTACCCTCCCTGCCTATTTTCTACCTACCATCTATGCTACTTATTCTCTGTACCTTTTCCCCCCTCTCCTCCTCCTACTCCCCTGTTGCTAACCCTCCACGTGATCTCCATTTCTGTGGTTCTGTTCCTGTTCTAGTTGTTTGCTTAGTTTCTTTTTGTTTTAGATGTGGTTAATAATTGTGAGTTTGCTGTCATTTTACTGTGCATGTTTTTTATCTTCT
>CM052541.1:104502571-104523989 GCA_028533065.1 Trachops cirrhosus
TAGAGAGAGGGGAAGGGAGGGAGAAAGAGAGGGAGAGAAGCATCAATGTGTGGTTGCCTTTCACATGGGGGGCCACTGGGGCCCTGACCTGCAACCCAGGCGTGTGCCCTGACTGGGAATTGAACCAGCGACCCTTTGGTTCGCAGCCTGTGCTCAGTCTACTGAGCCACACCAGCCAGGGCTCATTTTCTTCATAGCACTATTTCTGTCTCTCACATTTATTTCTCTGCTGTTTCAAAACTTGTCATTGAAGTGTAACATAGGTGCTGAAAGGTGAACTTAGGTGACTGCTGGAAGGATTTTTCCAGTGGCCATGGACTTCTTAAAAATTGTATTTATTTTTTATTGTAAAATATACAGAACATAATCTTTTCCATTTTATCCATTTTTAAGTATGCAGCTGAGTGGCATTGAGTACAGTTACATTATTGTATAACCATCACCTCCGTCCATCCTTTTCATCATCCCAAACGGAAACTCTATACCTATGAAACTCCCCAGTCCTCCCTCCCCAGCCCCTTGTAATGGTCATTCTGCTTTCCGTCTCTGTGAGTTCGACCACCTCAGGGACGGTGGACTCTTGCCGTGAAGTGGACTGGCTGTGGCCCTGAGGCGCCATGTGCCTCCCTTTTCTTTTTATTTGGTGTAAGTTTGTTAATTGTCCTGCTGTGTGATGACAGTCCTCAGCCAGCAATGGTGCCTTGAAGACTTGTTATGGATTTTTCTCTCATTTCCCATCATCTCCATGAGACACTGCGAGGCAGCTAAAGTTTCAGTGTCAGACCTCTGTCTCCGCTGTGAGTAAAGGAACTGCCAGCTTCCTGGGTAGCTTCTCTGGCCTGTTACAGAAATAAGTGGTTTCCATCAAGTGCTCAGTGGTGGCATTAATGCCATCTCAGAATAAACTGAAGCCATGTTTGAAGGATGCTGCTTCCAATAGTGGTGGTTTCTGAATGTTTCTTCTTCATTTGCTCTGAAAGACTTGCTTCCTAAATATGAAGGTTTCATATTCAAGAATGTTTAAAAGAAAGATGTGTTATGTATGCAGTTCTGCCCCTTTCCTACCCTGTCCTCTTCCCTAAATCTGAACCCTGTTTAGCTGAGCAAGGAACATCTGGGACTTTCTTTTAAAAAAATTTTAGTTGATTATAGAGAGAGAGAGAAAGAAGAAAAACATTGATTTGTTGTTCCACTTATTTGTGTATTCACTGGTTGCTTTTTGCATGTGCCCTCACCAGGGATTGAACCTACAACATTGGTGTATGAGGGTGATGCTCTAACCAATTGAGCTACCCAGTCAGGACCACCTGGAACTTTTAAAAGCCTGTTTCATCCAGGAGAAAGGCTGTCTGATTAGAGTGTTTCTGGAAAATGAAAAAGCAGAATAGAAATTCGGAACGCTTGCAGTGTGAAGAACATGTCCATGCTTTATTCCTGAGCATGAAAATCCTGGAGAGATTTGGTTCAGAGGAAGCAGGTAGTCCTGCAGGTGAGGCCTTACTCTTTCCAAAGCCTCACAAGTGTCAGAAAAGTGGGCCACAAATTTATCCTAAGAGTTGGAGAAGATGGAAGAAAAATCTATTTTTTCCTCCATTTCAAAATAACAAGGACCACCCTGACTGGTGTGGCTCAGTGGACTGAGTGCCGGCTCTGAACTAAGTGTGGCTCAGTGGACTGAGTGGACTGTGAACCAAAGGGTTGTTGGTTCGATTCCTAGTCAGGGTACATTCCTGGGTTGCAGATCAGATCCCCAGTAGGGGTGTGCAAGAGGCAACCACACATTGATGTTTTTCTCCCTCTCTTTCTCCCTCCCTTTCCCTGTCTAAAATAAATAAATAAAATCTTTTAAAAAATAAAATAAAATAACAAGGACCAATAGCCACGTACCCCCTGCATGTTTTGGAGGAACTGCTGAGGAATGATGAAATTCACTGGGTTAAATTCTTGTTCTCAGCTCATCATGCTCTCCCTGTGTTAGAACTATATACATGCAGACTTTGAATTGTCTCCCAGTGGTGTGGGTGGAGCATATGTCCTCACTTCACTGTTTGTGAGTTTTCCCGTGAGACTGCTTTGGCCAACAGAATATAGGTGGAAGTGACAGTGTGCCAATTCACTTGCCCCTCTTGTGCTCATGCCATATGACATGAGAACATATGACATGAGAAGAACATGCTGACACCAGGAGAATGAGAGAAGTCCCAGGGAGTAAATCTGCATCTAAACGGAAACTTCGAGCCAGGCTGGCCTGCAGTAGATTGATATTTGCTCATCTCCAGACCCAGGAGTAATCAAAATATATGCTTAGGGCAGGCCACTGAGTTTTAGGGAAATTTGTTATAGAGCATTACTGTGGCAATAGCTGACTAGTGCAAAGACCAAAATGCAGAAGCAGGGAGTAAAAGGGCAAGTGAAGTTGATGATTGACGTAGGAATAAGGAAGGAAGTGGTGTGGGGTCTGAGCGGAGAACAAGTAGGAAAGGGCCTGAAGAAGATGAGGTAGGGATGAGAGGAAGAGAATGCAGCAGCTGCAGTCCCATCAAATGCTGGATGGGCAGTGGGGAGGAGCGTCACACACACACACACTCCCTCTGTGCCTCTGGTGAGCACTGGGCCTTTCTGGTGTCTTTGTTCAGTGTGGCCAGTGTCTGGAAGGTAGAAGCTTGATTCTTAGCAGGGTCTAGACTTCCAGTTTTGAGGTGTATTAAGGCTTATGGTCACTATGTCATTGGAGCAACAATAAAAACATCAGGCATGTGAGATCTAAGGACAGAACTCTGCCAAATGGGTACTGGCACCACTAACCACTAGCTGGGATGTTCCCTAACTGAAAAAAGTCGTTAGCACAGGGAACCAGCTCTCCAAAGCACAGACATGTACTGTGAGCTGGGCTCTGTAAGGTCTTGTGATCCTGGGGAAGTTACCGTATTTTGCCGTGTATAATGCACACATTTTTGCCTAAATTGTTGAGGGAAAAGTAAGGATATGCATTATACATGGGTAATACTAATTCCACATCTATATAAATGTTTTTAATTCTTTTATTTATGCTTATGCCTTAAAAGTGTAACTCCAGAAAGCAATAGCAATACCCTGGAATATGATAATCAGTTTTGTTTCTAAATATACATAAAAATAATTGAATTAAAAATTAAAATGAAAGATTTTCCCCCAAAAGTTTGGGCCAAAAACATGGGTACACATTGTACACAGGAGTGCATTGTACACAGCAAAATACAACACTTTATTTCTCCAGACTGAGACTGTCATGAATATAGTTAAGTGAGAACAAGAGCCTTGTACAGGGCAAAGCCCTCCATACATTAATATCAATAACTGTGTTTCCAGTGTATAGTAAGAACTGATAATTAATGGTCAGTAAGAAATTGATATATATTGTTTTTCTATTTTATTTTATTTTTAAATCTTCACCTGAGGACATTTTTTTATTGCTTCTTCGGCGAGAGGGAGGGAGAAAGAGAAATATTGATGTGAAAGAGAAGCATCAATTGGTTGCCTCTCGTACGCACCCAGACCAGGGACTGTGCGTTTCTGGAACTCACAATCTAGGAATGCGCCCTGACCAGGACTCGAACCCTAAACCTTTTAGTTACAGGATGATGTTCTAACCAATTGAGCCACACTGGCTAGGACAGATATTACTTGTTTCTCTGAGCCTAGATATTTAATAAAGGTAGGGGTCCTCCCAAATGAACTGTAACACTGGGCCAAGTCCTGAACTCTCAGTTCCCATAACCTGATCAGAAAGCAGTCCTTCACTTTTGGTCACCTTCATCCTCAGCCCCCATCAGCCAACCTGCTGGCTTTTGTTTCTTATTTGTTCTTTTTCTTGGGAAGTCTGTTTATTCTTATGCTTGTAGGGGTGGGTGGAAAGTAGAGGTGGGCCCGAAGGAGCAGCTGGCAGAGCTCCATAGGATACCCCACCTCACCACCAGCTTGGACTGTGGCAGCGCGACAGTCTAGCTGGCCCCTCCACCATGATCTTGGTGACTCCACTGCCACACTTACAGTTTGGAAAGATGCATCAGATGGCCTTCAGCTGGGGTGTTTTTAGCCAGACTAGTCTCTGAACACTAACTTGCAATTATGTCTGAATCTACTGTATACATTTGCTCCAGTTCTCTCATACTCTCCTTTTCCAGGGGAGAATTTCCAGACCAACGGGCTCTCTGCCCAGCCATTTTTCTGTTTTTCTTAGAGTTTGTGTGGAGGAGCCTGTCGGCCCCAGGAGGTAGTCCTCCCCATTTGCTTCCTAAAGCCAATCTTTCTGGAGGCTTTGCCTGTCCCCTGGTCCTGGTGCAAATACCTGAGTGGAGATACAAGGGGATTTAGCATCCCTCCTCTCAGAGCATGTGGTGAGCAGGGAAAGGGGGATGACCCAACCCCTTCCCCAAAGGCCTCTAGTCCAGCCCTTTAGCAACCTGCAAAAACAAACATTGCTTTTATTGTTTTTTCTCCTTGCCCATTCCCCAATAGAACAGGCCAAATACTGTTCATTCTTCTTGCATCATGTTGAATTTGTTCTTCATTATGATATAAATCAGTCATAGAAGGAAATGCTCTTAACAAAAGCATACACTTATTGGCTTCTTACCATCTGCATTTCATTCTAAGTGCTTTATATGTATTTATTCATTAATCTGCTCAATCACCTTGTGAGGTGGGTGCTTATTGGGGGAAAGCCCCAAAAGTCTAAATTCAGGATTGATTTTGAAGAACTGACACATAGCCTATTCAAATTCATAAGAGCTTTAATAGGAGAAACTTACATAAATGGGCAAAGCAGCTTCTCCCAGTGGTGGTGGGCCAGGAAGAATCCACACCCCTTCCAGGACAGGGTCTGTCTTTATAGGAAGTTAATAGTAAAGTCATATGGTGGGTAGTCCTGTAGACCACTAGAGAGAATAATACATTTCCAAGTTAACAGATGATATGAGGCGGTTATCCATACTCTGTACACTCATTAAACTCCTTCCTGGGGTCATGACGTTTATCTTTGGATGGCATACTGATTTTCTGGGTAGTCAGCCAGGCCTGAGACTACAAGAATTAAATAGTCAAAGGAGGTTAAACAGAGTCCAACATTTCCCAAACACCTTTACTGCTGGAGACACATTGCATCTCTTTTATTTTATTTTAATTTTTAAATATATGTTATGGATTATGCTGTTAGAGCTGTCCCATTTTCCCTTTATTCCCCTCTGCCCTGTACCCCTTTTCCCACCATCATTCCCCCACCTTAGTTCATGTCCATGGTTCATACATATAAGTTCTTTGGCTTCTCTATTTCCTACACTATTCTTAATCTCCCCCTGTCTATTTTGTACCTATCATTTATACTTCTTATTCCCTCCTTTCCCCCCCATTCTCTCCCCTGCCCTTCCCTGCTGATAACCCTCCATGTGATCTCCATTTCTGTGGTTCTGTTCCTGTTCTAGTTGTTTGCTTAGTTTGTTTTTGTTTTAGGTTCAGTTGTTGATAGTTGTGAGTTTGTTGTCATTTCACTGTTCACAGTTTTGATCTTCTTCTTTTTCTTAGATAAGTCCCTTTAACATTTCATATAATAAGGGCTTGGTGATGATGAACTCCTTTAACTTGACCTTATCTGGGAAGCACTTTATCTGCCCTTCCATTCTAAATGATAGCTTTGCTGGATAGAGCAAATCTTGGATGTAGGTCCTTGCCTTTCATGACTTTGAATACTTCTTTCCTACACCTTCTTGCCTGCAAGGTTTCTTTTGAGAAATTAGCTGATAGTCTGATGGGAACTCCTTTGTAGGTGACTGTCCCCTTATCTCTTGCTGCTTCTAGGATTCTCTCCATTTTTACCTTGGCTAATGTAATGATGATGTGCCTTGGTGTGTGCTTCCTTGGGTCCACCTTCTTTGGGACTCTCTGAGCTTTCTGGACTTTCTGAAAGTCTATTTCTTCTGCCAGATTGGGGAAGTTCTCCTTCTTATTATTTTATAAAAAACTATATTATAAAAAACTTATTATAGTATTACTATATTATATTTTACTATATTATAAAAAACATTATTTTTTCAAATAAGTTTTCCATTTCTTGCTCTTCCTCTTCTCCTTCTGGCACCCCTATGATTCAGATGTTGTAATGTTTATAGAGTTGTCCCAGAGTTTCCTAAGCTTCTCATTTTTTTGAATTCTTGTTTCTTCATTCTGTTCTGGTTAAATGTTTATTTCTTTCTTCTGTTCTAAGCCATTGATTTGAGTCCCAGTTTCCTTCCCTTTTCTGTTGGCTTCCTGTACATTTATTTTCATTTCATTTTGCATAGCTTTCACTTTTTCCTCCATTTTGCGACCCTACTCAACTATTTCTGTGAGCATCCTGGTTACCAGTGTTTTGAACTCTGCATCTGATAGGTTGGCTGTCTCTTCATCGCTTAGTTCTGTTTTTGGAGCTTTGATCTGTTCTTTCATTTGGGCCAAATTTTTTTTGTCTAGGTGAATCTGTTACGTTATAAGGGGCGAAGCCTTAGGTATTCACCAGGACAGGTCCATCCACATCACTGCGTTGTAGTGCTGTATGTGGGTCAGGGGTCCGAGAGGGAATAATGCCACTAGCTTGGCTCTCAGCCAGATTTTAGTCACTTGTCCTGCTACCCACAAGCAAATTGGGCCCTTCTGGTGCTGATTCCAAAGTGGGTGGGTTTGTGTATGTTCTAGGACCCTGTGGGTTTCTCCAGTGAAGGCTCCTATGAGGCTGGAAGTTTCTCTCACTACTGCAACTCCCACAGATTTTTATCGCCAGAGGTTTTGACACTGAAATCTTGGGTTGTGCAGTATGTCTTGCTTTCTAGTTGTTCTTCCTGGTTGTCTGCATGCAAATGTGGGACCGCCTAGTCCTCTAGCCCACAGGTAGCAAACACAAGGCCTGCGGGCCCAATCCAGCCCTCCACCTTGTTTTATCTGGGCCTGGCACTTTCTTTCTATCTGGCAGCAATGCTGAGCTGAACTTTTGCTTAACTGTTAAGGAGTAGTTACATTTATACAGTCCTAAAATTACATTTGGCCCTTTGAAGGCAACCACAAGGCTGATGTGGCCCTGGTGAAAAGGAGTTTGACACCCCTGCTCTAGCTCTCTGCCGGGCTGCCCATCTCCACTCCTCCTACCTGTCTGAATGAATGTTTCTTCTTTAACTCCTTAGTTGTCAGACATCCATACAGTTTGATTTTCTGTCTGTTCTGGTTATTTTTTGTTTTTAAATTTGTTGTTGTCCTTCTTTTGGTTGTGTGAGGGGGCATAGAATCTGTTCACCTATGCCTCCATCTCGGCTGGGAGCTCTAATTCTGACGTGTTGCATCTCTGAATGAGTTCCCCTCCAGTACCTCCATTATCTTCCTGTACAGATGAGGAAACTGAGTCTTACAGAACCTAACGTGCCCAGGGATGCACAGCTAGTAAGTGGAAGTGGCAAGACCTGCACTTTAAAGGGTCTGGCTGTGGAGCCTGCCATTTTACACACTGTGTCCCCATGCTCATCTGCACAGTATTGGCTGATTTGAAGGTCAGAAAATTTATTCACTTTTTTTTTCTGGAAAAGTAACAAATATTCAGCAATGTCTTGAGAACTGGCAGACTCTTAATAGGCCCTAGGAAGATTCTGGCCCTCCACTGGTAAATGTTCTCTTTAGAATATGGGTTACTTAATGTCTCCTTGTCTTCAGCTTTGAGCCCCAGGTACCTATTCCAGAAAACACAAAAAGTCCATTCAACTTCTTATTATAATGCTAACATCTCTCTACTCTCAGCTTGGTTGAAACCAAGTTAACCATTTCCCCTGTCACCTCTCTAGCTCACACAGGAATTACTGTACAATTAGATTCGTTTTCTGAGATCTGATGCCCTCGGGCTACAAGTGCCTTCTGTTTGATTGGATTCTTATATCCGGTAAGTCCCTTCTGGCCTGGCCCTCCTCCCCAGACAGTTGCCTTTCCATCCCATCAGACGGATAATCTGTCTAGAGCACTAGGGCTCCAGCAGGAAAGACATGACACTCAAGCTGGTAGTTGCAGAGTGTAATAAAGGGACTAGTCACAAAGGTGCAGGTGAGGGTTAGGGAAGGCAAGGAGGGATGGAGCAAGACTCCAGGCTGGTAACAGTGTGTGGGGGGGCAGGGTACTGCTGTCCTGGGCCCCAGGGTCCCGGAAAGGGAGCAGTTAGTGTGTGGAGAGGGCTCCTGAAGGGATCCGTGCCTTAGGAAGAGGAGCACAGATTACTAAGTCCCAACGGGGAAGGAGCAGGGGAATAAAAACCCTGACTTTACTTAACTCCTTCCCTCTTCCCTTCCTGCAGTGCCTCCCAAGGGAGCTGAGGAATGTAGTCCATACAGGTCATCCTGCTGGGCACAGAGTGGGTAGGAACAGTGGGTACTGAACCTGGGGGGGCGAAGGGAGGGTATGAGGGTGCACTGCACAGCATATGACATGTCATTCTTCTGCTGTGGGATTTGCAATGACTCATTCCATCTTGGGCCACACCTTGTATTCAACAAATTTCACAGCCCCATCAAATTCAGCCTTCTTGCTTCTAAATCTGTAGAGGATGACAATTGCACTCACATACTGGTGTCCTTACTCTGTGTGTCTATTTTATATCTACATATGATATATATATATTTTAAATTTTTATTTATTTATGTTACTCTGATACCTAAGCCAAGGGGATTGTGCTTCTGAGGACAAGCACCACCTAGGCCTCACCTGGGCATTCTGGCAGCCTGTGACGGGAGTGGCCACCTCCTGGCTGGTACTGAGATGACAAGTGGACCACCCCCTTGCTGCTGAGAGCACATGCTAAGAAGGCTCTGGTGCAGTGGTGAGCACCCAGGCTCTGAATCTGGAGAAACTGGGTTTACACTCCAAGTTTGCCAGTTACTAACTGGACTAGTTCTTCAACGCATTTGAGTCTGTCTTTCTTCATCTGTAAATGGGGATGATTCTCACAGTACTTCACTGTTGTAGGAGTGAGATAATGAACGTGGAAAGAGTGGCAGAGCACAGGTACCAGCCAGGGAAGGGGCTGAGCTTTTTAGAACCCCTGCCCCTAGCTCAGTGCTGGGCACATCAGAGGGTCTTGGGAACTTTCCTGCCCTGAACAGATGGGAAGGCCCTCGGGGACTTGGGAGCTCTTGGTGTCAGCAAGTTTAGAGGTAGCTGGTGTTCCCTCTCCACATCTTTGCCAGAGCCTCTCTGCCTACCACTGAAGATTTTCAGAGGTGATCTTGAGTCCGTAATCTACTCAGCACCCCTTTTCCCAGCGCCCTCTTTGGATGAGTCCTTGTGACGCCAGTTGGAAGGCTGCAGTGGAGAATCTCTGGCCAAAATTTCCATTGCGTGTCCTGGCTTACACTGCCCTCTGGTGTGTACTCATGGGACAAGCATGGTCTGTGAGGGTTTGTGGTGACTTTTTCTTGGTGTTGAGGAAGAGGTTCCCCTGTAGCGTTGGTAGTAGTGTTGGGGGGAGAGGTAGTGTTTAAGACCCCTCTCCATAATTTAGTTAGCAACTCCTAACATTTGCCAAACATGAGGCTTTTTACCAATGTTCCAGACCACTCAGCTATCAAATACTAACATCCTTCTAGACTCAAGTTTCTCTTTATGGCAGGTTAGTCCTGTTCGGCCAAGACCCAAAAGGAACAAGGTAATTTGATGTCATTCCCCATCTGCTGTCTGTTTTCCTCTGATCCCTGGGCACCTAATTCTTAGAGCTGCTCTAGCTGCTCTCAAGGGTCTTGGGTTGCGGGAGGCATGGGAGCCAAGAGAGACCCAGAACCAAGCCTCCCTGTCCCGTGCCTGCAACAGCCCACCTGTCCACTTGCTTCCACCGCCTTGCCTCCTGTCCCTTCTCAGAGTCAAGCCCAGGGCCAGTGAACATGAACTGGGGTCCCACAGGCCAGAGGGGGGCAATGGTGCTTAAGTCCAGCACACCTGCTGACCTTGCCACAGAACTTGCTAGAAGCATACACTTTTTACCATTAGGCTGAATCATGAAATTGCCTATATGCAACCATTTTTGACCTACAAAAACAGCAACTTCATATGATTCAATGTAATACATATGATTCAATAGCCATGTAAACCCGTGTGTACCAGTGGTGACCCTGGAGTCCAAAGTTCCTGGACTTGTTTAGACCCAGGCTCATGGCACATCAGGATCCTAGACTGTTGAGCTCTAGGGCCCTGGAGAATGTTGAGTTGACCTCAGGAGCCTGGGACTGGCCTCACTCAATGCGTTAGGCCCCTCTGTTCCTGCGCAGGTTCCACAGTGATCTCCAGGCCAGGCTTGGTTGGGACATGCAACGAAGGGAGGAGCCTCCAGCACCACAGCCAGATGGCCAAGGGAACCCTGGAGAAGTCTTTGTCAGGTGGTGCTCGCCCTCCCAGTGAGGCCCGCAGGGTTTCAGGAGGGAAGGAAGCCTTGGGCTTCTGGACACTCCCAGCACCCTTGACCCTCACTTCTGTTGCTCAGCCCCAGCGGCCTGGCTGGTATTGGTTGCCTGTGGACTGAGTGTGAACTCCGTGGGCCACCAGGACTTCTCAGGTGGCTCCTGTGCCCCTCCAAAACTTGGGGCCTGCCACTGGAGCAGGTGTGGTGTAGGAGGCATGTAAAATTTGCTCAAGGGATGAAGGCAGAGTGGCCCTGGAGGTTTTAAAGCTGCAGAGTCACAGGAAGTTTATGAGTAGCAGTTCACAGGACTCAACAGAGTTTTTGTTACTGAGTAAGCCACCTGGTTCCTTGACATATGACCCAACAATTAGTGTTAAAGGAAAGGGGTTTTTATTAACAGGATTCCAACCTTGGGGAGATGGAGAGCACTCCTGCTCAGAGCCCTCCTTTCCCATGAGACCGACCCAGAGCTTTCCTTGCTCCCCAAAAGGCTACAAGCCAAAACCATGCCCAGAAGTTCCCCATATCTTTATCTGTCCATCAGCCAGTCACGCAAATAAGTCTCCACCCTCTCTGGAATGTGCCCTTGTGGGTTTCAGAGCCCCGTCCTCTCACAGCAGCTCTCTCCTTCAGGATCTGGGGGGCGCTGTTCTCAGTCTCCATGCAGTGACTCAGGAAACCATGTGCCGTGCTACACTGGGTCATGGTGGGGTCCAGAGAGGCACACGTCCCAAGAGAGTGGCTTCTCCATACGCCCTTGAGAGAAGCAGAAGTACCTCCTCTCTCACTCCAGACCGTGTGGCTTCTCCTCTCTTACTGCAGACTGAGTGGCTTCTCTCTCTTCTGTTTCAGCCTGCCTTCGTTTTAAATGCTCGGCCCAGAACTTCCTGTGTGACTTCATATCTGACCCCTCCTATGTTGTGTTAGTGTCTGCCATTTTTGCCAGTTTCCTTGTATCTTTTACCTTCTTTTGGCTGCCATCCTTAGTCAGGGCAAGAGTTCCCAGTGACCTGGCATCTACCCCTTGCCTCTCATGCAGGCACAGTATAAGCAACCCCCCACATGTCAAGAGTCCCTGCATGTTTTCAGCATCACGCACACCATTTATGCTGAGTGTCAGTTCCCTTCCCTTCAGGGAGGCACGGCTGTTAACTAGCCATTGTTATGTGATGTATCTTAAATGCTGCATCATCTACTCTTCCCTTCCCCCAATCAATGATTGTGGGGTTTTCTTCTATTTTCAGGGGACCCTTGCTCTGCACCCCATTACATTTTGACTCTGGGATTCGCCCACCAGCCCTGAAATCCTTGGACTAACAAATGGGTCTTGCTGTCTTGGAACTAGGTGGTACAGATTAGGGGCCTGGTCTCTTTTCTCCCAGGAGTATCCAAACAGGAGAGGGAGGGTCTCAGTTCAGGCCATTGTAGCATCCATCCGTCTGTCCATCCATCCATTTATTCTTCATTAAACAAATGGTTATTGAATGCTTTTATGTGCTGGACACTGTGCCAAGTACTTGATGTATAGCAGTGAGCAAAACAGACAAAAATCTCCACCCTCCTGGCATTGCAGCATCTCGGGTCATGCCATTAATAATGATGCTGTTGCCGGGCTAACAATTCTATTGCAAAACTTACCATTTTTACCATGGGATAAGAGAATTAAACAGATGAAATGTGTTTTTTTAAACTTTAATAAGAGGAGATGCCCTGGATATAATGTTAAATAAAAAAACATGAGAGAAAATTGTACATGTACTCTAGTTCCAACTATGTTAATATATGTTTGCGTAGAAAAAGGACAGGTGGGAAATAACCCCTAAGTATTAGTAGTGGTGTGGCAGATGCTATTTCCTAAGATGGTCACAACAAGGTCCCTCACACCCTAGGCTCTTCATACAATGTGACCTTGACTTCCCATTGAGAGGTGTGGTCAAGGTCTCCTCTTCCTGCATCCATGACAGTGCAGCTGCTGCCCAGTGGTCCTGAGATGCTCCTATTTGGAATGCCAGATGCTGGAGGAAGCACATGGAAAAGCCATCTGTAGGTGATTTGACCAAAGCCCCAGTCAAGGACCCCGCTGACGGCCAGCACAGCTCATTGGACATGAATGAAGAGACTTGAGCCTTCTGACTGCAACCATGTCTGAGACTCGCAGCACGAACAGCCTAGCTGAGCCTAGCCAGCCCCTAGAATCATGGGATAGTAAGGACAGTTGTTGTTTAAAGTGACAGGGTTTGGGGGCAATTTTCATACAGCATTAGGTACCCAGAAAAAGTGGTTGATCTCAATTGTGGGACTGTGGGTATTAACACTACTTTTCTATTTTTTCTAAGATTTCTATAGTGACTACTGATTTTATAATCTGTAAAAAAATGTTGTTAAAAATAAAAACATGGTCTAAATTTGTTCACTTCACCTAGGGAGAAGTAAGATCTGATGGGAAGAGTGGTAGATTTGAACTGAGGAAACTTGGAAATAATGTCAGTTTTCTGAGTGACCTTGAGCAAGCCTTGCTCAGATTCAGCTATTTTGAAAAATGCAGCTGGCTGCCTAAGGAGTAGATAACATCCACCAGGGCGCCTGGCCCAGAAAAGCCGCTCTGGACGAGGTAGGTGATCCTGTCTAATCAATGCCAATTATAAGCGGGCATCTGCAAACTTCGTGGAGGGCTCATTCTTCACTGCCACCAGAGACTACAGTTCCAATAATGAAATTACCGGAAGAGCCACAATTGTTAAAAAAAAAACAAACCTAAAACAAAACCCAAAATGCTGGGCAAACTCTTCAGTGGTCCTTGCCCACGACGTCCTACCATGGCTGGAGCCTCTAGTTCTGCCCATCTCAGAAGACTCCCTCACAAGCCGAGGACCCTTGGGCCCCGAGACGCAGAGGGCGGAAGACCTGGAAACCCCGCCTGGTGCCAACCCCCGAGGCGGCTCGAGGCTGGGTCGGTATCCTGGCAACGCAGAAATGCGCTTCTGGGGTGAGAGGAGCTGTCGGCGGCTGTGTCCCTCTCGCCATTGGCTCTCGGTTCCTCGCCGGATCTGAGGCAGTTTGGCTGCCAGTTGGTGCGTTGATCTCACCGCGTCTTTCCTGTAGTCCTTCCAGCGTTAAGCTGGGCCATCCTTGGGCGAAAGGGAGGGAAGACTCATAGGTGGAAAAGGGGAGGTGCACCTGGGGTGTGTGGGGCAGTGAGCCCTGCGGGGGCTGGGAGAGAACTCACCAGAGCTCTGGGACCCTCTGAACCGAGAAACACCGGGTAGAGGGACAGGGAAACTGATGAAGAGGCCAGACCTGCCCTCTTGACTTTCTGTGGCTGTGGAGTTTGTTTTGATTGCTGCCTTTCTTACAAAGGTCTTTTCTTTGTCTCCAGGTTGCTTTTAATATTTAAAGTTAACACGTGCACAGATGAGTCTATACACCGGGAACGGTCCACAGGGCTGTCAGAGCCCCTCCATCTCCAGAACGACCTGCAGTGGGGAGCTGGAGAAGGTTCCAGAGAAAGTAGACTCCGGTATGACCGTAGCAGAAAGGCGATACAGTTAAATTGAATAAATCGGGAGGGCTGGATGTGGATTTGATCTTCATACCCAAGTATACTAAAGCCAGGGGATACCATTTCAAGTTTAAAAGGAGGCTAGCTTGGGACATGCTGGAAAAAAAAACAAACAACTACTTGTGTCATATTAACCCAAGATCTAGCAAAGTAGAGAGCAGCTTCAAAGCAGAGTCTCATAAATGACCTCCCTGGACTTCATAACATTCCCATGCCTTCCCGATCCCCTGCCCTGCCCTGCCCTATATATTACACATGAGTAAAGGGAGCCGGAAGTTTGACCTGCCCTGTGCTTCAGTCAATAAATGGTGAAGCTAGGATTTGACAGGAATCTTCTGGTCTCCAAAGTCCATGCTCTTCCATTTTTTCCCTTTGCTTATATATTAGTAGGTTTGTAGTACTGTATTGGATGGGACAGGTCAGGTAGAAATTATGACCACTTTAAGGAAAGGTTTAAATTAAATAATGGATGGTAGTTCTGTAATTGGTTCTTAAGCCTATGGAAGATGTTTGGGGCACATTTACCTTGAGAGAACAGTGTCATGGAGCAGAACAACCACAGTGTCTCAGAAAACCTCAGAGTATATATGCCCAGGTTGGCATTTACCTGTTATAGGTGAGTGGCCTGTATGCAGCAGAAAAGGATTGTAAAATCTCCTATCTCTTCTTCATCAGATCTTGGCTTGGTCCCTGGTCTTCTGTATCCAGGTCTGCCACCTCCTAATTTTTCTTTACAAGTGCCGGGAGGGGAGGGAGCTATGACTCACGACACCCACTTACAAGTGGGGCCTTTGGAGCACCAGGAGGTAGAATCATGAATTGCCCAACATGCCTAGGTCAGCAGGACAAAAAGCTTCTGCAATTCTAACTTGAAGCCCCAGACTTCTCTGCAGGTGAATCTGGGTAAAGGAGGGAGCTGCTGTTTTAAGGGTGGGGTCAAGGAGCTCCGTGTTTCTGTGTTAGCATCACCAGCCCCTGAGATCCCCAAACCACATTAGCCAAAGATCGGTGGCTGCCTTTTCTGCTCTGTAGGTGTGTCACTCAGGAGACCACACCTGAGCTCATGGGGTTCAGCAAAGAAGGGCTCCAAAAACCAGTCGAAGATGAATGCACAACTGTGGGTATGTACATAGCTTTCCAGCAGAGAGGGCCCATTGCTGACATTCCTTATCGGGGAGACTGTGACCCAAAACGGAGTTAAAACCTGCTGTCCCAGATCCTTAGGTTATTTGTTGGGCAGAGAGACAGGAGTGGGAAACTGAACATTTAATCCAAATTAAGCAAACTTGGTTTGATGTATTCATTATTTTCTCCCTTCCAGACAATGTGATTGTCTGAACAAGCTCAGATGACAAGTGTGTGAAAGAGCCTTGTTTGCATAAGATGTCATTCCCATCTAAAGAGATAGCAGCAACTATCCTGGGTTCTACAGATGGTACCAAAGAAGCAGAATTTTCTGTAAACTCTCCTTTTCCCCTGAATTTCTTTCTGGTCACCAGAACCTTCACTTGGTCCTTTTTGGTTGCATTGTCTTTCCTCATCTCATAGTGCTGTAGCAGCTTGTTAGAATTTCCTAAGTTATGGCTTACTGAACATTTTTGTATTGGAATAATAATTATCATGATAAATGGTGACCCTTTCAAGAAGAGGTACTTTCGGGAATAAAAGATTGAAACTGTACTGAATAATCTAAAATAAAAAATTAAAAAAAAAAAGAAAAAAAAAAAGAAGAGGTACTTTCGCTTATTGGCTCCTCTCCACAACTAGAGAGCTGGACAGAGAGGAGGGCCCGGCGCTGGGAGCCGGGCGTGGGGAGGTGATCGACCTGCTTGAAGTTCCTTGTCACTCTAGGCGTGGGAGCACCGGCGTCAGAGTGGGAGCGCAGACTCTTCTACCTGAGCAGCGTGGGGGGGCAGCTTGAGGCTGCATTTAAGTGTCCCCAGGTCGGGTTTGAGGCTGAGTTACTTCTAGAAAGATCTTGTAGTCACTTGCATCTGGAGAATACGCTGTTTGCCAGTTTAGCACAGACTGCCCTTTTTGCCCTTGCCTGTCACATGTCCTCCCTGCTGTAGCAGCCACAGGCCACTTTCTAGAGTGTTGCCGCACAAGACTTCTTAAGCAAACAAGGAAATAGGCTAAATCTGTAGGTGTGATTTCACTGCTAGCTGCTCACGGTTCGGTTATGTAATATATTCAAATTTTGCCCCAAAAAATGAAAAAACAAAACCAAACCAAAAATCTTTTGAAGAGGTTCCTCTGATACCATCTGTAACACCCAGTTCTTGCTTTGGTCAACTTTCAAGTTCTTTAGTGGGAAATATACAATGAAATGTTTTCATGCTATGAAAAGGCAACAGCAATTAAAACCTATGTGCAAAAATTATCATAAGTCAATGCTATAATAAATAACTCAGAACTATGTATGAGAACCTAGATGACATCTCTGCTCTTGATCTTATTTCTTCTCTACACGTGTGGGTCCTTTCTGCATTCACATAGATAGAATGTGTACCTTTTACATAGATATGTTTCTAGAAGTAGAACCATGGGATCAAAAGTACACTTCTCATAGACTTCGGAGGAAACACACGGCCAAGTTGCTCTTTAGTAAGTGGACACATTTCCACCAGCAATGAGCAAGAATGCCATTCCTCCAAGCTGGACCAACTTAAGGTTTTGCAAACTGGTAGCAAATGATAGTATCTCGTTTTAAATTCAGCTCTTTGATGATTAGGAAAGATGAACTTTTCCCCAAATGTATATTGGCTATTTGTATGTATGTGTGTGTATTTTATTTAATGATTTACCTAGTCGTGTATTTTGCCCATTTTTTCCTCTTTGAGTATTTATTTTCACCTTATAAATTTATAAAAATTCATCATTTGTCATGATTAACTCTTTCTTATCATGTATGTTACAAGTTTCCCTTTAGCTTATAACTTGCTATGGAAGTTTTAAGTGTGTGAGGTGAGGACTGGAATGTGCATGCGTGAACAATGATGACTTCACTGTGCTAGTCAGTGGTGGGTGATAGATGCTGTTGAGTGAGCATGTGAGCTATGTGGCCATGGCATTCAAAATCACTGAGTGAGTACAGAAATGAATCCGTGTCAGATTTTGTGTAAAGCTTGAATGTTCCTTCATGGAAACTATTTGGATGATTCAGAAGACTGCAGCTATGGGCAACTGGTGATTGGCAGCTTCATCACAAAAATGTGTCACATCTTGTACAGAGATTTTTAAAAAGATTTTATTTATTTATTTTTAGAGAGAGGGGAAGGGAGGGAGAAAGAGAGTGAGAGAAATATCAGTGTGTGGTTTCCTCTCACGCACCCCCTACTGGGACCCAGCCCACAACCCAGGCATGTGCCCTGACTGGGAATCAAAGCGGCAGCCCTTTGCTTTGTATGTCAGCACTCAATTCACTGAGCCACACCAGCCAGGGCCTGGTGCAGAGACTTTGGCAAAACATCAAATCACCCAGGTGACTCAGCCCCCATCCTACAGCCCAGATTTAGTGCCCTGCAACTTCTGGCTTTTCTCAAAACTAAAATCACCTTTAAAAGGGAATAGATTTCAGACTATTGATGAGATTCAGGAAAATATGATGGGGCAGCTGATGGAGACTGGGAGAACTGTGTGAGGTCCCATGGTGCCTCCTTTGAAGGGGACTGAGGTGTCATTGTCCCATGTACAATGTTTTTGTATCTTGTATCTTCTTCAATAAATGTCTCTAGTTTTCATATTATATGGCTGGGTACCTTCTGGACATACCTTGTAACATTAAACTACATTTTATAAGTTATACTTCATAACTCTGTAATCTTGAACACGTTATTTGACATTTGGAATTCTCAATTTCTTTATAGGTAAAATCATTTCCATTTTACCTATAATTATGACCTCATTTTTCTTCCTAATACTGTATCCTTGTGTTCAGATTTTTTTCTTGAACTTTGCTTATCTACATTATTAGTTTCCCCCCCTGACAAAACTGATAATCTTCTTCATTTCATTCATTTCTGCTTTTCTTTTATGATTTATTTCCTTATCATTTTGGAAGATTTATTCTTTTTCCCTCTCACTTCTTGAATTGAAAGCTTAGCTCATTAATTTTGGAATTTTTTTTACACTTTAACCCATCAGTTCCGAGATGAACATTTTTCACAGTTTGCATCTCTGAATTTGGGTTGGTCCAGCCGTGCTGAGGGCCCAGAGGCAGGTGTGAAGTAGTTGTCATAAACTGCTATGTGAGACTGAACAATGCAGGAAGTGTCTGTGGCTTGGGAAAAATTCCAGAGGCAGTAGAGGAGCATTCATTTAGAAATGCTGCATCACCCTTGTTGTTGGTGCACTGAGGCCATTCGAGGTGGAAAATGTGCACAGCAGTGATTGAGCTGAAAAGTGAGTTAGTAATCAGATTTTCAAATGTGAGTATTGTTTGAAGAATGCCTTACCAATTTATTTTGCTTATATTTTTCTTCTTTAAATATGCACATATGTGCAATATGTGATTAAAATCTCTAAGTCTAAAAGACTGCTTCAGTAAGTATAAAATAAAGATTCTAAGTGATAAAAGATTGTGCCATAGTTTATTTTTTTAATTTTTATCCTCACCAGAGGACGTTTTATTTTCATTGCTTTAGAGAGAGAGACAGGAAGGGAGAGAGGAAGGGAGCAAGAGATACCTCCATGTGAGAGATAAATGTCAATTGGTTGCTTCCTGTAGGTGCTAGGACAGGGCACCTTTTGTTATGGGATGATGTTCTGACCAGATGAACCACACCGGCCAGGACACATGTGCCATAGTGTAATTGGCAGTCTTTTTTTTTAAGGTGCATAGAATAATAATGTTATCACAGTGGATAGTGTCTTATATTCAGTGAAAAACAGTACATGCATTTAAGGCACAAGTTTCTAATTACTGCTTTAGTTGAATCCCACAAGTTTTGATATATAGTACTTACATTGTTGATCATTAAGTACTTCATGTTTCCCATTACAATTTCTTTTTTAATACAAAATATTTACAAGTGTGATCTGTTTCCATGCTCATGGATGCTTTGGCTGTCTTTTTATTATTGATTTCTAATTGTATTGCATTGTGGTCAGAGAGTGTGGAATGCGTCATATTTGACACTGCTTTTGTGGCTCAGTATATGGGTGGTTTCTTCTTTGGCTGCCAGGGACCTGTCCTCCCTTCTTCACAACTCTGCCCTTTTCTCACCCCTCCACTGGGCTCCACTCCATCCCAACTACTCACACCTGAAGGAACCAGTTGACCTTCACTGTACCTGAGGCTGCTCTAGGACCTCCAGCATGTTCCAGAACAGTTCTTCCCACACTTGGCTGGTCCTGAGGATCAGTCACCCAAGGTGCTTTTTAAACACATTGATTCCTAGGTCTTCCTTGGTAGGTCTTCCTGGGTCAGAGCCCTGAAATCTGCATGTTATTGAACAAATGCTCCAAGGTGGTTCTCATGACCAGGCAAATGCAGGGAGGACTGGGCAGTTGGGAATCAGGAGGTGAGATGGGATGGAATGCAGTGCTCTGGTGGAGCTAGGCTTGCAGAGGAGGAAAATCACTGGGAGACATGAGCCCAGGAGCTACCGGGGGAGGGGCATTTTTTCAAAATGTGGGTTCCCAGGCTTCACTTGGATAGATTCTAATTCAGAGGCTCTGTGATAGAATTCTGGATTCTGTACTTTTCATTCTAATGCAGACAGTCCTAGAATCGGGACAGTGTGAGGGGAGGATGTAGCTCAGCTGGCCTTCAAATGTTATATACTCACAGACAATCCTCTCAAAAATAAAGGGTTTGGCCCTGGCCAGTGTGGCTCAGTTGTTTGAAGTGTTGTCCTGTATTCAAAAGGTTGCATGTTTGATTCCTGATCAGGGCACATACCTAGGTTGCAGGTTCGAGCTTAAAGTCCAGGCACGTATAATCCCCAGTCTGGGCACATATGGGAGGCAACCAATGGATGCTTCTCTCTTCCTCTCTAAAAGCAATGAAAAAAAAAATGTCCTTGGGTGAGGATAAAGAAAAGAATAAAGGGTTAGGTGATGGGGTTGAGACCTGACAAGAGTGTAGAAGGTATGATCCACTTGTTGTATGTGTTTGAGAGGGAGCCAAATGAGTACCAGTCCCACTGACAGACGATGGGAATTTACAGATGACCCCTGTATATCCTGTTCACATGCAGCATGATACTCTGGAGCTGCAATAGCAGTCAGCCTAAAAGTGCACTCAGGAGTCAGAGAAGTCTGAATCTTAATGCTTGTGGTATTCTTATAACCAGAAGTTACATTGTGGTAGAAGTCTACTGACTTCTGTGCTCTATGAAGTTATGCATGAAGAAATGCACTATCCATTTACCTGACATTTAAAATAAGTGAATGGACAACGCACACACTCATGTACAATGATGGCGGAACAGATTGTCTTTCATGGAGCAGTAATTGTATGGCAAAGTGAAGACAATGGGCACACTTCTCTGTCAGTCATAGGCCTCCCTGACTTGTCATTGTGGTGCCCGGGGAGTTATAATTTTTTCATTTATTGAACATCTGTTTTGTGCCAGGCCATGTTCTGAGTGCTACTAAAATGACTGAGATGCAGCGTGGTAGGGAAGTTGTGTACGGAAATAAATGATGGCACTACATTGTGAGGGGAACCCATGGAAGTTTCTGAAGACAGTTCTTTGGGTTTTGATCACCGGCTACATTCATTAGTCTTTTATGAACAAATCCTTTGGAAAATTGTATTTAGATGCTTGGTAAACAGACAGTGATATATAGCTTGAGTCAGCCCTTAATTCTTTCACTTAGTCCAGAGTAAACTCTGTGGAGGCACAAGCAGGCTTGCACAGCAGTTAGGGTTTTAGACTGTAGTGTTATAAGAACTGTGATCAAATCAGGGCCAAGATGTTTGTGTTCTACGTGATTTAAGCCAGTCGCTTAACCTTCTGAGCCTCAGTTCCCTGATCTGTAAAATGGAAGGATAAATACCTACATCTGTGGGTAGTTATGAGAATTGAAAGGGAAAATATGTATAAGATGTCAACACAATCCCCAGTATATACAGTAAATGCTCAAAAATGTTAATTTTAAAAATTGTAGTCTAGGGAACAAGATGGAGTGGAAAGTATTTTCATTAACATAATCAAATTGAGATATCTTTGTGTTGTAGGTACTAAACACAAGGATTTCCTGGAATCTGAGGGATGTTTCACCAATACAACATCCTCTGACCAAAGGGTCAGCCCCTCATATTCTGCAGTAATAGGTGGAAACGTCAGTAAGCCTCCAGCCCCCTGCAGAGTGCCTGCTCTCCGAGAGTAAGTAAGGGTCATAAGCGGTGGGGAAATTCTGACCAGGAGCCAACAGTCTGAGAGGTAGCTTGACGTCTTTGCCAAGAACATGGATTCTGG
>CM052541.1:104524489-104591947 GCA_028533065.1 Trachops cirrhosus
GAGATCGTATGGAGGGTTAGCAACAGGAGAGTGGGAGGAGGAGAGTGGGGGAAAGATACGAAGAATAAGTAGCAATGAAGGTAGATAGAAAATACACAGGGGGGGGCAAGAATAGTATGGGAAATGTAGAAGCTAAAGAACTTATGACACGTGGACATGAACTAAAGGGGGGGGAATGTGGGTGGGAGAGGGTGTTCAGAGTGGAGGGGAATGAAGGGGGGAAGTGGGACAACTGTAAAAGCATAATCAATAAAGTACATTTAAAATGCTAATTAAAAAATTAAGCATGTTTGACTTAATGATGTTCACTAAAAATGATAAAGCTAATAAGAGTTATGGCCCTTAGAGTTTTGAAGCCCATACATGACAATTAAAACAGAAAAAAAGACATTTATTGAACACAATGATGTATCGATCTCTGCTGTAGAAGAAAGCCAAGTTTATTATCACCTTTTCTGTTTTCAGAGTGCCGTATGAAAAGAAATTTGATACATTTATTCCACTTGAGCCTCTTCCACAAATTCCCAAGTGAGTGTTCTCATCATGTTTTTTATTATCCCATCTTTATGAAAATGCCAGTTATTTATTATTTTCTCCTGTGGAGGAGCTCGCAGACACCCTCCACACAGGGACATTTTGAGTCCCGGCAGGTGGGTGGGCAGTTTGTATGAGGGTCTCGGTGAGACACTTGGAGGCAGGTGTCTGTGGAACCTAACGTCTGGGCTGCTCAGAGGACACAGTTGACAGACTAGCAGATGCCATGGGGTGTGTTAGGTGTGCACTGTCTGGGGGCGGTTATGTGGAGCTAAAAGACAGGGTCCCTGATTTCTGAAACAAGGGTTTGCTGGCAAAGAAAGACATACTTAAAGGAGTGCAGCCGGTGAGGATGGTTAGAGTTGGAAAAGGTGGAGAGAAAGACATTGGAATATTCTGTATTTGAAGGAAGTACCAGTCCTCTGATCTCATATTTTCCCTTCGTTCCACTCTGAACTTTACTTATTTACCCAAGTAAAGTTCCAACCTAGAAAAAGATATGTGTTGATGTATTGCTCTTTGTCCTCCTATTTTTATTTGGGCTTCTTCTATTGGTTTGTCTTCGATGATGGCCTTGAATTATAACCCTGACTCCCACCTATTGTCTATGTGTTAAGTCTCCTCTTCCTCCTTGCAAGAGCTTCCCTGCCCTCAGCAGGTTTATCAGGGCGTTTCCTCAATCACAGTACATTTTTGCTTTAAAGGATGGAAGTTCTGGCTGCCAAAACATAAAAACATTTTTCATCTCCCTGCTTCGACTCACCCCAGGGGTCACACTGCCTGATGTCTGCACACATAACGCAGCCCCGCATATGCCATTTGAAATCTCAGCAGGCCGGGAGGACCAGGTTGTGAGAGCTCACATGGGTGGGCGAAGCACGCAGGGGCTCCCGACAGTGGGAAGCTCTTACTAGTTCTAGGTATGAGCAGCAAGAGGAGGGATCGGGGTCCACAGAGCAGTGGGAGACGGAGGTTGTGGCCGTGCAGAATGCAGTGCTGCCAGAACTGGGGCACCTCAGGAGGCAGGGCAGGAACTAGGTGGAAATATCCCAGGCCCACTCTTCTCACCTTCTGGGTTCCTGCTGGTGCCTCTCACTCACCCACCCAGCACACAGGGGGGCAGGGAGGAGCCAGGGTGATGACGGCTGCAGGGGCAGCTTCCTGGACAGAAAAGGGCAGAAAAAAGACCTGGCTTTGGGCAGGGGCACGTGGTGAACAATTAACATGGAGTTTTATTTTGACACTGATCTAAATTGGAGGCCTTCTTACCGACCATGTTTATAAATTTTGCATCAGACGAATGCAAACTCAGGGTATTCTCCTCCTACAGCTTGCCTTTCTGGGTAAAGGAGAAGGCCAACATGCTGAAGAATGAGATAAGGGAAGTCGAGGAACTTGACAATTGGCAGCCAGCGACCCCTTTGCTGCACAATTTATTCTCCACTGGTGGGTTAAAAACCTTCAAAGAACAGCATAAAAACTGGAGACAAGCCCAGAACAGCAGGCTTTTTAGAGGCCTCCCCCTGGAGAGGAGAGAAGGCAGAGCCTCTCCCAGAGTGGGTGGCGTGTTCAGCCCCAGGTGGTCCCTTGGGCAGGTGTTGTGACTGCACTTTGTGGGTTGAGTGGTTGGTTTTTGTTTTTAAAGATTATTTATTTATTTATTTTTAGAGAGAGGGGAAGGGAGGGAGAAAAAAGGGGGAGAAACACCAATGTATGAGAGAGGCATCGATCGATTGATTGGTTGCCTCTCACACACACCCCAACCGGGGCTAGGCGCGCGACCCGGCAGGCATGTGCCCCGACCTGACCCGGAGTCGAATGACACTGAGCCAGGTGAGCCATGCCAGCCAGGACCAGAACGCTTAATCGTTTAATGGAACTCAACCTTTAACGCCGTGCCTCTATCCGCAGGTACTTTGGACTTTCCAAGACACCCCTGAGCAGAAGCAGGCCCACGGAGCATGCGCCAAGCATCCTGGGGAGCCTTCTTCAGTTGACTGCTCCTGTCGGTGTGCCTGTTCTCAGTCAAATGTTTGACTTTGACGAGGGGTCACTGTGCTTATTTTTTTTTAACTTTATATTTTGAACACTTTCAAACTTGCAGAAAAATTACGAGAATTGTACAATGAACAAATACCTACATATCCTTTCCCTGAGTTCTGCACTTGTTAACACCTGTCCAAGTTTGTGTGCGCGCTCTCACATCATCGCTGTTGTTATTTTGCTGAATTATTCAAGAGTAAATGGCAGGCATCATAACCCTTACTCCTACATGCCTATAAACCTCAGTGTGTGTCTCCTAAGGTCAAGGAAATTCTCCAACAATCACAATACAAACATCAAGTTTGGAGAATTCAACATTGATACAATACCCCCACTATATAGTCCACATTCAGTTTTATTCAGTCAAATTTAGTTTTCTAAGGATGTGCTCGAATCAGTGGTAAAATGCAGACATTTGAGCTCTCATTAACTTTAATAAACATTTTCATTTCATTAATGCCTTTTGAGATTTTTCTCTACTATTCACTTGATACATGTCAGAGAAATGTGCAGGCTGGCTCTCCACCAGGTAGCTGATGCCAGTGCCTGGTAGCTCCATTCCCGTTTCCGTACCGTCTGCCCACACAGCCAAGCAGAGTGACAGCTCAGGGAGCAGCAGTCATGCATCCTAGTGTCTCCCATCAATCAGGCAAAAAGGAAACATTTGGAGGAGAAGGTGGGTACAAAGCCACCCTTGTACAGGCAGGCTGTGACTCTCAGCAGTCAAAGCGATGATTCAGCATTTTCACAGCCAATCTTCTCCACTAAGGAGACCCCATTGGTTGGCTAATGAGGGTCTCACAGAAGCTGGGCTGGAAGGGCCATGACACACATTCTTTGCATTTGGCCGCCTTTGCATTGGCTGGCTGCCCTGAAATCTTAGAGTGGAAAGAGAGAACTGGGGACCATGCTGAGACTCAAAATGCCCAAGACATGAGACATAATTTCTTTTCCTGTCAAAACATTGTCTTCAGACACAGCCAAGTCGAATGAAGCACATCCATGCTGTCTTCCTACCTGCCTTTAGATGAACTAGTGAAGAACTCGTGGCTACTGCCGGCTACTGTGCCCAGCTGGTCCTCAGGTTAGCACCAGCATGCCTCTGTGCCAATTCTCTTACCCCGGGACACAAGGCCATCCTGCTACCCAGCAAAATTCAGGGAAGAAAATAAAGCCAAATCATTTAGAAATGGAAAAAAGAGGTTGCCAGCAGATTTTTTCAAATACATAGACTTCTGAAAAAACATGTGTGTGCTTCTGTTACTTAGCATATAAAGATGCCAGCTGCAACCACTTGTGTGAGTGGATAATGGGGAACACAGTGTAGGGGTTCCCAGGTGCTGCAGAGGTTTCCAGGTGGGATTGCCCAGGTGGAACTGGGACCCGCTGGAGGGAAGGCGTCCTACACAGTAAAGGGGTTATGAAGAACACCAGCCAGTTTCACGAGATTTGTAGTCGTCTTTAGGTTTCAAAGAGGTCTGTATAAATCCTGGATGCTGCTCTAAGCCTGAGTAGATATGATTTTTAAAACTTATTAAGTGAAAGTTTCAGGGCCAAATTCTATCCCCTGGAAATCAGAGCAACTGTAACTGGATTTGGGGTTCTCCGTGGCCTTATTCTGTGCCACTCCCAAGGACTGGCAGGCGAAGAGTTCCATCTCTACTTCCAGGTCAGATGTGCACACACACGCGTGCTTTGAGGAGACGAAGGCATAGGGTGTCCAACCCGCGGCCTGCGGGCCACGTGCAGCCGAGAATGCCTATGAATGTGGCCAAACACAAAATTGTTCATTTAATTAAAGCATTATGAGTTTTTTTGTGATTACGTGTCACAGTGTATTTAATGTGTGGCCCAAGACAACTCTTCTTCCAGGGTAACCCAGAGACGCCAAAAGGCTGGGCACCCCCGGAGGGAGGCAGCCAAATGCGGAGAATGTGTGTCAAGGCCCTTCCAGCCCCGCTTCTGGGTAGGCGCAAAGGGCTGGCGCTCCCAGACACGAAGGTCCTCCTCATCTCACTTTAGTTCTTTGGTAAATAAAAATGTCTGTGCACAGGTGTATGTGTGTGTGTGCTCATTTCTTTCTTTCAATAACAAGTTTGCAGGTTTAAGAACAACTTGTATATGACATTGACAAGTACATCTATTAGAGTACCGGCTTACATTATACATGAGGTATTCTCATTTTAGATCCTGGGAAAAATGAAAAGTGGCCTCCGTGGACTAGAGGAAAAATGATTACACAGCTACTGGCACTAAGTCCAAATTAGCTAAGTGAAGACAGGTCCAAGACTGTTTCTACAGTCTCTGCACTCAAGTTATCAACATATTAATATATTAGGGTATTAAACTCTTAAAATTTCACAGATGATTTAGGAATATTTTGTATGATTCCATTTTGTACATTTCTAGTTTGATATGTTCAGCTTGGTTAGACTGTTTCCTTTTGTTCTTAAGCATTTGGCCCTCAAAAGTTAGGCAGGTAAACAAATGCCTTGTTTGTAGGCTTTGGCTTGGGGAAGCATTTTAGCGTTGGAACTCTCCAAGATCACAACAGTGAACTAGTGAGGCTTTTTTTTCCTGGCTGGAAATCAGGAGCGGGCGATACCTCGGCAATGTGCCTGACATGGGACGGTGCACCTTTTAGGGGGGAACTGGCCAAGTTCCCAGTGGGCTCTGGGAAAGGACAGGGAGCCTCCTTGAGATGTCGGGACACTAGGAGGTGTTACAGCCTGAACCCACCCTGGGCGGTGGGGTGGGGTGCTACTGACTTCAGGAGCCAATTCCTGGACCTTGTAAGAAATACATACATGCCAAATAAACATTTCTTGTATGTAGAGGGTCTCAGCCTCATATCAAATAAACCATATATCCCAATGACTTGTCTTCTGAGGGAATGTATCTGCCGCCACCAAATATTGGAGAGGGTGTGGGGATAGCTTCTTGTGGTGATTGTGTTAGCGTGAGATCCTCTGGCTAGAAATGTGTTCTTTTGGGTGCAGAAACTGGGGTTTTCTTACAAAGGGAGGACAGAATGGGTGCAGGAGACACAGTGATACTAAAAATTATTTGTTTATCTGAAGTTCAAATTTAACTGGGAGGTCTGTATTTTTATTTGCTAAATCTGGCAACTTACTGCAGCGGTGGCACAAAGGAGAGGGATTTGATGGCTAACTCAAATGTAAAACAGGCCAGACTCTGGGATGGCCTGGATATGGGTGGGGGATGTATGGGAGAAGAAGTGGCAATGAGGCAGATGGTGCAGTTGCCAGGGCAACGTGTAGTATCTTTATACACCTAGAGAAAGGTGCTGTCTTTGTGGACACAGTCCTGTGGATGTACCACTTGGTGAGCAGCATACAGCTAGCTTTCAACCCATTTATGCCTTGTGTAGTGAACACTTTACAAAACCGTACACAGCAGCCTGGTGCTGTTTACTGGATTAAGGAACGCTGTATAGATTTTCCAGCAGAGGTGGGGGGGGCGGAGTTCAGTTTTGAGAAGTTGAAATTGAGGAACCTGTGACACACACGGGTAGAACTGTCCAGGATGCAGTTGGGCATCTGGTATATGCATATGAACAAATCTCTTCTGGGAACTGTAAATCCCAAGCCTATGCCAGTGGATGCAGGGTCTGCATGTAAATGACCTGACTGGAATATAAATTCCAAGCTGAGAAACGAGCTCAAAAACACTCTTGAACCTCTGGGGAAAAGAAAATTCTGAGAAAAAGCAAATTCTCTTTGGGAACACTTTGCCACCTCAGGCCACAGAGGACGTCCGGGAAATAACATCCATGAAAATGAGCTTCTGAGGAAAAAACGATAAACTATAATGGGACCCACCACAAGGAAGTCTCAGTAGGTGAACCTCAAGCCAATTAACATGATTAACCATGGTTAGCAATATGATATGAATTACCAGCATTTGGGGTGCCCGCAATTCAATTTTGTAGTAACTTGACACCCAGACATTACTGCCTCCCATAGTGGCTGCGGGATTTCTAATGGGAGGGAGGGGCTGTGGGTGGCAGTCTGGTGGAGGGTGGGGCTAGAAGACTTGTTTTGAATTGTATTCAAAGCAGCACAGTGTTTCCACTTTAATTCCATCTATTTATTTGGAGGGAGGGAATAAAGATTATTGGGGTGTTTAACTCCAGCCCCTAACCATGCCTTATTGTTGTCTTAGGCTTTGACCCTAATTTTAGCTCTTTTCTGGACAGTTTCTTGATGGCAAAAAACTGGATGAAAAGGAAACTAGAATTTTGATTGTTTTCTCTGCTAAGCCAAGTTAGCTCAGGCAGAACCAGATCTCCAGAAAGGGATGAGGGGTGAGGAGGTGGGGGATAACGCAATCTACCAAGTCCAAGAAGTGTCCCTACTAGATAAGATAACAGACAAAGAATTTGGAGAAAAGCTTCCTAAAGTGGTAGAGGATGCTTGTATGTTGCTGGCAGATTACAATGGCAGATTGGTGGCTGACATAGATGACAAGAAGCAACTCGCTCCAATGATAGCAGATTTTCTTCGTTGTCAAAGGACGCCCTTGCAGAGAAAGAGCATAAATTGGAAGAACACAAGCGCACGTTAGGCAGAGTTTCCCTGGTGCGCAAAGAACTCAGGCCCCGGATCCAGAGCCTGACAGACTTATCTCCGTTGCCCAATGTCACTGGCAGCCACATGCGCCTCCCCTTTGCAAGGGACGTCAACAGTGAAGATTGATGACCCATCTCTTTCCAGGGCTCAGGACTTTGCAGGAGATGGAGACAGGTTAGGTGGACAGTCCTGTAGTGTTATTTTTGTATATTGTTGAGAGTGACACTAACAACAATAACAACAAAAAAGACAAGTAGTTTATAAAATTGTTTAAAATATTGGTTTGTTTACTATTTTATTGGTATGTTAACATGACGTAGTTTAAACAAAGTGATGGTCTGTGTATTAATAAGATCACAATAGTGATTAATAAGATCACAAATAGTGATTTTTTCAAAAGATCTTTTATAAATTTTTTGATCCAGGGCCTTGTGAGAAATTCCATGTTTCTATTTCTTTATGTATTTTCAAATGCTTTTCTTTATTTTCATCAGTATCTAATCACTGTATAGTGCGCGTCAGGGTGGGCGTGGCAGGACAAAATGGTGGCCGAACTACAACCGGAACAGACGGCTGACGTCAAACCAGGGAGCCGAGGCGGCGGGCTTTGCCAAAACGGATATCCGCAGGGCAACCTGGGCCTGAGGAGAACCACCAATGGTAGACTGCCACCTGGTTCAAAGGGACCAATCCCCGGCGCCCGTGAGTGAAGAGAACCTCCCAGACGTGGGGTATAAAACCCCGCCTGGCTGCCTGTTTGGGGCGACTTCCTCGGCCCCACTGTGCGGACCCGGGAACCTCGCCCGGGTGCGCAAACCCCAATAAAACTCTATACTGCCTGATTTTGTGGCTGATTGGCATTTCTTCCTCGGCGGAGCCTAAGAAAACCTTACAGTATGTAATTCCTACAGAGTAAGAGCTAGTCAGGAGTTGGTTGAGACTTGATGGTATAGTTAAGACTTGATTGTAGAAGAGACTAAATGTTTCAACTTAAACTTCACCTATCTCCCCGACCAAAATATCAGTCCTGTGCCTCTCAATGCCTTTGAGTCCTTATTCCTTAGAGGTCAGTAATTTAACACTAAACACGGATATCATTTTCATAGTCAGGTCAGAGCTTAGGGAATGTTTCCACAATAGCACCATAGCGTTCCATTCCAGCTGCCAGAGTAGAATAAGAGGAGTGTCAAATAGGGACCCCCTTGGTTAAACTGTTTAAAACCAGTTGATTAATGTGGAATGCTTGGGAAATATTATAAATTTTGGCATTCTACCAAGAAGACAGCTTTCATTCTGGAAATGATTTCTGTCTGGCAGATCAGTCTCCTTTTAACATAAGTGATCCCTTTAACATAAAGCCACCTATGGGATTATGAGAAACAAAATAATGATACTTTAATTATTCCTATAGCCTTAACTTTAAAAACTGGTATTTTTAGCTCTAATATCTCCAGGACACGATGTTTATTAATGTTCAGTAAAGTAGCCTGGAACATTTGTAATGTTTCCTTAAGGGTTTGAATGACTGTGTATTTGGAGATTAAGCAGTGCTGCTCTACAGGGTAGGTCTGGTAAATATTCTGTTTGTATATTTAGAGTTAACCCAAACAATGTACTTTTACCTTTTTTAACCCTGTGTGTTGGAGCAGTTGTATGCTCTCCTGCTTTCTTCTTAAATCACATTGTTAAGCTGTGGATTGGAACTCAGTGATGAGAGGATAAACATTTTTTTATTCATTAAGTGTGAGACATTTTTCTTTTCATGATAAGGAGATTCAAGTTAGATAATCAATAAAACATCTTTAAATCCCCTCCTCCTAAAATAAGTGTCCTGTTCTCAAAACATTAATATTTTGTGACAATTTTCCAGCAGGTGTCAATAAGTAGCTTGTAGAAGGATCATCTTTTCTAGTTGATACAAAGGTGACATGTGATAGAGGTGGTCCTGAGTGAGACAGAGAAGCCATCATCAAGGGCTCTTGAGAGGACTGGCTGTGTCAGAAATCTTGCTTACAAATAATAGAAAACCAATTCCAACTGGCTAACGTCCTAAGGTGACCTAATCATTAGAACTCAAGGACAGGAATGCATCTAGAACTGAGAAACATACTGGATCCAGGGACTCCCATACTGTCAGGATCTACCTCTCTCTCTCTGCACTGTCCTTTCTGCTCCTCCCAATGCATCTAGGTCCGGTTTTCTTTCCTTCTAAGTCTATCTAGTACAAAACATCATGGCAGACAACTCCTCGATGTCACATATTCATGGGCCAGCATAGAGACTGGCCTCTTCCAGGTTCCAGTGTCTAAATTCCTGGGGAGGAGACTTAATTTGGCTTAGCTTTGATCAGATCAATCACATGACCATTGAGTGTGAGACAGTGTAACCACAGTAACTGAGTGGATGTTGGGTGGAGTGGGCAGGAAGTAATGGTAGATCACGTGTCCTACACGGGGTTTTTGGAACAACCACTGATTACCTGGGGTTGTGCTTTTTTTTGAGCAGTATCAGACACTGTGCTAGGTTTATGATTATTTAATCCTTAGGACAATCCCAGGTACAACCAGAGGTTGGTACTATTGTCTCTACAGGTTAGGAAATTTAGGCTTAAATAAGATATTGCCTTTTCCTAAGTATGCTGTACACTAAATTACTATTAGTTAAATGCCTAATATAGTACTAAATTAATAATCAACAAAGCTCTTTTTAAAAAGTATCTTTTATTGAGTATGCTATTACAGTTGTCCCAATTTTTCCTCTCCTGTCTCACTCCACCCTAACCCTAACCCTTCCCTCCTCCATCTTAGTTCATGTCCACGGGTTGTATATATATAACTTCTTTGGCTTCTCCATGTCCTATACTATGCTTAATATCCCCCTGTCTATTTTGTACCTGCCAATTATGCTTCTTAATCCCTGCACCGTTCCCCCCATTCACATCCTTCCCCTCTCACAGCTGATAACTGTGCAAATGATCTCCATCCATATCCATGATTCTACTCCTGTTCTAGTTGATTATTTTTTAGTTGTCGATAGTTGTTGAGTTTGTTAGCATTTTACTATTCATAGTTTTGATCTTTTTCCTGAATAAGTTCCTTTAACATTTCATATAATAAGGGCTTGCTGATGATGAACTCCTTTAACTTTACCTGTCTGGGAAGCACAATGAGGCTCTTTTCAAACCAGCCATGCCCAAACTCCTCCCACCGGGGTGGTTTCTAGTCTGCTCCTGGGTGACGTCATCACCAACCCCGGCCCAACGGTCCTAGCTAACAGGCACAACCTCCATCTACCCAGGGCTGTGTTTTCCTCTAACTTCTTTTGGACAAGCGCCTGCCGTATTGCGCTTTGGCTAGAGCGGTTTGTGGGTTTTCTGACAATCTTCCTAGACTAGAGCTTTAACGACAAAACACCTATTTTCCTTTCAGCTGTCCAAGTTCTCGCGATACTTGCTACTCTGTTCCCCCACCCACCGCCTTGCGCCTGCGCAGGTCTTTACTTAGCAGAAGGTCGCGTAAGGAGGTGGTGGCGGCTTTCAGTCCCAGCGTCGGCCTGCCGTTGCTGTTTCTCTGAAGCTCCTCTCGGCCGCTTGCCGAGACACCCCGCCGCCAAAATGCCTCGCATTATGATTAAGGGAGGCGTGTGGAGGAATACCGAGGTAAGTCCCCCTTTCCCGCCGTCCTCTGCCCTTCGCCCCCTCTGGCAGCTAGTGCGCAGGCGCACTGAGGTTGGGGAGACTAGGACGATGCCCTGCAAGGTTTGCGAGGGAGGCAGAGCTTGTCGAACTCGCCGGGCCTTTACCTTGTGCCCGACGCTGCATTATTTGAGCACTTCAAGGACAGGGACCGTGATTAAACCACTTGACTACCTGCGGTGGACTTGTTAGGTTCTCTGTGAACATTCGTTGCAAAGAGGATGTTCCCCCACTACCCCGCCCTGGAGGAACTCAGAGCATGGAGGGGGAGATAGGCCATCAGCGACAGTTGCTTTTCTGGGGCACCCCTTCCTCAGCCAGGTCACGGAGCCTTTCTTTAATACTCAAAAATAAAGACGTGCCGTGGCCACCGCTTTGATTTTCATTGACGTCCGTGCAGAGTTCCGGAAGCAGTTTGAGCGCCAGGTTCAAAGAGCCGGATTATGCTCCTCAGCCCTCTGGTTATCTGTTATCAAGGCATAAATTGTCTGTCCTCCGGACAGGCCCCAAGGCCTGTCTCTTCCTGTTACTCCTTCTCAGCTTGGATCAGCTTGGATAGAAGCCAGATGGGATAATCTGGTTGCAGTAGTTTCTTTACTTTCAGAAATGTAGTGGATAATGCCAGTGGTGAGCCAGTAGAGAGGTAATAAAGTAAAAATAAGATATTAGTGAAGTGTGTGTTCAGAGTGCACTGCACTTGTTAGTTTCTGGAGCACATCACATCTTTTCATGATCTGCGTCTTCATGTATCTTGTACTTCATTTAAATATCCTCCTGCTGCTTGGCATCTTTCTGATTATCTTTCAAAACCGAATTCAGAAACTTGTCTTGGAATTTTTACCCATTTTCCTTGTGAAAAATTAGTTCCACTCCAGTGTTCCCATCACTTCTCTTTCATACATTTGTTAGAGCTTTTGCAGGCATCACATCCTTCTATGTGATGCTGGGTAAGTTTATTAATCTCTCAGAACCTCATTAGAGGTTTTCTCATTTCCTCATTTTTCTAATGCGGATGATAATAATACCTGCCTCTTGAGGATTAAATGAGTCAATACATTTAGAACATTTAGAATAAAGTCTGACGCGTGGTATTCTTTCAGTAAGTGCTAGTTGCTGTTGCTTTCCTCCAGACAACACTACAAGAGGACTAGATCCTGGTTTCCCTGACACCTAGGACAATAACCAACATGAAGTCGGTCACTTAGCAAAATGTTTGCCAGATGAATCTAGTAGGGTAGATAATGGCTATACATGTATTCTTAGTTGCAGATGTGTTTAAGTACAGCAGTACTACACAAAATTGTAAATAAAGTCTGTGACAACTTTGCCTCACAGAAGGAACCAGGCTGTTTATATTGGAGAAAATGTCACTTCTGGGGGAGAGACAGATGTGTAATATCAAGTAACAGCATGATTCCTCTGTAGTGGCCAAAACTTTCCAGTCTTTTTAAATGTCTGGTGATGGGAAAGTGGATTGGGGTGGAGTAGCTCATATGTGAGGCATATAGTTAAGTGGAAAAAAGCCTAAAAGCAAAATGCCCCAAGTGCATTCATCTGTGGTGGCTTTATCATCTCTAGTGGCTATGGCTTATCTTGCTGGGCTCCCCTGGGATTGGTGATTCCATGATCAGAGTGGGGGCCCTCATGAAATAGTATCTAGAGACAGGAAGGTTGGAGGGAGAGCTAACTGGTGAGGTGGGAGAGAAATACTTAATCCTCAAGTTAGAGCTGGG
The DNA here is from genome assembly GCA_028533065.1 of Trachops cirrhosus. Taxonomy (NCBI): domain Eukaryota; kingdom Metazoa; phylum Chordata; class Mammalia; order Chiroptera; family Phyllostomidae; genus Trachops; species Trachops cirrhosus. Next base: position 104,537,086 of record CM052541.1, read on the forward strand.
TGTGGATTCTAGGGTCAGAGTTGGGGTTAATGAGACTGGAGAGAAAATGCCATTCATAAACTGGAAGCAGGAAGCTTGGATTGGATAATGGAGTCACTAGAGTCTTGCTTCTTGAGGGCTGGATGTGTCCAATTGGATTCTCTTTGCTTAAGCACACCAGACGTGGTGTAAGGTAGGTGTTCAGGAAATGTCTTTTGAATGAATGAATAAGTGAATGAGGTACACTCTTTGGAAGAGAATGACAGCCACACATTGGAGAATATTTTTTGTTAGTCTTCATCAAGTAGGGTTTCTCAGATTGGGCTGTATCCATCCCAATTTATTGGGTGGGGGTTGTGTGTAAGGCAGGGTAGGATGAATGTTCTTCTAAGAGAAGTCTTACTAATTTCTTGCATTTTGCTGATTCCAGCTTTCTGTTTATTATGATAGTAAAGAGGTTTTTGTACTTTTTTTTAAAATCTAGGACAGCAATTTTTAACCTTTTTCATCTCATGGCACACATAAACTAATTACCAAAATTCTGCAGCACGCCCCAAAATATATTTTTGCTGACATGACAAAAATAATAGGTATAATTTTAATTTCATTCATACTGGCTGGCTATTGTGTTGGTTGTCATTTTTAAAAATTTTATTTATCCATTGATTGATTGATTTTAGAGAGAGAGTATGGGGGTTGTGAGGGGGAGAGAGAGAAAAACATCAGTTTGTTGCTCCACTTACTCATGCATGTACTGGCTGACTCCTTCACATGCCCCTACCAGGGATCAAACCTGCAACCTTGGCACATCAGGATGACACTCCAACCAACTGAGCCACCCAGCCAGGGCTGTTGTCATTTTTTTAATTTGACAGTCTAAGGGAAAAGAGGTCAGTGCCCTGACTAATTTGGCAGGTATTGCATATTTTAAAAATTCTTACGGCAAACTGGTTGAAAATTGCTGACCTAGGATGTATGTATGCATCTCTCTTTTTCTCTCCAGTAACCCTGTCAGAATTTATTTAAATTTTGTCTTTTCTCACTTGGAGTTTTGTTATTGAATGCACTGTTTTTCTTTGACAATCTTTTTAGGATGAAATTCTGAAAGCAGCGGTGATGAAATATGGGAAAAATCAGTGGTCTAGGATTGCCTCACTGCTGCATAGGAAATCAGCAAAGCAGTGCAAAGCCAGATGGTATGTACCAGTTGATGAATGGAAAACAGAAAACAATCCTAGTTATGATGAGGAAAATGTCAGTGTTTTGAACCTTACCAAAGAAAGCGGGCATTGTGATACAACAGAAAGGATACAGTGGGAGATGGGGATTTAAGATTTAAGACCTAGCTGTCATTTGCTTTCTGTGTGATCTTAGGCAAGCCATTTTTACATCCTTTCTCTCATGCCTCTGTGTTTTTCCATTTGAGGGTAATAATACTTGGCCCTAATTGATGGAGATATGAGGCTCAAGTGAGTTAATGTGTTTGAGAATGGTTTGTGAAGCATAAACCTGTTTTTAGAAATAGATGGACTCTAGCTTAGATGGATTGTGTCCAGAAGTTTAAAAGCTGGTTAGAACTTTCCCCAAAAAAATGAATGATAAATAATCGTTAACTTTCTAGGCTAGCTCACAGTAGTTGAGTCATAATACAGTTGAAGTATTATATATTTGCTACCCCCAAATATAACATAATCCATCACTATATCTGGGTATCCCCTTTTAAGTCACAAGGTAGTGGAACATTAAACTTTTTACATGTGTTCTTGGCCTGAGTGATCTAGCCTCAGCCCTGACCTGTGTGGTTCTAGGATCATATTTTGAATTGTACAAGAGTGACCTAATTTCCTAGGCACCTGAGTAGGCAAATGGATCGTAATGTAAGGGTTAGACCTCAAAGAGGAAGACAGTCCTGAAGCTGAAGAAGTAGTTCTGATTTCTGTTTCTGGTAGTGGAGCTAAGCCCCTCCTCGGATGCATGATAAGGCTTCTTTCTTGTTTGTCAGCTTCTCATCCAGCTAAGTAAACGGGATGGAAAGAACAGGTGGGGTGGCACCTTAGGAAACACAGATGACAGTAGTTTCACTTAGATTTAAAAACATCAAACAAAAACAGTGACTATTGTGTTGGAAAAAAACAGCTTTGGTAATTGAAGGATGAGAGTTACCTTCCATTTTTCAGACACTGGAAGTCAGTGTATCTAATGTATAAATAGGATATTCGTGCTAGGTGACTGATTAATGTACAAAATTGTATCTTTTTAATAGGTATGAGTGGCTGGATCCAAGCATTAAGAAAACAGAATGGTCCCGAGAAGAAGAGGAAAAACTCTTGCACTTGGCGAAGTTGATGCCGACTCAGTGGAGGACCATTGCTCCGATCATTGGAAGAACGGCTGCCCAGTGCTTGGAACACTATGAATTTCTGCTGTAAGTGGATCCCCAAAAGCAGTATGAGAATGTCTGTATTTTCTGAATGAGTCTGAATAAACTTGTAGTATTTTTTTGTCTTTAAAAATATAGTTACAGATCTGGGTAAAGTAAAGGAGCTAAAGCTATGGGATTATTTACTTTAAATCTCATGTGATCAAAATTATTTCTTTAGTTACATCGTTTTTAAAAGAATAATTTAAAAATATACAAACCGTACATGTTCATCATAGAAAACCTGGGGAAAATATGGTAAAACATAAAAATCACCCATAATCACACTGCTGAGAGTTAACCATTTGTTTCTTCACTAGCAGTTTTTTTTTTTTTTTTTTTTTTTGGTATGACTATACTGCGTTTGTGATTGAGGGACTACTTGGATTCTATTTTATAAGTGAATGGGAACACTCACTGAAATTAGAGGGAATTTTAATATCTTTTTCAGGTGAAGCAGTAGTAGAAATGCCTTATTTTGTTAGTGCCCATCCATTGGGTTTTTTTCAGTGTTTCCTTTTTTTAAGTTGAATTTATTGGGGTGACATTAGTTGATAAAATTACGTAGGTTTCAGGGGTATAGTTCTATAATACATCATTAGTACATTGTATCGTGTGATCACACCCCAAGCCAAGTTTCCTGTCACCATTTATTTCTCTTTTATTCTCTCCTACCCCACCGCACCCTCTTTCCCTCACCCTGCTGTTGTCTGTCTTTGAAGTGTTTTTTTTGTTTTGCTTAAATCCCTTAACCTTTTTCACTCAATCCCTTTCTACCCTCCCCTCTGAGAACTGTCAGTCTGTTCTCTGTATCTGTGAGTCTGTTTCTATTTTGTTAGTTGATTTTGTTCATTCGATTCCACATATGAGTGGGATCATATGGTGTTTGTCTTTTGCTGGCTGGCTTCTTTCACTTAGCATAATGCGCTTCTGGTCCATCCATGCTGTCCCATTGAGTTTTTGAAAGAAAAAAGTACCAGTGCTAGGAAATCTCATATTTCTAAGATGAGATGGTGTGATAGTGTGGCTGACTCATCTGCACTCTTTTTCTAGGGATAAAGCAGCCCAAAGAGATAATGAAGAGGAAACAACAGATGATCCACGGAAACTTAAACCTGGAGAAATAGATCCAAATCCAGAAACAAAACCAGCACGGCCTGATCCAATTGATATGGATGAGGGTAAGTATATACTTGTGAGCAATTTATTTCTTTGGTAACCCATACACTCCTCATGCTGCTTCTTAACTCATAATTCCTTCCTCTGAATCCCAGTTCAGTCTGCTGTTGTTATTTAAGTCTCATTCTAAATGTGTCCAGTCTTCTGTTGGAGAGTAATTGCTCTTTTTGGACAGTGTCCCTTTATCTTCTGATTTTTTAATTCATTCAGTAAGTTAAGCAATGTAATACTACTGGAAAGATATCCTGGAGGCTAGAGGTAAGCCCTTGAGATCCTGTATTCTTATTCCTATTCTGTGGAGAGAGCCAAGAAGTCCAGATATTGGGCCCCAGTCCTATTAACTACTTCTTTGACTTTAGGCAGGTAATTTAATCTGTGAAAAAGCAATACCGTAAGACTGTGATGGAGCTTTAGGATGACTCCTTGAGACATCGAATCAAGAATCACGAATCAAGAATCAGAGGATCTGGATTTTAGACTTACGGCTGCCATTTACCAGCTATTTGATGTTCACCAAGTCATATAATCTCTTTGAGCTTTGATTCCATATCCTGTGACATGGAGAATAATATCTATCTTGCCTTACAGCTGAGGTCCCCAACCTTTTGGCATCAGGGACTGGTTTTGTGTTAGACAGTTTTTCTGTGGACTGTGGCAAGATGGGGGGATGGCTTTATAGCCTCCCACCAGATGCAGCTTAATTGTCACTTGCCACTCATTGTTAGGGCTTTGATATGAGTCTGCAAGCAATTGATCTATTTTGGTCTCTGCAGTCAAACCTCTCTGCTAATCATAATCTGTATGGTAGTCACTCCCCGGTGCTAACATCGCCACCTCAGCTCCACCTCAGATGATCAGACATTAGTTCTCATAAGGAGCAAGCAGCCTAGATCCCTTGTGGGCACAGTTCATAAATAGGGTTCACGCTCCTATGAAAATATGATGCCGACACTGACCTGACAGGGAGTGGAGCTCAGGTGGTAATGCCAGTAGTGGAGAGCAGCTGTAAACACAGATGAAGCTTCTGTGCGGCCTGGTCCTGTGGCCTGGGGGTTGGGGACCCCTGCCTCAGGATTGTTGTGAAACACTGAGTGAATATTTGTTATCCATTTCCCATTTAGAAAAAAAAAATGCAGCTCGCTGCCATTACTGAAAACAGGATGCTATAAAAGGAATGATGTCACTTATCTCCAGAAACTATTGATATACTAGAGCAATGTAAAAATAATAAAAGTGAGGTATTTTGTGGGTAAGGTTAGGACTATAATCTGCAAGTTATCTTAGGGTAAACGCTGCACCTGCACATGCCTCTGGCAGGTATTTTTGGAGCAAATGGGAAATAGATTGTTTCTAAAATTTAAAGTTTGAAGGTAGTTCCCAAAGACAAGCAGTGGATGGTCTGGCTGCATCATTGGGACACTGAGAACTTTTATTTTATTTTTTTAAAGATTTTATTCATTTTTTAGAGAGAGGGGAAGGGAGGGAGAAAGAGGGGGAGAGAAACATCAGTGTGTGGTTGCCTCGTACGTCCCCTACTGGGGACATGGTCCACAACCCAGGCATGTGCCCTGACTGGGAATTGAACTGGCGACCCTTTGGTTCACAGGCTGGCATTCAATCCACTGAGCTATACCAGCCAGGGCACATTGGGAACTTTTAAAAATGCAGGTACCAGGGCCTCCCCTGGAGATAATTGAGTCAATAATTTCATGAGTGGAGGGGGTATCCTGAATGAGTTTCTAAGAAGTTTCCTTGCAATGCCATTAGCCAGCCTTTGAATTGGTCTAAAACATCAGTAATGACATTTGTTATTCTACTTTGGGAAGCCATGGAAATGTATTGGAAGAGAGAAATAGGAAAGAAAAGTTATCTAATGAAGATAATCAGTTCTCTTATATTTAACAATTTGTGCTTTGCCAGTTAATAGGTGGTAATGAATGATGTGATAATCATAGCCACTTGTTTAATGAATACTTTATCTGTTTCGTTTTATGTAGCTCTTCTCAACATCTTTGTTAAGTAGGAATTGTTCTCACTTTATAGAAGATAGTTTTTCTGCCCTGGCTGGTGTGGCTCAGTGGACTGAGTGCTGGCCAGTAAACCAAAGGGTCACTGGTTTGATTCCCAGTCAGTGCACATGCCTGGGTTGCAGGCCAGGTCCCCCTCCCCTCCTTAGGGAGTGCGTGAGAGGCAACCACACATTGATATTTCTCTCCCTTCCCCTCCTTTCCCCTCTGTCTAAAAATAAAATCTTAAAAAAAAAAAGTTGGTTTTTCTCATCTTAAGCACTAGGGTATGTCTCTCACTCTAGGTATGTCTCACACTAGACATACTAGGGTATGTCTCTCTTAAGCACTAGGGTATGTCTTCCTTCTGATGGAGAAGAACTTAATTTTTCTTCTGTTTATTTTTGCAGATGAACTTGAGATGCTTTCTGAAGCTAGAGCCCGCCTGGCTAATACGCAGGGAAAGAAGGCCAAGAGGAAAGCAAGAGAGAAACAGTTGGAAGAGGCAAGGTATGGTTATTTCCATCCATAATTAAACAGTTAGCCCATGCATCTTTAGCCCAGTAAAACTGCATGATTTATCCAGCCCTGTTGGTTGAGTAATAATTAGAACTTTCCAGTTCCAGTTTTGGTAATATTCTTTATTACTTTGGAAAATGTCTTATTTTTTGCTCCTAATCATTTCAGAATACAGAACAAAAAGATATATTAAAAAGAATTTTTTAAAGAAGATTTGGCAGAAGTAATGCCCAGACAGTGTACTGGGTACATTTGGTTCTTTTGTTAGCGCAGGAGACCCTCATCTGTTGTAGCCGTCTTGGAGTCAGATGGCCGGAGGACACGTGGTCTGTGTGGCTTTTGCATGATTGCCAGTGAGTTACTCTTCTTGGGTAGTTTTGGGCAGGTGCTGACTTCAGACAGGAAACTTGGGAGTTAATGAACCTTAAACCAAAATCGAGGCTTTTTACAGAAGTCTTTATTTGAAAAAGTGAGTGAGCCCTGGCTGGTGTGCTACAGTTGGTTGGAGTGTCATCCCGTTGGGTTCGGTACTCACATACCCAGGTTGTGGGTTTGATCCCCAGCAGGGTGGGAGTGAGAAGGCAGCTGGTCGATGTTTCTTTTTCTTTCTGTTTCTCTTTTCCTCCTCCCCCTTCTCTCCCTCCCCTTTCCTCTCTAAAAGCAATGAAAAAAAAAATATCCTTGGGTGAGGATTAAAAAGTGAGTGAAGTAAGTATTGCCCTTCACTCGAGATTTCCTCCACTTTCCCTCCGTTTTACCGTTTGGTTAGAGCCATGATTGGACATCATTCCTAATGGGCCAGAAGTGGATAAAGGGAAAACCTGAACTGAATTAAGTGCTCATTAGTTTTTGGAGTTCGTGCATTGTAATACCTCCCTAGCCTACACAGCTGCCTTTTGTGGTCCCAAGCCAGGAAGTGCTTCCTGACCAGATGACCAGCTTTGTGTTGATGGTTTCCCCAGTAATGGCTTTGAAGTGCCAGATCCTGGGATGGAGGATTCTTTCACTACTGAAGATGCTTGTTGGCATAACTGGCCAGTCACTAGCCCAGAATAGTTACTTACAACGACAGAATGCGACTGGGCTGGGACAGTGAACAAAAACCAAGAGGAGGTACTAAATTTTCTACTCAGGCACAGCCACCTTTCTTTTCTGTACACTTGTTAGGGTTAAATAACATAAGGTTGGAACAAATCACCTTCCATTTCTGTCCATGGTTGGTTGGGAACCAGATTTTTTTTGAGCCTTTTAACCACATGGATTGAATTTGGGATGTGGCAAGTGCATATGTTAAAAATTCCCAAGTATGGCTGACATTGCTTGCTTTAAATAAATTTTTCGGATTTAAGTTTACACCTGCTTGTAGGTTTTCTTGGAGGATCTACACATCTTTATAATTTATGTTGTATGTATATCTTATAATAGACTAGATGAGTGATTTTCAACCTTCTTCATTTCATGGCACACATAAACTAATTACTAAAATTCTGTAGTACACTAAAATATTTTTTGCCAATCTTACCTAAGAAAAGATAGGTATAGTTTTGATTTATTCACACCGGATGGCTAATGCTGTATTGGCTGTTGTCATTTTTTTACTTGACAGTCTAAGGGGAGAGAGGTCATACCGCCTGTTTTCAAGTTCTCGCAGCACAGACTCTCTGAAAGCTGCGAGGCTGGGTTGGTCTGTATGCGAAGTGCAGTGCAGGACTGTTTAAATGGTGAATTGTAGATCTACTTCATAACTTAAAGCTTTCATTGGTTACAAAAATAATGCACTTTTCCTTCAGTATTGTTCTATTTTCTTTTGGGGGCATGGTTAGTACACCAAAAGGGTTACCATTTGGGGTACCGTTATAATACCCCATATTTATAATGGTTCCTCTGAAGTCGTTATAGTGCTACGCAGCTTGGTTGTATTCACTTGAATGTTATGTTGCAGAGGTTTTCTAATGTCATATGCAGTCTCTATTTCCTTTATTGAAAGAATGAAGTTACTGTAACTTTTGAAATGTGTCCTTCTAAACCTTTCTCAGTATAGATGTATGTTTATGTGTATGTATACACAAAATAACATCATACCGTAAATACTGTTTTGATGAGAAGTTAGTTATTAATCTTACTGGAGTTCCCTTCTAAGTGATGAGTCATTTTTTCTCTAAGTGCTTTGAAGATTTTTTCCTTGTCTTTGGCTTTTAGCTTTTTTTTTTTTTTTTTTTTAAAGATTTTATTTATGTATCTTTTGAGAGAGGAAGAGAGGACGAGAAACATCAGATTTTTCATACCCCTACTGGGGGCCTGGCCCACGACCCACGACCCAGGACCCAGGCATGCGTCCTGACTGGGAATCAATTGGCGGCCCTTTGGTTCACAGGCCGCCACTTAGTCCGCTGAGTCACACCAGCCAGGGTGGCTTTTACCTTTTTAATCTGATGTTTCTGTTTGTGGTTTTTTTTTATGTGTATCTTACTTACTTGGAGTTTTGAGTGTTCTGGAGGTTAGTGGTTCTTAGGAAACTTGGGAAATTTTCAGCCATAATTTCTTGGAATATTTTATTTTGCTCCCTCCCACCTCTCCTTTTGCTATTGCTCTTGTGCATGTGTTGGTGCGCTCAGTGGCGCCCCACATTTCTGTGAGGCTCTGTTCACATGTCTTCGTTCTTTTTACCTTGTTCCTCAGATGGCATCATTTTTATCCGTCTGTCTTCAAGTTTGCTAATTCTTCTCTCAATTTGAATCTACTGTTGAGTCCCCCCAGTGAAATTTTCATTTCATATTTCCAACTCCAGAATTTCCATTTGGTTCTTTTTAATCATTTCTATCTCTTTACTGATATTCTCCGTTTGTCCTCATACCTTTCTTTATTTCTTTAATCACTGTTCCCTTTAGTTCTTTGAACATATTGATAATGGCTCCTCTGAATTGTGAAGTTTGACATCTGGCAGCTCTCACAGGCAGTTTCTGTTGCCTGCTTTTTTTCTCAAGTCTGGGTTGTGCTTTCCTGTTTCTTTGCATGTCTCATAATTTTTTGTTGGGAACTGTAGAACCTAGATGATTGATTATAGTAATTCTGGGTGCTAGTGTTGCCACCACACCTCCTTGTTACTGCTATTTGTTACTCGTTTAGTGGCCGGCTGGATTTTTTAGTGTAGTCTGTTCTCCCCTTCCCTCATCTCAGAAACGGGAAGCCTCCCATCTTACTCTTCCGGGGATGAAGTCTTGGGTGTGCTCACAGTCTCCCTGACATGATGTGGTTTTGATGGAACTTTATTTGACATCTTTTTTCCTGGCTATATCCAGTTCTACTAATTGCTAGGTGATTGCTTTATTGTTTCCAACGATGTTTTGGGGCATAAATTGCTTCACAAACTGATCCAATCAAACCTGGGCTCCTTTGAAGGGATAGTTTCTGATGTCTGGGTTGATATTTGTTCTGGCCCCAGGGGGCTCCTCCCACCTGTGTCTGTGTGTGTTTCTGGCAAACTAGTGGACCTACAGCTTAGCCTGTATTCTTGATAGTTTCTTCCTAGTTGCTTTACCACAACTTCCAGTTTGTGAGAGTGCCTCTGGGCTTGAACTTCTTCATGCTCTGTTGCAAATGAAGTTAGTCTCTTTGGGGAGAGATGTGGAGCTCCTGTGTTACTACTGCACTCGGATGTGCTTGTCTCTGCGCGATAGCCTTACTTTAGGAGCTGAGTGGTGAGGGGGCTTACAAGCCCCTAGCTTTCCTTGGCCTGATTGTCCTAGCATGGAACCCTCATCCCACAATCCGGGGCAAAGGCTGTTGGGGCTCTAGTATGTATACTCAGCAGCAGTGTGCTCAAGATAGAGCCTCTGTCTGGGCAGAAGAAGGAAGCCAGTGCTTCTTGGCCACTCTAGACCAAACTAGCCTCAGCAGTGGGTATCTGGAGGCAGGATGAGAAATGCTCCTCTTAGAATAAAAGCCCTCCTACTGGGAACTGGAGGAGAGACTAAGAAATCCGTGACCTTGGTGCACGAGTATGGGGTGGAGTTTCCATCTCCCTGAGCTGGGAAGGGGTGGAGGGGGAGGAGTGGGTCTAGATTCAGGTATCACAGACTCTTACTTTTCTTACTAAGTTTTAGTAAGTTTTCTTGAAGAAATGTGTCTTCATTGGCTGTATCCCCTTAGAATTCTTTTCAGAGACTTAAAATTGTATTAAAAAATTTTTAACCTAATTTCATCCGTTTTGCTAGGAAGTAGATCTATAGGGTCTTCTGAAGCTGGAAGGTGATCCTGTAATTAATTTTCGTGGATTAATTTTTCCCCCCTTTAGTATTGTGAATAACTTTCTCATCATTAAATCATTAAAATTATGGCATCATGGGAAAGTACAAATATAAAAGTAAAAATTAAATAAGATTTTAACTTCTAGTGATTAACACTGATAATACTTTGGTGGACATCCCATTTCCCCACACATTTATTCATTAATAGATACGCATATAATTTTTACATATTGCTCTCCAACATGTAAACTTTGTAATAGTGTGTTTTTGGCATCTTGCCATGTCAGAATAGATTTATAGGCTTTTTAAAGGTTATATGGATGGCTGTATAATACATTGTTTTACAGCCATATGTAAATTCATTTAAATAATTTCTTATTGTTGGATGTGTAGATTATACCTGGTTTTCCACTGTTACAAACAGTGCTCAAAGGGCAGTTTCACAGCTGATTCCTTGTTATGTTCTTTATTTCCTTAGGCTAAAGGCTGAGGAGTGAAATTGCTGGGTTAAAAAATGTGGAAAATGTGTTTTCATGTGTATTTCCAAATTGTCTTTGGGAAAGCCAAACCAGTTTACTTTCTTAACTGCCAGTGTGGGAGAGTTCACTTTTTAGCTCCCTTGCCATTAAAACGAGACAGAAAGCTGAGTGGTAGCAATTAGATATGCAGAAATGGTACCTGTTGATTTAATTTGTGATTTTTTAATTATTAAGTAAACCTTTTGTCGTTTCAGCAGTTTGCACTTTTCCTTAGTGAACTGTTTATTTCCTTTTGTGTTTTCTCCCCCTTGGGTTGCATTTTTTAAAAACTTGAGCATTTGATTTTTTTTTATATCTGACCTTTCCTAATATTAGTTGCAAACATCTTTTTCCTATTATTTATTTGCCTTTTAATTTTGCTTTATGATTTTTTTAAAACTAGTGCTACAGAGATACAAAATTTCAAAGCCTTTGCTCTTTTCTTTTGTCTTTTATTTATATTTGTTGAGTATATTTACATCCAGAGGTAAGATACATATTTACTTACAGTTTCTTCTGGTTTTTCTTTTTGCTTTAGTGTATGTGTGTGTGCGCTCACATACCTTTAAATCAAAACTACATTTTTCTGAATAGTGCGAGGCGAGGATTTATTTCTTCCTCAGATAACCAATTAGTTATCTTAACTGTTGGGTAATTCATCCCTTCCCCATGGCACGAGCTTTTCCAGGTAATCCTGTGTTCTTTTTCTCCAGGCGTCTCGCTGCCCTCCAAAAGAGAAGAGAACTTCGGGCAGCTGGCATAGAAATTCAGAAGAAAAGAAAAAAGAAGAGAGGAGTTGATTATAATGCTGAAATCCCATTTGAAAAAAAGCCTGCTCTTGGTTTCTATGATACTTCTGAGGAAAACTACCAGGCTCTTGATGCGGATTTCAGGAAGCTAAGACAACAGGATCTTGACGGCGAGCTAAGATCGTAAGTGCTTTTCTGGTTTTGAAAATGGAAAGGTGCCTTGGGATTTCATGGAGGGCTAAGTCGTGTCCTCGTCAGAGCTGGATTTTTATTACTTAGCACATGTAGCCTCCGTTTGCTTTATTTATTTGTGTTCACCTTTCCAAGAGAGTCAGTGACCCTGGCTGTCCTATTTTTATCATGGAATGCAGTTTGTATCTCTTGTATTGTCGGCACTTGGCCCTTAGTAAAGTGTCTGCTCACTGAGTCACAGTGTTAATTTGAGATTTATGTACATTTGTGAACAAGTTAGTGTTTTTACTAATAACCTGAAGGGCTCTGTCAAAATCTGATTTGGTTCTTTTTGTCTTGTATTCTAAAAGTTTTCACTTAGAATAAGTAGGTATATTTATGAAATGTTTGTCTTAATAAGGTGCGGAGGATTTTTAGAGTTTCTTTAATTCTTATATCTGAAAATTGTGGGGAGAACCATTTACGATTGCCAAAGATTTTTAGTTTTTTACTTCCTGATTGATACTCCATTTCTACTGTGTGAATAGTTACTAAACAAGAGATACTAGCCACTGTGAAACAGGGTTTTTTTTGGATGTACTCCGTTTTGTTTATTTTTTAAATTAGGACCTTCCTGTAGGTAGTCTTCCACAGATAAACAGGTTAAAGATGAACACCAATCATTTGGAAGGCACAGACTAGGTGGGGGACGAGGGGAGGAGGCATTCCTGGAGCTTTAAAAGACAGCCTTGAGCCTTTCTTTCGACTTCCTGACAATCTTTTTTGGTGTAATTTGTCTAGATTTAAATACCCTTTTTAAAAATTTTGTAAATTTATAAAATTTATAACAGTTTTAAAGGGAAATTTTAAAACTCATAATTTGTCCCCTTTTTAAAAAGTTTATTTTTTATTTTATTTATTTCCATTACCGTATATCTCCCTTATACCCTCTTCCACCTCCACCTATCCTCTCCCCTCCACCCTCCCAGTCACTGTAGTGTTGTCTGTGTCCACGAGTCCTTTTCTGTTTTTGCTCTATCCCTGCACTCCCCAACCCCACCCCCAGCCCCGACCTGTCAGCCTGCTCGGTATCCATGAGTTGTCTCTATTTTGCTTGTTAGTTCAATTTGTTCACTAGATTCCACATATGAATGAGATCATATGGTCCCTGTCTTACTCTGACGGTCTTATTTCACTTAGCATAATATTCTCTAGGTTCATCCATGCTATTGGCAAAGTAAAATTTTCCTTTTTTACAGCCAAGAAGCACTTCATTGTGTAAATGTACCACAGTTGTTTTACCCACTCATCTAGTGATGGATACTTGGGCTGCTTCCATATCTTGGCTATTATAAATAATGAGAATTCACAATGTTTTAATTTTGTTCCGTTTATATTATCGTTTTCCTTTTTGTATACTTCATCATCTTACTGTCTGTACACATGTATTTTTATATAAATGTAAATTATAAAGGAATAGTTTTATGTTTTTCTTTTGATTTTGTATGTGACATTTAGCTTATCATAGCATTTATAATATGTGGCTTTAATATTTAAATTACTTAGTGTATCCTATTTCTTTAATAATTCTATTGTTATTCTAAGTCCTCATTCCTCTTGAATACAGTGGGGTAGGTAATGTTGTAGGGACCAACTTAATGTATATAGTTTTTATCTGTTAGTAATTTTCTTAGAAATGGGATTATTTTATTCAAAATGTGTATTTATGTGGCTTTTAATGTTATTGCCTATATGTAACTTTTAAAAATCTCTTCTCCACCTTGATCCATGACAGTGAAAAAGAAGGAAGAGATAGAAAAAAAGACAAGCAGCATCTGAAGAGGAAAAAAGAATCTGATTTACCATCAGCTATTCTTCAAACCAGCGGTGTTTCTGAATTTACTAAAAAGAGAAGTAAACTAGTACTTCCTGCCCCTCAGGTAATAAGATAAAAGGACTTTTTTTAATGGTGTGAGCTCATATACTTATCATTTATTCAGCAAATATTTGAGGGCTTATATGCCAAGTTTTTGCTAGGTGCTCGGTGCCCATAAGAAATTCACAGTGTAATATGAGATTCACATAAAAATAAGCCATTGTCATACAGCATAATAAATAAGCAGCAGCTTTTCTGTATAGTTATGTCAGGTCTGAAACTGCTCATATGATGGTTTAGTAAGTAAGTGTCAGCTCTTAGCAGTTTGTCCGCAGGTTAGGGCTCTAGGCCTCTTTTCTGGGTGGGGGCAGACCAGGATAGAGGTATCGCTTGGCTGTGTGGGCTTTAGGCTGCTTGCTTTCAGTGAATGTTTTGTTGTGTCATACTTACCTTTTTGAGGCAACAGCAGTGAAAATCAACATGGAAGATGCGGAGAAGAGAGAGAGACATTCATCCAGCCTATCTCAGGCTCTGTTCCTTTGACTTACTTATACTTGGTTAGAAACATGGGAATTTTGAATAAGCTCTTGGCTTTTTTTTTTTTTTTTTTTTTTGAAAGACTCTGAAGATTAAAAAGGAGTTTATTTATTTATTTTTGCCATAGGAGAGGAATTGAAGAAACTCTTGTTCTGTTTTGAGCGGTTCGGGTCTGTAGAATTAGGCAGTTTAGTGGAGCAGAGGGATGGGCTTAGGAGCCAGAGGAGCTTCTGTCCCTCCGTGAGTGCACTGGCTGCATCAGCACAGGATTGCTTGGCACAAAGTAACTTTCGATGCTGCCGTTCCTCCTCGTGATATTTCTGAAACTGAGATTTTTGCCTGTTGTTTTTTTTTTCTTAGTACCCCTTAGGATATTTATTTTGGTAAAATTACTAGGATAACACAATTTGATTTTCTTAGGGATCTTGTGGATGAGTGGGCTCTGTGATATTTTAATTGGTTTTCAGTCATCCTCCCATATAGTATTTTTATGTAAACACTAGTATTTTATGTTTTTGGTATATTATATTTCTTGATTTAAAAGGATTTCAGCATGGAAATACACACAAGACTTTGCAGCTTGATAGCATGGAATTCCTCCCCTCCCCACACATATACATTATGTAGGAAAGATTTACAAAAACTGTATTATGCAAACAGACCCACAAGAAGTAAAGAGTACTTTTTAATACTGAACCTTATGTGTACTCATCACACAGCTTCAGCAGTTTATTTTTCTGAAACGGGGAAGTTTTAAGTTTGTTGTTCTCTGGTTAAAATTACTATGATAACTCTGTCTTTTTAGATTTCAGATGCGGAACTCCAGGAAGTTGTGAAAGTAGGCCAAGCGAGTGAAATTGCACGTCAGACTGCTGAGGAATCGGGCATAACAAACTCTGCTTCCAGTACTCTTTTGTCTGAGTACAATGTCACCAACAACAGCATCGCTCTTAGGACACCACGAACGCCAGCTTCCCAGGACAGAATTCTGCAGGTCAGCTGTCATGTAGGAGAGGGGACCTTTCTCTTTGTGTATTGTCCTTAAAGGTATTGTGAAGCAGAACACTGAGTGGTTTGGTTTTGTTCCTTTTAGGGTAAGCAGTTTGAAACTGAGTCCTGAGTGCATGGGTCCTAGAGATTTCTGTAGTAGGGAAGCTAAATCTGCAGATCCAGTAATTAAGTGGTTTTTCTACATTTACTAAGTCACGGTTTTGGTTTTGAAGCCGGCCCTCTACCTTCATTAGTCTTTAGTACCTGTCAGTGAAGCCCTGTGTTTTAAAATTTCATGTTGCCCAGCAATCCTAGAAAGAAGTCAGATGTGTGGAGTCAGTAATTTCCAAAGCTTCGTTGTGTTTCTGTGCTTAGCCTGGCATAGGCTGCTCTCAGTGCCACCTCCTTCCCTCTCCTTAACACCCGAGTGTGCAGCTCTTCATGTTCTTAGGACGTCTGCATGCCGGAGCTTAGCCAAACCTAGCAAAACACTACTGAGTCTTTTATTATTGGCTTCATATCTCGTTTTCTTTTTTCTAATAGCCACAGATATCATTTTAAGGTACTGATTCAGTAGTCAAGTAATCCTGTATGGCTTAATAAGAAAACAGTTGTGTCCCTCATTACTTGTTCTCTGGAGGCACCAGTTAATGCTCTATTTTTCTTACCACCTTATTGCAAAGACGCTTGTTATATGTTGATTTTTATTGCCCAGTTTTAGGCACATTTTTTCCACCCAGAGTTTGAACATTTGGCTTCCTTACATCCTCTGCCTGTATCGTTCCTAAACACTCTTTCCATTCGCTCATCTGCCGTTGTAGTTGTATCATAATTTTGGTTAGCTCCACAATCATGGTTGATCGTATGACTATGTAAACTGCATTCAGTGCTGAGCCACAAAGTGCCTTATAAATACGTTACTGCACAGTATTTTTTTATGAGTTAATACTTGTTTTATTCAGCTGTTAAATTTTCTGAGTACTTAGCACTAATTCAACTCTAGACTTTATGTTAACGGTGTAAATCTTTTGTAATCTGAGCAAATGTTAGGTATTCTTATCTTTTTGAAGAAGACTTCCCCAGAAATTCTGAATGTTGTACTCTTGACTGATTACTCTTTTTTTTTTGACCATTTGTACCCATTTATTTGGGAAATTGCTTTGCCTGTAAACTAACAACTGATAGGCACATTGTTGCAAGATCATGGGGGATGAGGGAGAGGGGCCAGTCTAAGGGTCCCAGTAAGGGGACAAAGTATGGAAAGCTTCCTTGTTTCCCCCTCCCTTTCCATACTCCAGGAACACAAAGAGCCACGGACTTTAAAGTCCACTTGGCTTTCTCTTCATGGACTGATTATCTGGTTACTTTTTAGATTTTCCTCACAGCTCCTCCTGACTTTCTTTTGCTGTCACCCTAAAGAGTCCCGTATACCTTCTTTCCTGGCTCCCTTGTCTTTTACTATTTCTGTTTACTGCCTTGTTAGTGAAGCACAGCCTTCAGTAGCTTTCTGAGGAAGCATTCATGGAAGATAGAATTTTTAAGACTTTGCATATCTTTAAATTATTGTTCTACCTTCTTGTTTGATTGGTAGTGTAATGGGGTTTAGAATTCCAAATTCAAATGATTTTTGTTCAGTTTTTAAAAACATTTTAAATACAAATTTTAATTTAATGTAATTTTTAAATTATGTTTTATTGTTTATGCTGTTACAGTTGTCCCAATTTTTCCCCCTTTGCCACCCTCCACCTAGACCCTTTCCACTCCCTCAGGCAATCCCCACACTGTTGTCTGTGTCTGTGGGTCATGCGTATATATTCTTTGGTTAGTGTATTCACTGTGCTGTCCTTTACATCCCATGACTATTTTGTAACAACCAATTTGTACTTTTTAATTCCTTCATCTTTTTCACCCAGCCTCCTGACTCCCCTTTCATCTGGCACCCCATCAAAACATTCTTCATATCAATGATTCTGTTTTTGTTCTGCCTGTTCATTTATTTTGTATTTTAGATTTAATTGTTGGTAGTTATGTATTTATTGCCATATTATTCACATTTTTGATCTTAAAGAAGACCCTTTAATATTTCATATAATAATGGTTTGGTGATGATGAACTTCTTTGGCTTTTTCTTGACTGGGAAGCACTTTATCTGTCCTTCCATTCTAAATGAAAGCTTTGCTGGTTAGAGTAGTCTTGGTTGTAGGTTCTTGATTTTCATCACTTTGAATATTTCTTGCCATTGTCTTCTAGCCTACAAAGTTTCTTTTGAGAAATCAGCTGACAGTCTTATAAGGAGCTCCCTTGTAGGTACCTAACTGCTTTTCTCTTGCTGCTTTTAAGATTCTCCCTTTATCTTCAATCTTTGGCATTTTAATTATGATGTGTCTTGCTGTGGATCTTTTTGGGTTCATCTTGTTTGGGACTCTCTGAGCTCTTGGAATTATATGTCTCTTTCTTTCACCAAGTTAGGAAAGTTTTCTATTTTTTCAAATAGGTTTTCAGATTCTTGCTATCTCTCTCCTTGTTTGGGCATCCCCATGATGTGAATGTTGGAACACTTAAAGTTGCCCCAGAGGCTCCTTACACTGTCCTTATTTTTTTGGATTCTTTTTTCTTCTTCTTGTTCTGATTGGGTGTTTTTTGCTTCCTCATGTTCCAAATCACTGATTTGAATCTTGGCTTCATCCATTCTACTGTTGATTCCCTGTAAATTGTTCTTTATGTCAGTTAATGTATCTTTCGTTTCTGACTGGTTCTTTTTTATGGTGTCCATGTCCTTTTTTATGCTGTGGAAGTTCTCTCTGAGTTCATCTGCTTTTCCCTAAGTTCATGCAACATCCTTATAACCAGTGTTTTGAACTCTTTATCTAGTAGATTGCTTGACTCAATTTTGTTTAGCTCTTTTTCTGGAGTTTTGATCGGTTCTTTCATTTGGGCCATGTTTCTTTGTCACCTCATTTAGGCAGCCCCTGTGTTTGTCTCTGTGTATTAGGTAGAGACAACTCCTTGTCTTGGTAGGGTAACCTAATGTGATTGGTGTCCTGTAGGGTCCAGTGCCACAGCCTCCCCTTTCACCCAAACTGGGTATTCAAGGTATGCCCACCGTGTGGTCTGTGTATACTTTCCCCTTGTAGTTGAGCCTTGAATGCTGTTGACAGGTCAGTGGGAGGGATTTACCCAGGCTGATCAGCTACAAGGACTGGTTGTGACCACTGACCACCAAACTTTGACTACTGAAAGGATCAGCTGTGCAGGCGCCCACTGCACAGAGCAGGACTTAACTTCAGCAGGGCTTTGGTGCCCACTGAGTTTGCCCCTTGAGTGTTCATTTGTGGAGGTGGTTGGGTGGTGGTACTCCTGTGTGGTCTGGAGCTGTCCACTGGGTGCGATGGCTCTGGGGCCTCCTGGGAGGTGCAGGCCAAGGTGAGTCACCATCTGTATTCCATTCTGGGCCACCTGGTATAAGCTACAGAGTGGTCTGCAAATGGCTGCTACTTGTGCTGGGCTTGGAGGTGCCCAAGCAAGGCCAAGCTGTGAACCGAGGCCAGATGCTGCTGGTGCCAGGCCTGGTGCCACTTAGCAAGTGGTACAGGGCTCACTGAGTCCAGACAGCTGCTTGTTGGGAAGGATTTAGGATAATGTGAAGCATGAGCCAAGGCAAACCATTCATATGGAAAAGCCACTATTAACAACTTGCAGGGAGGGAGGGGTTTGCTTAAAGTTGGGTGGGGAAAAGCCTCAGGGAATCATCATGGTGGGGCAAACAGTGTAAGCCAAGTTGATGGAGTCTCAGATACAGCACCCACCTGCCAGCTCTGTGTGGGGAGGGATCGGAAAAGGAACAGTGGCCTCCGCTAGTACTTCTGTCTGGGAGAAAGCTGTCCCCCCGTTCTGACCCTAATGTTAGACACTTCAGTTCTTCCCTGTATGCCTCTGTGCCTTTCAAGTTGCTGCCCTGAGCTGGAGCTCAGAGGGAGTGGGTCTGAGTCAGTTTGTGCATAGGTCCTTTAAGAGGAACTGCCTGGGAAGCCAGCGGTTTCTGTCTTCCACAGCCTCAGTCCCTGCTGTTTTTTATAGTTAGAAGTTATGGAGACTTACCTTCCTGGTACTGGAACTCTGGGCTGGGAAGCCTGATGTGGGGCTGAGACCTCCTTGTTCCCAAGATATCCCTCTTGATTTTTACCCACTATGAAACCAGCTGGTTCCGTGTCTCTGCCCCTCCTGTCAGTATTGATGTGATTTCTTCTTTAATTCCATAGTTGTAGGATTTCATCCAACTCAATTTCTGGTGCTTCTGAATAATGGTTATTCTGTAATTTAGTTGTAATTTTGATGTGGTTGTGGGAGGAGGTGAGCCATGCTTACCTAGGCCACCATCTGAGCTTTCTCCTTATTTTTGATTTTAGGGAGAGGGGAAGGCAGGGAGAAAGAGAGAGAGAAACACTGTTGTGAGAGAGGAACATCGACTGGTTGCTTTTTGTTCATGCCCCAACCTGGGACCAAACCTGCAACCCAGGCATGTGTCCTCTCCAGGGATCGAACCCGTGATCTTTTGGTTTGCGGGATGACTCCCAACCAACTGGGCCATGCCAGCCAGGGTGGTTTTTGTTCAGTTTTGAAGGCAGAGCTCCAGTGCCTTCAAGCTTCCATTGTTGCTGTTGAGACCTCTGGTGCCATTCAGGTGGTTAATAGGAAACCTGTTTTTTTCTTTCTCTGGAAGTTTATATGAGCTTTTCTTTTTCACAAGCATGTTTCTTGGAATGGATCTGTTTTCAATCATTATGCTAAGTATTTGTGGATCTTTTCATTCTGGAGACTCATGGCCTTAAATTTTGGGAAGTATTTTGAAATTAAAAAAAATTTCATTCCTTTCATTGATCTGGTTTCTCTGTGAAACTCAAGTTTTCCTTATTTATTCCTATCTGATTTTCTGTCTTAATGAACTTTTTGACTGATTGCTAGGAGATTTTCTGAATTTTAACTTTTAAAATTTCTACCATCATATTTTTAATTTCCAAGAGTTCTTTTTTAAATGTTTTCATTTTTTTAACATTGCATTCTTACATAGGAATATCTTCTCTTATTTCTGTGAGGCAATTAATGATGGTATTGTTTTGTTTTTATAGGTTTCCTTTTCCCTGCATAGTCTTTAAGTTTCTTTTGTTAGTTATTCTCGATCTTTCATATGAGATGTGTTTCCTTAAATATCTTTTGGTCTTTGGCTCTGTGCCTACGTCTGTGGGTAGTGGTGGGGCAATTAAAGCTGATCAGAAGTTCGTTGTGTGTGTGTGGGGCTCCTTGGCTCTGGGCTTCCTGGTCAGCTGAACTTGCTGGGGTGTTTCATAGGGGAACTCTTGATGTCAGCGTTTCTAGGACTTTTCTCCTGGGTTAGTCAGACTCCCCAGAGAAGTAACTGCCATTCATCACCTGGAGGGCATCAAGTTGGCCAGCCTTTTGGGAACCTAGATGGGGGAAATGCTCTCTGTATTTGGAATAGCAGAAAGAACACACAAAGTTGGTAATGTGAAACTTACGGTTCTTTGCATGAATAGTGAATAATGGAATGTCTTGCTCCAGTTATCTTCGTTTTGCCCCAGATCTCAGTGGTTTAAAACGTTTTGTTATACAGGAATTCAGGCAGGGCATAGATGGAATGGCTTGTGTCTCCTCCATGACATCTAGGGCCTCAGCTAGGGTGACGCAGCATTTGAGGGTAACTTGGTAGATAGGGCCTGGAATCATCTTTTTCCATGTTTGCATTTGGTGCTGGATGTGGGTTGGGTCCTCACTTGGGAATGTGGGGTAAATTTGCACATGACCTCTCCATGTGGCTTGGGCTTTCTCACAGCATGGTGGCATCAAAAGTTTGGACTTCGCCATGGTCTCCCAGAGCTCCAGTGTGAGTGTTACAGTGAGTGTTGTGGGAAGCTGCATTTTTCTACCTTTGCTTTGGAAGTCAAGCAGCGTCATTCAGTGCTGCATTTTGTTAGTTATAAGTGAATCCACCTAGATTCAAGAGGAGGGGACATAGACCCCACCTCACGATGCAAGGAGTGTCAAGGTTGACTTATAACAAGAGCATGTGAGATGAGAGATAATGGTCATGACTATCTTTAAAAATAATAGTCTCTTCAAGCAACATGAATGAAGGGCCCATGGACAAAGACAATGTGGAGAATTGAATGTGGGAGGTGGGGTATGGGTAGGGCAGAGGAGAGTAATGGGGGATAAATGAGGACAAATGTAATTGAACAATTAAAAAAAAGAAAAAAACAACAGTTTCTTATAGAGCCAAAGTTGGGTATTAAAGACTTGTAGGTATAGTGTGATAGTAATGAATACAGAGTTATAGTGGAGGGACTCGGTTTGGGCAAGACTTAGGAAAGGAACCTGCCCACATGAGTTTTCTTACGAAGTGGATAGGCCAGTTGGTAGTGTCTTAACTTCCCAGTAGGAGGATCTGAGATTCAGAGAGGCTAGTAAAGACTAAAGGGGCGCTTAGTGATAAAGCTAGATTAAAGTTGGGGTGTTCTAACACTTAGCATAAGCTCATGTTGGGAAATTGGAATTCTTCATTCTTTATGATTATAAAGAGGTTTGGCAGAGGTAATAGGAGAAGCTTTTGGGTAATGATAATTTCATATGTAAGGCCACAAAGGCATTTCTTGACATAAAAAACATTGTTCGTAAACTTCTGAGGTACTACATCAGGTTGACAGAAGGAATGGAAGTATTGAACCCGCTGTGGCCCCGTAGTCATTTTCTCTTTGTTTTCACTGAGAAAATATATAAGAATTTTGCCTGTTTTCAGATTTGAATAGTAGGACCGGAAGAGAGGATTCTGCTCTTCTGTCTACTCTGTTAAAATACTTTACTTTCTTGTTCATCAGGAAGCCCAGAACCTCATGGCCCTGACCAATGTGGATACCCCATTAAAAGGTGGACTTAACACACCCTTGCACGAGAGTGACTTCTCAGGTGTGACTCCACAGCGGCAGGTTGTACAGACTCCAAACACAGTTCTTTCTACCCCATTCAGGTACTGTAAATAAACAAGTATTTTCTTAGATAAACTTGAATCTGAGGACTTGGACAACATGTTTGCCTTAGTAATGTTAGCAGAAGGGAAAAAAGTGATCAACTTGCCTTTTTGGTTTTTCCTCACTTATCGTAGTAAATAACATAATAATATCCAGGAAATGGTTAAATACTCTATGGACCTTCCTTCTTTTTGTAGTTTCTGATGCCAACACCTTGTTTCTGAATACTTTTTATCAGATTTAAAAGAGCAAATCAGTCCATTGTTAATGATCATTTGGTGAATTTGATAAAAATTGTAATCTTTTTTATGTATGTCATACTATTGCTTTTCCCCCAACATATTTTTTTATTTTAATCATTTTCTATTTTCAATTATAGTTAACATACATTATTACATTAGTTTGAGGTATACACCCCACTGATTAGACATTACGTATCTTGTAAGTGATCTTTCTGATGCACCCGTCTGACACCACATGTAGTTACGAGACTGTTATTGACTATATTCCCTGTGAGTACTTGGCATCCCCATGACTGTTCTTTAACAGCCAATTTGTACTCTTAATCCCTGCACCTTTTTCACGGATCCCCAGGCTCCCTCCCATCTGTCAACCGTCAGAACTTTCTCTGTGTCTGTGATTCTTTTTCTGTTCCGCTTGTTCGTTTATTTTGTTTTTTTAGATTTAATTGTTGATAGATATGTATTTATTGCCATTTTATTGTTCATATTTTTGATCTTGTTAAAGAAGACCCTTTAAGATTTCTCCACCAACATTGCATTATGAAAATTTTTAACATTCAGAGATGTTGAAAGAATGATAAAGCAAACATCTTCACACCCACCATCTGGATTCTGCAGTCGTTAACATTGTACTGTATTTGTTTTATCACATGTTCATCCATCATTGTCAATCCACCTTATTTCAGTGCATTTCGGAGTAATTTGCAGGTATCAATTTCACACCTAAGACTTCCTGGTGTGTATCGTTAACTAGAGTTTAGTATATGTTTGCAATTCTTTTGTTCTAAGCTACTATGTTTTAAAAAAGAATTTTTAAGATACAGACATCATAGAAGCAAATCATACTTAAATGGAATTTGAGCTTTTAAAGGTTGGAAATATTTGGGGTTTACTTTCAATTTTAAACATTAGGATATGTCCTCCCACTGGTTGCTTAGTGTGGGAAGCATCCATTATAACTGTACGTGACAGCAGGATCAAAAACCATTAGCAGCCACATCCTTATGTATTAACAGTTCTTGCAAGGCTTGTAAGAGAGCCTAACTCCTTTTTTCCTGTGTATGTGTTGTTTCTCAACTAGTCTGTAAGCTCCTTGGGGGCAGGGACCAAGTTTTATCCAATAATACCTCACCTCTGGGGAGCAGCTGTCTGGTAGCACAACCTGTCTGGAACACACCCAAGATACAGGAAGTAAGCAACCAAAATAAAAGAGGCTTTGAACAATTAAAATTTAAGTTGCAGAGTCTATGGACTTAATTCCTAAGAGGTTCTATTAGCTGTCATTCAGAACTATTCATATTTAGATTTGCCAGATTCCAAACAAAATGCTTGGAGAGGAGACACTTCTTTCGAGTGCTCACACTGATGATAACGATGTGATAGCCAGTAGAGTCAGGGAGGATAGAAATGAAAAGACGAAGACCCTAGCTCAGAGAACCTGGGGTCTTTGACTGTGGTAGCTCTCCTCTCTGGCCACTGATTGTTCTTAGCCACCCTAATGATCAAGAAAAAGTTGAGATAATGTTTGATGGACCTAGTTTATGAAGGCAAGAAATGTCAAATTTTAATGACTTTATTTGAAGTCATTAAAATAAATACAATGTATAAATGCTAAGCTAACTGAGCCAAACCTTTATTTATATTATTTTTTGTTGAAACCCAAGGATATGCTTATTGATTTTAGAGAGGGGAAGGGAGGGAGAGAAACATCAATGTGAAAGAGAAACATTGATCGTTTGTCTCTATTATGTGCCCCAAACTCCAAACCAAGGCATGTGCCCTGACTGAATTGAAACCCGAAACCTTTCAGTTTACCGGATGATGCTCCAACCAACTGAGCCACACTGGCCAGGGCCAAAGCTTTGTTTTAACCTAGAGATCTAACCTAAAACCAGGTAGGAGACAGAATTTCTGTAATCTTTATTTATTGTTTTCCTTGTGAAATAATTCATGTGAAAAACACTTGAAAGCACAATACAAATAAAAGCAGCACTTTTATTAGTTAGAGTTTTTGTCGTTCTAGGACTCCCTCTCATGGATCTGAAGGGCTGACTCCCCGGAGTGGGACAACTCCCAAACCAGTTGTTAACTCCACCCCGGGTAGAACTCCTCTTCGAGACAAGTTAAACATTAATCCTGAGGATGGAATGGCAGACTACAGTGATCCCTCTTATGTGAAGCAGATGGTACCGTATCACTTCCTTTTGACTACTCTTTAAAAAATTGTTTTTATATCTTACAGGTGCTGAATCAAACTTCTTTTTCCACTCCAGTCAGTGCACATTACATATATCTTAAGAATCTGTATACCTACAGACATCAGAAGAGGAAAATGATCAGCAGTACTTAAGAAGTGCTTTTGATCTCATATGTCTATTTTTTCTCATTATTACTATGTTTGTGGATATTGATTATGTCTATAGTAATTCTTGTATCTTTTATGATTTTAATTTTTGTCATTTACTAACATACTTTCTTGAATGACACATTTATTTAAAATTTTATTTTATTTCTGTAAAATAGTTTTGAATGCCTCAAGTTAGGTTTTGACCTTTAATTCCTCTGTTTGCTCTGTACTTCTAAAAGGGCAATCTAGATCTCAAAGTCAACACAATGTGATGTTTATTGCTGATCTTAGTGAGGTTTTCACTCATGTGTTTTGCATGATGATGTAGAAGGGAATTACAAAAAGTTGCAGTTTTGCTCTGCCCATGTTACTGTTTTTACTAAATCACTATTAGGCCTTCTTATCTGATGTCACAGAAAATCATTGTGAAATATTTATTTTTTTAATGAGTTCCCATGATGTTCACCTGTTTTCAGTTTACAAATTCTAACTTCATGTATAGATTTGGTTAGAGTTGTTTTTAATGCCAGAATTATGTCAACTAATGCCAACTGAAGAGCCTCCTCGTGCATGCAAAGCAGAGATCTGGATACTTCAGGGGATCTAAAATTGAGTAAAGTGATTCTTTGTCTTAAAGAAGTTTATACTCGGGAGAAATTGGCAGTACTAAGCCAAGTTAAAAAATAATTGTAAAACAAAGTAAGCCGTAGAGTAAAACCAACATGCTTGTAGCATGGCCAGAGAGAGAGAGAGAACATATTCGGGGTGGGGACTACGAAAGCCTTCGTTGGGGAGGAGCGCTCAGAAGAAGGGCAGTGGCTGTTCCTGATAGAGGCCACAGCCTGCTAAGTATGGAGCCTGTCTTAGCAGCTCATCTAGCCCTCACACCTAGCGTACGCGTGAGTGAGACCGGAGAGGCGGGCTGAGGATATACTGGGGAAAGCTTTGGAAGCCAGGCAGTTACCTTCATGAATAATGGGCTGCTTTTTGGTCTACATATGATCTAGTCTTTCTATTAAAAGTATACACATGGGCACACACACAAAAATTCACGCATCTTTTCAGGTTAGATTTTTATTAGTCCGAGGACAAATTGAAATCCTGAAGGACTTTTTTTTTTTTTGCCCTGCAGAAGCACTTCCCAAATGAGAATATCCCCGAGTAACTTCACTGATTCCAAATTGATTCATTTTAATGTAGGGAAGAAATGGAGATAGAAGTTTAAAAACTCGTTTCAGCTCTGAAGTTGGGGATCCTTTTCTAGAATTAAAATTAGGCTAGTTATTTTTTAGATACCTTAATAGACTATTGGTTGCATATGTAATGTGTATGAATTGAGAAGGACCAAATTTTTTTTCTACAGGAGAGAGAGTCTCGTGAACACCTCCGTTTAGGGTTGATGGGCCTTCCTGCCCCCAAGAATGACTTTGAAATTGTTCTCCCAGAAAATGCTGAGAAGGAGCTGGAAGACCGTGAAATAGATGACACATACATCGAAGATGCTGCTGATGTGGATGCACGAAAGCAGGTGGGTGATTGTGGTGGAAGGAGGTGTGAGTTTGCCGAATGTGTTAGCAGCTGAAAGAATGGAGAATGGCCATTAAATATCTCAAGATCTCCACTTAAAAGTTTTTTTCAATATTTAAAAAAATTACCCTAAAGTAAATTATCAGTGTACATCATTAGTAGCATATACTCACATAATTAATAACATACTCAGAATATCTTGATAGGCATTCTTAAAACGTAGATATATATGTCAATTTAAATACCCTTTGTCAAATTCACTGTATTTCCTTAAAATACATACAAGTAGTCTTTTAGACATTGCTTGTCACTCTAGGCCAGAAAAAGTGTTACTGATCAGTCTTAAAAACAAGTACATTTTGAATTGGTTGGGTAAATGGTTTTAGTTCAGTGTGAACTAACAAAAAATGTGCATCTGGAAATTTAGAGAGTGCCAGAATAATAATAGTAACACTTTGTACTAATGTATCTTATAGTTAATTACTTTCTCATTTGTACATAACAGCCTGGTGATGTATACAGGATAGGTGTTAGCTTCATTTTAGCAAAGAGGAAACAGGCTCAGGTGGATTCAGTTCACTTTCCCAGGTCTCATGGCTGGAAAGTGGTGAATCTTGAAGTAAAACTGAGTTTGTGTGACCCCTTTCAGGAGTTCTCCTTTAGTCTATTTCAGGATGGTTTTAGAAGTTGAATAATTAATGGGATTGGAGTGAGAATGGCATCAATGAAAGTCACATTTTAGAGGAAACCACATGAATGTGCTTCTTCGTGGGGAATTTATGATAATGCTTTTGGTGTTTAGTTCTCTTAGCTACTTGGAGATAGATACAGATGCATTTGCTCCAAAATGGTGTGAAGTTCTAATGTGTTATCCCACATTATTCATAATTGGAGAATCAGGAAACAACACATTCATTGGCTGGATTTTTAAATTAAAAAAGGTAGCTTTGGGGTGAAAGAAAATGGTTGTGTGGTAGGAGGAATAGTCCCTCTTAAGTTTAGGGTTCTGACTTAGACAAGGAAAGGACAGTTATCTGAGGGACCCAGCCACGTAAGACTGGAGAGCGCTCCAGTAGACATCGGCAGTTCTTGGTTTGTTTCACTGGGAGAGTGAATAGATGAACTTCTGTTGCCTTATATTGCTTTTCTACAAACTTACAGATCTCTGCAGTTTTAGTTCTTCAGCACACGTTCTTATAAATTTTTGAACTTT
This sequence comes from Trachops cirrhosus, assembly GCA_028533065.1. Taxonomy (NCBI): domain Eukaryota; kingdom Metazoa; phylum Chordata; class Mammalia; order Chiroptera; family Phyllostomidae; genus Trachops; species Trachops cirrhosus. The sequence continues at coordinate 104,564,645 of CM052541.1, forward strand.
ATTCAAATATGTTAAATACTGCATAACAGCAATAATGGATATAAAAATAATTTTTTTAGGCCATGCGAGATGCAGAGCGTGTGAAGGAAATGAAACGAATGCACAAAGCTGTCCAGAAAGATCTTCCAAGACCATCAGAAGTAAGTGTTAGAATTTTTGGCCTAGAAGTTTTAAGTTTCTTTTCATGTGGTTGATGTTTTTTATATCATTCATAAAACCTGTAAAACAAAATTCTGTCTACTCTTTGGAATATAGTAAAACAGTTCCCAGATCCAGTCACTGGTGCAAATAAGATTTTAGAAGGGAGGGGGGATTTTCTTTTAAAAATGTATAACTGCTATTTAATTCATGCCTAGAACAAGTAATAATGTTAGTATATTGCAGCAATATGTTTGGTAATTTTACTTGTTTTACAATTTTAGGTAAATGAAACTATTCTAAGACCCTTAAATGTAGAACCACCTTTAACAGATCTACAGAAAAGTGAAGAACTAATCAAAAAAGAAATGATCACAATGCTTCATTATGACCTTCTACATCACCCTTATGAACCATCTGGAAATAAAAAAGGAAAAACCGTAGGGTTTGCTACCAATAACTCAGAGCACATTGCCTATCTGGAACATAACCCTTATGAAAAGTTCTCTAAAGAAGACTTGAAAAAGGTATGACCGAGCAGGAGTATTTCTGTCTTGAGAGCCAAGTATTTGTTTGATACTGTGTATCAGGGACAAATGTTAACTTCTTTCCCCGCATTCATATTCATAAACAACTGACATACATGGTTAGGAGATAAATGTGCACATGAAGCGTTAAGAAAAGGACTTTACACCCCCCTCCGGCTCCCCCACGTTCAGTGACGGACCTTCTTCAGATGAAACGCTGGCCCTGCTGGCAAGGTGTTTTTGGCGTGTGCCTGACTGGCGGCTGCGACGGCTGCCGTTTTCTCTTTAACTCTGCTGTCTCTAAACAGAATTAAATGCCTTTAACACTTAAAACTCACTTGTTTAGACTAATATAAAAAACAAGAATATATTAAAAATGTTTACAGATTAAACTTTTTACTTATTCAAAGAAAGGAAATATATATTTTTTTAAAATTTTATTGACTTATTTTTAGAGAGGGGAAGGGAGGGAGAAAGAGAGGGTGAGAAACTTTGATTTGAGAGAGAAACATCAATTGGTTGCCTCTCACATGCTCCTCAACTGGGGACCGAACCCACAATCCAGGCCTGTGCCCTGACTTGGAATGGAATAGGCGACCTTTTACTTTGTGGGGTGATGCCCAACAAACTGAGCCACACTGGTCAGGGTGAAAGGAAATACTTTTTACTGAATTTATTTTCCTCACATGATTTCCTCTTGTCCTTCTGGGTAAAGAAAGAAGTATTTTATTGTGTAAAGTCTGTCCTGCCTCTTCCTCTATGTGTATTATTCTTTCTCCTCTGATAGAGCGAACAGCTGAGATTGTGAACAGAATCTGTATCATGGCATAAGAAAACACAGTTGTTTCATGGTTGGAAGCAGAGTGGTCATTAGCTTAAAAGTCTGTTTTCTTTAGCCTTTAACCCTGAGGGACAATGATAGAGCCATTGATTGGAGTGTGGGCTAAATGTATAATTGGGAGAAAACAAAGTAAGATTCTTTTTTCTGTCTTCTCTCCTGTACTTTTCCTTACTTTGTATTTTTCTTATGGCATAAGTGATACATGTGTATTACAGAATTTTTAGCAAATAGAGAAAGGGAAGAGGGCTTAGTTTTGTATTTGAACAATTTGCCCCGATTTTGGAGTAACTTTGAGTTACTTCTTTTAAGTAAGTGCAGTGGGAAATTGACACGTGCGAGGTGCCTGTGCTGTGGTAAGTACATTTAATCATTGAACTGGGGTTGAGAATTAGATTGCGAATTTGATACTTGAACAGTTTCCTTCCTGAAGAGTAAAAGTATAAGGGGAAGATGACATTTAGGAAATACGGTTTTCTAAATTTATTGTATAGAGGTTCTGTAGGAGATAGATTCTAATAAAACTTTTGAAAGAAATTATTGTAAGTGGTGCTTTGAATTGTTTGAAACCATTAACAAATTAGTTTAAATATTTGTCCATATTTACTTATTGATGGTTCTGTTTGTTTCAAAAAGAATTTGAAGCAGCTGTTCACTTAGCAGATTTCTTTATGAAGTCTGCTGAAAGACAACTTAGCCGCACTCTCCTAGCAATTGTAAGGGGTGAGCTTGTAAGTTCTTTACTGTGAACGGATTCAGAGTGAAATACCATTTCTCCTAAAGTATCAGATTTTCATTAAATATGTTAAAATTGGTTTTGTTATTTCCCGTAAGAGGTATTATTTCAAATTATCCATTCTTTATCTTCTGTAGATGTGATTTTTTCATATTTTTGTTTGAATTTCTTATATGTTGGTCATTTCTCTTAGTTTTATATGTTTTGATCTCTTTATTTTCTGATATTACTAGAATGATGGAAAGCTTTCTATAAAGCACAAAACAGTGGTTCTCAGTTTTTCATGAGCCATGAAGCAAAGGGCTGGGAAAAGCTCGTGTGGTACTTTCACAGAGTATGTGTGTCTGCCGTCGGGCTGGGTGCTCCGTGTATATGACTCCCATTTTAGAGATGAGGAACGGGCTCAGAAGTGTTAGGCAAGTTTGGGCAACTAAAAATGTTAATGCTGTGTTGAGCCCCGGCTTGTCCAACTCCCCCCCCCATCCCCATTCTGTCATTTTAACTGTTTCTTTAGTAGTGAACAGAAGCTGGTCTGTGACCCTCATGATTTGATTTGTGCCCCCTAGTCTCATTCTCTAGCAACGTCAGGGACATTCCTTCCGATGAGAAAAAAGGCACGTGTCAGGAAAATGCCTAGTTTCCTTTCTCATCCTATGAAGTTCTAAGTTGGGGGGGGGGGATGGTAGAGTGGAAGGAGGTCATCCAAGTGTTGGGGGTGTTTGGCTTGGGCGTGACCCTCCCTTGTCTGCTTGCTAACGATGTGCTTTTGAACAAGGGGTTTAATCTCTCTGAGCCTTAGTTTCATTACCTTTGAAATACAGGTTATGTTGGCTACTTTCTAAGGTGGTTGTGGTGTTTGGAGATAATATAGGTAAAACTATTAAATTTGGTTCCTGACACATAGTGGACACCTGAGAAATGATAGCTCTATTATAATGAGGGAAGGCAAGGAATGGTTATATTATTGGGGATACCTGCATGTTTGGCTTTTTAGACCATGTGAATTGACTTAGAGGCTTCATTATTCATTTTGCTTAGGTATTATTTTCCCTTTCCAAGAAACAACCATTCAACTAGAACTACTTGCCTTTGCCCAAAGAAGGAGGAAAAACTAGTGTTTTAAAGCTGCCTGTTGATGGCAAGTATTTCTAGTACTCAAACTTACTGAAATTATTATTTTAAACAGGCCCAGGATGTTCTGGTACAGGAGATGGAGGTGGTGAAACAAGGTATGAGCCATGGAGAACTCTCAAGTGAAGCTTATAACCAGGTGTGGGAAGAATGCTACAGTCAAGTTTTGTATCTCCCTGGGCAGAGCCGCTATACACGGGCTAATCTGGCAAGCAAAAAAGACAGAATTGAGTCACTGGAAAAGAGGCTTGAGGTTGGTATCCTTTTTTTTTTTTTTTTTTACTCCTCACCCAAGGACATTTCTTTATTGCTTTTAGAAAGAGGGGAAGGAAAAGAGAGAAACACTGGTAAGACAGAGAAGCACTGATTGGTTGCCTCTCTTATGTGTCCAGAGCGGGGAATGTAAGCACCCAGACTGTGGTTTGAACCTACAACCTAGGTATGTGCCCTGACCTGGAATCAAACCTGCACCCTTTTGGAAATGGGACAATGCTCCAACCAACTGAGCCACACTAGCCAGGGCTAGTATCCTTTTAACATTCTAATTTGAATGTACTTTGAAATAATGAACCAAGTAATACTCCTGGAAACAACCTCAGAAAAATAGACCTGAGGTGATTGACCTTTGCAGTTCTTGAGGGGAAACTACACTGAAGTGTTTGATCCTCTTTGACTCTCCTTTTTCATAGGATTTTCAGTCGCTGGCCTTCATGATGAAGAGCATACTCCAGGTTGGCCACAGGTCAATCAGAACCTTTTAGATGTGGGAGCAAGGAGCCAAGAAGTTAACACTAGTCACTCATAACAGTAGATCAGTGCTAGAGCAGCCTGTTTTCTTTAAGAAGGGAATTCAGTGGTACCAACGAGCTTTTTATCTGTAGCCAAAAGAGCACATTTACAAAACTTTGATGCCTTTTTGTTCACCCTCTGCCTCCTGTGAGTTTATTACAGAGAGAGCACCAAGTTGGGTTATCTAGACAATGCCTTCCATGATTTTCATGTCTAGGACAATGTTGAAGTGAACTAGATGGGAGTTTCATGACATGTGGTTTCTTAATATTGTCTGCATTTTTTGAATTCCAGAATCTGTATAGGCATTTTGCCAGTGGAAAGCAAATTGTGGTTCATGGACCACTAGGCTGTCTTGTGAATTCTTAACGGTGGTCTTCAGGGATGTTTCTGAGGCCAAGTTGGAATGAGAAGAAGAAAGGGCTTCTTCATGCAATCACATGCAGAAAATGGCCTCATTTTTCACTTATGTGATTACCAGTTTCCTTTACAGAAAGCATATTTGAAAATACTTTAAGGGATAAAATGAAAAATGGTAAAATTACTGGGGTGGTTGGGGCTGTGGGGCTAGGGAAATGAGTGGGAAAAAGGAAAAGGCAGTGTCTTTTTTTCATTCTGGAATGTAAAGGTCTTTTTAATTAAAGTATAGTTGACATACAGTGTTATATTAGTTTCAGGTGTACACCATGGTGATTTGACATTTATATCCCTTACGAAGTGACCACTATGAGAAGTCTAGTAAGCATCTTTCACCGCACAAAGTTGTTAGAATATTACTGACTCTACTCCCTGTGTTCTCCTATCCCCGTGACTTATTTATTCTCCAGATTTGTACCTCTTCACATTTTTGCCCATCCGCCCATTGCCCAGCCCTCTGGCCACTGTCAATTTGTACTCTGAGTCTGTCTGTTTCCTTTGTTCATTTGCTTAGTTTTTTAGATTCAACATGTAAGTGAAATGATACAATGTTTGTCTTTCTCTGACTCGTTTCACTTAGCATATACCTTCTAGGTCTATCTATGTTCTTGCAAATGGCAAGATTCCATTCTTTTCTACAGCTGAGTTGTAATATTACATTGTGTGTGTGTGTATACATACACACACAATGAAATATATACAATGTTATATATAGTGTATGTATATATGTACACCACATCGTCTTTATCCACTCATCTATGAATGGACACCTAGGTTGCTTTCATATCATGACTATTGTAAATAATGCTGCAGTGAATATAGGGGTGTGTGCATCTCTTCAAATTAGTGTTTTCATTTTCTTTGGATAAATGCCCCAAACTAAAATTGCTGAAGTGTGTGGTAGTTTTTTTCTTAATTTATTGTGGAACCACCATACTATTTACCATAGTGTTTGCGCCAATTTACAAGCCCACCAGCATTGCACAAGGGTTTCCCTTTTCTCCACATCTTCACCGAAACTAGTTTCTTTTCTTTTTGACAACAGCCATTCTGACAGGTGAGATGATACCTCATTGTGTTTTTTACTTGCATTTCCTTGATGATTAGTGACATTTAGCCTCCTTTCATATGTCTGCTTGCCATCTACTTGTCTTTTGTGGAGAAGTGCTTATTCAGGTCTCTGCCCATTTTTAAGTTTGATTATTTGCTTTTTTGATGCTGAGTTTTATAAGTTATGTATTTTGGAAGCCAATCCCTTATCAGATACATCATTTGCAAATACCTTCTCCTATTCAGTAGGTTGCCTTTTCAGTTTTGTTGATGGCTTTCCTTGCTGCGCAAAAGCTTTCTGGTTTAATGTCCCATTTGCTTATTTTTTATTTTGTTGCCCTTGCCTGAGGAGACACACCCCAAAAGAAAAAGCAGTATCTTTTTATTTGAAATTACTCTTTTTTTTTTTAAAGAGATGGTGTAGGGAGGGAGAAACAGAGGGAGAGAAACATTATCAGTTGCCTCTTGTACGCACCCCAGCCAGGGACTGAACCTGCAACCTAGGCATGTGCCCCGACCAGAAATTGAACTGCTGTCGTTTGATTTGTGGTAATGCCCAGCCAACTCAGCCACACCATTCAGGGCAAAATTGTTCTAAGTTTTTATTTTACCTTTAAGATCACATGTGTAGGCACATAATGGCTGATGTCCATGAACTTCTTTTATCATTTAGTGGGACATTAACATTTATTTTTGAAGTAATTCTCATCTTGGTCGAAATGTTAGCAATCCATCATTGTTGGTTACTCTAGTTGTATTACTAACTTCCAGCAGGGTGTGCTGTTGCTCTGTTCTAATTCACAGAGGGAAAGTAGAAAGAACATCAGTGGTTAAATTTTAAGTTATGTTTTCTGTTGCGTAGGCTTCATTTCTTATAAATGGTAGTTTAGAGTGTAATTCTGATCTAAGGTCAGCATCATAGCTGATTGGAAAGCTATTTGGAATGCTTTCTTGTAACATTTATATATAAATACTTAGGTCTCTCCCTTGGTTTGAAAATCTTCTCATTTGAGGTGGGTATACTCTTTCTGCCTCGAATGGTAAAGATATTTTGTGCTGTTTAAAATATAAAAATAAGTTTTTCCCTAAATCTCATTTACTTTGTTGCTCATTTACTAACTTTCATGGCAGCAAATAAATGTGTCACAAAGTGAGTGGTACTGTGAGGTACGGTAATTTTTATTTCTGTATTGAATTGGTCTTGTGAGTTTTGAAGGGAAAAGTACAGAAAGAACCACTGCTGTTCGTTTGGAGATTTATTTGGGTCATTTACGAGCAACCATTAAAAACATGTGGTTCTCTTTGTTCAGTTCAGTACCAGGAACTGGAATCTTCCGTTGAACTATTTTTGTTGAAATATTGGTGATTTTGGAAGAATATTCACAATATAGTTTGAAGTAATTTTTATTTTCTTGACTCCTGGATATTGTTTACCCAACTAGTTACTTTTAAAGACTATGTAATCAAATCCTTCAATTTAGTAAACTGTGCTTATTTCAAATGAAAGTTCATTAAATCTTTAAAAAAAAAGAAAGAGACTCAAAAACCCAAATAAACAAATCCCCCATTTTACTTGTATCCATCCCTAATTCAGAACTAGGTTTGTCTTAGCTTATTTTAGTTTTTGAAGACACAATTCTACTGGTTTGAAATACATAAATATTTTATTTCAATTGTGGTAATTCTTTCATCATTTCAGTTGATTGCTAAATTATAAACATTATTCAAAGCTTGTTGTGGGGAAGGAACTCCAGTTATATAAACTAAATGCTATACTTAAATTATCCTTTCCACTCTCAGGTTCAGGGCGATGTGCCTTTCTGTGTGAGCACAACACGCCATGGCTGCCGGTGTGCTTGGTTTTTGCTGCCATGAACTTTGGAACAGTGCGTTTAAATTACAGCCCTATCACAGCATGTCAAGCTAGATGAAATCCAGCTTTGTCGTGGTTGGTGTCTCCTAAATGGATTAAAAAAATATACCCTGAGGTTTATATTGGAGCTAGCTTAGTCTTTGAGCCATTACTCATGATTAATATTTGAAACTTAGAACTTAAATGAAAATCCTTAAGATACTCACTTAAAACCTATAGAACCATCCCATATTTTATGTAGAATGTGGTGGGTGGTGTAGGGAGTCTGTTAAATAGAATCAGAATGCAGACACAGGTCAGAAGTAAGCGGGAAAGGCTTCTGAATTATAACTAAGTCTGTGTATTTTATTCTGCTTTGGAGGCAGAATTAATTTTAAAGATTTTACTTATTTTTACAGAGAGGGGATGGGAGAGAGAGAAACATCAGTGGGGACCCTACTGGGGACCTGGCCTGCAACCCAGGCATGTGTCCTGACTGGGAATTGAACCGGTGTTCAGCTCTCAGGCTGGTGCTCAATCTGCTGAGCCACACCAGCCAGGGCCGAATTAACTTTAGAACCTCTCCAGACATTTGTGTGTAAAGTAAGGCAGCAACAGCAAATAGAATTGACAGCTAATACCAGGAAAGGAAAAGTTAGAAAGCGTAGCATGTTAATGCAATTTTAAAATGGTGGCAAAAAGCCCTGTGAATTTTAATAGCTTCTCTTAGGGCATTATAGGTGTATGGTAGGAGGGTGGAGTGATTTCTGTTTATAAAGATAGCTAAAATAAATAAGAAAAGCTTAATTTCTGTTCAGTGTCATGTTTTGTTTTAAAGGAGGTATGGCTATAATTAAAGAAAAGTTTTCACCAAGTTAAAAATAAAAAAGAGTTTTAGTACTTTATTTATTGCATGTTCGGTGAATGTCACCGAACACCCACAGTGTGCCAGCCCCTGTTCTAGGCCTGGGGGGTGCAGCGGGCACCCGGCAGACGAGCTCTCTGCTCCCCTGGACTTCGTTTATCTGGGAAACGCTCGCTGTGGAGAACCTCGTTTTCTCCCGATGCCAGATAAATGAGTCATTACTGTATTTGGGAAGTGTAAATAGAATTTGAAGTGTTCTAATTTGTTTCCACTTTAAGTGGAAATAGGAAATCGTCTGAAGACATAATTATTTTGAGTGAAATAATTTCCAGTAGGTGCAAAAGTGAAATGAGAAGTCTGAATTTAGGCCTGCTATTAAATTTAATAGTATTTGAAATAGTATCTAAACTGCTGTGTTGAGGAAGTTTGGCTGAAAAGTAGATTTTGTCATGTTAGCTATAAAAATGGAAAGGCTTTACTTAGAGGTGGAAACTAGGTCCAGCAGTAATACTTCTCCCTTTATTTTACTGGCACAGTCAACTTAGTCAAGAAATATTATGTAACATTGACTTCTTGGAAGTAAAGTAACTTAAAGAATGCAGATAACATATTTAAAGTCCTTCTCAGTGTATTTGTAGAACTCTGTGAGGACTCCTGCCTTTAGTGAATGGTTATGTTTCAGCAAAATTGGCTACATAATGGATCTCATTTTCTCAGTGACTTTCATTATAAAGTCAGATGTTTTTACACAGGAAAAATACTCCCTTAATACTTTAAAGAGTGAAAATTTAGGGTAAGGATTAAGTTGGTGGGCAGCAACCCTCCATGTGGGTGGAGGACTGCATGTTGTATGTCAGCAGGCTTATGCTTGTATATTCCTCTGTGTGTGTGTGTGTGTGTGTGTAGGTGTGGTGTGTGTGGCAGGGGGTACAGGAGAGGAGCTCACAGTACTTTGGAATGCTCTGTGTCTTAAGTTTGCTCTACCATGACCCTTAAAGGCATTGGCAGATGTCTTGGTTGTTTGTAGCAAGAATTCTAGAGCTGGACCAGAGATCCTGGGTACAACTATGTTGTTTCTGTTACGCCTCAGCATTGAGTTGAATTTCTTCCATGCAGTTTGTTTCATTTCCTAACTTGTGCAGATGTAAAGTGCTCTTGGTATTGCTGTGTTGGTACAGTTCTTGGAAAGTTGTTTAGTAAGGTTTTGCCTCACTGCTCAGCTTGCTTTGCAGGGGTGCAGTCTGACAGATGCTGACAATAATTACTTGGACCCGCATCTTAATGTAGAGGTTTGCTGATAGAAGCTTTTTGTAACTGAATTATTGAGGTTACATTGGTTAGTAAAATTATATAGGTTTAAGGGGTACAATTCTATAATATGCTGATAAAACTCAGTGCCAGTGAGCAGTATAGAGATAAAAGGAGAGTCACTTATGGACTCTTGTTTGTAAACATTTGGGTGGTCGAACCACATCTTTAGTACTACAGGGTCATGTTGCTGAATGATGGACTTGGAAGGGGAGCTGCCATCAATTCTGTATTTATTTTGGGTATCCTTAAACCTGTTTTCCAGTGGTATAAGGTTCTACATGGGCCCCCAAGCAGGAGTCTCAGTGAGGGATGCTCTTAGTGTTTCTGAACCTCACAGTTGCAGACTTCAACTGAAGACAGTATTGGAGACCCAAGGATCATGTGTTTATTTTGGAATTACTTAGACTTAGTAACCTCAACAAACTCAGTGAGTTTGAAAGTAACAATTACACTTTTATAAGTCCCATACAGCCCCCTTTTGTAATGGTCCGAGGAAACACTTACGGTTCCACTGCTTCATCTCCTGGGGACCATCAGTTTTCCATCGGTCTCAGGCCAGGCTTTTTTAGACAGTTTCTTTTCTATGCATTTAAAAAATAACATTTATAGGGCGTTTTTTTGAATTCTTATGTCCTCATTCTGTTCTGGTTGAATGTTTCTTTCTTCCTTCTGCTCCAAACCGTTTGATTTGAGTCCTAGTTTCCTTCCCGTCACTGTTAGTTCCCTGTGGATTTTTCTTTATTTCACATAATGCAACCTTCATTGCTGCCTGGGTTTTTTTTTAATGCTGTTGAAGTATCCAGTGAGTTCCTGGAACGTCCTGATAACCAGTGTTTTAAACTGTGCATCTGATAGGTTGGCTACTTCTTAGTCGCTTAGTTGTAGTTTTTCTGGAGCTTTGATCTGTTCTTTCATTTGGGCCATGTTTTTTGTCTCAGGGCTCCTGTTAGTATGAGGGGTGGAGCTTAGGTGTTCACCAGGGCGGGGCAACCCAGTTGCTGGGTTGTAACGATGTATGTGGCACAGGGGTCCGAGAGGGAACAATGGTGCTTGCTCCTTTCTCTGTCAGTTTTTAGTCACTTCCCCCGCTTCCCACAACCAAATCGGGCCTTTCTAGTGGTGATTCCCGGGTGGGTAGGTTTGTGTACGTTCTAGGACCCTGTGGGTCTCTCCAGCGAACTCGCCTGTGAGGCTGGGAGTTTCTCCCACCACCCCCTCAACCCCACAGGTGTTTTCAGTCAGGTTTTGAGGCTTTATTGTCCCGCACTGGAACCCCGGGTTGTGTGGCCGGTCTCACTCACCAGTTGTTCCTGCCGGTTTATCCACACGCGAATGTGGGACCTCAGAGTCCGAGCTGCCACCTTACCATATGTCCTCTTCACCCGGCTGCCTGTCTCTGCCCCTCCTACCCATCTGGGTGAATGTTTCTTCTTTAACTCCTTGGTTGTTGGACTTCCATACAGTTTGAGTTTCTGTCAGTCCTGGTTGTTTTTTTTTTTTTTATTTGTTGTCCTCCTTTTGGTTGTGCGAGGAGGCAAAATGTGTCTACCTACGCCTCCATCTTGACCGGAAGTCCTCTGACTGAGTATTGTCCTACTTTAAATTTGTAATGTTATAGTGAACTTTATTTAAGATTATTAGAAATGTAGTGCTTATGTTAAAGAACCCCACCAGTGGTGTTCTAGAACAGCTGTGGGGTTCGATTGCGTGCTGCTAGGAAGCGTGGCTCCCAAGGCAAGAGTTTGGTGTAAAAGGAAAGGGGTTGTTTATTTAAAGGTTATACAAGTGTAGAATAATGGCAGAAGTGTGCCATTAAATCCTGCTCCCTTTGAATGTGCCCCAAAACACATGGTCCTCCCTCCGTCTGCCAAACCAGGCCGATTTCAGAAAACACCACTCAGGTACGGTCTTTCAGAAGAGCAGAAGTCTGCAGCTCAGCAGTTCCGGTCACAGTTCAGCTCCAAGCATTTGCTAGAGTATTGAGCAGTCATAGGTTGAGCATTTTACAAAGTATATGGATATCTTCCTTCACATTAAACATTTTTTTCAGTTAAGTTTACATTCAGTATTATTTTGTAGTAGGTATATAGTGTAGTGATTAGACAGTCATATATTTTATACCACTCTCTCCCCCTGCCCCCACCCCGATATTTCCAGTACCCACTTGACACCAAACATAGTTACTGCATTATTATTGACTGTATTCTCTATGCTGTATTTTACATCCCCTTGACTGCTTTGTAACTGCCAGTTTGTACTTCCTGATGCCTTCATTCCTTCACATTTTAATAATCAGATGGCAGACGTAAGATAACTAAGCTAAAATTGAATATTAAAAGCTGTATTCCATTTCCTCTTTATACTTGTAGTGACTAATTTTATATAGTTGACTAAATTTTTCTTATACTTAAATTTTTTTAGGTGTAATTTATTTTCATATTTGCTTGGAATCCTAGCACAGTATTTGAGCCAGAAGATTTTATATAAAGCTTGAGCTAAATAAAATATAATCATTGGCATTAAATGGCAGCTAGCAACTTTGCAGTTTTAAAATCTTTGGTAGTTTGGGAATAATAATTGACTCAACTGTTCGAGGTGGTACTTCCCCGATACAAGTTACCAGTCATATACCGAGTATGCCTTGATGACTAAACACTTTCTGAGAGAATTATGTTTTTACACCAGATTAGAAATCGAATATCCGTGGAGTGCAGCATGTAGCTAATTAGATTATCTTACCAATGAAAATGATAATTTGTGTAACTAATTAAAAAAACCAAAAAAAAACTATGTATTAATTTGAAATTCTGTGCTGTTAAGGTTTTTGGAATGTGTATTTGAACCCACACGTAATTAGAGTATCAGATGTCAGTATTAGAACTTGATGAATTATAGCATAAGGAACTTGATGCAGGCCATGGAATTCGTTCTTAACTTACTGGCAGTTCGGTGGGTCTAGTTCAGAGAAGAGTGCTATTTAGCTTCTGTGACGACAAGGGCTGAAATAGGATTCTCCATTCTGATCACCTGTTAGAATCATTGTGGGGCTTTAAAAATCCAGAGGCCTGAGGCCATTCAAACAGGGTCTGTCGGTTTAGGACGCTGGCACTGGCAGATTTTAAGCTTTACAGGCAGTTCTAGAGTTTGTCGGGGCTGGAAAGGCGCGCTCCCGTCAGGTTGCTTGTCCTGGTGGTCCTCAGGAGGCACACTGCTCATGTAAAGTAAGGAACAACTCTTTTCCTTTTTTTTTTTTTAATTAAAGCTGGAATTTTAAAGAAGGTTTGAAAGCCTCATTTTCAATCCCTTGGTCTATTTGAGAGGAGAGCCAAGGTGTTTCGATCTTAGTGTGTATAAAATAATTGTAATCAGAGCTAACATTTGTTGACTGCTTACTCCTTGCCAGTCACTGGGCAGCTAAGGGTTTTCATTGTATATTATCTTATTACTCCTAGTAGTATTAGTATTAGTATTTTTAATCCTCACCCGAGGATATGTTTATTGATTTGGGGGTGGGGTGGGAAGAGAGAAACATTGATCAGTTGCCTCCTGTATGCGCCCTGACTGGGAACTGAATCTGCAACCTTTTGGTGTTCAGGGACGACACTCCAACCAGTGGAGCCACCCGGCCAGGGCGACATTGTCTTATTTAAATTTTATAATAACTTCTAGCAGTGGCTGCCATTTTACAGGTGGAGAAATGGAGACATAGAAGTTAAGTAATTTGCATCAGCTCAGAACATCTGGGTGTCCGTGCTGGGCAGAGAGTGACTTACTCTTACCTTCTATACTGTGCTGCCTGACTTCATCCTAAGTGTTTCCATATCGTTGCTGTGGAGCTTACTTTGAGTTATTATCTATTAGAGGAAAATGGCTCCTTTATAAAGGATATTACTTAGTCATGGATTTATTCCAGTGAATTACAGAGAAATGAAAGCTTATTAACTTACAGAATGCTGAAGATACGACTAGTTTTTAAAGAGCTTTATTTAAATTTGTTTAATTTTATTTTTTTAAAAGATTTTATTTTTAGAGAGGGGAAGGGAAGGAGAAAGAGAGGGAGAGAAACATCAATGTGTGGTTGCCTCTCGCGCACCCCCAACGAGGGACCTGATCCTCAACCCAGGCATGTGCCTGGACTGGGAGTCAAACTGGTGACCCTTTGGTTCACAGGCTGGCACTCAATCCACTGAGCTACACCAGTCAGGGCTATTGAAATTAATTTTAGATTAATCTCACTTCTTAAGGTGCACACATGTAACATGTCCTCCTCCTTCCCCCTCTCCAAAGCTAATTTGACTTTTAATAAACTTAGTTGGAGATGGAAAGGTATGAAGAAATACTTTTCCAGCAGAAGTGTACTTTATATTTTGAGGAACACTTTATTTTTGATGTTATATATTCTAACTTCACAAAAAACATTGAGATTGATGTGCTTGTTTTTAAATCAGATACTATGTATTGAAGTGGATGTTTCAAAGTTATCATGGAAGCCTGTATATTAGTTTTGTTGATTATATTGTTTCTAAATATTTAAAAACATCTGGTATACAGTTTTCATATCATCCTTTTGCATTTGACATTTTCTCTTGGTACCTTTCTGCTTAATTACTGCCATACTCCTCATTTAGATTCTCAGAGAAAAAAAAGTATTTACATTGTCATCTGTCTCTCATTATAGGGTGCTGTCAGCCTCTTTATTATAAATTACAGAGTATTATTTGGGGATCCATTAGCTTGAAGCTACCTAATTTTGATTGCTTATGGATACCACTCCATGGAATCATCCGTTTGAGAGGGAATGAGGTGGGAAGGAGGGCAAAGAAAGGAAGTAAGTTGAGGGTGGGAGGGAAGAAGGAACAGATACACACAGAGCAGTCAGCACAGGTTAATAATTACTCCTGAGACTTGATCTCACAGTTTTAAGTGTTGTGTGTTGAAAGCAGGCACTTGCAGATCACTCTAAAACGTGACGTGATTCTGTTGTGGGTCACAGAATATGCACCCAGGGAAGGGGTCACGCCAGTGGGACTCTGCATTGCACACCTGTCCCCTTCTCTTCCCCCTCTCCTTGGACCATCTAAGCTGGGGCTTTCTCTGCCCCTGTGCTTTAGAATTTTGTTCAAATCTTTCTTTTATTATCCTTCTCTGGTTCTTTTCAATCTATTCTTCTCTGGTTCTTTTCTATCCTTCTCTGGTTCCTTTTCTATCCTTCTCTGGTTCTTTTCCCCCTAATTTTACAATGATCTGAGGAGGCAGCTCACCTGTGCTCAATATACATATTTAATAGAAAACTGTCATTTTTCTTAACTTTATAATGTCTTTTTACTCCTGAAAAAAAACTTTTTATTGACAAATGTGATATTCTCTTTCCTTAACGTGTTATATGCCAAATTTAGGGGTTTTACATTATAAAAATAATCTAGTAATTTTATAGTTTGAGGGATTGTTTTGATCACAACTATGGTACATTAATTGGATATTCAGTTATTAAAAATGTGCATGTATATTGAAGAAGTACATTTTTGAGATATAGGTGGTGAAGGTGAGTCACTGCTTGTTCCAAAATCAGTGTAGATTAACGTTAGCAGAAGCAATTTTCAGAAGATTGTTTTTTCCATACTGTGAAATTCAAGCCTGCTTTGAGATTGAATCATGGGTGAAATTACAAATAGTTTGTTTAGGACTAACGTAGGAGACCCTCAAGGTGTGCCAGATGGATTCTTCTTAAGCCTAATTTTGTGCTTCAGCAGCTAAGGAATGAGGAACTCTAACACACTCTTGCTTTGAACCAGTACTGTCCGTTGTGTCCAGTCATTTAGCTGCTGTGCTCACATGTGCTGGTGTAATCTCTCCCCTAGATAAACAGAGGTCACATGACGACAGAAGCCAAGAGAGCCGCAAAGATGGAAAAGAAGATGAAAATTTTGCTTGGGGGTTACCAGTCTCGTGCTATGGGGCTCATGAAACAGTTGAATGACCTATGGGACCAAATTGAGCAGGCTTACTTAGAGTTGCGCACTTTTGAAGAACTGAAGAAACATGAAGATTCAGCTATCCCCCGGAGGCTAGAGGTAACATTATTGCCTTGCAGCATTGCTTAGAGAGCTGCAAAGAATTATCCAGGGCTTTTCCTTTTTTAATTTCTTTCCTGTTCGGGCTATCTTCTGAAGCTGATACTGTCTGGCTTTTTTCAGTGAGAGCCTAAACTTTTCTGATCTAGAGTTGCCTGGGTGTATGCAGATGGATAGACTGGGCCAATGGTAGATACAAAAGCTTTTCCTTTACTTATTTTCTGTTTTGTGTAAAGATACCTGATGAAATGAAATAAGTAACCCTTGTGATTTGTCCCCCTGAAACTAACCCAATTGTATTCCATTCATATAGCTCTCCTGGGTACATTAAACCCTTGCTTCAAATTCCTTTAGTCACATTTAGCTGTATTTCCCGAGTGTGCGTGATAGCCCCATCCCAGATAACCAGATAAAGCACAGGCTGGGCTTAAGTGCATTTGCCGGTATTGATAGGACAATAATGGCTTGTTTATTGGAGATAGAAGCAGAGATTTTACAAAAAGATGGTAGTCACATGACCAAAGAATGGGTGTAGTAGTATTTGTTTTATAGCACAAGTAGCCGCTATTCTTGTTTTCCTTTGGGCAGTACTTGTCTCTGAGAGTCATGACTGAACTCAGCTGTAAGATGGTCAAGTACCATAAGATCTTTTTAATTTTCAGTGTGCTTATATGTGAAATAATTATTTTAATATTTTTGTCTCTTTAAGTGTCTAAAAGAAGACGTTCAGCGACAACAGGAAAGAGAAAAGGAACTTCAGCAAAGATTTGCTGATTTGCTGCTGGAGAAAGAAACTTTGAAGTCCAAAATGTGAAGCACAGTTTGTATTCTGTCACGGGATGAATTAATTGCTGGTTTTCATACTCTGGAAGGCTGAAACTGATGTTTATCTTCATTGACAAATTCACCCATGATCTGTGGGTTTTCTGGTTGTTTATTTTAAATGATATCAATCTTACACAATCTGTGTATAAAGACTTTAACTCCACAGGACATTTTAGGGTTTAAATTATTATGACAATCATTTGTTAAACAGTGTCATATTTGCAATTTTTTTTGGTTGGCCTTCATTTTAAAAGCGTGATTTTCAAGTGCTGCCTGTGAGGATACTCTTGAATAAAAACAAAAGATAAAATTGAGAATGCAGCCTTTTGTTCGAAGTAATTGGATACTTAGAGTGCCCACAAACCAGCGAGTCTATACTCTGTGTCGTATTTAACGCTAGCTCTTTGGTAATCAGAGTGGTGATGCAGTATCTTAAACTAAACCCTTCAGAGGCAGTCCTTTTGTGGCTTTGTTAGTTTTTACTGTTCTAGCATAGAATGGTCATTTGCCTGTACACTGACAAGATAGATTAACTTTTTAATGCCTTTTTTTTTTCAATATAATTTTCGGGAGGGTCTCTCCTCTGCCCAGCTATTTACATATGTAGTTAATGGACTAGGACTTGAAAGATTTAATTTTTCTTGACCTGTTATTTTCTTGTAAATATTTTTAGACAAAGGCATTTTAAAGATTAATTTTAGCAAGGTTATCAAACGTTATTAAAGCTCTGTGTTTATCTTAACAAGTCAATTACAAATGTAGAATTTGGGGATGGATGGGTAGAGGTGGGAAGATCTAACTGTAACAGTCCATGTGAAGTCATTTAGGACAGTATTGGTTGGCTACAAGATGTATAGGCCAACAGTGTGTTGGACTCACTGAAAAAATTTGCCCAATCTTAGAATATTAGGGACTTAAAAGGGAGGGATTCATTCATTCATTCATCAGGTATCTGTTAACTCTACACCTGGTGTCAGAGTCCTGGCGATAGAGCAGTGAACAAAGTGGGCACAGGTCCTGTTTTGTAGAGCTTACTGTTTATTGAGAATGACAGACACTAAACTTCAAGTGTTCACTGAGTGACTTTTACGTGCCAGGCATTTGTGAGTGTTTGGTCGGACAGTTATTAAGACGCAGTCCTTGCTCTCATGGAGGTGACATGTGTGGGAGGAGATAATAAACATACAGGGAAAAGTACCAGGTCATAAACTTTTGATTCTATGGAAGGAATTAAAATGGGATGATGGGAAATAGTGACTGAGTGGCTACTTTAGG
The DNA here is from genome assembly GCA_028533065.1 of Trachops cirrhosus. Lineage (NCBI taxonomy): Eukaryota > Metazoa > Chordata > Mammalia > Chiroptera > Phyllostomidae > Trachops > Trachops cirrhosus. The sequence goes on from CM052541.1 coordinate 104,582,470, forward strand.
TTGGGTGATCAAAGAGCTCTCTAGGGAGGTAATATTTAAAATAGGATGTGACTGACATCTTAGAAGGAGCCATCCATGTGAGATTCAAGGAAATCAAGAGATTCACTTTGCAATGCCAGCAAAGTGAAGAACCAGCACAAGGGTATGTATGAGTGACAGGAAGTGGCTAAGGCCAGAGTGTCGAGAATGGCATTTGTTTAAGGCCGGGTTGTATAGAGCCACATTTATAAGGCCACAGTAAGAAATGTGGATCTTCTGTGATGGAAGGCTTTCCTTCTGAGCAAAGGAACGACATGGTTAGATACGTTTCAGAAACATCTCATCACCATATCCTCATAGAGTAGGCTAGAAACAGTCTTGGTGGTAGACGTGGAGAGACTTGAGCAGCAATAGTTCTGGTCAGACCATTAATTTATAGTTTCCTGGTATCAAGTTAATTCTAGGTCTTTTTTCCATAATTTTGCATAGGCTTAGTAGGAAAATACTTTGATATCTATGAATAATGATGTTATCTGATAGGCTTATTTAATTTTTATTGCATGCTTTATTGGCTGAAATGTTTAGAACAGCATTCAATAACAATTATAATGCTAGACATCCTTGTTTTGTTTCTGACTTTAACGGGAACCTCCATAGTTCCCATTAAACATCCATAGTGTTTTACCTTTAGGTTGGCTGTTTTGAGTCAGATATTCTTCATCTAGAAAAGAAATTTCCCTCTATCTTTAATTTTTAAAGAATTTGAATTGGGTATGGCCCTGGAAATTTGCCAGATATGCTTTTTGGGTGTCTGTTAAAATGATTATATAGTTTTTTTCATTTGACTTGTGATTACATATATATATGTATATATACACACACACATATACACACACACACACACATATATTTTTGATTTTGAGAGTATGATTATTAAAGCTGGGGGCAGTGAAATGAGGAAGGGCCTAGCATAGAAGAGCAACAGGAGAGCCCAGGCTGGGCTGCCTTAACTCACTGGGAAGTCAGAGAAAAGGGGCCATGGAGACAGGTTCAGGGGGTTAGCCCAGGAGGAGCTGCTGCTGCCCACTGCTCCCCACTGCAGCTAAGGGTTGTAAGCCTCATGGCAACCCTCAGAGAGGAGGAGAGAAAAGTAAAGATGCACGCCCATGGTGCAAGAAAGGCGTGGGCCTGCTCCCTAGAGGGAGAGTGCTGTTGATGACATAATAGATTTTCCAGCAGTAGATCATCGTTGAACACCTGGAATCAGGTAGATTAATTAATTTAAGAAGAAAAAAAGATTTACAGCCCTGGCTGGTGTGGCTCCGTGGATTGAGTGCAGGCCTGCCAGCCAAGGCGTTGCTGGTTCAATTTCCAGTCGGGGCACGTGCCTGGGTTGCAGGCCAGGTGCCCAGTAGGGGGCGCATGAGAGGCAACCACACACTGATGTTTCTCTCCCTCCCTTCCCTCTAAGAAAATAAATAAATAAAATCTTAAAAAAATTTACAGTTTACTTGTATCTTATGTAGTCTTGAATTACATATATTTAAAATTGTTGATCTAACAGTAGTAAAGACTCACTTCCATTTCAAAATTTGAAATAATGCATATACTTACAGCCTTAAAAAATGAACAAGAGTCACATAATTTCAAATCTGATAGTCTCAGTGCATTTGTGAAGTATTCCAAATCTGGTAGTCTCAGTGCATTTGTAAAGTATTCATGCTTCTGCCACATCGCAGTACAGCTTTGGCTGGTAAACAAACGTGCCACCACCCTTTGTTAGTATCCTGTAAAGCACCACGCTGGAAGTGATTTTGGTGACTAGTTTCATATTCACGTTTATCATATTCTCTTATAAGGCATTCATTAAATAGTAGTGTTAAAACTAGTGTTGAAAAGCTTGTTCAAGTCTCAGTAACTTTGGGACAGAAACTAAGTGGAATAAAGATCCAAAAGAAACTGCCACTATGAGCAAGAGTCCTTTTTGAAAGAGTAGAAATAATGGTGAGGTAAGAAACAGTCTCAAAGAAAGAAAAACACACTGCAGCGATCATGGGCTTCTGCTGGTCAGTCGTGCACCCCCTACTTTTACATTATTTTGGGGGGAAAATTAGTTTCAAAATATGTGCTCTCCTCTGGAACACATTTTTCCTAAAATGTGACTGCCTTATTGGTACTAGAAATTTGATTTGCTAATATTTTACTTGGGAAAATTGCATCTTACATGAGTGAGTTTGGTCTTCTGGCTATCGTCCAAGTTTGGACTGGGAGTTTGCTAACTCTGTAAAGTGGATAGGATAACTATGTATTTTTCTATGCATCAAGCAGTTACAGTACAACACGGGAGTGGTTTGTTCCATGGAAGATTGAAGGACTGTGCTTATAAAAGTTGAGTTCAGAGCCCTTTTTGGAAAGAATTTCTTGATAACTCAGTTTCTTTTGTAATTAGTATGTCATCTATTTTAAATTCAAGTAACTGTAAAGTGTTTTCAAATGTATTTTTCCAGTTGTGTTTATTATTTAGTCAATTTAGGTAACATACATTTTTAGCAAACTTTTACTTTTTTGAAATTTAGTGTGTTTATTACAGTTTTATTACAAATAAATTTGTTAAGTTTGTTCCTTCTAAGAAATTTACCTTTTTTCCTATTTCTTATTTTTCCATGATTAGGCTTGCTAAAGATTATCTTTTTTCACTTCAGTTTGGATTTGTTTATCAGTTGTGATTTTGTATTAGTTTCTCATCATACGTTTATTATTTTTGTTTTTTCTAGATTTTTTTCCCCGTAACTTTCTGAGTTGTGCTTATATTTTTGTTTTTGTTTGTACACAAATGAATATGTTGAAGGCTTTTGTTTCTCTCATTTCAAACATATTCACATTCCAGCTATGCTGATGTGCTTTGTTTTCTAGGTAGTTTATTGTTGCGTTTTAAATTTTTGGTTTATTAATTAAGAATATTTAAAAATTTCTGTGTGGTTGGCTCCCCCCCCGCCAATTTTTACTACTTCTAGGACTTTTTACCTTCTGAAAGAAAATACGGCTTCCTGCTTTTTAGAATTCACTGAGGTTTCGGGGCCTAGCGGTTAAAAAAGTGCCCCACAGATGCCTGTGGGGGCGGGTGAGCACGAGTTTATCAGCCGCTAATGACACTGTTCCAGTGTGGTGTTCTTGGTTTTGGTTACAAGTTACCACAGACTAGTTGTGTTGTCTTAAAGTCTCCTAATACAGGTATTTCTCTCAATTTTATGTTTGCCTAGCGCTTCAGCGTCGTGTATTTCGATGCTGTTATTTAGCGGACAAGCACTTACCTCCATTAGGTACCGTGTATAGTATAGGGAAGACTTGCTAGTCCAGAAAGTTACTCTTTGTCCAGTTTATGTTTTTGCCTTGAATTTTACTTCTTGGATATTAGAATATTTTTATTTTTTGTTTGCTTGACAAGTTGGTTTTTATCCTTTTATTTTTAACTTTTATATAATTTTTAGTTTCTTAAACAGCATGTCTTTTTATACTTCAGCCTGTTTTGAGAGTCTGTGCATTTTATCAGGGGAGTCCAGTTCATTTGCTTTATGTTAATTACTGACTTTGGTCTTCTGTGATCATGTTTCATGCTTTCTCACTGGTTCCTCTCATTTCCTGAGTGGACTGTAATTTCCTGGCTTTAATTTTCTTAATGATTTAGAAAATATACATCCTCTTTTAAACTTTACAAATGATTATGGTATCATTTAGGGTTCAGGATCCATTCAGGAGAAAGAAACCCTGCCAGAATTTTAACAGGGAGAATTCAGTATGAAGAATTACTAACTAGTGACAGGGGATTGATTAACCACCAAGAGAGGCCAAGACATCTCGAAAGAACACAGGACTAGCTGTGGGGAGCAGCCACTGCTTGTGGACTGAGAGACCCAAGGGAGGGGTGGACTTGGAAGAGCCCTTTCCTCCCCCGAAGGCTGAGGCAGATCTCATTGAGGGAGATGTGTGGCCCTCTGGGTGCAGAGGTTTGGCGAGGGGCCACGGTTTGAAGTGGCAGGCCGGGACCCAGAGAAGCTCCCCAGGAAGTCCCTTGCTGGGGTGCCAGTGACACTTGGAGGAAAGCTGCCTCTGGGCTGCCGGCAGAACTTCGGAGGATGTGCACTGCTGGCTTTCAGCCATCGCTGCTCCAGGTCGTGGGCTGACAGTGACTCAGTAGGAACCACAGGGCCAGCTCTGGAGACAGGAGGCCCCTTCCCCTTGCAGTGTCCTTCCAGTGCCGCCGAGCGACAGTGTCTGCTGTGTCCACTGGCAAACGAGGAATGTTTATAGGTTACAACGCCAGGACCACAAAGCAGGGCAAGAGGGTGGATCTGCAGCCTGGCCCAGTGACCATTGTTTTCCAGAGTCACACTGAAGCCTGTGTTTTTCTTAGCAGCTAAGTAAGGAATGAAGCTGGTGTCTGAACCACTTTTAATGCCATTAACAGCTCCTTTTCACTATGGTAAGGGGACTCTTTCTGGTTTTAGTTTCAGGGGAATCTTCCAGGCATGTGTGCCATTTCACTGTTCAGAGCTGTTTTATTTCATCTGGTGGTGGTCCCTGGTGGCCAGTGTTGGGGTTTGGATCCAAGCATTTTGTGTCTCTGCCCTGGCCTCTTGTGTTCAGGCTGTGCCTTGGAAGTGTTTCCTTGTTCCTTACTCTTCCTGCAGTCCTACATTATTTCTTTGGGTCCCCTTTATTCCACATTTTCAGCCAAAGGTAAAGACAAGGAGGGAAGTTCAACAGTGTTATCTTTTTAAAAAAATTTATTTTTATCAGCAATACATACATATGTTTTATAAAATTAAATTCTAGGATGATGGTGATGGCTGGAATATAACAACCAAAGACCCCCCGGACAACATTGACAGCATAGCTAGGTGAGAAGCCGTCCACCCCTGTGAGCTCCAAAGTACATGCTGGTGGGCGTGAACCACCGACAGGCACAAGACCTGTGCGCGCGAGTCTGCAGGAGGGAATTGGGGAGGCGGTGCGGTATCCGACACCTCTAAGAACGGAGGAACTTTAAAGTAGCCAACAGGTATTCATGGGATGAGTGAGTGGTAGACCGATTTGAGAACCGCTGCTAAAATCGGGACGGGTTTTGTCTACTGAAGTAGTGAGCGACTTAAAGGGAGTAAAAGTTTGAAGACAAATTAGCAACCTTGATGATAAACCTGTTACCCATTTTTCTTTTTTAGACAGGCCTAAACATTTCAAAAGTCTTGTCTCAAGGCAAGATTTTTTTCCTTTGGGGAAAAAAATGCAACTTAGTGCTATATAGACACTAAGGTTACCAGCTCTAACATCTGCTAACTTGCCGTGTGGGCTAGTGCTGTCCGGTACGGCAGCCACGAGCCACACTCGAGTCAGGCACTGTGTGGCTGGCTCACGTTCCTGTGTGCTGTGAGCAGTTTATTGGATTAGGAAGACAGTCTGAAAAAAAAAAACTCATTTGAAAATATTGTATACATGTTGAAATGAATATTTTTGATAGTAGTGGCTTACATAACATATATTATTAAAATTGAGTCCACCTGTTTCTTTTTATTTTTAAAAATGTGGCTAGTAGAACATTTAAATTACATATGTGGCTTGCATTATATTTCTCCTCACAGCGCTGTTCTAATTTTTTGTTACTGATTGCTAATTTAATTCCATTGTGGTTTGAGAACATACTCTGGATGATTTCAACCCCTTTAAATTTATTGAAACTTGTTTTATGACCCCGGCATATGGTCTGTGTTGGTGAATGTTTCTTGTTCACTTGAAATGTGTATTCTGCAGGCTGTAATGTTCTATAAATACCAAATAGGTAGGTCATATCGATAAGTAGAATTCAAGTTTTCTGTATTTTTAAATCCTTTTTCTCTCCGCTTGTTCTGTAAATTGCTGAGAGAGGTATGGTGAAGTAACCAACTGTAATTGTGGATTTGCATATGTCTCAGTTCTTTTTTTTCTGTTTAGAAGTTTTGTTGTCTACATACACATTTAGGATTATTATGTTTTCTTGTTAAATTGTCACTTTTGTCATTATGAAATTCCCTTCTTTATATGTGGCAGCATTTGGCCTAAAACCTACTTTGTCTGATATTGATGTTGCTACTCTAGTTATCTTATGATTAGTGGTTGCAGGATTATCCTTTTCCACTCTTTTACTTTTAACCTGTCTGTATCTTTATAGTTAATGTGGGTTTTTATAGGTATTGTATTGTTGTTTGGGGTGGACATGTATCTTAGACTGCTTGATATTCCACAGGTTATTGAGGTTCTTTTTAAAAATTACTGTTCCTTTTTCTCCTTCATTCTTTATTTTGTATAAATCATATTGCAGTGTTTTGAGTTTGCTGATTTTTTTCTGCAGTGTCTATAATTTGTTATGCCTTCGCAGTGAAATTTTCATGTCAGATACTTATTTTTGTCTTTAGCAGTTCCATTTTGTTCTTTTTTACATACCTTCTCCTTTATATTCATATTTTCCTTTATATTCTTGAGCATATAAAGCATGTTTATAACAAGTTACAGTCCTTATCTGCTAAAGTCCTTAGCAAATAAGGACTTTTTTTTCTGGGTCTATTCCTATTGACCGATTTTCCTCCTGGATCCCGGTCATTTTCCAGTTCTTTGGTCTAGAACCCACAAAGGTCGGTACACATTGTGAACGTTACATTGCTGGCTTTGTTTTATTTGTATCGGGCTTTATTCTAGCAGATAGTTAACTTCTTGAAGATCAGTTTAATCCTTTTGAGGCTTGTTTTCAAGCAAACTGGCCTGTGCCTGTTTCTGTAAATAAAATCGTATTGGAACACAGCTGGGCTCGCTTGTTAATTTCGTGTTGTCTGACTGCTTTCACACTACAATGGCAGTGTTGGGGAGTTGTCACAGAGGCCACGTCACCTGCAAAGCCTAAAGTAATTACTTTTCTAATCCTTACAGAAAAAATGTTGTCTATCCCTGCTCTAGTATTTATTATTTTAAAATGAATTTGTAGGTAAATATCTAAAAAACTTTCTCAGTTTTAATTTCTACTACAGTAAATATCCATAGCTATGATCCACAGAAAAAATTTTTGGGATCCTCAGTTTTTGAAAGTGAAGGGGAACCCTGAGATCCCCAAAATGGAGAACTGCCAATTCAGATTAAACTTGTGAGGCGTGACGAACGCCCTCTGCTCCGGAAGCCGCAGCTCCCCCTGGCCTTTGGTCAGGAGTGCAGTGTCCTTGCTCTCCTGGGCCCTCCAGCCCCACCTGTGCCTGGGACAGGCTGTGGTGTGTCTGTATGTGCAGTGAGCCGCTGTCCATTACTGGGTTCTGAGGTTTTTCAGCTGAAATAAGCAGCAGAAGTTCTTAGTTAGATTCTGTTGTTTTGTGTTTATTGGTTCTAGGGAGGTTCAGTTGTGAGGGAACACTAAGTAATTAATACAATAAACTCTTATTTGCCCATGAGGTGCCTGAAATCTCATGATGGGAACAGATTTGAACAAATACTGAAATTATGTTCAAGCCAAGTCCCAGGTTCAACCCTTGTTTTTCCACTGTAACCAGCCACTGTGGGATCTGAAATCTCAGAGCAGACTAAAAACAAGAACACTTTCTTGTTTTTAAGTAAAACAACCCTTCGTGTTATTGCACCTAATAAAGCTGAGGGACTCATCTCCTGGAAAACTGATATAAATTGAAGGTTTAAAGAAATCCACATTTTTGACTCATGAATAATCTGGAAGTTCTTTTCTGTATTTTGGGAATATATCTTGTACTGATAATCTTTAAAACAATTCATGGAAGAGCAGTTGCCATTCCTTCCTACCAGTCACCTGCCCCCTTTCCCACCAAGAACGCTTGGCCGAATGTGCTAGAAAGTTATCCTGGTATAATGAAGTGACTTCTATAGACAACAGAAGTTGGACCAGATTTTCGGAGTGGTGCATATGGCCTGCCTGTAGGAGGTGCATCATGGATTCATCGGACGATGAAACATAATTTACTCTGTGCTCACAGAGTGGCCTTTGTGGGGACGCCTGATGCGAGACTGAGGGTAGAGCTGTGCAGAATATGTGGGTGAGGCTTACTCCAGTATTCCAGTGAGGACTCCCTGCTCCCCAACAAAAATGGACAGATCTGCCAACTACAGATAGTTTTGTGTTTTTTTAAACACAAAGGAGGAGGGAGCGGTGAAGGAAACCTGTCCAGACTTAGGATTTGCTCACCTAAGAAATCTAGAGTAGAAGTATTTTAACATCCCTAGAGGTGTCCAGTGCCTGTCTCCAAAGTTCAGAATCGGGTCATAAAATCTGGTGGAAGAAGAGAGAACAGAGTTCCAGCTAAGATGGAGGCATAGGTAGATACGCCTTGCCCCCTCACACAACCAAAAGAAGGACAAAAACAAATTTAAAAACTAAAAATAACCACAACTGCCAGAAAATCAAACAGTATGGAAGTCTGACAACCAAGGACTTAAAGAAGAAACAGTCATTCAGACTGGTAGGAGGGGCGGAGATGGGCAGCTGGGGCAGAGAGGACACAGCAAGGTGGTAGCTGGAGGACCGGGTGGGTGAGGCAGCAGCTGGAAGGCCACGGAGTCCCATATTTGCGTGCAGATAAACTGGGAGGAACAACTGGGGAGTGAGGCCATGCAAACCAGGGTTCCAGCGTAGGAAACAGCCTCAAAACCTCTGGCTGTAAAAGCCAGTGGGGGTTGAGGACTTCCGGCCAAGATGGAGGCATAGGTAGACGCACTGTGCCCCCGCGCACAACCAAGATAGGGACAACAACACTAGAGAAACAAAACAACCAGAACTGACAGAAAACTGAAGTGCATGGAAGTCCGACAACCAGGGAGTTGAAAATAGACTTGATCGTCCAAACCGGCAGGAGGGGCGGAGTCGGGCCGGGTGAGGGACGCGGAGCAGACTGCTGAGCAACCAGAGACCTGAGCAACCAGGGTGGCGCGCAAGCCCCCAGCAGGCAGACCCTGGGCGCTCAAGTGTCGGTGGCTGGTGGGCCAGGCTGGGAGGTGGCAACCGGCAGACCCAGCAAGGTGGCCATTGTGAAACAAGGCACTGCGCGCAGCTCAGGGTCCCAGCACTGGGAAATAGAGCTTTCTGGCACTGACTGAAAAGGAGGGTCCCGCAGGGTGCACCGACCCACCCACACCGGAATTGGTGCCAGAGGGGACCAGTTGGCTTGCGGAAGGCGGCGGAGGGGTCTGAGGTCCTATAGAGAGCAGAGCAAGCGCCATTGTTCCTTCTCGGACCCCACCCCCATATACAGCATCACTACCCTGCGACTGGGATGCCCCGCCCTGGTGAACTCCTAAGGCCCCGCCCCTCACTACGGGAGACTGTCAAGACCAAAAACAAACAAACAAACAAAAAAACCCCCAGCAAAAGATGGCTCAAACAGATGAGGATTGGAAAGCCCCAGGTCCCATCCTTTTAAGTGACCAAGAGATAGCCAGCCTATCAGATGCACAGTTCAAAGCA